>CM019717.1:27946999-28546999 GCA_009760885.1 Achatina immaculata
CCTTCGGTATGCTGACGACACAGTACTGATAGCAGAGAACCAACAAGACCTGCAAAATCTCTTGAATAAAGTCGCCAAAGAAAGTGAACAGAAAGGCCTTACTTTGAACATCAAAAAGACAGAGACTATGGTTATATCTAAGAAACAGAATCCACCAGCATGCAGTATTAAATTAAACGGAACTATTCTAAAGCAGGTGCAGAAATTCAAATACCTTGGAGCAGTAATAACTTCAGATGGGAAATGCAGAACAGAAATTAGGAACAGAATAGGCCAAGCAAAGACTGCATTTCAGAGAATGAGAAACATATTGACCAACACATCCTTATCAATGAATGTTAGAAAACGAGTCCTAAAATGCTATATTGAACCTATCTTGTTATATGGAAGTGAATCATGGACAATAGGCAAGTCTGCACAAAAATCATTGGAAGCAGCAGAAATGTGGTTTATTAGAAGAATGTTGCGAATCCCCTGGACAGCAAAAATAACTAATGAAGAATGTAGGAGAAGAGCTGGAGAGACAAAAAACCTTGTCAAAAAGATAAGAGAGAGACAATGTACTTTCATAGGACATGCAATGAGAAGAGGGGGCATTGAAAATATTATAACAACAGGAAAAATAGAAGGAAGAAGATCAAGAGGAAGACCAAGAGAAATGATACTGGACAGTCTGACGGGATGGTGTGAGAGGAGATCACCAACTGAGCTGATGGCATGCATGAAGGATCGCGTACTCTGGAGAAGCATAATAGCCAACGCCAGTCGGCACGGCACATGATGATGATGATAGATAGATAGTCATTTATAATGTATGTAGTTACTTCTGTACTGAGTGAATGTTTAAGAGCAAAACGTAAATGTTATATTTTATTCTATGTCTCTCAGCTTCAATGTTAGTTATGTTTGTTATATGAGCAGCATATTTGTAGAATGTCTAGAATAGAGTGAAAGATGTATGATAAAGGGCAGAATGTCAGACGGGCCTGCGTGCACAATTCTTAACCCTTTTGAAATAAAGATCAATCAATCTCTCTCTCTCTCTCTCTCTCTCTCTCTCTCTCTCTCTGAAACTTAAGCGCCCAGGGCACATGGGGCTTCCGCAAGGGTTTTCCACAAATGCCTATCCTTTGCCTTTTTTTCTGCTCTTGCCAAGGTGAGCCCTCTATTGCTCAACATCCTCTGTTTTTCTTCTCCATGTCTCTTCAAGGATAAACTATGAGTGATTAAATCCAGCGTGAAATCTCAGGTGGTCGCAAAGTCTCAAGTACTTCGTTTCTGTGCTAACAGTTCAGAAACCTGATCACAATATCCGTTTTTCATTCGTTCCGTTTGTCTACTTGGGTATATTTTGCTGTCAAGAGTTGGACAATAATAATAACATTTTTTTTTTCGTTTCAGAAGATAGTCCAGGCAACACATAATGTTTGTTTTGCCTAGCTCTTCTTATGCTTGATTCTACCAATGTTGGTAGAGGCCTCGGTAACATTAAGCACTGCTTCTGTTGCAATGACCACTGTTCTCGATTATTCCTCGGATGATGCTACATCTTTGCATAAAGTCATTTTTCTCGTGATTCATCTTCATCATTTCTGTCTAGCCCTCGTTGAACTATCTCTCACGCATGACTCACAAATATCTTGGTAACTCAGTTCCGACTTGCACGTGCCCTCTTCCCTCTGCACGTTCGTCATACACGGGTAAAATGTGCTTGAGAATACGGCTGCCATTCACTCTTGCTACATTCCTGAAGCTTTTCAGACATGCTTAGTGTCGCCATCATGAATGGAAGATTAGCACGGTGAACAGTCACTGGATTGCGTAGATATATATATATATACATTCATTTATTTGCATGTCCCTTGTGGAACTTTGCCTCCCAAACAGCACTCTTGTAGGCATCTCGTTATGAGCAAGATGGCCTGCTGCTGCTGGGTCCATTTGCAGATCGTCAACGATTTCTTGCAGCCATCTTCGTTTTGGTCTTCCTATTTTTCTTTTTCCCATTATGTATCCTTCCAATACTGTCTTCTCTAAATTATCATGACGTTTAATGTGTCCAAAATATTTAAGTTTTCTCTCTTTAATCCTCTTTACTAGCCAGCCTTCTTCAATATTAAGCTCTTGTAGTATAGATATATTTGTTCTTTTTTGTGTCCACAATATTTGGAGAACTCTTCTGTAGCATTTACATTCAAAGGCATTTATGTGTTTCTCAGCTGTTTTGTTAAGTGTCCAGGTCTCACAGGCATATGTTGCGATGGGAAAGATGCATGCCCTTAAAAATCTTCTTTTTGTAGTTCTGTCTGCTCCTCTCCACAGATTCTTTATTTGTTTTACTTTCTGAAGAGCAATAGATATCCTCCTTTTAATTTCCCTCATTGTATCTCCATTATTAGTTAGCACTGATCCAAGATATTCAAAACTCTCCACTTCTTCCAATTTTTCCTCATTGATATATATTTCAGCTGCCTTGTTTGTTTTGTCAGTTGTCATCAATTTAGTTTTCTTTTGCATTAAGATAGAGGTTCTGCTCTTCGCTGTTCTTACGGACTGACATAAATAGATTTTTCCATTCCTTTTTGTGTTGTGGACAGTAACACTGTGTCATCAGCGTATCTAATCTCTGGTATTTCATAACCTCCAATTGTTATGGCATTGTAATATTCTTCGTCTACATCTTCTCTAACATTCCTCATTATATTTTCAGTATACAAGTTAAATAAGTAAGCCGACAATATGCACCCCTGACAGACCCCTTGTTTTATGTCAAACAAGTTGTTGTTTCACCATTTATTCTTACTGCTGCTTGTTGGTCTAGATACAACAGTGATGTTAATTGTATCAAATGTGTTGGAAATCCCATTTTTTCCATTATTTCCCAAAGTTTCTGGTGTTGTACACAATCAAATGCCTTTGAGTAGTCTATAAAAGATAAATATAGATTCACATTAAACTCTCTGCATTTCTCTATTATTAATCTTAGATTGTATATATTATCTCTTGATCCTCTTCCTTGCCTGAAACCAGCTTGGACCATATTGACTTCTTCTTCTATTTTCTTACGAAGTCTACCCATTATGATTTTTAACAGAATTTTACTGGCATGACTAATCAGGGCAACAATTCTGTAGTTTGTGCATAATTTCAGGTTACCCTTTTTTGGCAGTGGTATGAATACAGTTCTTTTCCATTCTTTTGGCCAAATACCTGAATGCCATATCTTTTTGCACAGTGCATGATAGATTGTTGCACATTCCTTTCCTCCTGCTTTAATAAAGTCAGCTGTTATCTCATCACATCGTGGTGATTTACCATTTTTCAGATTCTTTATTGCCCATAAAACTTCTTCTATTGTCAGTTCGGGTTCTTTCTCCTCCAATAATAATTCACACTGTTGATTTCTGTTTCAACAGTCGGTTGTTTCATACAATCCTTTGCAATATTCCTTCCATCTTTCTAGAATTTCCTCTGTCTCTGTCAAGGTATTCCCCATCTCATCACAAATTACATTTAGCTTAGGTGTGACATTTCTCGTCAATGTCTTCATTTCTTTAAACATTTCACTATCTCTTCCACACTTCTGATGTCCTTCTATTCTTTCACAACAATCTTGTATGTATTGTTTTTTTGTCTTTTCTTATGTTTCTTCGTACTTCTTTTGTTAAAGTTTTATATTTCTCTTTGTTGTTGTTTGTCACTTTCCATTGCTTCTTCATTTCTCTACGTTGTTTTATCAGTTCTAGTGTACCTTCTGTAATCCATCCATTCTTTTGTGTTTTCTTTACTGGAACCATGTCTTTAGCTGTTGTTATTAAGATATCTTTGGCCTGTGTAGCCAATTCTTCTGGTGTCATCTCCTCCTGTACAGCCATCAGGATTTCGAAACGGTTCTTCACTTCTATACCGTATTGTTCTGGTATATTTGTAAGATCAAAGCGGTGTGGTCTTGATCCCGTAACTGCCTTTTTTATCTTTATCTTCATGTCTGCTATTAATAACTCATGATCCGTGTCACAGTCAGCACCTGGTAAAGTTTTTGCTGATGTTATACTTGACCTCCACCTTCTTTGCACTAAAATGTAATCTATTTGATTCCTGGTTTTACCATCAGGTGATGTCCATGTGTAAAGTCTTCTTGGATGTTGTTTAAAAAGTGTGTTAGCGATTATTAGCTCATTTTCCATGCAAAACGCCATTAGATTGTCACCTGCCTCATTTCTATGTCCTATGCTAAATTTCCCTACAACATGTCCTTCGTCTTCTGCTCTTTCTGTACCAATTTTTGCATTAAAATCACCCATTATTAATACAATATCATTTTTCCGTACCTGGTCTATTGTCGTTTGCAGTGTGTTATAAACGTTTTCTACTTCCTCTTCTACTGCTGCTGATGTAGGTGCATATATGTGAATGATTGTTACATTTCTAGGAATGCCCTTAAGTCTGCTTGTTAGGATTCTATCACTTACTGGACTGTAGCCTAGTAATGCTTTTGATGTTGATTTGTCCGAATAAAAAGCCACTCCATTCTTTCCTCCTACTTCTCCACCAGAGTATATAAAGATATTATCATTCTCGCTCTTAAAGTGTCCTGATCCTTTCCATGGATGTTCGCAGATTCCCAAAATGTGTATCCCCGTTCTTTTAATCGCATCACTTATTACTTGATACTTTCCCTCATACATACTTCTTACATTCCATGTTCTTACTCTTATTTTTCTTTTTTAGTTTGATGCAGGAGTTTTCCTTGGTAACACTGTCAGGATTTTGTCCATCATCACAATTACTAGTACTGACCTCTGCCTCACACTCTTTCCCAGTGTTAAAATTAGATCTATCTGGCCTGGGGTACTCACCACCAGATCTTTTTCCTATTTGACTTTCCATGATTGCTGCTTGGGTTTCTTGGTATATTTCCAGAAGATAATTTACTATTGCTTTCCTTCCGGGCAGTGACTGTACTAGTCATTGACCGTACCCATTGTCTCTACATTGAGATCATCTGCCTACCATCATAGAATGGTGACCATAACCAACATTATCTGTCAGCTGCTCTCCCATTCCATCCACCACCTGTTCCCATGGCTTCACGTCACCCTGATCGGGGGGCTATACGGGTACTCCACCTTGCCCAAGGGTGTCCCGTAGACTGACGGAGGTAAGCTTATATCCTTCCCGTGCCGTTAAACGTCACATAGGGCTCGCAAAGTAGTTCGCCAATTTTTCCTGTCTTCGGCGAATCTTTTAACCTCATCAAAGGATTTTATACCTGTTAATTTGACCACTCGTAACAATGTCCTCTTCAGAGTTTCACGTGGTCTGCCTCTTTTTCTTTGGCCTGTTGTGTTCCACTTGATAGCTTGTTTTGGGATTCTCTGATCATTTCTTCTCATCAAGTGACCAACGTATGTCCATCTCCTTTTCCTGATCACCCATGAGACTGTATATAAAGAGAGAGAGAGAGAGAGAGAGAGAGAGAGAGGAGACAGAGTGTAAATATGTGTTGGTATGTGTGTGAGAGTATATGCGTATGATTTTGTGTGTTTGTGTTGGTGTGTATGCGTGAAAAACTAATACGTGTTATTGTGTAAAGTGTTGGATTCACTGTAACCAGCTTTAGCGCCAGATAACTTCTTTATCCTCTGTCTTCCTGGAACTGGGCTGGTTTTCTTTGCAACCGATGCAAACGGTGGAGACGTTGGGGTACAGCATTTTGTTGGATTGGGAACGGATTATAACGACTATTTTTCCAGTCCATGAACACAGCAGCAAAGCAGGGGGTATACAATAACTCCGTAGCAAACACCATAACCATGGAAACTATGGCGATCCCTGCTCCGTTAGCCAGGCGGCCCTGTTACTCGGCGTACCCACGGAGGTATGGGACAGGGTCTTGATCAGCTATCGTTGGCCAAAAATGATTCTAGTATGTCAGCTATGGGCTGCTGCCTGCCAATCGGACAGCATCAAAATAATGAATGCGCAAACACAAAACTTGAAGTGAGTAAACATGAACAAATCTCTCCTTTCAAACTACGAGCATGGCTATCAGTCTGTGTGCGTTAATTTCTTTTACTCCGTCACACATGTCTCCTTCTTTTTCTATCATGTAGTAGCAGAAATCAACAAAGTTGAAGGTCAGAGCTATATATAACTGCAGGTTTAACAAGCAGATGAGTCACGATATTTGAATTTGCTAAAGATGTTCGGCAATTAAATACGAAAAGGCATCATTATGGGTGTCAATATATTTGAAAACAGAAAAGAAAACCTCGAGTTTTATCAGCTAATAATACGCTTTAATAATTCTTGAATCTTTTGAAGTTAAGAAAAAAAAATGTATTGCGTTTTGAATATAATTTAATTTGTTGTTAGGGCGAGAGAATATAATCCAGCCTTACCAAAATGACTTCCATTACCTAAAGAATGGTTTGCAGGCAGGCTCCTACTCGCTCCAATCAATCCAGCCTTGAAAAATGGGCACCTGAAATTTGTGTTAGGAGAAATATCTCTTGTGTTTAAATGCAGATGTCTGCTAGACGATGCACAGCAGAGCACACTGAAACTACGATTCTCCATGCATTAAATGAAAACAGAATTTTCACGTACTAATCAGTCCCTTGAAAGACTAAACATGTCAGAGATCACATAAATAAATGCACTTCGTATCTTTAAACAATGTCATCTTCTTCATAGTCTACAGAGTTTTCTTGGCCATTAGTTTTGTGGTCAAAGGGAAATAACCCGTTTAATAATTATACACAATCTCTTTTTGAACAATGTTAATCGAGGAGAAACATTGATTTTTATAACTCCATTCAGGAACTGAAAAAAAAAAACATATCCGCCGTAACCTTCTCTCAGCTCAACACCTTCACCGCAGTGGCTGCAAAGAACACCATGCTCGTAGTTCCATGGAGATAGAACAACAACAATAACAACAATGAGGAGAAGATGTTACAAATAGTCACCGACTTAACGATTTACTCAAGTTAGACGACCCGCAGTTACGACCCTCAGTCCATATGTTCAAGTTGTCTCCCTGAAGTCAAGAAATTATCAGACTTGACAAGTCTGTTAGAATGTGGTCTGAGAATCTCCACTGAACAGAGAAATTCACTTGACATTTGCCGTCCGCACAGAGAGAGAGAGAGAGAGATAGGTTAGTAGATGGTCTTAACTTTAGTGGGAAAAGTACTTTTTGAAGAAAATAGAAAAGCCGCCAAATAGATTGCAGGAGATAGAACGATAGTTTGGCTTCCGCCGAGTTAGATTATAACACGACATAGCCCTTTATGCGTCTGTGACAAGCCGTGGCGTGTCTTAAGCATTGTCTCGCAGAAACAGAAGCATCGAACGTTACACTGAAGCCATGTACAGACCCTAAGAGACGAGATCCAGCAGGTGCATCGCTCCGCTTCCTGGAAGATTTTCTCTGTTTAAATGTGGACCCGGGGGGGGGGGGGAAGAGAGGGTCTTCGTAGTTTGGAAGGGGCAGAGAGTTCACAAAATTTCTCTCGCAGACGCTGGTCACATCCAGGACAGCGCTGGTCACATTCAGGACAGATGTACAAGTTTCTGTGAAGCCTCCACTGCTCGTGTACCCAACAGTAAGATATCTGGTAAGAACAGACATTATGCTGCAAGTACTGCTCTGGTGTAAAAAAAAAAAAAATCTAGAAAGGCTCTAGATATTAGCGTAAAGATTAAAATCATTACGTTCTATGAAAGTGGAAAAAAGTAGGCATATTAACACATGAGAAACTATCTCATTCCGCCGTTTCAATGATCATTAAGGATAAGCGTGGGTTTAAGGATAAGCGGGGGATTCTGGAAGAAATCAAAAGAGCGATTAGAATAAAATAAACTATTTAACAAAGGAGAAGCAATTCCCAAATCAGGAACTGGAGACGTTGTAGACAATCTGGATTAAAAACCAAATTCAGAATAGAATCCCTGCGAGTCTACTCACGATTCAAGTGAAAGCGTGCAGCATTTGTATACCCTGAGGGAAAAGAAAGGAGAGGAGCTTCAGAAGAATTTTAATGCTAGAAAGAGAGTTTCAACGCCTGAAACGTAGATGTTTGCCTATATAATGTACATATGTATCTGAAACCTACAACCGCTGTGGTAGCCTGCAATTTGTATGTTATTTTTAAATATACTTTGTGTTTTCATCTATGCTTGTTTTATAGATTACAAAAAGACCTTTGACAGAGCCAGGCACGAACAGCTGATGGAATATCTGAAAGAGATTAACGTTGATGGCAGAGACACCAGAATAATAAGCAAACTGTACTGGGAACAGACAGCAGTTGTGTGGTCCAACACAAACTATTCAACACAAATAGATATAAAGAGAGGGGTCAGACCGGGATGTGTCCTTTCTCCGTGTCTTTTTAACCTTTATACGGAGAAGGTATTCAAAGAAATTAGTGAGATGCCCGAGACTAGATATTAATGGAACAACAATCAATAACTAAAGATTTCCAGACGACGCCGTGCTGATGGCAGAGAACTAAAAAATCTACAGAATCTAGTGACGCGAATAAACGACGAAAGTCAAAAGTATGGACTAGAAATAAATATCAAACATACAAACGTCATGGTAATCAGCAGAGAGGAAAGAAAGCCAACAGTAAATATAAAACTAAATAGGGAATTATTTGAACATATGAAAAGCTTCAGGTATTTAGGAAACATGATAACAGAGGATGGGAAATGTGGAACGGAAGTTAACAAAAGAATAGGACTAGCAAAAGAAAAAACATTCTCAGCAGAATGAGGAAGATCCTTACATCAAAACAAACATTCTCAGCAGAATGAGGAAGATCCTTACATCAAAACAAACATTCTCAGCAGAATGAGGAAGATCCTTACATCAAAACAAACATTCTCAGCAGAATGAGGAAGATCCTTACATCAAAACAAACATTCTCAGCAGAATGAGGAAGATCCTTACATCAAAACAAACATTCTCAGCAGAATGAGGAAGATCCTTACATCAAAACAAACATCACAGCAGAATGAGGAAGATCCTTACATCAAAACAAACATCACAGCAGAATGAGGAAGATCCTTACATCAAAACAAACATCACAGCAGAATGAGGAAGATCCTTACATCAAAACAAACATCACAGCAGAATGAGGAAGATCCTTACATCAAAACAAACATTCTCAGCAGAATGAGGAAGATCCTTACATCAAAACAAACATCACAGAAGAATGAGGAAGATCCTTACATCAAAACAAACATCACAGCAGAATGAGGAAGATCCTTACATCAAAACAACATCACAGCAGAATGAGGAAGATCCTTACATCAAAACAAACATCACAGCAGAATGAGGAAGATCCTTACATCAAAACAAACATCACAGCAGAATGAGGAAGATCCTTACATCAAAACAAACATCACAGCAGCTGAGATTACGTATGGTAAAATGCTACATATATTCAATATTCCTTTATGGTGTAGAAGCCTAGAGCTTGAATAAGACAACAGAAAAGAAAATCAAGGCCCTTGAAAAGTGGATATACAGAAGAATAGGGCTTACCCCATGGACAGAAAAGAAAACAAAGTGCTAAACCAACTATAAGTGAAAAGAAAAATATTGAAAGCCATAAAAACAAGACAGCTAAGATACTTTGGGCATGTCAAGAGGCACAATACTATAATGAAGACCCTTCTTGATGGCAAGATCGAAGGGAAAAGAACGAGAGGACGACAGCGAAAAAGACGGGTGGACAACATCAAGAGCTGGACAGGGACAAGCTTGGCCGAGTGTTCTACGAAGACAAGAAACAGAGTGTGGATTCATTGCAGCCAACCTTCCACAGGGAGACTGCACGAAATGATGATGATGATGATGATGATGATGATGATGATGAGTTTCCTTTTACTCAGATAAGTTGAAATGTCACGAGGTGCTGATGTTAACCTATTTATTTCTTGATATTTGATTTTTATGTTTTCTGACCTTCAAAACAAATACTGACGATAAAAAGCAATAATAATAATAATAATCATAGAACTAAATAGAAAATAAAGTCACTTACGTCAGAACCAAATTACGACAGAGTAGTTGTAGCGGATTCCCTTCATAACTCAAAGACCATTTGTATAATTCACGCATTTTATTCCTTCGCTTTGTGCTCTTTAAGTGATTTGAGTTTTCTTCTTAAAACTCCTGTTCCAATCGTTGCCGACAACTTAGAGCTATGTGAAGCACTTGATGCAGTGGTAAAGTGCGTAAACTGCTAAGTTGAAAATTCGCGTGGTTTCATTTCTTCACTTATCTTTTCTGACATAATGTATCTTGTTGTATTTACGAGTAACAACTCTATTTTTTTCCCCCTTTTAGATTCTCTGTGCCGTGGCTGCTCAGTGCCGCCTCTTCTGTTCAAGCTATTTTTCTGGCTTGGATACTGCAACTCGGCCATGAATCCCATCATATACACCTGCTCAAGTATGGAATTCAGGCGAGCTTTTCTGGCCATCTTGACTTGTAAGCGCTGCTACAGCCGGCCTCGAATATCCCTCACCGATGATCGTTCACGCAAAAGGGCTCCACGAATCAGTGTTCGAGCCTTGCGTCGGCATCATCAGCAGTTCAAGGAGCAGGAGTTGGAGCTGGCTTTGCGTGACATGTCCTCTTCTTCATCCTCAACTCCAGAGGCCGTTAGTAAAGTGGTTTCGGGATTAAAACTGTCTTCGATATCTTTACCTCACATCTTCATCAGTAGTGGAGACATTGTCTGCGAAGACAGGCCCAAGAGTCTTGCGGGCCTCCAGAATAAGGACATGAAAACGAATATGTGTTTAACATGCACAAGCAAACGTTTTCTGAAAGGTCTGAAAACTATAACTTCAAAACAGGAGAGCTCGCCGCAGTCATTTTACGACGATCCTCAAATATTTCATCAGCAATTTCAGACTTGAAAGGCCGTCGTTGAAAATAAAACAGAAAGACAAAAGACAAGAGCGTGTACGCTGCGACTCTGCTCACATTCTTCAGTCATGGGCTCCACAAGAAGAAACCATCTCCATTCTGCTTGTCAGCCGTAGAAGACAAGTTAAACCATAGAATACAAGTTAAACCATAGAAGACAAGTTGAACCATAGAAGACAAGTTAAGCCTGTTTCTCACCAAAGTGGGGCTAGATCAGACACAATCACCTGACCAGTCAGACATAATCACATTAAAAATCTTAGATGACACGGAAAATACATTTCTTGTCTTACATTTGTGTGACCATTTGGCCCATTTTTATACTGCCTCAAGAGTAGCTTAAGACAACAACAAAAAAATATGGCATTCCAGTTCTGTTTTAAAATTTGTTGGACGAGTGACTGACACACAAACAAACACACAAAATTAGTTTCACGCAATAAAAAATAATTCATTTGGATGATTTTATAATCTCTGTTTCATATCCCACAATTCTGTGGAGAGTAGTGACAGTATCGTCCTTCACAACACAGACAGGTGCTTCGATTCCCCCCCCCACCCCTGTTGGCGTCCAAGTCGACCAGCCAACCAGATATCTCATCCAACCTCTTCGTGGTGCTTCCAGAACTAGGTTGATGCGCTCCTTCAGCTTGGCTACCATGTTTAGTGCTTGCTCTTGGACTCATGATGGTGATGTCTAGCTACCATGTTTAGTGCTTGCTCTTGGACTCATGATGGTGATGTCTAGCTGCAGAGTTTAGTGCTCGTTCTTGGACTCATGATGGTGGAGTCTAGCTACAGTGTTTAGTGCTTGCTCTTGGACTCATGATGGTGATGTGTGGCTACCGTGTTTAGTGCTCGCTCCTGGACTCATGATAGTGATGTCTGGCTACTGTGTTTACTGCTTGCCCTTGGGCTCATGATGATGATGTCTGGCTACTGTGTTTAGTGTTTGCCCTTGGGCTCATGATGATGATGTCTGGCTACTGTGTTTAGTGCTTGCCCTTGGACTCGTGATGGTGATGTCTGGCTACAGTGTTTAGTGTTTGCCCTTGGGCTCATGATGGTGATGTGCGGCTACCGTGTTTAGTGCTTGCTCTTGGACTCATGATGGTGATGTGGGGGTACCGTGCTTAGTGCTTGCTCTTGGACTCATGATGGTGATGTGGGGGTACCGTGTTTAGTGCTTGCTCTTGGACTCATGATGGTGATGTGGGGGTACCGTGTTTGGTGCTTGCTCTTGGACTCATGATGGTGATGTCTAGCTACCGTGTTTAGTGTTTGCTCTTGGACTCATGATGGTGATGTATGGCTACAGTGTTTAGTGTTTGCTCTTGGACTCATGATGGTGATGTCTGGCTACCGTGTTTACTGCTTGCTCTTGGGCTCATGATGATGATGTCTGGCTACCGTGTTTAGTGCTCGTTCTTGGACTCATGATGATGATGTCTGGCTACCGTGTTTAGTGCTCGGGCCCATGATGGTGAGATCTGGCTACCTTGATGATGACGACGACAATGATAACGATGACGATGACGACGACAACGACGACGACGACGACGATGATGACGGTGATGATGATGATGATGACGATGACGATGACGATGATGATGATGATGATGATTTGAAAAGGCGTTCCTGATTAAAGGCCTTGAAAAAAAAGTCAACGAAAAATAAAAATAAAGGCAGTCATCTTATTTTACCTTATGCCTTCAGTAACAAAAAACATTTACTATTAAAATTCGTGAAGTTGCTTCTTCAAATCAGAGAGGCGAGCTGTCACTTCATTTGAAAGGAATGTTTTTTGTTTCTTGTTTTGCCTGTTCACCAGCTGTGGATTTTTATATAAAGTCTTCAGGTGATGTAGTCATGCTATCTCTTTTTTTCTGTATTCTGTGTTGTGAGCAGTGGGATCTAGTGCGTCTAGTGCATACAAGCAGATGTTCTTAGGCTTTGGTGGATGTTTTCCTCATCATGGACCTGTCAAGTACCAATTTTCAGATGGTAGATAGACCAAAATCACCAAAACCATAGAAAACAAGTTGAATTCTTTCCAGACTAAATGTTTACGAAGAATTAGAAAAATATTTTGGCCAAACACCATAAGAAATAACATCTTATTAGCAGAAATGCAGATGAAACCACTGACAACAATTATTTAGGAAAGACGCTGGCGATGGTTGGGACATGTGCTCCGAATGACTGACAACTCACTACCAAAAATAGCACTAAGATGGACACCACAGGGGAACAGAAGTAAGGGTAGACCAAAAGAGACATGGAGAAGAACAACAGAAAGGATGTTGAGCAATAGAGGGCTCACCTGGTCAAGAGCACAAAAAAAAGGCGAAGGATAGGCATTTGTGGAAAACCCTTGCGGAAGCCCCATGTGGCCTGGGCACTTAAGGTTCAGAGAGAGAGAGAGAGAGAGAGAGAGAGAGATAGACCAGATAGCACTGTAAGTGAGGCGCGAACCTCATAATACCAACTTGCCTGCTAGCACTTATTTTAAAACTACCTTCAGTGTCGAGCAAAAATTTTAACGAAACAAAAAAAATTATAATAAGTACAGCCGCCATATCTTTCATGGGAAATAACCAGAGACCTATATTTAGCTTTCACGGAAGTTTACAGTTTGACTCCCCAAAGTGAAGAAGAGGACGAGATAAACGCAGTCTTTTAAAATATTTTTTCCTTACAAAAATATTTACATTCCTTATCGTAGTGAGAATTAACTCATGTTTACTGGATATGAACACGAATATAAGCAGTGAATAAACAAGCTTTCCGCGCTCACGAACACACGCATGCGAACTATATGAAACACTATTTATAACATATATGTTTGTTTTAAGTTTCAGTAACAAATCTGTAAAGTAGATATCCATGACCGTTTAAATGTTTAATCCTCTTCTGGTAAAAGGAAGATAAATTAAACTCAGTGAGATCTCTCTATCACTGACCCTTCGAGAACGGGTTTTGTAAACACGAGTGTAGAATAAGGGTCATTAACTGGGCTTGAATCAACTGATAACAAGGCATTATCAATGAAGCTATTCAGTTACTAAATTAACTCTTTGGCGCCACAACAACACTTGCAGTGTTGGTAGATCTTGCAACGCCTATGCAAATCAATAATAAGAATTACATTTAGACAAAGTCTAAGTAAAATGAAAAGTAGCACATATCTAACCGAACCTATGTTTTCAAGAGTTCTTCAAAAGTAAATTCCTTTTGGTTCCTTCCTATCGAAATTGCTCAACAATACCTATTCTTGCACAGCATGGAAAGTAATTCAGGAGTGAAAGAGTTAAACTGCTTTTTTTTTCTTTCTAATGACTTCGGAAACAGAAGAGCATCGCTGAAATATTTGCATTATAAGTCGACTGCAGCTTGCGCTGACAAGCCATCTCGAAGATTTGTTAATTTGACCTGAGGTCACTGGTTTGACAAAGATATTCAGAGGCTAATTGTCAGCTTCACAAAAAGATAGAAAGAGTGAGGAAAGTTGGCAGGAACGAGAGTGGCAGAAAAATAAGATAGGTACACATAGAAGAGCATACGGCTATCTAATATTTCGGCATATTCCGTTTTTGTGCTTGTCTTTCTTTCAAAGAGGATACCAAATGAGATAAGTGTTTAATTTTTCACTTATTTCTCGTGTTTTTTTTTAAATCTTGTGTTGTTTTTGTACTCTGTATTTGAAAAAAAAGGCATCTGCTGAAATATTGGATTGTTATGTGTTCTTCGTGTATACGTACTCATCTTATTTTCTGCCATTCTTGCTCCTGCCTACTCACTCTTCTTATCTTTTTTGTAAAAATGAACCATACACCTCCGTCCACTTTTATTTCTAGAAACAGTTTTACCGCAGTCGTCGTTTCTCTTATCTCTCAGTGATTTGACCAATGTCTCTGAACTATATCGTTTTCAAATATTCACAAGTAACAACTGATATTTACACAATGAACAAGTTTCATATTTTAAAAATCAGTTTGCATTCATATATAACATGTAAATACCCCATAACACACAAAAACGTATAGGTAAAAAAGGTAAAGGTAATCCTTTCATGCCTTAGAGGCACATAGGGATATGGTGTTAGTGCCCATATTTTCCTTGACCTGTCAGCACACTAGAGGGTGATATGGTCAGTATCACGCCTGGCCGCATTTCCTTCCCCAACTCCAGAAGAAGTCGGGTACTCATTTCTATGGTGACTGGGGCGCCTCCGGCCAGATTCGAACCCCCGTCCTTCGCCATGAGAAACCAGTGCACTAACCACTTCGCCACTCACGATTTTTTTTTTTTTGTTTTGTTCTTGTGAACTGAAAACTTCGAGAAATTCAAATTGCAAAACAACATGGCTTCTGTCTGGAAATCCTTCATGAGAACTATTTAAGTGAACTACTTTTGTTCTTGATCTGAAGACTCTGTAAGCGCTTCATTTCTTGCTTGTCGCTCAGAACATCAGTATTCAAGAGTCTAACATTTGTGTGTGTGTGTGGGGGGGGGATGCTTCTGGCGAGAGGATTAATTTCTTTGGTCCTCATTTCTTCTTCAAGCAAGCATTATATTTCGCTTCTCATCCAACGCGGTATAGCTGTTTCTGCAGCAGAAGTTTTTGTCATATTTGCCCAGTGATAGCGAAAAAAATTACTGTTGTTTCCGATGTCTGAAGGTACATTTAAAAAAAAAAACATCTGTTCAGAAACCAGTCCAGCTTCTGTAATGTGAAGCCTCTCAAAAGACCCTGGCTGTCGGCTCTGATGTGTTGTCCGGAGAAAGATAGGAAGGATGTAAGTGCCAGCCGAGAAGAATGGTTTTGGTTCAGAAATGCCTTTTCCCTTTAAAATAATGTAATTAATTTTTACTGCTTTTTGCTATTCTTTCTTTTGCCGAAGCGGCCTGGTTAGCTGAGCAGTTAGGCAAAATCTGGTGGTACCGGGTTCAGTCCCAGCAGTGGGATTTTTTTTCTGGAATACACCGAAAAAGGCCCCGGGGTTTACCCAGCCTCTAAAAATAGGTACCAGAGAAATCTGGGAAGGTAGAGCGGCCAGACCGTGATACTGACCACATCACACTTTCATGTACCAAAGCTCATGACAAATACGGGCCTAACACCGTATTCCCTAATGTGCCTTAATTGCATGGAAACGGAAATTTTATATTTTACCTTCGTTTGCCGAAGGAGCTATTCATATGTTGCAAGGTAAGAATTCACTCGGCGAACTGATACTCTACACTCAGCATTACAACCACTGTCTTTTAAGACCTAGAGCTACATTTGAATTTGTTTCAAGAACTTAATAACAGAGGAAAGGAAACTCTTGGCTACCAGTTTAAACCCATTTTAGAGAAATTACAAATCTGATTCAAGTTGCAGGCTTCTACTTCAGTTAATATCTTTATTATGGGAGAGAATATTTTCTTGAGCTACTGCTCGATTAAAAAATGTAAGCGCAATTAATCATACATTTGTGATAAAAAAAAATTTTAAGTGTTCCCTTCAAGCACATTAGGACTGTATTATAAAGCACTTCAATGATACTTTTAATATAAAACAGTTTTAATGACCAGCTGCCTGCGCGGTTAGTAAAGCAGTAGCAGTTATGTGTAAAATAAATATTTGAATGAACAGTGAAGTACCAGTGTCAACAGATCAAAGTGAGTTTGTTTTGTTTTTTTTTTTTTTGGGGGGGGGGGGGGTTCATTTTGAGCCACATCATAATTCAAATTAGTCTTGCATTTTGATTGGTTCTCCCATGTTTTCATGCGTGAGTGGCCAAACTGGCTCCAGTCCACCTCTACATGTTGTCCACCTGTTTATATCCAAAGGTCACCAGCTGAGCTGACGGAAAGTATCAGGGATTGAGATCTGTAGCCTTTTGGCTAAGAAGTTTTAAAACCAAACACCCTAACCACCGCGAGGTGGTACATTTATCTAGCAGCACCATGCAGCGTATCAAAAAAATGTGAGATCTGTAGAGATGCGGGCACCCCAACGCCTACCGGCACGCTACTTAATCTTGATGATTCTATAATGTACAACCATGGATATTTAAGAAGAAGAAGAAAAAACGGAAAAGAAAATAACCCCTGAAGCACGAATAACATTCATTCATTCATGTGCATGTCCCTCGCGAACTTTGCCTCCCCAACAGCACTCCTGTAGGCCTCTCGGTTGTGAGCAAGATGGCCTGCTGCTGATGCATTCAATATGCATCCGTGAATAACAACAGAATAGAATTCCAGCGACAGAAAAAGCAAACATTACCAAAGTCAGTTGAAACTGAAAAGAGAAATAATGAAACACATAAAAAAAACCAAAGTTTTCTACGAAAAGTGTTCCCCTATCATCATTATCATGTGCCGTGCCGACTGGCGTTGGCTATTATGCTTCTCCAGAGTACACGATCCTTCATGCAGGCCATCAGCTCAGTTGGTGATATCCTCTCACACCATCCCGTCAGACTGTCCAGTATCATTTCTCTTGGTCTTCTTCCTTCTATTTTACCTGTTGTTATAATATTTTCAATGCCCCCTCTTCTCATTGCATGTCCTATGAAAGTAAACTGTCTCTCTCTTATCTTTATGACAAGGTTTTTTGTCTCTCCAGCTCTTCTCATACATTCTTCATTAGTTATTTTTGCTGTCCAGGGGATTTGAACATTCTTCTAATAAACCACATTTCTGCTGCTTCCAATGATTTTTGTGCAGACCTGCCTATTGTCCATGATTCACTTCCATATAACAAGATAGGTTCAATATAGCATTTTAGGACTCGTTTTCTAACATTCATTGATAAAGATGTGTTAGCTAATATGTTTCTCATTCTCTGAAATGCAGTCTTTGCTTAGCCTATTCTGTTCCTAATTTCTGTTCTGCATTTCCCATCTGAAGTTATTACTGCTCCAAGGTATTTGAATTTCTGCACCTGCTTTAGAATAGTTCCGTTTAATTTAATACTGCATGCTGGTGGATTCTGTTTCTTAGATATAACCATAGTCTCTGTCTTTTTGATGTTCAAAGTAAGGCCTTTTTGTTCACTTTCTTTGGCGACTTTATCCGAGAGATTTTGCAGGTCTTGTTGGTTCTCAGCTATCAGTACTGTGTCGTCAGCATACCGAAGGTTGTTAATATTGCATCCTGCAATCTTTATGCCTGTTTCTGTGATGATTGTTCTTAGAATATTCTCGCTATACAGAGAAAAAAGGTCTGGAGATAGTACACATCCTTGTCGCACCCCTTGTTTTATAGGTTGATATTTTCCAATCCTATTTTCAACTCGAACTGCTGCTTCTTGCTGCCAGTATAGATGTTTTACAATCCTCAGGTCTTTGCCGTCTATATTGATGTCTTCAAGCATTTTAATAATTTTATTATGTTTCACCTTGTCAAATGCCTTGGTGTAATCAATGAAGCATAAGTAGAGATCTTTCTGTACTTCTAAAGCTCTTTCTGTTAGTATTCGTAAAGCACAAATGGCATTGTGTGTTCCCTTTCCTTCAACAAATCCAAACTGTTCATCTGCTATTTCCATTTATATCTTTTTCCTTGTTCTTCTCATAATTATTCTCAGAAGTAACTTCGTTATGTGACATGAAAGGCTGATAGTCCGGTGGTCGTCACATTCCTTTGCACCTGGTTTCTTTGGTAGTGCTATAAACGTGGATTTAATCAGGTCACTGGGTATATAACCACTGTTGTAAATGTCATTCAGTAACTTGGTTATTCCTGTCTCCTCTAGTGCCTCTATTTCTTCTATTGTTATATTATCAGGCCCAGTCGCTTTTCTTTTCTTCATGTGTTTGATGGCATCTATGATTTCATCTTCAAGTATTGGTGGTCCCTCACAGTTTTCAGTATCTGGTGTTAATTCTGGTCTTTCTCCTCCATATAGCTCACCGATATACTCTGTCCACCTGTCCACAATGTCTTCTTTTCTCATTAACATTTTACCTTCTTTCGATTTCAGGCATCCTGTGGTATATTTTGTTTTCCTGCCTGTGAGTTCATTAATTCGTTTGTGCATGTTTTTGCTGTCTTTAATATGAGAGTCCCCTATCACATTGTTAAAACAGTCGTTGTAATAAACGTGTTATGAAGTGTTCAGTTCATCGATGGGGTCAGACATGACCTCATACATATCAGGGGAGTTAACTCTTAATTACAGGAAAGGCTAATGGATGCTACATGACCAACAGGTAGGTAAGGCGCCTTCTGATTTAAGAAGGTGTTCCGCCTGTTAGAGCAAGAGTTTAACTTTCACTCATTCTCTTACTGTATTTCATCCTGTCATATCACCATGCTCATTAATGACCTCCTTCAACTATTGCTGCGCGGGGGATGATGAGCCCTTAAAAACCAAACCTGTCTCATATTTTTGCTTTTCACCTGACGCTACATATGGTTCTCTTCACCTTCCAGAGTTGATGATTCATGATGCGTTCCAACTTGAGACAGTCGCCAGTATGTTTCTTCTCCAGATGTTGGATATATATCCAGTACCATGAAATTTGTTATGCTGACCTGTGTGATTTTACTGGTATCATCACCGATCTATCCAGCCATCATTTTCACTTTTCGCAGAGAAAACTTTCAGATCTCTGCTCATAGTACAAAGCATACTCATAGATGCCTTTGTTATGTAGGAACTTTTGGTTGCGTTTATTGCCAATGTTTCATGTTACTGCAGTTTCAAGTGGTGTTATTGTAATTATAGTATTATTGAAATCGAATGAAGGTAAAATGTTAATGGGAAAAGAAGACATTGTGGACAGGTGGACAGAGTACGTCGGTGAGCTATATGGAGGAGAAAGACCAGAATTAACACCAGATACTGAAAACTGTGAGGGACCACCAATACTTGAAGATGAAATCATAGATGCCATCAAACACATGAAGAAAAGAAAAGCGACTGGGCCTGATAATATAACAATAGAAGAAATAGAGGCGCTAGAGGAGACAGGAATAAAAATAATAACCAAGTTACTGAATGACATTTACAACAGTGGGTATATTCCCAGTGACTTGATTAAATCCACGTTTATAGCACTACCAAAGAAACCAGGTGCAAAGGAATGTGACGACCACCGGACTATCAGCCTCTCATGTCACATAACGAAGCTACTTCTGAGAATAATTATGAGAAGAACAAGGAAAAAGATAAAAATGGAAATAGCAGATGAACAGTTTGGATTTGTTGAAGGAAAGGGAACACACAATGCCATTTATGCTTTACGATCACTAACAGAAAGAGCTTTAGAAGTACAGAAAGACCTCTACTTATGCTTCATTGATTACACCAAGGCATTTGACAAGGTGAAACATAATGAAATTATTAAAATGCTTGAAGACATCAATATAGACGGCAAAGACCTGAGGATTGTAAAACATCTATACTGGCAGCAAGAAGCAGCAGTTCGAGTTGAAAATAGAATTGGAAAGTATCAACCTATAAAACAAGGGGTGCGACAAGGATGTGTACTATCTCCAGACCTTTTTTCTCTGTATAGCGAGAATATTCTAAGAACAATCATCACAGAACCAGGCATAACAATTGCAGGATACAATATTAACAACCTTCGGTTTGCTGACGACACAGTACTGATAGCTGAGAACCAACAAGACCTGCAAAATCTCTTGGATAAAGTCGCCAAAGAAAGTGAACAGAAAGGCCTTACTTTGAACATCAAAAAGACAGAGACTATGGTTATATCTAAGAAACAGAATCCACCAGCATGCAGTATTAAATTAAACGGAAATATTCTAAAGCAGGTGCAGAAATTCAAATACCTTGGAGCAGTAATAACTTCAGATGGGAAATGCAGAACAGAAATTAGGAACAGAATAGGCCAAGCAAAGACTGCATTTCAGAGAATGAGAAACATATTAACCAACACATCCTTATCAATGAATGTTAGAAAACGAGTCCTAAAATGCTATATTGAACCTATCTTGTTATATGGAAGTGAATCATGGACAATAGGAAAGTCTGCACAAAAATCATTGGAAGCAGCAGAAATGTGGTTTATTAGAAGAATGTTGCGAATCCCCTGGACAGCAAAAATAACTAATGAAGAATGTAGGAGAAGAGCTGGAGAGACAAAAAACCTTGTCAAAAAGATAAGAGAGAGACAGTTTACTTTCATAGGACATGCAATGAGAAGAGGGGGCATTGAAAATATTATAACAACAGGTAAAATAGAAGGAAGAAGACCAAGAGAAATGATACTGGACAGTCTGACGGGATGGTGTGAGAGGATATCACCAACTGAGCTGATGGCCTGCATGAAGGATCGTGTACTCTGGAGAAGCATAATAGCCAACGCCAGTCGGCACGGCACATGATGATGATGATGAGTATTATTGGTTCGTTTTGTTTTGGGTTTTTTGGTTGGGGCTGGGGGGGGAGGAGAGGAGGGGGATTGCAGAGCCTTGTTGTATTGAGCCTGTTTTGCTTTAAGACATTGAGGAGTTTTCAATACAGTGGGAAGCAACAAGCCATTTATTTACCAGTTTTCAGTACAACAGAAAACAACAAGCCATTTATTTACCAGTTTTCAGTAAAACAGAAAGTAACAAGCCATTTATTTACCAGTTTTCAGTAAAACAGAAAACAACTAGACATTTATTTACCAGTTTTCAGTACGACAGAAAGCAACTAGACATTTATTTACCAGTTTTCAGTACGACAGAAAGCAACTAGACATTTATTTACCAGTTTTCAGTACGACAGAAAGCAACTAGACATTTATTTACCAGTTTTCAGTACGACAGAAAGCAACTAGACATTTATTTACCAGTTTTCAGTACGACAGAAAGCAACTAGACATTTATTTACCAGTTTTCAGTACAACAGAAAGCAACTAGACATTTATTTACCAGTTTTCAGTACAATAGAAAGCAACTAGACATTTATTTACCAGTTTTTAGTACGACAGAAAGCAACTAGACATTTATTTACCAGTTTTCAGTACGACAGAAAGCAACTAGACATTTATTTACCAGTTTTCAGTACAATAGAAAGCAACTAGACATTTATTTACCAGTTTTTAGTACGACAGAAAGCAACTAGACATTTATTTACCAGTTTTTAGTATATGGTAACCAACAAGGCTTATACCAGTTTTCAGTACAACAGAAAGCAACAAGGCTTTTACAGTGTAAGGGACCAGGATAAGTAGGATTATCCTAACACTGTCACTTTGGATGTGTGAGAAAAAAAAACTAGCACAAGGATAATTGGGAATAGAACCATAGACTTACCAGCAAGACTAGCAACCTCTTAGTCATGAGAGGACACTACACCATCCACTCAGCTGTTAAGTGCTCCCAGTGCAGGCTGATCTTACCTGTTTTGCTCCCTCATTTTGTTCTATGAAGTGAATTCTGGATGTTAAGCAGACCAAAGCACAGAAACGACAGAGGTATCATTTAGAAGAATGTTAGCTTATTTGAGAAATTAATCAGAATAAGAATAATTTAAAATTTAAGCAATGGACAGTCAGCATTCTATTATCATATTGAAAAGAAGGCATGAAAACATCTTAACAAAAAGAAAGATAAATATAAAACGATAAATATAAAACAAAGAAGCACAAGAAGTCCAAAGATGAATATGATTGGTAGTCATATGCTTTGGCATGCCAGAAAATCATTGAGTTGATGGAAGGCATTGTTTATGAAGATCTGTGCTGAAAGTATGACTGGTAATGTTTATTGGCCTAGCATCTGATGATGATGATGAAAAGAGCTGAAGATTTACTCTGACCCAAAGCTTGAATGAAAATCATGAGAATTAACTATAATACTGTATTTCTGTCATATCAAGAGGTGTATGTAATACAGTAATGAATCCCATGCTTGAGGGAAAAGTGGAAGGAAAAGAGAGCAAGAGGGTGGACAAAATAAAGAGATGGATGGGATTCACCTTCTCTGGGGAGACAACACAGAATGAAGATGAAACTTGAACACTGAATAACAATTAATAATACAAATATGAAGAAGAACATTAGGTGTTTTAAATTTTTTTTACCCTGAAACAAATCTGTTGTAAATATTTAAACGTGCTTGGTACTATGGTCAGTTATAATTTTTTGGTAATTTTAATTTTCAGCGTACTATGGAGTTCTGGGACCCAGGCCAGTGGTTTGCTGTTTTCATTGTGTTAGCTGTTATACTTGTGTCATTATGGATCTTCTTTCGAAAAGGAATTGGAAGATGCACAAGCTCTGCAGACCTCTCTGGGAAAACTGCTATAGTTACTGGTGCAAACTGTGGTAAATTTCTCTTTCTTTTTTTTTTAAAACTTTTTAATCTTAACTGACCTTTAAATCCTTCTTTTTCAATATCCTTGGAATTGCAGGCTGGTGTGCTTTGCAGCTGGTGCTGTGGAGATATTGAGGCACAGTATCATATTGGAGTGGGAGCGGGAGTTGTTGTGATGGCTGTTTTTTCAGTCCCTGAGTGAATAGTTCTTTAGCAGACTGCACTACCATGGGGGCCAGTTAGCCAAGCAAGACCTCTTACTGGGTGCACCAGTGGAGAGGTGGGACAGTTTTTTGGTCAGCCATGGTTGCCAAACCATGGCTCTAGCATGTCAGCTTTGGGATGTCAGAATGGACAGCGTCTTCACCCCCCCCCCCCCCCCATTGTTTAGATCTGTTCAAACTAAAGACACAGCTCTTTCATATGTTTTGTTATGGAAATGTTATTCTTATCCTGGTCATGAAAATCCTATTATTAGCAATGTCAGCTTTTTCATTTAGTCTGTTTTCAACATGACAGAATATAAAATTCTCCTCTCTATTTTTTTTTTTAAAACATGTATTCACCCTCCATTGAAGCAAGTGAAATCCAATATATGTGAGACACCATCACCTGCTATACATTCCCTTCATCCTCTGACAACTATGGGTGCTGTGCAATACATTGTGTTTCATCCTGTATCTTAGAAGAAAACTGCTAGTATGTCAGATACCTCTTTTTACAGCTTAGTAGGCTGGAAGTAGCTGGTTACAAATCATCATCCTTTCAGGTGAGAAGGTAAGTCACTTTCAGCGAGGTCATTCTGACTTACAGATTCACTGAGTCTGTTTCTTGGGTCCACTGAAGGAAGTTAAACAAACTACTGAAACCAGCTTCCAGTCCAAGCCATTTTCTGTTTTTGTGATATCTTCACAATCTCAAGCTAACAGATGCAGAAAGACTAATATCTTCACAATTTCAAGCTAACAGATGCAGAAAGACTTCACAATCTCAAGCTAACAGATGCAGAAAGACTAATATCTTCACAATCTCAAGCTAACAGATACAGAGAGACTAATATCTTCACAATCTCAAGCTAACAGATGCAGAAAGACTTCACAATCTCAAGCTAACAGATGCAGGAAGACTTTACAATCTCAAGCTAACAGATGCAGAAAGACTAATATCTTCACAATCTCAAGCTAACAGATGCAGAAAGACTAATATCTTCACAATCTCAAGCTAACAGATGCAGAAAGACTAATATCTTCACAATCTCAAGCTAACAGATGCAGAAAGACTAATATCTTCACAATTTCAAGCTAACAGATGCAGAAAGACTAATATCTTCACAATCTCAAGCTAACAGATGCAGAAAGACTAATATCTTCACAATTTCAAGCTAACGGATGCAGAAAGACTAATATCTTCACAATCTCAAGCTAACAGATGCAGAAAGACTAATATCTTCACAATTTCAAGCTAACGGATGCAGAAAGACTAATATCTTCACAATCTCAAGCTAACAGATGCAGAAAGACTAATATCTTCAGAATCTCAAGCTAACAGATGCAGAAAGACTAATATCTTCACAGTCTCAAGCTAACAGATGCAGAAAGACTAATATCTTCACAATCTCAAGCTAACAGATGCAGAAAGACTAATATCTTCACAATCTCAAGCTAACGGATGCAGAAAGACTAATATCTTCACAGTCTCAAGCTAACAGATGCAGAAAGACTAATATCTTCACAATTTCAAGCTAACAGATGCAGAAAGACTAATATCTTCACAATTTCAAGCTAACAGATGCAAAAAGACTAATATCCTCACAATTTCAAGCTAACAAATGCAGAAAGACTAATATCTTCACAATTTCAAGCTAACAAATGCAGAAAGACTAATATCTTCACAATTTCAAGCTAACAGATACAGAAAGAATAATATCCTCACAATTTCAAACTAACAGATGCAGAAAGAATAATATCCTCACAATTTCAAGCTAACAGATGCAGAAAGAATAATATCATCACAATTTCAAGCTAACAGATGCAGAAAGACTAACAACCAACCAGAAAAAAAAGGAGATAAGTGATTGTTAGTGTTCTGTGCTTTTGATTGTTTATGTTTTAAGTGAGTAAATTCGTACACGTATTTTCAGGCATTGGCTTTGAGACTGCACTTGACTTTGCAAGGAGAAATGGCCGAGTTATTCTTGCTTGCCGAAACAAAGAAAAGGCTGAGCAGGCTAAAGATGAAATCATTGCTAAATCTGGAAATCTCAATGTTTCCATTGGTGTCGTTGATCTGTGCTTGATGAGATCAGTGAGGGCATTTGCTAAACAGATCATTGAACAAGAATCTCGCCTAGACATCCTCGTGAACAATGCAGGCATTGTTTGTGAGTAAAGTTCAATATCTTAGTGATGCCTGTAATGTGAACAAAGATAAATATATTAATTTATTAGTTGTTGTCTGTCCAAGTCCCATAACATTTGCATGCCATAGGGATATGAAATGTTAGAGCCTTCATATTTTTAGGCCACTATAGCATTTGAGGTAGGGATGCCAGCACCTGTCCTTGCTACCTTTGTTTTCTTAGGGAAACCTCAGGTACCCATTTTATGAACTGGGTTACCCCGGTGTCTGTCTGAATAATCCCACTCGTGTATAAAATCAAATGACCTAATCAGCAGGCAAGTGCACTAACCATTACACCTCTGTGACACTGATTATATGTAGTGTGAATAAAGTTAAATATGTTAGTGATTGTATGTAGCACAGATAAAATTAAACATGTTAGTCTCCCCTGGGAACAACTGTGTCAAGAATACACTTAACATAGTCTTTATGAGACAGGGAAAATAGATCTGTTTGCTTAAAAACTCTGACTTACTTCTGTAGCCCAGAAACCTGTAGCAATCAACACTAATTGTAATTGTTATTTTTGTCAAAAATGGATGGGGACATGGAGATCGCTGGCAGGGATGAGGAAAACTGGTGTGAAACCAATGAATCCAGGATGTGACAAGCCTATGGGTCTTTACAACAATGGCTGTCAGAATGATGTAAACTAAACAGAGCCAGCAGACTATAGATGGCGGAGAATGGATATCATTGAGGCACTCATCAGATTCCTTATCTCAAAATTGGAGTTTCTCTGTGGAACTGTCTCAAAGCCGTCTGGCCAGCCAGAGTTGCATGCTGGATCTGACATGGAGAAGGGGCTTAAGTACAGCCACCAGAGGCTGGAAAACAAAGTTTTGGCCAGGCCAGCCTACACCACTGTCTTAATGGCAGTCCGAACAAGACCACAGTTTGCACTAACAAGGAAAGGTGCTGAAGTCAGAGGTACCCAGCCAAAAGGTGCATCGCAAAAATCAGTGTACCACGCATCATCACCAGTGCGTGTACGAAAAAGAAGAAGAAACATGTTAGTGATTGTCTGTAGTATGAATAAAATTAAATATGTTAGTGTTCGTCTGTAGTGTGAATAAAGTTAAAAATATTAGTGATTATCTGTAATGTGAATAAAGTTAAATATGTTAGTGGTTGTCTGTAGTGTGAATAAAGTTAAAAATATTAGTGATTATCTGTAGTGTGAATAAAGTTAAATATGTTAGTGATTGTCTGTAGTGTGAATAATGTTAAATATGTTAGTGATTGTCTGTAGTGTGAATAAAGTTAAAATATGTTAGTGATTGTCTGTAGTGTGAATAAAGTTAAATATGTTAGTGATTGTCTGTAGTGTGAATAAAGTTAAACATGTTAGTGATTGTCTGTATCACAAGTAAAATTAAATGTGTTAGTGATTGTCTTGTGTATGAGTAAAGTTAAATATTTTTCAGTGATTATGTGTGATATTAGCAAAATTTGCATGCTTTGTCGGTCACCCAAGTTGAATGTAGAAACAACTTCCAAATCAAACAATCTGCTAGCAAACTTGAAAATGGACGGTTACAAGCCCTGAAGCAAATGTGTGTATGTAAACCGTTATAGGTCCATGAAGGCAGTACACAGCCTGTCCAGGTTGTGTCCAAAAAACACAGCCAGTTTTGTTTTTTTTTTTTTGTATGATCAAATATACCTTTGAAGCCATGTGGGAATCATGTCTTTATTATGTTTCAGGTCACTCGAAGTTTCCTGTCAGTTCTACTATATTTTTGTGAATTTTTTCGTTTTCTGAATATATG
The DNA here is from genome assembly GCA_009760885.1 of Achatina immaculata. NCBI lineage: Eukaryota > Metazoa > Mollusca > Gastropoda > Stylommatophora > Achatinidae > Lissachatina > Lissachatina immaculata. Next base: position 27,974,402 of record CM019717.1, read on the forward strand.
GTATAGCTGTTTGTCCATTATGCAGTCTTGTGAGTTTTACTTGGATGATATATATGCAAACAAAAGCTGCCAGTCCAGTTGATATCCAAAATACAGCCAACCCATTTTATTGGTGGATGATATTATATCTTCAGCAGCATGTGAGAATCATATGTTTATCATGTTTGAGGTTGTGCAAAAGTATCAGTCAGTTCTACATTTTTGTGTGAATTTTGTCATTATCTGAGTGTGTGGGCTAGCCCAAATGTGCATTTTGTGTTATTGTGAGTTTTATTAGGATTACATGTATGCACAAAGTAGTGAAAAATCAAATTTATGTACTGATTACACAAGACAGGCAAAAGATAACAAAGATGGTAAGAAATTTTCAGTTTTCTATAGTTTTTTAAAAATATATTTTTATTTGTTTTTCACACTGTGTAAGAGTGTCCCTTCTTTGCTAATGTTTTACAGTTTTTGCTGCTTGTAAAAAAATTTTGTGCATAATGCACACACAATTTAGTTGTTTTACTTTTTGAAGAGTGATAGATGTCCTCTTTTTAATTTCCCTCATTGTATCTCCATCATTAGTTAGTAATGATCCAGGATATTTAAATCCACAAGATAGTGTGACTTTGTTATTGCTATCACATTTCAGTCCAAAGTTAGTAATCTAAATCATAGTTTGCTAATGCGTTTTATGTACACTACTGAAGCTGGATGAGATGGTGATCAACAAACATTTCTGACTGCTTGTGTCAGGGTTGCAAACCATAGCCAGCCAAGACCCTGTTCTGCTTCCCAGTGCCGCCCACGGAAACAGATAGCAGTCGAGTCAAGTGAATAGGGATCGGAGTGGGAAGGTGAACTCGGTAAAAAATGTGTCAAGCCAAAGTCAGTTTCTGCCAAAAGGCACATAACTGCAACACGATGCAACCACAGCCTTTTTGTGGGTGGATGAAGAAGAAGAATGTACTTCTCTGTGTAAATTTCATCAGTTTTGTATTTACTGATTTCAGATTACCTATTTGTTGTTGCTATTACATTTAAGCAGCTAATATTTTTTTTATCCACTATTGAGTTGTATCCCCTGGTCTGGTAAGTTAATATTTTCAAGTTTGGCTATTTTTCCTAGCCACCAAGTTCTCTATCAACTAAAAAGTTGTCTTGCATGGCCTGGCCTGAATCATTTACACAGCTTGTATTTGTAAATATTCATTTTATATTATATATTTTGCAGCAGTCTGGCATGAAGATGCACAATGTGAATAATTTTAAAATAACCATTTTCTGATATTTCCAAGAAGTAAAATGAAGAGATTTGAAAAATATTAACAAGTTTTTTTTATCTATCTATTGCCCTACCAACTTTCTGTCTATCTATCTGACTTTCTATCTATCTTTCTGACTTTCTATCTATCTGTCTGACTTTCTGTCAATCTGTTGCCCTGCCGTCTGGTGTTGGCGATCATGTTTTTCCACAATTCCCTGTTCCGAGTGCCGATTACAAGCTGTGGTGGTGTTCTCTGTCAGAGCCACCTTATTAGTCTATCCAGCATTTTCTCTCTCTGTCTGCCTTGATCTCTTTTGCCCTCTGTTTTCCCGTTGTCACAATGTATTCTAGCTTACCTCACCATAGAATGTGTCCTAGGAATCTGGGTTGACAATGTATTCTAGCTTACCTCACCATAGAATGTGTCCTAGGAATCTGGGTTGTCTTTTTCTGACTTTCATTATTGCTTGTCTCGTCTCTCCAGCCTCTCTCAGAACCTCCTAATTTGATTTCTTTGCTGTCCATGGTATTCATAGCATTCTTCTGAGGAACCACATTTCAGTGGCTCCCAGGTGGCATTGTACTTCATTAGTGACTGACCATGCTTCACATCCATGAAATAAAATTGGCTCAATGTAGCACTCGAATACTCCAAGTTTAACACGGAAGTTTAAAAAAATGTAAGACATAAGGGATGACAAACCCAAACATGGCATCATTGTTTTGCCACTTATGAATCAGTGGACTGACAAATAAACAGATAAAATCAGCCATATTTTGTAACAGAGAACAGTGTAAAGAACAAGAAGAGAGGATGTTCATTATGAGTTTAAAAATTATAAAAGCATACGAGCTTATCCGACATTATCCACCTAAAGCATCTCCACACAAAGTTGCGTGTGGCATTTAAATCATGTAGTTCTAACTTGCCACACTTCAGATAGGAGATGATCTTGAAAACTTGGTCAGATTCCATTGATGAAGATGCTGGATTATCATGTCACTTGAAGTCTGGTGTTCTTATGTGCTTGAGCACATTAAAATGATTGAAAACCTATCTTATCCTGAAAAATGTCAAACTTTATACAGATCTGACCTACTTAAAAACTGGTTTGGTTTTTTTTTTAGAATGATAGAGCAGCATAAACCAGGTTAAGAATATTTAGAATGATAGAGCAGCATAAACCAGGTTAAGAATATTTAGAATGATAGAGCAGCATAAACCAGGTTAAGAATATTTAGATGATAGAGCACCATAAACCAGGTTAAGAATATTTAGAATGATAGAGCAGCATAAACCAGCTTAAGAATATTTAGATGATAGAGCACCATAAACCAGGTTAAGAATATTTAGAATGATAGAGCACCATAAACCAGCTTAAGAATATTTAGAATGATAGAGCAGCATAAACCAGGTTAAAAATATTTAGATGATAGAGCACCATAAACCAGGTTAAGAATATTTAGAATGATAGAGCAGCATAAACCAGCTTAAGAATATTTAGAATGATAGAGCAGCATAAACCAGGTTAAAAATATTTAGAATGGTAGAGCGTTCTACAGCTTACAAAGCAAATTTATGGAGTTCGTTAAAAAAAAAATTATTTTTAAATTCCAGTTCAGGAGCTTTGCTAAATGTAAAAACTGAGTCTTGAAAGTTTTTTACTCTTTTTTTCTTTCTTTTTTTTTAAACCAACACCTATGACATTTTTCAAATTAAGAACAGACAACATTTTCAGCATTGCTGTATGGTTTTGCTTAATGCTTATGTATGTATGAGAAAGAACCACAAATTGGCACTTTTTTTTTTACCTTTCACTGTATAGAATTTGAGAATATTCTGACACATGTTCTTGCATTGGTGCCAACTGTATTCATCTGCTTTCAAATCCAGCGTAAACCCTTATTCATGGGGCAGATTTTTAGCATGGATAACCAGTATTCCTTTGATGCATTGATAGCATATCTGTACTTAGATATGAACATATTGTAGACATAGTTTAACATATATCTTCTAATCCCATTGCCCAAGGCACATCATTAACAAAATATACCTTCCTAGGATGATTCAAATCCCAGAATAATCTCTCCATGTGCAGAGATGTATTTACTGTAAACAGATTTAACTGAATGCACTGACTGCAAACATTAAAAACAAATAAAAATTGTTTTGACTTACTACATATTTCCAAAGTGAATAATTATTAAAAATCTTATTGGTCACCAGCTGCTGGAAGATCAAGAGAGGTCACAGATGAAGGTCTTGAGACACTTTTTGCAGCCAATTATTTTGGACCATTTCTTCTAACAAATTTACTTCTGGGTAAGTGTCATTTTTGTGTTGAGATGTTAAATAAAAGTGCTCTTTGATATAGAAACTTGCCAGGTAATTCTGTTTCTAATGTTTGTAACCAACAATATATTTATAAAAATACAGATATTTCAGTGATACTTCCTTGATCTCATTAGGATTATTATACTCTACCTCATTTGTAACAAAGGAGAGACTGTTTCATTTTTATTTGGTTGTTTCATCTTTATTTAGATTCAGCTTCTTATCCAGGCTGAGTTACTGAGAACCGCAGAAACATTCTTTATAATGATAATCAGTTTGATATGCATTTATATTGTGTTATCATGTCTTTCTCTACTTGTGTGTTTTTTATAGAGCTGCATCTTTTGTACATAAAGAGAAGCATGATCAGAGGAACTTATTGGCAAGAGACATAAGTAAATGAATCATTTTTCCTTACAGTGTTACTCATCATTGTTTTTTTTTGTTTTTTTGTGAATGTTTCACAGGTTTGATGAAGAAGTCGGCACCAAGTCGCATTGTCAATGTGTCATCAGTTGTAAACAAGTTTGGCACTATTGACTTCAATAACTTGCAGGGAGAGAAGTCATTCAGTTACCGTACACGCTACTTTGACAGCAAACTGGCATTAATCCTCTTCACTCGTGAGCTGGCCAAGAGACTGGATGGCTCAGGTATTTTCATTCATTACTTTGAGACTTGGTTAAGTATTGGGTATTATTTGAGACTTGGTTAACTCTTTCCGTGCCTTTGGTCACTTTTATGATGCTTCTGGTATACCCGATGCGTGCCAATGGTCATTATAATGATCATTTTTTGTTTCAATAAAACAACCGGTGTAAAACATTTAGATTGTACATATTTCGTCCGCGATTCCGGTGACACTTTTTAAAATGGCGAAAGTGCCTAGTTACGAGTGATGCCGAGCGAGAAAAAAGAAGAGAAAGACCGAAATTTTTCAGTTTTTGATGATGTAGATAGGGGTATAGACATGGCCTGTGACCACCCCACTGCTCTTGAATGTATCCAAAGTAGATCTAGACATATTAGACGACGGGAGAAGTAGTTAGAAGGTTATTTCAGACATTAATTTAGCGAGTGCAACATAGTATCAGAATATCAGATCGACAAGTAGATCTAGACATCTCAGATGGTAAGTAGTGCATATCTAGACCTAGCCGATGGTGAGCTGGGCACAGTCAGTGTCTAAAAACATCACATTACTTCTTTTTTCCTAAAAAACTCTGCATTTATGAAATTTTCATTCATTTAGTTATACTTTGAAACATAATAAGTATACGGAAGTACATGTAAATACTGTTTTCCGTTCCATTTTACAACTATACCCCCTAACATATCAAGACCCACGTTTTTACTCTGGCACTCAACTACATGCCCGTGTTTTTTCCTCCGGCACGGAAAGAGTTATGTATTGGGTATTATTTGTCTTGACCTGATCTTATGTCTGGCACACTTTTGAGCAACAGAAGTGCCTGAGGTAATATAAAGGCTATCAAATCTCTTGTCTTCATTTCTGGGGGGGGGGGAGCTTCTGTGGAAGTAGTTTACATCACAAGAGCTAGCTATGTGAGTTATATGTGGTCTGTGTTGTAGTGGAGTTTAACACTTCCCGGGCCAAAGACGGGGAAATCCGTTTTTCCGGTTTCCGTGCGTTGTTGGCCGAAAGGCGGATTTGCCGTTTTTGATGGTCGTCTTATTTAAACTGTTTCTAGTGTGTTATTTAAAATAATTTTTGGTTGTCTGTATTTTTACTGCAAAGTTAATATAATAAAATATTGTTTTTAATCTTCGTAACTTTAAAAAAAATAGAAATCTCGCGGCTTTAGCTGTCGGGAACACTTGTTTATGAGATCTCGCCAAGTCGACATTTTGTGCAAATGGCGGAGCACGTTTCGCTCAACGAAACTGCAATGTACAATGAATTATGCCCTGAATTGTTTGTCAGACTACCCTAGTGATGAATAAAAATCACTGTTTAATGATTCTAGTAATGAAAGTGATGTGTTTCAAAGTGATTTCTGTGACGGCGATCGGATTAAAAATACGATAACTAGGCACAGCGTTGCTGTGTCAGAAGTGAAAATTCAAGTGACAGTGTGATTTATTCAGTGTCAGGACATGATGCTCAAACAGTAAGTATTTCAGATTTTTTATGTGATATAGTTAGCAGTGATATAGATGTGTGGAGTAACATTGATTCTACACCAGTTCTTGAAAAATTTCTAGGAAATTCTGGTGTTTCAGTGAATGTAAACAAACCAGGCAGCATGGAGGAAATTTTCAGTACAATGTTTGGCAATGATTTTTTTTAAACTGTTACCTCATCATGAAAATGTATACTGTGCACAGACACAACATATGAAAAATTACTGCCTTTTTGTCTGAAAATATAACACATTCAGACATGAACAAATTCTTTGGATTGATCATTTTGATGGGCCAGACTAGGAAGCCACACTGGAAAGATTACTTTACAACAGACCCTCTTCTGGAAACACCAATATTTTCAAAAACAATGAGCAGAGCTAAATTTGAGCATCTTCTGCATTTCTCTGACAACAGTCAGACATTTCCAGAAACAAGTAGAATTAGCAAAATAAAACCTCTGCTGGATTATTTTTTGCCTAAATTTCAAGAGTTGTATAAACCAAAGCAGCAGCTTTCGACTGATGAAGGAAAGACGAAAGACTTGTTCGCATGATATCAACAATGCACAACAGTGATTGTCTGGAATAGTAAAGGATCATGTTCTGGTGAATCCTGAGGATGAAGGCACTAAAAAAGTATCATCTAGTAAGTGCAGTGTTCTTGGTCAATAAGAAAAAGAGTGAAACAAAATTTGTTTGTCAAAGTTGTCAAGTCCTATTGCATTCAGATAATTGTTTAACAAGATATCACACACTCGAGAAGTACTAGAGGGTCTTGGGAGTCTGTCTACCAACCTGGATCAATTTATCTCAATGGTGAGTAAAGATATGCATGTTTTTCTAAGTCCACTCAAAAAAGTTCATTTTTCAGAAAAATGGCTGGGAACTGGGGGTTTTTCAGGGTAAATAACTGTGGTCCACAGAGTGTTAATGAGAAGCTGGGTATTGATGCTTGTGAACGGGACATCATCCATTCTTCATTTGTAGGTCCGAGTAAAAAAAAGAAGAAAGCTGTGAGAGTGTGCTTTCACAAATACCTGTTACCAAGATGTCATTGTCATCACAGGGCAGAATGAGAAAGCACAAATACCTGTTACCAAGACATCATTGTCATCACAGGGCAGAATGAGAAAGCACAAATACCCGTTACCAAGATGTCATTGTCATCACAGGGCAGAATGGGAAAGCACAAATACCTGTTACCAAGATGTCATTGTCATCACAGGGTAGAATGAAAAAGTACAAATACCACTTACCAAGACATCATTGGCATCACAGGGCAGAATGAAAAAGCAGACATTAATGGTTAGAATTTTGTCCATTTTTGCGCTGACTGTCAGTGAACCGCTGAATTTTATTCTTTTAAGGATAACTGCTTGCTAATGTGGCACAGAAAAAAAAGCAGTGGATCATTTTTTGGTCTGGCCATCAGTGCACCACTGAATTTTATCATTTTCAGGTTGTGGCTCAATGCTCAGTGTCCCACAGAATTTTGTTAATTCTGGCTGCCAGTGTATCTTATATCTTATATCTTATATCCTTCCCGTGCCGTTAGACGTCACATAGGGCTCGCAAAGTAGTTCGCCAATTTTTCCTGTCTTCGGCGAGTCTTTCAACCTCATCAAAGGATTTTATGCCTGTTAACTTGGCCTCTCTTAATAATGTTCTCTTCAGAGTTTCACGCGGTCTGCCTCTTTTTCTTCGGCCTGTTGTGTTCCACTTGATAGCTTGTTTTGGGATTCTCTGCTCATTTCTTCTCATCAAGTGGCCAACATATAGTGTATAACAGAATGTTATCATTTTAGGGGTGACGGCCAATGTGCTCCATCCAGGAAGTGTGTCTACAGACTTGTTAAGAAACATGATTCTTCCACTACGCTGGGTTGTTGAAGGCTTCATTAGACTCTTCTGTAAAGTAAGTGCTTCAGTTTCAAGTTCTTGCAGTTATCTGTTACTATCAAAGTCAGTTTTCAGAAAAAGAATGTTATGAGCAATAATTGATCATCATTACAGGGTGTAGTTTTATTTGTTATGTATCCCAGTGATAGATGCTATGATCTTGCTTCTCTATTTTGTGTGGTCTTCAGTATTTCCAGTATTTTTGCTTGTTTGATTGTTTGGCTTATGCATCTTGACCACCATGTGCCATAGTGTAGTCATTACTGCATTTACCTGCTGACCAGAAGGTCTATGTTTGGTTCCATACATGGGTAGAATTTTTTTCTGAGCAGTCAACACCAAACTCAACCCATCCTCAAGACATTGGTACTATAGGTTTCCCCAGGAAAAATTTGTAGATAGATACAAGTCTGCCTAACTTGTGATACTAGTCTGCCTAACTTGTGATACTAGTCTGCCTAACTTGTGATACTAGTCTGCCTAACTTGTGATGCTGTGGTGACCTAGAAATATGAAGGCGCTCACAATTTGTATTTCCTGTGTATGCAGATGCCATGAGACAATATATATTATACTTTGGCTAGCCCTTTAGGATTTTGGTCTGTTTCCTTTTATACAATGACTGTCAAGTTCACCAACTTCTGTCTTCTCATAACATAACCAAAAACTTACTGTCTTTTCCTTATTATTTTAGCAAGCTTTTGATGGAAGTATATAAAATATATGTAAGAGTCTTGAAGATAGGTAAATATATACACAAGTAACTTGTTTAAAAAAAAAAGACAGTGCTTAATGGTGTAATGAAAGCCAGGAATGCCTTTATTTTGTGAAAAAAAAAAAAACGTTTTATTTTATGTAATTAGGTTCCTCTTGTAAGACAGTATGCATTATTTTCAATCATTACACTTTAGACAGCAGAAGAGGGGGCACAGACAAGCATCTACCTGGCTGTATCTGAAGAAGTGCAGGATATCAGCGGCAAGTACTTTGTAGACTGCGACATTCAAGAAAATGAGGCTAACCCAATGTCTCGGAACATGGAGCTTGCAGCAGAATTGTGGGAAGTGTCAGAGAAGTTGACAGGTTTAACTGCCAAGGACAAGACCACAGCATCGAAGTAGCGGTGGTGTTTTTTTTTTGTGAATGTCTTTGTGCAGAACTTAATGTAATTTGTGTCCAGTGAAAAAATATGTTACGCTTATTGAATTTTCAGAAACATATAAACAGGAAATGTTCACATATATCTTGCATGAAAATTTAGTGGGCTTATTTGTATAGGTTGTGTAATAGAAGGAAACAATATTTTGTTTCGCTATTTCAATCAAGATGAGGTTGTTTCTGTAAATGTATTTTATTAAACAGAATGGCAGTTTCTGTATCAGGTTTATTGAATCTCAGGACTGCAGCATGCTGGGCATTTATAATCTTGGTGTAAAGAATTGTAGAACTGGTTATTTTGCTTCTGTTTTCCTGGAGAATTGTCTTAGGGTGCATTGAACTTGGCAGAATGAAGTAACAGAGATGAATGTGGAATCTACACTGGTATTTAAGCGATAGATGTGTAAATTATACCTTGTTGTAAACAGGTTTTAGCATTTAAGTATTAGTTTCTATGTATCTGGTTGTGTGTGCCTTTTTTTTTTTTTAAATTTGATCAAGATAAGAGAAACTAATAATAAATAGTAACATTTTAAAATTAACTTGCCAGTTAAAAAAAAAAGTGGCAGTAGGGAAACAAGTGACCAAAAACAAACAAAACTGTTTTGGCTTTTGTCTTTCCCAAACAAAAGAAGCAGCAGTAATGAATCACAATATTTAAAATGTGAAGTATACCTCAGCTTTTATGTCACAATGTAAAATTTATACGAAGAACCAAGTGCAGACATTTTTGTCAAAAAATATTTTTGGTTGCTATCTTTAATGTAAATGAAGTATTCTTTGTATCTAAACAGTAACAGCCTCATTCTGTCTCTGATTATCTGTAAAAATGTACAAGATATATTTTTTCAGCATAGAACACGAAGGGAAAGTTCAGAGCTTTTCACATGCCACATCAAAGTGAGAGCAAGGAAAAAAGAATGTCAGTACATTCAGATATTGTATTCAGCCACAAAAAAGGCAGTTAAATCCAACTTCTTCGTGTGTGTTAAAGTCTATATCCTCAGTTCTCTCCCTTGGAAAAACAACTTATTTTTGTGTAGTTCCTGTATAGAACTAGAGTTCAGGTTCTTGGTTTGTTTTATTGGGCCAGTAGGTTTGCCTCAGTGTTTCAAAGTTGGTACAGTTTTAGAAGATGTAGTCTTTTTAAATCCAACAGCTAGCAGAACTCTGAGGAATTACAGTCAGGAAGTGCATCTGACTGAAGAACTGGGAGACCAGTAGGTCAAAGATGGGCATACCGCTCGTGATATGAGAAGTTGTAGTGTTGTTTTCATTTCATTAACATTGGGTTGCTGGCCTGTGGTTGTATACGATCAACCAGTGACTTTGTGATGTATCAGATTAAAGGTACTCAACTTCAGTACCAGTATTTCATGAGGCACCAAACAAAAAAAAAAAACCAGGCTAATTTGTTGACAATCATAGTTTAGCTTCATATTTTTGCATTTTGCTACACAACAATTTACAATTATGTTGCTTATTTGATGCCTTCCTCACAAAGAGATTAAAAAAAAAAACTACACCTGTGCCTTGATAGAACATGGCCCTGTATGCAAAAGGGCCCCAAATCTCCTCATATTCTGCTGGTAGCTCATTGCAACAGGGCCCCATGTCTATTCATATTCTGCTGGTAGCTCATTGCAACAGAGCCCCATGTACAGAGCCATCAGATATTTGAACTCCCAGAAACTACATTAGAGTGAGGTACTGTTATATGTAGCAGATTACACAATATTAAATTACCTGTTACATCCAGTATCAGTCATCTCTCTTTTGTTTGTGAAGAAATCAGAGCAGTTAACTCCCATGTTTAATGTTGTTGACTGAGAAGTACAAAATGTAGCGGGTGTGTCTTGGTTTATCTTTGTCCCAAGGGCGTACAGGGATGAAGGGCTAGTACGTAACCTGGCAAGCAGGTTTTCCTGCACTGCCATGAAGATATTACGCATGAATATAACAAAATCATTTACACTTGAAGTTGTTTCCTCCAAGGCATAGATGAGAGAATAAGATGTCTCTTTCAGTAGACACATGTTTATGATGTGCTTACTCACTTGTGTAAAACATGGCATACAACATGGAGAAACAAGATTGCTAATACTACACAGCTCATAATGTCATAAAAGAATTCTTTCTTTCAGAGTAAAACATGTATTATTTATTTCAAAGTAAGACAAATCCAAATGTCCAGTTTTTTATTCTTTTTTTTTTTTTTTAAATCTTGATACCACCGTGTTGTGACTATACAGCAATATTTTCTATTTATTGTGGATCAGCCAGTTTTATTATTGTTTTTTTTTTTTTAATGAAATAGAAATACTGCAAAATAGCTCTCTATATGTTACTATGCATGGTATACCAATGTTATTTTACTCTTTCTATTGTATTAAAGAGTTTCATAATTTTTACTATGTGTTAGTGTGAAATATCTTTTCATAGTTTTATGTAGGTAACTGCGTACAGTCTTGTTTCATGATGTGGTTATGTAGTCAGGCAGTAACCAGAAAACTAACCAGTCAGTAGGAGTGTAGTATCGTCAGCCAGCACAAATTTGTATGGATAAAGATAAAAATTTTTGTACAGTAAAGCAACAGAACACAGTAGAGTAGCAGAACACCCCCTAATGAGTGTGTTACATAGTGATGTTCATTAATGTGCTGTTCTCTCGTGACTAAACAGCTGCTTGTTCTGCTAGAGACTATGGTTCAAGTCCCAGGTGACTTTTCTTTCTCGCATGTCTAAAAGTGCTTTGTCTACAGTTTTTGTGAAATCTAATCATACAAGTATTCAACACTGTGTTCTCTTATTTACTGTATCTTCAGTCAGACATTAAAGCTTGAGTTTTCCTTATGATATGGATGGAAGAAGACATGGCAGTGCCAAAAACTGAAAGCAACTCTTTGACCCTGGATTTCCATCAAAGACTATATTATTTTAAACAAAATTTTAATTTTTTTTTTTTTACAGCCATATGTTTTAGGTAGTTCTTTTTGTAGACCTTTGTAAAAAAAAAGTCCCCGTTTGTCTTGTCAGGGAACTGCAAAAACTGGGACCTTTGCCATTTATGGTTCACCAACTATGTCTGCTGAGTGGTTATCTATAACATTTAAGTCTTTGTAACAGCATTGTAATCTGTGTAATAGCAGTTTCAGAGTGAAAGAAGGAACAGTGCTAAAAGAATGACAGAAATTTGAAACTGACTCTAAAAAGATGACCAATTGAGAGGGCGGGCGAGTTGATAGTGCACTGCCCTCTCAAAGCTAGGGAGTTTCTATTCCAACCTGGATTTCAGTTGGTTATTCTTTATAATTTTCTTTCTCTCACATCTAAAGCACTTTTGTTCTTTTTCAAGGGTAATCATACATACCCTACTCTAAGATTTATACCAAAATAAAAATGATTTGTATACATTAGTGGTGGCTAAACTTGCTTAAGGTAAGAGCCACATGTGATAAATATCAGATATTTGAGAGCCACAAGCAAGTGCAGTGACATCATGTTTGTGCGTGTGAATGTGGTGATGGGGTATAATGAAAGGAGTCGGGATTGTACCCTTGGAGCTCTGACTGTTAAGTAAAATCCCAATTTATATCCAGCATTTTTTAAAAAATTAATTGTATTAAAAAAAACAAAATTCAGCCAAAATATTTCACGAGGGAACCAAATAATTTGAGTAAGAGACTCAATCTCCCAAACATTTTTTTAATGTCAGATTAAATTTTAGAATGTAGTATTAACTATTACCATTAAACACAAAAAAGAGTGATAACATCTTTTAATGAAAAAGTTATTAACCAAAGATGAGAAGAATACTTCAAGGAACTTCTAAATCTAGTTGGAGAAAAAGAACTAGCAAGGAACTTGAACTGCCTAAGTAGTGAAACCAAAGAAGTGATCAGAAGTGGTCCTTGAAACAAGGTGCCAGGTGTTTGCTGGCTTGACAACAAAAGCCATCCAGGCATGTTGAGATAGCCATCCAGGCATGTTGAGATAGCCATCCAGGCATTTTGAGATATAGCTTGACATTTGAAAGGCAAAATGCAGATTGAAGAACGAGTTAGATTTGCCAGCTGCGTGTTTTACTGAAAGTATGAGTGTAATTAGCTTTCTCTTTGCTCCTCAAGTGAACTATTCCAAGAACTGGAATCCACTAAGTTGTTACTAAACTAAACATGAAGTAACAGCACAGCACAGGTTCTCAACAAGTTCACTCAGTTATAATATAGATGTCATTGACCACCAGACTAATAATAACCAGCGTGACACTCGACGATACAACACAAGAAATGTAAATGTTGTCATGACAGTTTCCAATTTATAGTTTTCAAAGATCCACAAAGCTTTAATGTGAGAATAAATGTGGATGACGAGATGAGGCATGAATAAAGTCAAGAAAATCTGACAATTCAAAAAAAAATATAACTCCAAGTATCCCAGAAAGAGAGTTATCCCATCATAGGGACAAAACATGACTCAGGACATAAAGGGTTCAATTCGAATAATCACACTGTATCAACAAATTGAATTAATATCTCAGAAGCATTATAACACTTCTGTCCTAAGTCCTACACTAAACAGCAGGAGTACCTCTCCGGATATCACAAACTAAAAAAACTCCTACACAAAGCTATGTCCAACGAGACAAACAACAATACTTTACATGACTGGAGCATTACTCCTACGATCAATTGTAAGGAATCATGGTCCTACCTAGCAACCATGACTGGAAAACACTGACTATCCAAAAATCATACTATCACTCTCTGACTCCCAAGTCTAAGCCCCATCCTACCTGAGTCTTCTGTCTGAGCCACATCCTACCTGAGTCTTCTGTCTAAGCCTCCTCCTACCTCAGTCTTCTGTCTGAGCCTCCTCCTACCTCAGTCTTCTGTCTGAGCCTCCTCCTACCTCAGTCTTCTGTCTGAGCCTCCTCCTACCTCAGTCTTCTGTCTGAGCCTCCTCCTACCTCAGTCTTCTGTCTGAGCCTCCTCCTACCTCAGTCTTCTGTCTGAGCCCCCTCCTGATTCTAATGTGTTTTTATATTTCCTGGCTCCAATGTGAAATCTCGAGATTTTTTCTTCATTCACTATTTCCAACTCGTGCCAGTTACAACTCACGCTGTTAGGATCTAAAAACTTCTTTCTACCTTTCTCATGATACTCAGACTTTCCGTACTGTGCTAGTTCACCCTAATAAGTCAGTTGTGACAACAAACAGGACCCGTGAACATTACTGAAAGTTCTCGAAATATTAGTTATCTCTTAATCTTACAGAAATAAAGTTCTTACTTCCCTTTTGCCTGTACTATACTGGCATAGATTGGTATAAAATGGCCTGGAAGAATCTTTGATAAGGCACAGCCTGAAACTGAAGTCCCAGAAGACTGGCAAAGAGCTATAGTTGTACCAGTCTAGAAGAATAAAGAGGATAAAAGATAATGTAGATCTTACAGAGAGGTGTCCTTCCTCAGTCATGTGGGGAAAATGTATGTGAATATATTATAAAACAGAACAAAACAAGTTATAGAAAAACAAATTAATGAAGAGCAATTTGGATTAAAGAAAGAAAGAAGCTACACTGATACAATATTTACACTCTGACAAACCTGTGAAAAAGCTATTCAACATGACCAAGAACTTAACATCATCTTTGTGGACAAAGAAAAAAGTTTTGATAAGGTGTACAGAACAAAGCTGTGGACAGTATTAGAGGAATATTAGGTACCAGAACGTCTATTACAAAACATCAGGTCGTTATACAAAAATAGTCAAAGTGCAGTAAGGACAAGAATAAGAAACAGATTGGTTCAGAGTAACACTGGGAGTTAGACAAGGCTGCACATTGTCACCATTATTATTTATAATCTACATGGACAAAATACTGAAAGAGGCAAACCAAAACTTATCAGATCTAAATGAGTTAATGTTTGCAGATGACCAGTGCCTTACAAAAAAATGACCTGAAAAGCTTACAAGACTGTATGAACAAAAAAAAAAGCTTACAAAATCATATGAACAATCTCCATCACCTCTGCAAACATTATAATATGAAAATTAACATTGCCAAAAAAGACACTACGAACCTCAGCAGGAGTCCAAGTCTACTGAACATCTACATCGAAGACAAGCAAATCCAACAAGTTAAAGAATTCAAGTATCTTGATATTATGTTTTCTCTGCCTCTTTTGCCATATTGTCTATATGGCAAAAGAGGCAGAGAAAGCAGCAAAAACAGGAGACAGCAAAACTTTATATAACATACAAAAGAGGCTAATAGGTACTATTACATCTAAAGAAAGACCAATCCTTAGCAAAACTGGAACCCTGTTAACATCAAGTAAAGACCAAAAACAAAGATGGGCTGAACACTTCCAAGAAATACTTAATCGACCACACCCAAATGAATTGTTAAATCTTGATACCGACTTACCAGCCCCACAACTAAATGTCAACCTAGATGAAATTAAATTGCATGAAATTGAAACAGCAGTGATTTTAATGGCTAACAAAAAAGCTGCAGGTGAAGATGAAATAACACCCGAAATGTTAAAAGCTATCAATAGTGACAACATGAGACAACTACAGAGAATGTTTAATAAGATTTGGAAAGAATAAAAGGTCCCTTCTAAATGGAAAATAGGAATCATTGTTAAAATACCAAAAAAAGGCATCCTTAGTGACTGTAACAACTGAAGAGGAGTAACTTTAATATCAGTTATGTCAAAAATATTTTGCAAGTATAGTGGATACCACAATGAGAGAAGAACAAGCAGGATTTCAAAAAGGGAGAAGCTGTCTCAGCCAGATCTTTACTCTAAGAATAATGCTTGAAGAACATATCCAAAAGCAGAAACCATTAATACTGAACTTTATAGACTTTAAAAGGGCATTTGATAGCATACACAGAGATTCATTATGGAGAATTTTAAGTCTATATGGATACCATCTAAAATTGTCAACATCATTAAGGACTTCTACAATGGATATGTTTGTGCAGTCAAAACAGAAGAAGGGATGAGTGAATGGTTCCAGATTGAAATAGATGTGAAACAAGGATGTATACTGTTTCCTTTGTTTTTTGGAATTATAATAGACTTCATAAAGAAAAAATGCTGCACAGGTAACACAGGTATTGGCTGGGTACATGGCACCCAACTAGAAGATATTGATTTTGCTGATGACATAACTCTTATCAGTAACAATGTGAATTCCATGCAAGAAAAATTCAAATGTAATATCCACCCTAATTTATGCATGTGAAAGCTGGAAAACAACTAAAGAAATAGATAAGAAATTAGACTCTTTTGAAAACAAATGAATAAGGAAAATACTCGACATCAAGTGGAACAAATTCAAGAACAATGCAGAGATAAGACAGATAACTGAACAACAACCAGTCTCATGGGTGATCAGGAAAAGGAGATGGACATATGTTGGTCACTTGATGAGAAGAAACGATCAGAGAATCCCAAAACAAGCTATCAAGTGGAACATAACAGGCAAAAGAAAAAGAGGCAGACCACGTGAAACTCTGAAGAGGACATTGTTAAGAGAGGCCAAATTAACAGGCATAAAATCCTTTGATGAGGTTGAAAGACTCACTGAAGATAGGAAAAATTGGCGAACTACCTTGCGAGCCCTATGTGACGTTTAGCGGCACAGGAAGGATATATAAGATGATATGATTACGGTAGATGGGGATCTGAGTCCCCACCCCGACTGCAGACCTCCTGGAACCTAAACACAAGATGCAAATAGGCAGCTGGAATGTAAGAACACTTAACCAGACTGGAAAACTAGCAAACCATCAAGGAAATGCCAGATACAAACTAGACATACTAGAAATACAAGAAGCAAGATGGACAGGACAAAGAAGAAGGAAATTAACAACACAACACACAGAAGATACAATAATATGGTCAGGTAAAGAAGAACATCATGAAGGAGGAGTCGCATTGATTATAACAAAGGAAGCATCAAGAGCATTGCTGAAATGGACCCCTAAAAATGAGAGATTATTATATGCATGGTTCAACTCAAGATTCACGAAACTGTCTATTATAGTTTGTTATGCACCAACAGAAGCAGCTGAATAGGAATTAAAAGAATATTTTTTACAACAGCCTCCAAGTCACAGTAGAAACAATACCCAAGCATGATATGCTACTCATCTTGGGCAACTTCAATGCAAAAGTAGGTGAGGGAAATGAAGATAGAAGAAGAATCATGGGAAGAGAAGGAATCGGAGAAATAAATGAAAATGGAGAAAGACTGTGCAGTTTCTGTGAAGAAAACATGATAACCATCGGAGGGACAATTTTCCAACATAAAAGCATCCATAAAGTGACTTGGAGGTCCCCAGATAAAACCACAGAAAACCAAATCAATCACATACTAATAAACAACAAGTGGAAACGGTCACTACAAGATGTGAGAGCAAGGAAAGGAGCAGATGCATGAAGTGATCACAACCTTCTGGTAGCAAAAATAAATCTAAAATTAAGGAAAACCAAAATCAGAGAACACAGAAAGATACGTTTTGATACAACAAAACTGAAAGACCAGCAAACAAGGAATGAATTCTCAGTAGTACTTAAGAACCGCTTCAGTGTCCTACAAAACAAAGCAGAAATATCCATACTAGAGTTCAGTAAAACACTACAGGAAACAGCAAAAGAGGTTCTGGGATATCGGAAATGGAGAAAAGAGGAATGGATAAGCAAGAGCACATGGGAAAAGATAGAGCAAAGAAAAGAAGTCAAGAAAAAATTACTGAACACCAAATCACAAATGCTAAAAGAACAAGTTTTAAGTAATTATGCACAAAAAGACAAAGAAGTGAAGGAATCATACCATCAAGATAAATGTCAATACTGTGACTACTTAGCAGAAACAGCAGAGAAAGCAGCATATGCAAATGACATGAAAACCATATACAAAATCACAAAGCAGATGACAGGTAACTTCATCACAAGATGTGAGAGTGCAGTAAGGACACAAAATGGACAACTGGTCAGTGGAGAAAGAGAAAAAATCGAAAGATGGAGGGAACACTTTAACACCCTACTAAACAGAACACAAGCAGCACAAACAATAGACATACCTGAAGCAAAAATGGAATTAAACATCAATACAGGACCAATAACAATAAGTGAAGTAAAGGAGGCAATAAAGAAGCTAAAATTGAACAGGACACCAGGTGAAGATGAAGTGACTGCTGAGATGTTGAAAGCAGAAGAAACAGAAACACCAAAACAACTTTGCCGGATACTACAACAAATTTGGGATCTAGAAAAAGCCCCAGAGGAGTGGAAAACTGCCCGTATAGTAAAACTACCAAAGAAGGGTGACCTCAGAGATTGCGGGAACTGGAGAGGCATCACCCTACTGCCACTCACCAGTAAAGTATTTTGCAGAATAATCATCAACAGAATTGTACCAGCACTTGAGGGAAAACTTCAGAAAGAGCAGGCAGGATTTAGGAAAGGAAGATCATGCACTGACCACATATTTGTACTTAGACAAATATTAGAACAGGCAAATGAGTGGCATAGCACAACATATGCATTGTTTATAGATTTTGAGAAAGCCTTTGACAGTGTCAACAGAGATACACTATGGAAAATCCTAAGATAGCATGGCCTTCCCCATAAGATAGTGAATGTAATCAAAGCCCTATATGAGGGTTTTCAGTGCAAAGTGATCGGTGAAGAACATACCTCCAGCAGCTATAGGGTACAAACAGGAGTGAAGCAGGGATGTGTACTGTCACCAACATTATTTATCTTGGCAGTAGACTGGTTAATGAAGGAGCCAACATCAGACAAACGCAGAGGATTATAATGGACCCATGACACAGTGCTGGAGGACCTTGACTTTGCGGAACACATCTGTCTACTATCAAACATCCACAAAGATATGCAAGATAAAATAAACAAGCTAACTCAGAATGCAAAACAACATAGGACTAAAGATTAACGTAGGAAAGACAAAGTTAATGAACCAAAATGTGAACAACAGAAATGTACTCAGAGTAGATAGCAAGTTAGTGGAGGAGGTCAACGAATTTGTATACCTTGGCAGTAGAGTAGTAGAAAATGGAGACAGCACAGAGGACATCAACAGCAGACTTACTAGAGCAAACCAGGCTTTTGCAGTGCTGCAGACTGTATGGAAATCTAAAAAACTAAGCATGAATACGAAAATCAGGATATTTAAGAGTAATGTTCTAAGTGTAGTACTGTATGGAAGTGAATACTGGAAAATCACCAAAATCATAGAAAACAAGTTGAATTCTTTCCAGACTAAATGTTTACGAAGAATTAGAAAAATATTTTGGCCAAACACAATAAGAAATAATATCTTGTTGGCAGAAATGCAGATGAAGCCACTGACAGCAATTATTGAGGAAAAACGCTGGCGATGGTTGGGACATGTGATCCGAATGACTGACAACTCACTACCAAAAATAGCACTAAGATGGAAACCACAGGGGAACAGAAGTAAGGGTAGACCAAAAGAGACATGGAGAAGAACAACAGAAAGCATGTTGAGCAATAGACTGCTCACCTGGGCAAGAGCAGAAAAAACAAAAGGACAGGCATTTGTGGAAAACCCTTGTGGAAGCCCCATGTGCCCTAGGCACTTAAAGCTCAGAGAGAGAGAGAGAGAGAGAGAGAGAGAGAGATTTATCTTTTATAGAGTATTCAAAGGCATTTGACTATGCAGAACACCAGAAACTTTGGGAAATAATAGACAAAATTGATTTCCAACAAATTTGGTACAATTAATATCACTGCTGTATCCAGACCAACAGGCAGCAGTAAGAATAAATGGTGAAACAATAACTTGATTTGACATAAAACAAGGGGTCTGTCAAGGGTGCATATTGTCGCCTTACTTATTTAACTTATTACTGAAAATATAATGAGGAATGTTAGAGAAGATGTAGACAAGAGAATATTACGATGCCATAACAAATGGAGGTTATAAAATACCAGATATTAGATATGCTGATGACACAGTATTACTGTTTGCAACACAAAAAGAATTTTTAAAAAAAACGAATTATGTCAGTCCATAAGAATAGTGAATAACAAAACCTCTATCTTAATGCGAAGAAAACTAAATTGATGACACCTGACAAAACAAATAAGGCAGCTGAAATATGTATCAATGAGGAAAAATTGGAAGAAGTGGAGAGTTCAGAAAATCTTGGATCACTACTAACTAACAATGGAGATACAATGAGGGAAATTAAAAGGACATATATCTGTCTCTTCAGAAAATAAAACAACTAAAGGAGCTGTGGAAGGGAACAGACTGAACTACAAAAATAACATTTTTAAGGGCATGCATCTTTCTCATTGCAACATATGCCTGTGAGACCTTGACATTTAACACAACAGCTGAAAAACACATAAATGCCTTTGAATGTAAATGCTACAGAAGAGTTCTTCAAATATCACGGACACACAAAAGACAAGAACTTAATACTGAAGAAGGCTGGCTAGTAAAGAGGATTAAACAGAGAAAATTTAAATATTTTAAATACATTAAACGGCATGACAATCTAGAGAAGGATACATAATGGGAAAAAAGAGAGGAAAACCAAGACGAAGATTGTTGCAAGACATCGTTGATGATCTGCAAATGGATGCATCAGCACCAGGCCATCTTGCTTACAACCGAGAGGCCACTAGGAGTGCTGTTAGGGAGGCAAAGTTCTACAAGGGACATGGAAATGACTGACTGATATTGTTTTGCACCTAAAGTAAATGTGATCTTCAGTCTCTTGTATGTTTTCTATACATAACTTACGTTCCCGTGGTTTATTTGTAATGTATGTCGTTGCTAAAGGTGTCATGTTAAACAGTAGTCTTATGTTATCTCTTTAGCTTTGGGTGTAATCCCTGTGCTGTGTAGATTTTGGAATGTTTGGTTATAGTCAGTGATAAAGTAACTGTATCCTCTTTTGATTCTAGGCTCTTGTTCTCTGACTAGATGTTTTTAAATGTCAGAATAGAATTTCTTGTGTATTAATTGTTCGTGCGTTGTTAAGTTTGTACAGGAGGGACAATGTTTCAAGATGACGAGACTGTGTTGTGGTGATTCTGTATAGTTCAGATTATATTCTGTATTCATTCATTCATTTGCATGTCCCTTGCGGAACTTTGCCTCCCAAACAGCACTTCTGTAGGCCTCTCGGTTGTGAGCAAAATGGCCTGCTGCTGCTGCGTCCATTTGCAGATCGTCAATGATTTCTTGCAGCCATCATCGTTTTAGTCTTCCTTTCCATCTTCGTTTTAGTCTTCCTTTTTTTCTTTTTCCCATTATGTATCCTTCCAATACGGTCTTCTCTAAATTATCATGACGTTTAATGTGTCCAAAATATTTAAATTTTCTCTCTTTAATCCTCTTTACTAGCTAACCTACTTCAATATTAAGCTCTTGTAGTATAGATATATTTGTTCTTTTTTGTGTCCACGATATTTGGAGAACTCTTCTGTAGCATTTATAATCAAAGGCATTTGTGTGTTTCTCAGCTGTTTTGTTAAGTGTCCAGGTCGCACAGGCATATGTTGCGATGGGAAAGATTCATGCCCTTAAAAATCTTATTTTTGTAGTTCTGTCTGCTCCTCTCCACAGATTCTTTATTTGTTTTACTTTCTGAAGAGCAATAGATGTCATCCTTTTAATTTCCCTCATTGTATCTCCATTATTAATTAGCAGTGATCCAAGATATTCAAAACTCTCCGCTTCTTCCAATTTTTCCTAATTGATATATATTTTAGCTGCCTTGTTTGTTTTGTCAGGTGTCATCAATTTTGTTTTCTTTGCATTAAGATAGAGGTTCTGCTCTTCGCTGTTCTTACGGACTGACATAATTAGTTTTTCCATTCCTTTTTGTGTTGTGGACAGTAACACTGTGTCGTCAGCATATCTAATCTCTGGTATTTCACAACCTCCAATTGTTATGGCATCGTAATATTCTTTGACATCGTAATATTCTGATATTTTGATATCGTAATATTCTGTATAGTTTAGATAAATCTAAGTCCTACATAACAGTGCGCTAGTGCGTGATTATATGGCTCTTTCTTAGTGAGTCATTTGCATGCCCCTTGCGGAACTTTGCTTACCTAACAGCTCATCTGTAGGTCTCTCGGTTGCTCTTTGATAATGCTTTCTATATATTTAATTTTCAGTGCTTGTAATTTTGTTGCAATATCTTGTAGTGGGTGTCACCTCGTTTCTTATCTCGTACTTTTTTTTTTTTACTGGATGATGTGTATGGTATTCCTAAAAATGAATTTCCTGGCTACTATGTGGATTTATTTGAGTACTACTGGGTGCAGAAAAGAAATGTTTGATGTGTAGATCAGCTTAGGTGTGACGAAGGTGTTGAATGTTACGCTCTTATCGAAGATTGTTGTTTTGTATTTGTATGATTCTAGTTTATTTTTAGTCTTCTCTAGTTGTTTTTTTTTGTTTTGTTTTGTTTTTGTGGTGCTATCGCTGTGTGGAGTATTCCACATATGTCCATTTTGTTAACATGTATTAGGTCGAAGGGGAAAGCTGGTTTATGATGCCATTTCCTCACACCCGCAATGTGTGGCTTTTAAATATTTATTTAGCTCCGCTCCTTTCTCCAAATTCCATAAAAGTGTCTAAAATATGTTTCATTGGGGAGATGTTTGCAGGAAAGAAGACCATGTTCTTTCTGCCCACAAAATTTAATAGACTGAGGGTGCTTGATGACCTGTTTTCTCCTCTGTCAGCCTCGTATATATAGATGTAATCCAGTGAGAAGAGAGGGCACTGAAAATATTATAACAACAGGAAAAATAGAAGGAAGAAGATCAAGAGGAAGACCAAGAGAAATGATAATGGACAGTCTGACGGGATGGTGTGAGAGGAGATCACCAACTGAGCTGATGGCCTGCATGAAGGATCGTGTACTCTGGAGAAGCATAATAGCCAACGCCAGTCGGCACGGCACCTGATGATGATGATGATGAATCCAATGAGCCTCGTCGTAGACAGACCACCCCCTCCCCGCCCACACACACTGTTTCGATGAGACCAATAGGGCAGTGTAGGCTAGAGGAAAGTCAAACGCTTTCGAGCAGAGACCTATCGAGAGAGATCGCGTCACGATTATATCGGACACCTCTACTCAGATAAGCTTATACTATTGATAAAGTCAATAACATTCAAACAGTCAATAATTAGGTGCTGCTATAATACAGAATGTTATGTATTAAAACAGTTTGATCTGCTTGTAATTATCGACATGTTTCAGATTATGGTACTCGTAAAACTTGCTGAGAGCTGAGGTAAATGGTGAAAATCTTACACACATTCTAGGAGTGAGTAGCCGTGTCGACGGCGATGCGACATCTCAGACTGAAGAAGACAGATTTTCTCACAGCTACCGTCGCGTTTCAATCGCATAAGAATTGTTTGAAGGTAATAAGGACTATGTGAATCAATGATCAGATCCTCTTTTTAAAGGGGAGATGGAATTTTTCTGGAGTGCACTTTACGTAAACTTAGAAAAACGGTGCAAGATCAGATCAGGGTTGCCAATTTAGAGATTTTATATCTATATTTAGATAATGTTGGTCCAATCTTTGAAAATAGTCATCCAGATGTTAGGTATAAATCTAGACAATTTTAAACTGAAACTAGATAATTCTGGATAATTTTATTACAGTCCACACAACAACAACAACAACAACAAACAGAAAAAAGAACGAACTTAGGGTAAATCTTCCATAATGAACCCTAATGGGACAGATCCATATCAATGGAAACAAGATTCCGAGTACTTAAATGCTACATCACTCCAATTTTGTTTTATGGATGTGAAGCATGGTCCATGAATAAGAGAGTACATCAAGAAATGGAGGCCATGGAAATGTGGTTCATAAGAAGGATGCTGAAGGTACCATGGACAGCTAAGAAAACAACGAAGAAGTCTTAAGAGAGGCTGGAGTTAAAAGGCAAATTACAGCAAAGATCAGAGGCAGACAAATGAGATTTGTAGGAGATTTTCTGAGAAGAGGAAAACTGGAACACATTGTGGAAACTGGAAAAATTGATGGAAGAAGAGACAGAGGAAGAGAGAGAGAGAGAGAGAGAGAGAGAGAGAGAGAGAGAAGATACTGGATGGGCTGTCAGTGTGGCTAGGAAGAAAGTCACCGGCGGATCTCATAATCAAGTCTAAGGACAAGGAATTGTGGAGAGAAATGATCGCCTACGCCACGCGGCAAGGCACTTGATTGATTGAATTAACCCTATCTCAGTGAATAAATAAGTATTTCTGTTCTTTCACGTAATGCAACTTGGCAACACTGGGGCATGGCCGAATTTGGGACTTATTCACTTAAGTTAAAGACCTTTACGCATGTCTCATATTTATTACCTTTGAACTTGTTGAATTTTACAAGTGTGATGAAGAGAATATTGTGCAGGAATTTAAGAATATATTGACTGAGATGAAACTGGACTAAGGACACTTAATGTATACAGAAATGACTGGCTTCATTAACTGGGTAAATGTGAAGCCTAATTAGGTGTCATTTATTATTTTAACGAAATGTATGTGCCATTCTTTTCTTGTTTAATTGTACATCTTCTTAGAGTGTCTCACAAGAAGACTGGGGTTTCTAAAACACATAATTTACGTCAAAAGATAATGTTAAGTTACTGATCCGATTCATAAATTAAAAAAAATTACAAACTGAAGTAGTTAACGTATTTTAAAATACATGAGTAGAGGCCAGTGTCCAGATTTTATTGTGTCGTATAAACATCTGAGATGGAGACTTCCTGAGAATTTAGACAAATTAAAGAATATATCTCTTTTCTCTATAATGTTTTGCAATCAACGAAGGACATCACTTCAGTACGTAAAGCAATTAAATATTTAAATGCGTCTGAAAACTCAATCATTAAAGCATAATACAAGTTAACAAGAATCAAAATAGTTAACTGGACAAATAAACAAAACATTCATTCATTCATTCATTTGCATGTCCCTTGCGGAACTTTGCCTCCCAAACAGCACTCCTGTAGGCCTCTCGGTTGTGAGCAAGATGGCCTGCTGCTGCTGCGTCCATTTGCAGATCGTCAACGATGTCTTGCAGCCATCTTCGTTTTAGTCTTCCTCTTTTTCTTTTTCCCATTATGTATCCTTCCAATACGTTCTTCTCTAAATTATCATGACGTTTAATGTGTCCAAAATATTTAAGTTTTCTCTCTTTAATCCTCTTTACTAGCCAGCATTCTTCAATATTAAGCTCTTGTAGTATAGATATATTTGTTCTTTTTTGTGTCCACGATATTTGGAGAACTCTTCTGTAGCATTTACATTCAAAGGCATTTATGTGTTTCTCAGCTGTTTTGTTAAGTGTCCAGGTCTCTCAGGCATATGTTGCGATGGGAAAAATGCATGCCCTTAAAAATGTTATTTTTGTAGTTCTGTCTGCTCCTCTCCACAGCTTCTTTAGTTGTTTTACTTTCTGAAGAGCGATAATGTCCTCCTTTTAATTTCCCTCATTGTATCTCCATTATTAGTTAGTAGTGATCCAAGATATTAAAAACTTTCCGCCTCTTCCAATTTTTCCTCATTGATATATATTTCAGCTGCCTTATTTGTTTTGTCAGTTGTCACCAGTTTAGTGTTATTTGCATTAAGATAGAGGTTTTGCTCTTCACTATTCTTACGGACTGACATAATTAGTTTCTTTTAAAAATTCCTTTTTATGTTGTGGACAGTAATACTGTGTCATCAGCATATCTAATCTCTGGTATTTCACATCCTCCAATTGTTATGGCATTGTTTTATGTCAAACCAAGTTGTTGTTTCACCATTTATTCTTACTGCTGCTTGTTGGTCTAGAGACAGCGGTGATGTTAGTTGTATCAAATGTGTTGGAAATCCCATTTTCCCCCATTATTTCCAAAGTTTCTGGTGTTGTACACAATCAAATGCACTTGAATAGTCTATAAAAATAAATATAGATTCACATTATATTCTCTGCATTTCTCTATTATTAATTTTATATTGAATATATGATCTCTTGATCCTCTTCCTTGTCTAAAACCATCGTGGACCACATTGACTTCTTCTATTTTCTTACGAAGTTTACCCAGTTTGATTTTAAATAGAATTTTAATGGCATAACTTACATATTATTTTCACTTACATATTATTTTAAACAATAAAATATTTCATAGATAATTTGTTAGATAAATGTTTTTAAAGATATATATATATATATTCGGGGGGGGGGGGGGAAGGGGAGAATTTTAAGAGAAAAAGTTGGCCACAGACTGGATCAGGTGACGTAGGCATAAATATTACCCCCACCACCCCCTTTCCGTTTAAACAAAAATTAATTAATTAAAATCTAGTGGAACTAAAATGTTTAATATTCATATAATTTATTTTGAAATAATTTTAACGCAATTTTTTTACATTATTATTTTGCATATTTTATCCTGAGGGGTATATTCTATGCTTTTCTATCATTGGATATTTTTAGCGCGTTAGTAATTTAGTGCGGAGTTGCAGCTGTGTTTTGATCAGCTGCGAAGAAAGGTAGTGACACTAGGGCACATTCCCAAATAAATTAAGACATCACATCACCTTTTGGTATCAGCCATACTCTTTAATGGATGATATTTTAACATCATCACATCTCGGGTAGGTTTTCTCTGCAGTAGCTTTTAGTGAACAATTGATTTTTGCAGCCTTGCCGATGTGCCCCGTGCAGTCACCATAACAAATAGTGGAAAGGTTCAATAAAAGGACATGGTGATTGCTCTATCTTTCGCTTTTGGCGAAGTTTGTGCTTTGCACGGTGTACTAGTTTTGTAAAATAAACACATATAAATAGAAGTGTGTAAATTAAAACATTCCATTTGCGTGCTGATTAAGATAAAAGACCACAGACATTGCATCACTTTTGTTTTCAATTCCATTATTATAGACAATCAAGTATCACACCATTGAAGACTAAAGGAAAAATGGCGCAATGCTTACATATTGTTTAATCATACGGCACACCAGAGCGTATTGCCAATATCATTCCTTCCACTACTATTGGATTCTGTCATCAGGTGAATTCTGGCCATAATTAAGATCATGCAGAAAATTGTGGGTCTGTATCACAGAATATTCATGCTTTTATATTTCTCTGTGTACTTGACACAGCACTGTGTAAGTGAAGTGAAGTGGAGGAATATAAGTGATAGAGAATTTGTTTAACAAGCAGATGGTGACAGAATGTGTAAAAGTGACACACTGTGAAGTGAGTGAGTGAGATCAAGAGATGGAAAAATATTCACAGACAGTGGTAGCTATCCACATGGACAGTCTGTTTAGATATTTATCAGCCTCTCACCCATTTCATTCCTTGAGTTTTCCAGTGATTGTGAGGTTCTCTATCTTTTATCTTTTTATGACATGCATGGAGAATTTTGTTCTTTTGTTATAGTTGTATTTAACTTTTTATGTTCTCCAGCTTCTAAGTTGGAAATACATAGTAGGACTCGTTTTTTTTTTAAAACTTCATCCTTGACATATCTTGCATGTTTTTCAAAATCACATTTCTGTTGCATCCAGTTTCTTATTCATCTGTTTGTCCAAGTCTCACAAGCAAAGACTGTTATTGACTGTAGAAATGGCATAGTAAAGCTTTCCTCATTTTTAACCACATTCATTTATATCTTATTCATTTCATGCAAAGCTGCTTTTGCTTTTCTTGTTATTGACTAGGTTTGAGTTATACATTTGCCAACTTTTGTTAATGTCACAAAAGTGCAGCAGTGCAGATTTTGAAGACACCAGGTGGCAAGAATGTACCTATATTCTTTCAGCACTTACAGCAGAAAATTGTCTTTGCTTGTTGCTTTTCTATTTGAAAGACTGCTTATGACATTTGTGGGTTCATTATCAGTGTGTTCATTATCAGTTTCAATCATTACAGGATGAATGGAACTAAATGTTCCAAATTTGAACTTGTCCAGAATAAGAAAGTAGAAAAGACACTATTTTCTGCAGTCAGAAAATAGCTGATTGTTTTCCCACCATGAACATATGCAGATTGTTTATACTGTAAATGTACTGCAATTTGATAAAGGTCATGGAGATATTCAAAAATTCATTCTTCCAAATTTTTGTTACTACCTGGCTGTTAGATGATTGTCAGATCATAAGTGAAATATTCACTGTGACATCCCAGAATTTCAACAAGAGCAGTGTTCAAACAATAAAGGTAAATGGTTATTCTACGACAAGAAGTTCCCATAAGGCTTTTCTCTTCTTCCCTCATTACCAAGAGTTTGTGATCTTTAAATGATAAGATTTTGCTTTTTAACAAGGCTTCTTCATAAGAATATAACAATTCTGTAAAGACACATAACAAATTTTTCTACTTTTGTCCATTCTCCCAAAAAAAAAAAAGGAACTTTATACATTGTCTTGATTTATTGTATTAAAAACTTTCATTGTCTATGAGATTAAGGTTATATATATATATATTTTTTTTTTCAAAATTGTGTCTGATAATTTAAAGAATGACTTCATGGATCTATTACAACTTTTTTTCAGTACTGACTAAGTGTTGATGAAGTGGAAAGATGGCATCAGACTCGGAGGAGATTGAGTACCAGGCTATTGGTAGAAATCCGTACAAGCCTGCCCGTCAGCAGAAGACTGCTGGGCCAAATGAGGAGGATGAAGAAGATGACAGTGAGATCAGCTTGCAGGAGGAGCAGGGATTTCTGGTCCACATGAGCCCTGATGCTAATAGATGTGAGTTGTTCTAGTTACAGTTATTCATGTGTGAAAAAGCTGGAACCCAACAGAAATGATGGGAGAGTAAATGAAATTATGATTTATATTAAAACTGCTGACAGAGAGATACATTTTTCAGACTAACTACAAAGATGTCAGATGTTGATCTTCATGGGACAGTATTTTTTTCTGTGGTAGAAATCACCAAAAATGAACATTTACCATCAGATGGATACTAATCCCCCAGTTGTAGCTGATCATTCATGACTTCATTTCAATTTCTGTTGCTTCAGCTGCATGAGGTGATAATACTGACACTCTGTCAGTAATGAGGATTGTTACTTTATTTGAATTGAGTGATGGAATTCACATGTTTAACACTGAAGGTCTCATAACCAGAACTGGAATTTTCAATGTTAAGGGCGCCCAGCTTCTTATTGCCAAATCATTTATAATTCAGGTCACCACAAAAGCATTTCCCATGAGTATAATGTGATCACAGGTTAGGTTGATGTATATACACATTAAAAAATAGATCATTATGTAAGTAATATTTTGACTTAGACATGGAAAATAATGTATAGTTGTTGATAAAGTGTGTTGTATAAAAAAATTTTTTCATAATAATTATTCATTTTCAATATCTGTATTCAAAATTTGTTCATGTTTTGTTTTAAATTCTTTTGTTAATTGAAATTGATGATTTTATTGAACAGTTTCCATGTGCTTGGAAGATTGTGGAAAATTAAGAATTAAATAAAAACCATATTTTTATCTTGCATTGCAGTAGGTTTTATATATCTCTCTCTCTGAACCTTAAGTGCCCAGGGCACATGGGGCTTCCGCAAGGGTTTTCCACAAATGCCTGTCTTTCGCCTTTTTTTCTGCTCTTGCCCAGGTGAGCCCTCTATTGCTCAACATCCTTTCTGTTGTTCTTCTCCATGTCTCTTTTGGTCTACCCTTACTTCTGCTCCCCTGTGGTGTCCATCTTAGTGCTATTTTTGGTAGTGAGTTGTCAGTCATTCGGAGCACAGGTTTTATATATAGTTTTAGATTTATGTTTTCAGTAGTTCTGTTATGTACCAGAGATCTTGTTTTTTAAGTTGCTTGTTGTTTATAGTGCAGTATTGTGGTATATGCTGACTTGCTTAATTTGAATGGTTTTGTGTCTGTTGTAATGTTAACAGCTCAGTGGAATCATGTGGATGACCTGGACAAGTTCTTCACAAGTGTGTATGAGTACCATCAGCGGCATGGATTTGAGAGCATGGTATTAGCAGAAACCTTGCAGCTTCTGTGAGCACCTTTTTATTTCTTTTCTTATGTTCACGTTCACATCTTAAAATGCACATTCACATCACAGAAAAACATTTAGATCATAGAACATATTCACATCTTAGAAACATATTCTCATCATAGAAACACATTCATATCTTAGAAATACATTCACCTTATAGAAACACGTTTCACAACCAATAAAATATTGTCTGCTATGTGTATGAAAGTGACAGTGTTTTTTTTATATATGGCTCATTTTGCTGATTTCTGTAGAACTAAATTTAGTTTGTTTGTACAAGTTTTCTTAAGCTTGTGTATTTATGAGGTATCAGATCACTAGATGTTGGTGATAATTTTTCTCCATTGTATGTGATCTTTGGCATTTATAACTAGATCAGTTGTCTTTTCTGTCCCAAGCCCCTATAACAATCCATTCAGATACTTTTCTCACAGTCTCCTCATTGTTCTTGGGGGCTTTTTTTGTCACTGAGTTTCCCATTGATTGCTAAGTTTGTGTTTTTTTTTTTTTTCATTGACATGTCAGAAAAATGTTGATTGCCATTTCATTACAATTTTAATTTGTTTTTGATGCTCGGCAACTTTTCTGAGAACTTCCTCATTTGTTTTTTTTTTGGAGTATCAATGGCAAACCCATGGCATGATTTATTAAGTGGTGAATACTGAAGAGAGGGTTTGTCTTGTGTTTATTGATGATCGTATTTTGTGGGTGTCATTCGCATTCTTGTGCTTGTTTCCATCTCTGCTGTTTGTGGTGAGAGATCAGATATAATTGTTCTTGTTGCAAACCTACCAGTTTTGAGTTCTTTTCAGAACCCTATTCTACCTCCACCTGGTGCCCCTGGTAACACTGAAAAGGAATCAAAATAGGAAGGCAGACCCAGTTCTAAAAATATGCCTTGCTGAAGACGGTTGTGTTGGGTCAAAAGGCACAGATGTTATAGCCTAATTACAGATACAACACATTCAACAAGTTTTGAGGGCAAACACAGAAAAAAAAAAGGAAGAAGAAATATTCTTTGCAGCTGATGCTGTGAAGAGCCTGAAGTATCAGATCATACGGGAAGGACATTTTACACTGTTAACAACTGTAGAAAAAGGGATGGCGACTGCAGTAAAACTGGTTCTACTGATTTACAATCTCGGAGGGTCCTAGAACAGCGCCTTATTTTCCAGACACCCAGCTGGAATTAACAATGTCTTCAGCTTTCTGTAACTTCTTTATTTTTCCACTGGCCTTTTTAAAACTCTACTTTCTTTCTCTATGCTACCCCTCCCTACCACCACCCTATTTTTCTTCTCTGCCAACATATTGGTCTTGTCCTATTCACCAGTTTCCCATTTTCTCCCTGCAGGTGTTTATGTTCTTCATTCATTATCTCTCCACGTCCCCTTTTCCCTCCCCTCTCTCCCTTCCCCCTGACACCTCTAGCGGCTATCATGTTTCTATTGCCTTCCCCCAACCCCTTTCTCCCACTTGTTCTCCTCCTCTCTCTCCATCTCTTCTTTACGATTGGCTCTATCGGGCATCTTTTGTTTGGAGGCAGCGTGGTTTTTTTTTCCTTCTCCCTTCTGCCACACACATTTCTGTTCCCCACTTGGAGCAAGACACTTCAGATAAGTTCTTTGTGTTTGTGTTTTGTCATGTATGTATCCTCAATTAAGGCTCACGCCGAGATATCGGATGTTGTATGTTTTTCATTTATACATTCTCATACTTTCTATTCATTTTTTTCTCACCTTACTCACACCCTCCCTCACTTTGTAAAACTGCACCATACACCTCTGTCTAACAACTGTAGTATACTTATGTGTTTTCAGGCAGTTTATCTTCATAGTCCTCTTTGTGACTTATCTGAACTGGTGCGTCAACTATTCAGAGCTCTTTGGCAACATCTACCACAACAGCACAAAAGACAAGATAACATTTGGTGATGTCACTTATCCTCTAGGCACTTGTATAGCCAGGTAATATTTTTATCTGTCAGTGAAGTTGATTATTCTGACAGGGTGTTTATATTATGAAAGTGGATTAGATTTTCAGAAATGATAATTGATCAACAGTTTAAAAGAAATAGCAAGAGCATACTTGAAGTTATGGTAATATGCTTGCTATATTTAAAGAGTTAATTTTTTGTGTTGTGAAAAAAAAAATCAAAAATAATATTTTGAGCTAAAGTTAGATTGTGCACTGTTATCCTTGTCTTTGCACTCGTCATCTCATTTCTGTCAAACAAATTACTCTTCTTGCTTTTAATCTTAATAACTTATGACAATCTTCTTTTACCTCAGGGTGTTAAGGTCTTTCGGAGAGATATCCAGGCTGTTGTATTTGTTATTATATTTGTTATAATTTACTTGGTCTGGCTCTTTTCAAGATCTTGTTCTGTGAGAGATTGATTGTTATTGTCTTTTCACCTTTGAGAGATCGGTTGTTATTGTCTTCTCAACTTTGAGAGATTAACTGATGTTATCTTATTAACTTCAAGAGATTGATATTATCTTCTACATTTTGAGAAATTGATTGATATTACCTTCTGAAGAGATTGACTGATGCTGCCTTTCTAACTGATTCTGGGTCTTTTGAAAGACTGTGTTTTTTGCTTCTTGTTCTCACTGTGATAGTTGGTTTTTGCTGATTGTGCATATCTCTCTCTCTCTGAACCTTAAGTGCCCAGGGCACATGGGGCTTCCACAAGGGTTTTCCACAAATGCCTGTCCTTTTGTTTTTTCTGCTCTTGCCCAGGTGAGCAGTCTATTGCTCAACATGCTTTCTGTTGTTCTTCTCCATGTCTCTTTTGGTCTACCCTTACTTCTGTTCCCCTGTGGTTTCCATCTTAGTGCTATTTTTGGTAGTGAGTTGTCAGTCATTCGGATCACATCTCCCAACCATCGCCACCGTTTTTCCTCAATAATTGCTGTCATTGGCTTCATCTGCATCTCTGCCAACAAGATGTTATTTCTTATTGTGTTTGGCCAAAATATTTTTCTAATTCTTCGTAAACATTTAGTCTGGAAAGAATTCAACTTGTTTTCTATGGTTTTGGTGATTTTCCAGTATTCACTTCCATAGAGTAGTACACTTAGAACATTACTCTTAAATATCCTGATTTTCGTATTCATGCTTAGTTTTTTAGATTTCCATACAGTCTGCAGCACTGCAAAAGCCTGGTTTGCTCTAGTAAGTCTGCTGTTGATGTCCTCTGTGCTGTCTCCATTTTCTACTACTCTGCTGCCAAGGTATACAAATTCGTTGACCTCCTCCACTAACTTGTTATCTACTCTGAGTACATTTCTGTTGTTCACATTTTGCTTCATTAACTTTGTCTTTCCTACATTGATCTTTAGTCCTATGTTGTTTGCATTCTGGGTTAACTTGTTTATTTTATCTTACATATCTTTGTGACTGCTTGATAATAGACAAATGTCGTCCGCAAAGTCAAGGTCCTCCAGCACTGTGTCAAGGGTCCATTGTAATCCTCTGCGTTTGTCTGATGTTGCCTCCTTCATTAACCAGTCTACTGCCAAGATAAATAATGTTGGTGATAGTACACATCCCTGTTTCACTCCTGTTTGTACCCTAAAGCTGCTGGAGGTATGTTCTCCACAGATAACTTTGCACTGAAAACCCTCGTATAGGGCTTTGATTACATTAACTATTTTATGGGGGAGGCCATGCCATCTTAGGATTTTCCACAGTGCATCTCTGTTGACACTGTCAAAGGCTTTCTCAAAATCTATGAATAATGCATATGTTGTGCTATGCCACTCATTTGCCTGTTCTAATATTTGTCTAAGTACAAATATATGGTCTATGCATGATCTTCCTTTCCTAAATCCTGCCTGCTCTTTCCGAAGTTTTTCCTCAAGTGTTGGTACAATTCTGTTGATGATTATTCTGCAAAATACTTTACTAGTGAGTGGCAGTAGGGTGATGCCTCTCCAGTTCCCGCAATCTCTGAGGTCACCCTTCTTTGGTAGTTTTACTATAAGACCAGTTTTCCACTCCTCTGGGGCTTTTTCTAAATCCCAAATTTGTTGTAATATCCGGCAAAGTTGTTTTGGTGTTTCTGTTTCTTCTGCTTTCAACATCTCAGCAGTCACTTCATCTTCACCTGGTGCCCTGTCTGATTTTAGCATCTTTATCGCTTCTTTTACTTCATTTATTGTTATTGGTCCTGTATTGATGTTTAGTTCCGCTTTTGCTTCAGGTATATCTATTGCTTGTGCTGCTTGTGTTCTGTTTAGTAGGGTGTTAAAGTGTTCCCTCCATCTTTCAATTTTTTCTCTTTCTCCACTGACCAGTTGTCCATTTTGTGTTCTTACTGCACTTTCACATCTTGTATTGAAGTTACCTGTCATCTGCTTTGTGATTTTATATATGGTTTTCATGTCATTTGTATATGCTGCTTTCTCTGCTGTTTCTGCTAAGTTGTCATAATATTGACGTTTATCTTGACGGCATGATTCCTTCACTTCTTTGTCTTTTTGTGCATAATTACTTAAAACTCGTTCTTTAAGCCGTTGTGATTTGGTGTTCAGTAATTTTTTCTTGATTTCTTTTCTTTGCTCTATCTTTTCCCATGTGGTCTCACTTATCCATTCCTCTTTTCTCCTTTTCTGATATCCCAGCACCTCTTTTGCTGTTTCCTGTAGTGTTTTATTGAACTCTAATATGGACATTTCTGCTTCATCTTGTAGGACACTGAAGCGGTTCTTAAGTATTATTGAGAATTCATTTCTTGTTTGCTGGTCTATCAGTTTTCTTGTATCAAAATGTATCTTCTGTGTTCTCCGATTCTGGCTTTCTTTAATTTTAGTTTTATTTTTGCTACCAGAAGGTTGTGATCACTTCCTATATCTGCTCCTTTCCTTGCTCGCACATCTTGTAGTGACCGTTTCCACTTGTTGTTTATTAGTATGTGATCGATTTGGTTTTCTGTGGTTTTATCTGGTGACCTCCAAGTCACCTTATGGATGTTTTTGTGTTGGAAAATTGTCCCTCCGATGGTCATCATGTTTTCTTCACAGAAACTGCACAGTCTTTCTCCATTTTCATTTATTTCTCCGATTCCTTCTCTTCCCATGATTCTTCTTCTATCTTCATTTCCTTCACCTACTTTTGCATTGAAGTCGCCCAAGATGAGTAGCATATCATGCTTGGGTATTGTTTCTACTGTGGCTTGGAGGCTGTTGTAAAAATCTTCTTTTAATTCCTCTTCAGCTGCTTCTGTTGGTGCATAACAAACTATAATAGACAGCTTCGTGAATCTTGAGTTGAACCGTGCATATAATAATCTCTCATTTATTGGGGTCCATTTCAGCAATGCTCTTGATGCTTCTTTTGTTATAATCAATGCTACTCCTCCTTCATGAAGATCTTCTTTACCTGACCATATTATTGTATCTTCTGTGTGCTGTGTTGTTAATTTCCTTCTGCCTTGTCCTGTCCATCTTGCTTCTTGTATTCCTAGTATGTCTAGTTTGTATCTGTGATTGTGCATATACATCCAAATTATGTATATCATAAACAGAACTGAAATATTCTTAATTATGAAAGCATAAATGAGGAAGACGGAGTATGAGTTATAACAGAGTAATGTGTAAAGATGTTGAAGGTACTATGGACAGCTAAGAATACCAACGAAGAAGTCTTACGAGAGGCTGAAGTTAAAAGGCAATTACAGCAAAGATCAGAGGCAGACAAGCGAGATCTGTAGAATATTTCCTGAGAAGAGGAAAATTGGAACACATTGTGGCAACTGGAAAAATTGAGGTAAGAAGAGACAGAAGAAGACAGAGAGAAGTTACTGGATGGACTGTCAGTGTGGCTAGGAAGAAAGTCACCGACGGATCTCATAATAAAGTCTAAAGATAGGGAATAGTGGAGAGAAGTGATTGCCTACCCCACGTGGCACAGTACTTGATTGATTGAATGTGTAAGCATTGGCTCTTGCATGAGGTCTCAGCTTTGTGTAATATGATAAATGAATTTTCATATTATTATAATAATGGCTTTGGTCATATGCCTTATGACTAATATTCTAGAAAGAGCAACACACCCCACATCCAATGTGGATGTGTTCATGCCAACATATGTTGATAAATAAAGTCCTTATTTGTATTTCATGCGGTCAGCTAGTTGGAAAAGCACAAAAGTTTACAAGTATTTCCCTATATATATATAAAATAATGGTAAACTGTCTGTGATGTTGTTTGATAGCATTAGAAAGAGACCGGCCTCACCTTGTCAGTGAGTGTTTATTATGAGTGTAATATAAAGGTTAAGCCAGCCACTGTTACCTGTTGCTACCTGCACCCTGCTCGTCTAGGTGTGCTAAAAGGAGACATCTGCTTGCCTTGTTTGTAAGCCTGATGTTTGTGTAGGTGGACACAAGAATGTCCTGATGTTCTGCTAATAGTGTTGCTATTGATGTTCCTGCATATACTATATGATGTCCATGCAGATATTTCAGAATTGTTCCATGTCATCAAACACTACCTTGCTGCCATTATTTGAGATTGTTTTCATTCACCTGGGACCATAGGTGCAAGCAAACACTGAGTGAAACCACATTGTTAAACTGGTGCTGTGAATCACCAAAGACAACCCTGTTAAACTGGTGCTGTGAATCGCCAAAGACAACCCTGTTAAACTGGTGCTGTGAATCACCAAAGACAACCCTGTTAAACTGGTGCTGTGAATCACCAAAGACAACCCTGTTAAACTGGTGCTGTGAATCACCAAAGACAAGCCTGTTAAACTGGTGCTGTGAATCACCAAAGACAACCCTGTTAAACTGGTGCTGTGAATCACCAAAGACAAACCTGTTAAACTGGTGCTGTGAATCACCAAAGACAACCCTGTTAAACTGGTGCTGTGAATCACCAAAGACAAGCCTGTTAAACTGGTGCTGTGAATCACCAAAGACAACCCTGTTAAACTGGTGCTGTGAATCACCAAAGATAACCCTGTTAAACTGGTGCTGTGAATCACCAAAGACAACCCTGTTAAACTGGTGCCCAGACACATTGTATTTATTTTATACTTATTTGATTATTATTATTCTGTTAATTTATATCTTTAAGACATTCTGGCTTATTACTTGATTTTACTGGAATTTTGCAGGTTCAATTTTCTGACATGGTTTTTATTGTTCCTGTGTATGTTGGTGTTTATTGGCAAGAGCATCAAGATGGTGATTAACTTCAGCAACTACCTGCGGACCCGCAATTTTTTTATCAGCGCCCTCAACATTGAAACTGTGAGTCTGTTTCTTGAACACTTGTTAAGACACTTCGCCAGAAGCCGTGAAATATGCATCAGTGTTTTAGGACTAGATTATAATGATTGGTCGATTTCTGTAGTTAAAGTTCTGTTTGACATTGTGTTGTTTATGAACTTGGGGAAGGTTGTAGTTTTTTTGTTTTTTTTTCAGAAACATCAACTTTTAAGAAATTTATTTTACACCATTTGAAATGAGAAAATGTTTAGTGAAAAATTCACAATACATGATAGTATAAACTTTACATGCATTAATGATATAAAATATTAAAAAGTGTTTTAACTCTTCCCGTGCCTACTGACTAAAAATGGTCACTTCTGATTTGTGTCTATAGTGCCGTGTGACTATATTTTGCTACATGCTTTGTTTCATTAAAAACCCGGTGTAACGTTTAGATTGTAAACATTTAGTGCACATGTCCTGTGACCTTTTTCAAAATGGCTGAGGAGTGCTTAGTTATGAGGGAGAAAATTGAAGTTTTCTGTGAGAAAATTCAATTTTTGGTGATGTAGATAGGGATATGGACATACCCTGTGACTAGACCACTGTTTAGTTTAGTTTAGTAGATTTCCTTTGTAATTTTCATATTTATTAGTTTGTTTACAGTAGACAAGAGTTAACATGCCTGTATTTTCTTAATTCCATGCAAGAAAAAACAGATGTCCTGTCTTCACTGACTAGCAAAATAGGACTTGAAATTAACAAGGACAAAACAAAAATAATGAAACTTCCCATTAATCAAAATGGAAAAATACACATAGAAGGGACAGATGCTGAAGAAGTCAATCATTGTGCATACCTTGGCAGCTATATAGACCAGGATAGTGACACCAAAGAGAAGTTAGAATTAGAATTGCAAAAGGAGCATCGATCTTCAAGAATCTTGAGAACATATGGCATTCAAAAGTTATAAGCACAAAAACCAAGTTAATAAGACTATTCAATTCAAATGTAATATCCACCTTTATTTATGCATGCCCCCTGGGAACAACTGTGTTAAGAGCACACTTATCTTAACACAGTGTTTGTGAGACAGGGAACATAGATCTGTTTGCTTAAAAACTCTGACCTACCTCTGTAGCCCAGAAACTTGTAGCAATCAACACTAATTGTAATTGTTATTTTTGCAAAATGTAATGTCAGGTTGGTGGACGGATGGGGACATGGAGATCTCTGGCGGGGATGAGGGAAGTCTGGTGTGAAACCAATGAATCCAGGACGTGACAAGCCTATGGGTCTTTACAACAATGGCTATCAGAATGATGTGAACAAAACAGAGCCAGTAGACTATAGGTGGCGGGGAATGGATATCGTTGAAGCACTCATCAGATTCCTCATCTCAGAGTCAGAGTGTCTTTGTGGAACTGTCTCAAACCATCTGACATGGAGAAGGGGTTTAAGTACAGCCACCAGAGGCTGGAAAACAAAGTTTTGGCCAGGCCAGCCACACTGTCTTCATGGCAGTCCGAGCAAGACCACAGTCTGCCCTAGCAAGGAAAGGTGCTGAAGTCGGAGTTACCCAGCCAAAAGGCGCATCGCAAAAATCAGGGTAACACGCATTATCGCTAATGAAATGTCTATATCTACAGTTTTCAAACATGGTGCTCGCCCTGTGAAGACTAACCAGGCAGGTGCAGTGCCGGGCCCCCTGCCTCGAAAGGGTCCACCCAATGCTACTGGAGGTCCTCTCAGTTCGTCTTGTGGAGTCAGGAGACATGAGAGTAGAGCTACTGGCCAAAAAATACAACAGAAGAAAACAGCCAAAAAGCAAGAACTTAAAATAATGCAGTGGAATGCTGAGGGTGTCAGCAGTGTTAGAGATGGCTATAGCAAAAAGGTTGAACTAGAGAACATACTTTTTGCAGAGCAGGTAAGTATATGCTGCATACAGGAGACACACCTAACCAAAGATGCCGCCTTTAAAATCAGAGGCTACCAGTGTTTTAGATCAGACCGACGGGACAGAAGAAAAGGAGGAGTACTCACACTTGTTAAGAATAACATCAGCGCATGTCAGGTGGGAGTGTACATAGAAGGAGCCGAATACCAGATGATCCATCTAAAAAGTAGTAATACAGATTTCCACCTCCTTAACTATTACTGTCCTAATGACCGCCCACTTGCTTTAGGAACAATCCCACACAAAGAGAGACTGATGGTCTGTGGTGATTTTAACAGTCATTCCCAGAGCTGGGGCTATGACCACATAGACAAGAGAGGAGAGGAAGTTGAGAGCTGGCAGGATGATAATGGACTTCTCCTGATCAACCAGCCAATGGATGCCCCAACATTTTACTCAAGGGCTTGGCATACAAAATCAACACCAGATCTGGCATTCCACTCTCCAGATCTGAAGTGGAACATTACACGTGAAGTTGGAAAACAACTTGGAGGTAGCGACCATCGACCAGTCTTCCTGACAATAGAAAATGAACTCCTTAACACCAGTAACCCTCTCCCCAGATGGAACTATAAAAAAGCAAACTGGACAATGTACAGACATCGTACAGGTATCCTGGTGGGACAGCTGTCCATAGAAGGTAAGGATATTAACAGCATAGTGAAGGAGTTCAATGCTTGTATCCTTCAGGCCGCTCGTGAAACCATTCCCAGAGGAGCTCGCAGGGACTATAAACCATACTGGTCTAGTGAGCTGGGAAAACTCCATGATGACGTGGAAGCAGCTCGAAAGCAAGCAGAAAATAGACCATGCCAAGAACACCACAATAATTACCAACATTCTAAGGCCAAATTTCAGAGAGCAAAGCTGCAAGCCAGACGGGAAAGTTGGAGAGAGAAAACAGAGTCCCTAAACTTTGAAAAGGATGGAAGGAAACTGTGGAAACTAATCAAACAGTTAAATGATGAGAGTACTGGAAGAAGTACAAAGATTACACTAATAGAGGATGGGAAAACTCTTACAGGTAAGCAGGTAGCAGATCACTTTGCTCGCATGTTTGCACAGGACTGCAACATTGATATCCATCCAGAGAAGGAGCGTACAGTGCGCATCGAGCCACAGAAAGAGGAGGAACAAGTCAGAAAAGTGGAGGTCATGGATGCACCAATCACACGCAGTGAGTTAGACCTAGCAGTTAGTAAACTGAAACCAAGGAAATCACCAGGACCAGATGGAGTGTCCAATGAAATGATCAAGAACCTGGGAATGGCAGCAATGGGAAAGCTGTTGGATATTTTCAATATGTGCTGGAGCACAGGTAAGTTACCTCAAATCTGGAAGGAAGCAAGCATGGTACCACTGCTAAAACCAGGGAAAAACAGTGATACTGCCTCCAGCTACAGGCCAATCAGTCTCACTAGCTGCCTATGCAAAACGATGGAACGCATCATTGACCTGAGGCTAAAATGGTACCTAGAAAGTGAAAACCTTCTCGTTCCACAACAAGCAGGATTTAGGCAGTACTACAGTACAGAAGATCAAGTGACCTATCTCTCTCAAGAGATTGAGGATGCATTCCAAGAGAAAAACCTTGTACTAGCAGCGTGGATAGACCTGAAGAAAGCCTTTGATAAAGTATGGAAAAAAGGTCTGTTGTGGAAACTAAGAAACTGCAGTGTGAATGGAAGACTGTACAACTGGATAAAGTCCTATTTACACAATAGAAGAGCTAGAGTAGTAATGGATGGACACAAAAGCCAGAAAGTACTTCTGCGACATGGTGTACCACAAGGAGGAGTCCTTTCGCCTACACTATTCCTTGTATTCATTAATGACCTGGTCAAGGAACTTCCCTATGGAATCAAAGCAGCACTGTATGCAGATGATCTGGTCATGTGGTGTACAGATGAATATGCGACAGTTGCTACACAGAGACTCCAAAGAGCAGCAGACATCTTGACATCATGGACAAACAAATGGTGTGTAAGTATCAACACAGAGAAATCAAGTACCACTCTGTTCACCCTCTCATCTAAACAGAAAGCAGGTAAGATCTTTGTAAATGAAATACCCTTAAGGATGGACAACCAACCCACTTACTTAGGAGTGACTCTTGACTCAAAACTGACTTGGAAGCAACACATCAACAGTGCAGAAGCAAAAGCCAGAAGAAAACTAGCCATATTAAGAAAATTGAGTGGAACCACATGGGGAGCTAGTGAAAGAATCCTCAAGAATGTATATCAGCAAAGTATTCTACCACATTTAGAATATGGCTCAACATCTTGGTGCACAGCATCAAACACTACGCTGCATAATCTAGACAAGGTTCAAAATCAGTCACTACGGATTATCACAGGTGCCATGAGGTCCACACCAATAGTAGAAATGCAGAAAATAGTTGGTGTTCAACCGCTAAAGGAACGTAGAGACACAAAGGTCATGACCATGGGAGAAAAATTCCTTAGCTCTGTAAGCCATCCCCTGAAGGAGAGATTCAATAACTTGGCATTAGGACGGCTTAAAAGAAGCAGCTTCATTCATCAGGCCAAGCGTATGCGTAAGCTGATACCTGACCTTCCAACTGTAGTCACTCCATTATCATCTGTACCAGAGCATACACCATGGAAAGAAGCAGATTATACACAAATAACTATTCAGACTGAAGTGAAAGATGTGCAGAATGGTGAGATGCAGAGCAGTCTTGTAAGATCAGTAGCCACACTTAGTGTTCTAGATGACAAATATCCATGTGACACCTGGATACGTGTGTATACAGATGGATCTGCACATAATGCTATAAAAATGGTGGGGCAGGAGCATATATTGAATATCCAAACAACACCATTGACAAGATTTCCATACCCACTGGTAAATACTGCAACAACTTTGATGCAGAAGTTAGGGCAATTATTGCTGCAGTTGAAAAACTATCAGACTCCAGAATTGATACATGTCCTGTAGTAATTCTCACAGATGCAAGATCAGTACTGGAGGCTCTTCAGTGCAACAAACTACCAGACCTTAAGGATGCCTTGTCAAAAATTGGCTTACAACATGGAGTCACTTTGCAGTGGATTCCCTCCCACTGTGGGATACCAGGCAATGAGAAAGCTGACCATCTGGCCAAAGAGGGCACTGAAATGGAGCAACCAGACATACCAGTCACCTATAATCAGAAGAAAAGCATGATAAAAACCTACAGGAAGCCACAAACACCACCACATGATGACTATCACATGCTAAACAGAAAGGAACAAGTCACCATCTTCCGTCTCCGAACAGGACACAGCCGACTCCGAAGTCATATGTATACAAAGTTTAAGGTTGGTACTACTAATCTATGTACATGTGCCCAGGTGCCCCAAACCGTGGAACATATCCTCCAGAACTGCATCAACTACGAGACACTGAGAAATAATTACTGGCCCAGTGAAACCACTAAAGAAGATAAGCTCTACGGTTCCATACATGAGTTACAAAAAACAGTGAAATTTATCCAAGAGACAGGACTGCAGATATAGACAGACAGTGCGAACGAAGAAGAAGAAGAAGAAGTATTTATGCATGCGAATGCTGGAAAACAACTAAAGAACTAGACAAGAAATTAGACTCTTTTGAAAACAAATGCCTAAAGAAAATACTCGACATCACGTGGAACGAATTCAAGAACAATGCAGAAATAAGACAGATGACTGAACAACAACCAGTCTCTTGAGTGATCAGGAAAAGGAGATGGACATATGTTGGTCACATGATGAGAAGAAATGATCAGAGAATCCCAGAACAAGTTATCAGGTGGAACACAACAGGCCGAAGAAAAATAGGCAGACCATGGAAAACTCGGGTCTTGTCTGTAAGGGGGTCTAGTTGTAAAATGGAATGGAAAACAGTAGTTCCATGTACTTACGTATACTTAATATGTTTCATAGTATAGCTAAATGAATGAAAATTTCATAAATGCAGAGTTTTTTAGGAAAAAAGAAGTACTGTGATGTTTTTAGACACTGATTGTGGCCAGCTCACCATCGGCTAGGTCTAGATTCGCGCTACTTACCACTACTTACCATCTGAGATGTGTAGATCTACTTGTCGATCTCATATGGTGACTCCATTTTGAATTCTCGCTGAATGAATGTCTGAACTAACCTCCTAACTACTCCTAACTACTTCTCCAGTCGTCTAAATATGTCTGGATCTACTTAGAAAACATTCAAGAGCAGCGGGGTGGCCATAGGCTATTACCCCTATCTGCATCGTCAAAAATTGAAAAATTTCCATGCTTCGCGTCCTTTTTCTTGCTTGGCATCACTCGTGACTAGGCACGCATTCTCCATTTTGAAAGTGTCACCGGAATCGCGGACAAAATATGTACAATCTAAATGTTACACTGCTTGTTTTAATGAAACAAAGAATTGTCGAATTTTCGACCATACGGTAGCTTGGGAC
Organism: Achatina immaculata; assembly: GCA_009760885.1. NCBI lineage: Eukaryota > Metazoa > Mollusca > Gastropoda > Stylommatophora > Achatinidae > Lissachatina > Lissachatina immaculata. The sequence continues at coordinate 28,017,936 of CM019717.1, forward strand.
CACTGGAAATGTCGAAAATTCGACCATACGCACTGAAAGAGTTAAGAGAGGCCAAATTAATAGGCATAAAATCCCTTGATGAGGTTGAAAAGCTCGGCGAAAACAGGAAAAATTGGTGAACTACCTTGCGAGCCCTATGTGATGTTTAACACCACAGGAAGGATATAAGATAAGATTTTCTTAACTTGTCATTTTCATCTGCTGAGTTTTGTTCCTAGTGGTTTTTTTCAAATTCTTATAATGGATCAAAAACTAATTAAAACTATAAGTAGAAAACAATGAAAATTCTGTGAGAAGTTAGACAGCCTGATAATCACATAAAAACTCAAGGGAAAAAAAGAAAGGCTGAGGGGAAAATACTTAAAAGGTCTGACAAAGTGGTCTTGAAGAAGAAAGGCAACTGACAGATTAGAATTATCAACAGAAGAAACTGAGATGCACGCTTTTTTAGCATTGCACTTTATGAATAATCTAATGATAAATAAATGATTCACTAGAGTTATGAGGCATTTATCACAATTTTAGACTTAAGGTCAGATAATATTTCACCTTAGAAAACTTCATTGATAATGAGAAAATCAGCATACATTTCTTTTGTTTCACTGAAAGAATTTGTTACATATGTAAGTCCAGGAGTAAATTTTTATCAGCTGTTTGCAGCTAATATATTTATATTTTTTTAGTGAAGCAGTTTCTTTTGTTTTTTTTTTTTTTGTAAGTGAAAGTGTCGTGTAAGAAGAAAATTATGTTTAAGATATTTTGTGTTCAATATTTCAAACTTGTTCCTATATAGAAAGATCTCAGCAATATGACCTGGCACGAAGTTCAGCTACGTCTGCTCGAGGTTCAGAAAGAGCAGCAGATATGTATCCACAAGCAAGAACTGACACAATTAGGTAATATGTTGATCAGCATCTGGTTTGTTGTGGTTATCCTAATGTTGTATTTCCTATACCTGCTGAATGTAATAGATATTAAAAACTGCAAACTGAAACAAGATTATTTTAGAAAATATGCAATTGTCTTTGCTGTTATTGAAGACAGAAGTATTTTATTGTAAGTTTTACATTGCAAGAAGTGTGAAAATCTTTTGGATGAGATCTGAAAAGGTTTGTGATTGGTGCACTGAAAATTGAAGGTAATTCAATGTGATGTCCAACATGTATCAAAGCTTTTATTTTCAGAAGTATCATGTGCTGATTTCTTTATCTAGATGAACTTTCATTCTATAGTTTAGTTGTGTATTTTCAAATACAAATTTAATTGAGTTAAAGCCTAACCATAATTGATATGCTGCATAAAAGTTTTATATAAAAAGTTCTTGACAAGTAATGCTTAACAGAAATTAGGTGTTCTGGTGCAAATAGCAGCAGTATAGAATAATTGCATGTTTACTTAAAGGAAATTTAAGAGAAGTATGGCAGTCAATTCCAGGCTTATTCATTCCTTAGCATGTCCTTCAAGGAACTTTGCCTCCCTGACAGCTCTCTTGAAGGCCTCTCGGTTGTAAGCAAGATGTCCTGCTGCTGATGCATCCATTCACAATTCATCAACATCTTGTTACCATCTTCACCTCTGTCACATTAAATTTTCTCAGTTTAATCTTCTTTACTAACATACTAATTATAGACTTCAAGAACATAACAGATCGATAAGTAGAAGATAATTACTCCCCCCCCCCCCCCCAAAAAAAACTTCAATTTACCAAAAGATATTTTTCATTTTATCACAGACAAACCTGTCACAATCAGGAATTTAACCTTTTTCTGCTGCTATGTTCACCTCACATCCTGTGACCCACAATGCTACATACTTGTGCTTGCGGGCTTTCCCCCTAGTATGGAATACTTTTTTATGTGGTCTGAAAATCTAACACTTATTTTTCCCCGTTCTTGTCACATATTACTATTTATCTTCTTGATAACTAAAATTTCTTCGGTGAACAGTTTTTACATAAGAAAAGTAAAAGAAATAAGTTTTTCCAATGCTTCTTTATGTGAAGTGTTCAAAAACGAAGCGTAACTGACAGCGCAACATCACAGTCTTTGGACAGGGATCTTCTTTCCTTTGTTTTAGTTTTTTCACCACAACATGTTTTCTGAGTAGGCTCTTTTACTTTGATGCTGATGATTCTATTGATGGGAAATGTCCCTGAAAAGTCACTTGCCACAGGCATAAGTGCTGTTGTCTGATTAACGCAACATTCTCAAAAAGTAATCAAAAACTGTCCCAGGACATAACTTCACTAAATACGGGTGATCGAACCAAAGAATTTTTCATCAAATATTCATTTATTTTCAACTTTTTTCATTCTTACCATGCAATCAATGTTTATGGCTGGGCATAAGAACCCAGATTATCTTGTTCGCTGTCAGAACTATGTATATCATGTATATTGTTGCCCTTTGTAAGAAATTCTAAGTTTCTATGCAAATTCGTTTTCAGGCCATGGTATTAGAAATATTTTATAATACACTTAATGCAACATGACCACAAATATCAGTGCTACATATAATGTAAGATGAACACTGTAACGCAGTGAACACATGTACTGAACATATAACCCATCCTGTCTGATGAGGTGGTACCGACTCATTTACAAGTTCCGCTGTTTGAAACTAGGCCACATATAACTGAGGAAACTACCACGATTCCCCCTTTGTTGAACGTAGCATAATAGTTTATAGCAGTGACTAGTAGAAGCAGAATGTGTTAACATGTCGTAAGCAACAAAGGCACCGAAATCTTGAAACATGTTCAGTGATATGGCAGAATGTCCAAACATGTCCATGGCAGGAGATATGAATAAATAGTGTATAAGTATACATAACTAAGTACATAACCAAGTAATATAACTAAGTACATAACTAAGTATATAACTATACATGAAGCCACTGCAGTAAAGCTGTGATAACAAAATGTATAAACTAGGGGAAAAAGTAGGAACAGCTTTATTAATTAACAAGCACACAGTTGTGACATTTCCGTGTGAACCTTAATCATACAAAAACACACAGGATGAAGAAATAAAGAAAGAAGATAAAATAGTAATTAACATGAATGCTATGTAAAAAAGTAGGAATAGAAAAAAATAGAATAAAATAAAATAAATGGAGCACTTAGATGTGACTTGTAAGAGGCTGTGTCCAGAAATGTGCATGGTGGAGTGTTGAGAATGTTTAAATGGACACTTGTGATATGTGATAGTTGGGTCAGAAAGGGTGGGGGGGAGAAGGAGGGAACTGCAGAAAGGGGAGAGAGTGATGTGATAGTAATCTAGCAAGGAAAAGGTGGAATAGGTGATTGTAGCTGGGGTAGAGGGGTTGTAATCTGATGCTGTGAAGAGGTTTTGATATATATGTGTGGGAAATGAGAAAGGAGTGGAACTGGGTGCAGAGGGAATATGCTTGTGGGAGAGGGGAATGTTAGGTGTAACTGAATTGCAAGTTCAAACCATGTGGTTGCAGCATCCCATATTCCTGAATGTAGTGGTTCTTAAGCGCTATGCAGCTTCTGTCATTGGCATGGCATTGTTTGATGGCTGTTACCACAGAGGCAAATCTGATTTTCCATACCAGAAAATCAGATTTGCCTCTGTGGTTGGGGCCATTGAAATGATTTGGGACTGGTTTTGAAGCATGCTGGGTGATATCATCCAGATGTTTTTGCAGGAGAGGGTTAATAATGAGTAGGAAACAGACTTTCCCAAACTTACCACAACGAAAATCTTTGTATGAAGTAGAATTAATTAATGTCTGATGGCCTCCATTACATCTAAGGAGTAACATTTCATGCCTGATCAGGTGATCATATAAGCCAGGAAAATAACATTTAATTTCATTATTATTTATTCTTTTTACATAAACCTATAAATAAAATTCATAGTTCAATAACAATTTAACTTACATAAAAAGCTTAGATTTTTATCAGAAAATGAGGCCCCTCCCATTTGTATGAATCTTATGGTTTTCAATGTATAAAAAAAAATTGTCTGCTTTATTTAGGGTGTCACCTGCCACACTGATCTTCCCAGTAATGATTGTTGCAGTTTTCTCTCTCCACTCTTCAGTGCTTCAGTCTGTTAGTTATGTGCATGTCCCTTGCGGAACTTTGCCTCCCTAAAAGCTCTCCTGTAGGCCTCTCAGTTTTAAGCAAGATGCCATGCTGCTGATGCGTCTATTTGCAGATCATCATCGATGTCTTGCAGCCATTATCACTTTGATCTTCCCCTCTTTTTCCCATTATTTCCAAAAGTTTCTGGTGTTGTCAGTCCTAATCAGTCTGTTATAATATCTCCAATGTTGCATGCCTATATTTTGAATACAGTTTTCTCTTTCGTTTTTCTTCAGATATATATCACAGAATCTTACGTTTCAAGAATTATCTAGTTGCTATGGTGAATAAGGACCTGCTGCCGCTGAAGTTCCGTTTGCCGTTTATAGGACAGCAGTAAGTCTGAAGTTAATGTCTGCATGCTCAGTGCCACTTGAAATCAGTTTTCACATACAGATTTAAGAACCAGGCAATCATTAGAAAACTAAAGGGAAAATAAAGAGGTAGAAATCAGTACAAATATGTCTGCTACTGACTGACACAAGTAGCATGGAAAAAAAAGGCAACAAATCTCATTGGTGGACAGAATGAAAAACTGTGATCATCATTGAAATGAAAGAGAGAAAACTGAATTTATTTTTAGTAAATTTGTTGAATCTGTTATTTGATTTTGAACACAGTTACTTTTAAAATATACATGTATACCACTGTTAGGTTTTGTATATTAGAACAACAGTAAGTATGAGAAGATAAATTTGTACAAAATACTACCTTTTACATAAATAAGATAAAAAAATTATAAGATCTTTGATACAGGGCATCGTGATGTGTGTATAAAAAATTAGTTTTTTATGTATGTATCAAAAAACTAGTTTTATAAGTACTGTATAGTATTTTTAGAGGTTAAGTGCTGTGTTACATCACATTTCAGCTCGGTATTAACCCATGGAATGCGTTTTAACTTAGATGTCTTACTATACTGTAAGTACACAGTTTAGTCTCTCAGGTTGTCTGTTCGTCTGTTTGTCTCTGTATGTTCATAAAGTGACAAGATAGTTAAAGTTGTGTAGAGACAATAGTTACAGATAAAGTTTTTTTATCATTGAAATGAGCATTTTTTTTATTTGTTATGAAATGTTATATGTGTGAGGGGATATATTTGTAATAAATAAGATTCTTTCCTGACTTATCAACAGAAACACTTGTAATAGTTAAGGTAATTGAGAACAAAGGTGGTGCAGCTAATAGTCAGCTGTTTTCTCGTATAAAACCAATGAATTGATGACTCACAAAAATGAGAATTCACTCAGTCTAGTTATACGAGTGAATGCTGGCACATTTGTGATGGGCAAAATGTCCGTGAAAACACAGCGTATCTCTTTAAATGCCAGGGCACACCAAAGTGCAGTGTCAACAATGCTGACACAGGAAAATGAAATATTTATATAAAAGTCATATATAAAAATCATGTTCATACAGAGTACCTTTACTTAATGAACAGATAGTAAAAAAAAAAAAAAAGAGAAAACTATAATAAATGAAGCTGTAAGAACTTTAAAGAAACTAACATACAGTTTCATTATAACGAACTGGCCAGTGAATGGTAAAGAAACATCGGAAATTTTGCTCAGATTATTGCATGGCTAAGTCCTGGGTGCATTTATCGTGAATAGAATAGAATAGATAGTTTTCAGAAATAAGCTTATAAATGTAAAGTAAATAATTTATAATGTAACTGTAAATAGAATAGATAGTTTTCAGAAATAAGCTTGTAAATGTAAAGTAAATAATTTATAATGTAACTGTAAATAGAATAGATAGTTTTCAGAAATAAGCTTATAAATGTAAATAATTTATAATGTAACTGTAAATAGAATAGATAGTTTTCAGAAATAAGCTTATAAATGTAAAGTAAATAATTTATAATGTAACTGTAAATAGAATAGATAGTTTTCAGAAAGAAGCTTATAAATGTAAATAATTTATAATATAACTGTAAATAGAATAGATAGTTTTCAGAAATAAGCTTATAAATGTAAATAATTTATAATGTAACTGTAAATAGAATAGATAGTTTTCAGAAATAAGCTTATAAATGTAAAGTAAATAATTTATAATGTAACTGTAAATAGAATAGATAGTTTTCAGAAAGAAGCTTATAAATGTAAATAATTTATAATGTAACTGTAAATAGAATAGATAGTTTTCAGAAATAAGCTTATAAATGTAAATAATTTATAATGTAACTGTAAATAGAATAGACAGTTTTTAGAAATAAGCTTATAAATGTAAAGTGAATTTATAATGTAACTGTGAATAGAATAGATAGTTTTCAGAAATAAGCTTATAAATGTAAAGTAAATGTAAAGTAACTGGTGATAAGAGAAGTGTGGCAGTCAATTAACTTATTAATTAATAGTGAAATTATTGAAAATACTGTTTTAAAAACAAAAGCAGTACACACTTATTTAGATGGATACATTTTATCTCTTCTATGGAGTACGTGTGTAGTACATGCAATGATTTTTCATTGTGCAATCAGTTAATTTTCATATGGTACAGTTATACTTTTTCAAGACTAAAATTTTCATTTTTAAAATTTTTATTTAATGTTCAGATTTAGTGTGTTAATTGTGTAAATTAATTATTGTTATTTTCCTAGAACTGTATGTATTTTATAAGCGCCATTTAATAATTTATAAATAGCAGCTAGAGAGTGGACAGAATACAACCTGGCCAAGTTCATGATCAAGGCAAAGAGAGAGAGCATGCCAGAGATTCATTGCTACCAACCTTTGCACTGAAATTGGCAGGCACTGATGATGATGATGATGATGACGACGACGACAATGACTAATTTGAATTCACAACACAGGAGTGGCAAAAAAAAAAGACTTCATGTGTTAAATTTCTGTTGTTTGACAACGCTTGAGATGTTTAGCTATCAGCCAGCAGTTTGACCAATGAAAGTGTAGGAAATAGTGATCATGTCACAGAATATTCGGGAAATCATGCATTTTAACAAAAAATATTTAAAGGCTTCATAGGATTGCAGCACTGACCGAGCTATTGTTCTAGTTCCTGAAACTAAATAAATGAAACTTTCTCTCACAGGGAGTCCTTGGTCAATTTTCATCAACAGCTATACAATGAGAGAAGAGTTTAAGAGCCACCATAAGAGAAAGCAACTAGCAGACCAGTAAGTGACTTTGACAAATGGAAAAAAAGAATGGGTGTAGTCAGTTACTGTATACTAAAATGATATGTTGAAAAGAAGATTGGATCTATGGATTCATCCATAGTGCTTGGATGATGGTCTGTCCTAACTAATGGAAAAATTGTAAGGGTAACAGAGATCAGGTATGTATAACATATTGGGAATACTGTTTTATTTATTTAACTCACTCCATTCGCGTTATGTCAAAAATGTTCCCTATGACACAGACATTTTAGGGAGGGGGATCCCTGTGTAAAAGTTATCGTACCACTTAATTCCATGATCACCATGTGTGTATCACACATTAAAATAAGTGTAAATGAATGAAGATTCCATAAATGAAGTTATTTGTCATTAAAAAAAACAAGGAAAAGAAAAAAACTGGTGTGAAACGCTGGAACGATTTTTTGGCGCTAAAAAAATTTTAGGGCTGAGCAGTAAAATATACTTTATACTTATCTTAACTGTGTCATAATCCAGTATAGAATATGTAGTCATTCAAATTTCAGCACAGAAAAATCAATATTTATGGATGTTTGTGACATCCAATAAATCTAACAGATCTACAGCTACAAGAAACACATATAGTAAGCTAGGTCTAGTCGGTCAGTGTGACCATTCTACCACTCAATCTCGAAATAGACTTGAATTTTACCTCCCTATCGAAACATCCAAAATGGCTTCCTCATCCCTCATGCTTAGAACACTAGTTTAACTTTGATTTCAGAAGAGTTCTAACTGGTTAAATGAAAGGTAACATCATGTTTCAATGAAAGAAACTCCTAATCCTTATAGGGCTCTCGGGGGTGGGATAGCACATACCGCAAAGATCCGTATGGGGCTCGCGTGAGTGGAAACAGTTAAAAAAAAAGAAAATGACACTGATGTTGCACTCCTTGATATTGCACTTACTGAGGTAATACTCATAGTTGAACATCTGGTGGAGTGTACAAAGTGACCTTTTTCTTGGATTCTCTTGAAACTTGGAGAAAGCAGCCATATCTCATCATGTACAATGTTAGATCTCTCACTCTCTCTGAACCTTAAGTGCCCAGGGCACATGGGGGTTCCGCAAGGGTTTTCCACAAATGCCTGTCCTTTGCCTTTTTTTCTGCTCTTGCCCAGGTGAGCCCTCTATTGCTCAACATCCTTTCTGTTGTTCTTCTTCATGTCTCTTTTGGTCTGCCCTTACTTCTGTTCCCCTGTGGTGTCCATCTTAGTGCTATTTTTGGTAGTGAGTTGTCAGTCATTCGGATCACATGTCCCAACCATCGCCAGCGTTTTTCCTCAATAATTGCTGTCAGTGGCTTCATCTGCATTTCTGCCAACAAGATATTTCTTATGGTGTTTGGCCAAAATATTTTTCTAATTCTTCATAAACATTTAGTCTGGAAAGAATTCAACTTGTTTTCTATGGTTTTGATGATTTTCCAGCATTCACTTCCATACAGTAGTACACTTAGAACATTACTCTTAAATATCCTGATTTTCGTATTCATGCTTAGTTTTTTAGATTTCCATATAGTCTGCAGCACTGCAAAAGCCTGGTTTGCTCTAGTAAGTCTGCTGTTGATGTCCTCTGTGCTGTCTCTATTTTCTACTACTCTACTGCCAAAATATACAAATTCGTTGACCTCCTCCACTAACTTGCTATCTACTCTGAGTACATTTCTGTTGTTCACATTTTGGTTCATTAACTTTGTCTTTCCTACATTAATCTTTAGTCCTATGTTGTTTTGCATTCTGAGTTAGCTTGTTTATTTTATCTTGCATTTCTTTGTGACTGCTTGATAGTAGACAAATGTCGTCTGCAAAGTCCAAGGTCCTCCAGCATTGTAATCCTCTGCGTTTGTCTGATGTTGGCTCCTTCATTAACCAGTCTACTACCAAGATAAATAATGTTAGTGATATTACACATCCCTGCTTCACTCCTGTTTGTACCCTATAGCTGCTGGAGGTATGTTCTCCACAGATCACTTTGCACTGAAAACCCTTGTATAGGGCTTTGATTACATTCACTGTCTTATGGGGGAGGCCATGCCATCTTAGGATTTTCCACAGTGCATCTATGTTGACACTGTCAAAGGCTTTCTCAAATGCATATGTTGTGCTATAACACTCACTTGCCTGTTCTAATATTTGTCTAAGTACAAATATGTTGTCTGTGCATGAGCTTCCTTTCCTAAATCCTGCCTGCTCTTTCCGAAGTTTTCCCTCAAGTGCTGGTACAACTCTGCTGATGATTATTCTACAAAATACTTTACTGGTGAGTGGCGGTAGGGTAATGCCTCTCCAGTTCTCGCAATCTCTGAGGTCACAGTGCTAGATACAGCTGGAATTATGTTTTAAATAACCAGTTGAAAATAATTCAGATCTGACAGTTGATTATAACTATGCAATTGATTGTACTTAATGCTGTGTGTGTCTGACATAGTACTTAATGCTGTGTGTGTCTGACATAGTACTTAATGCTGTGTGTGTCTGACATAGTACTTAATGCTATGTGTGTCTGACATAGTACTTAATGCTGTGTGTGTCTGACATAGTACTTAATGCTATGTATGTCTGACATAGTACTTAATGCTGTGTGTGTCTGACATAGTACTTAATGCTGTGTGTGTCTGACATAGTACTTAATGCTATGCGTGTCTGACATAGTACTTAATGCTGTGTGTGTCTGACATAGTACTTAATGCTGTGTGTGTTGACATAGTACTTAATGCTGTGTGTGTTGACATAGTACTTAATGCTATGTGTGTCTGACATAGTACTTAATGCTATGTGTGTCTGACATAGTACTTAATGCTATGTGTGTCTGACATAGTACTTAATGCTATGTGTGTCTGACATAGTACTTAATGCTATGTGTGTCTGACATAGTATAGTGGGCTGATGTGAGAATAGTGTTTTGAAAGAAAACACCAGGCAGAATTACGCTGGAAAGACTGGTCTTTGTTTCTTCAGTGTTACTTCATCCTGTAGTTGTAAATGACCTAGACATGCTATTGATAGGTTAACAGAATTATACAATCAGTTACTCTTTAGTAACTAGTTATTAAGAGTGGCCCAGTAGACTAGTGGTCTGCCTTCTTATTCAAGAAAGTATGATGACAGCTGCAGTAAAAACGTTCTGGTAGAATTGAGTTAGATGAAGGTGTATGGTGCAGTTTCACGAAAGAAAAAAAAAAGATAGAAAGAGAAGGGAAAAGTTTTTACAAAGAAAGATAGAAAGAGGTTTTGTCCTTTTTTTTGTGTGAAACTGCATCAAGTGCATTAGTCTTCTTACTCAGAATGTTGTTGGTTCAGCACTGCTGCCTGCACCAGCCAGTCAAAACCAGCTGTAGGAGTACATGGCATGCTAGTATGGGGGAAAGTCATCTCTGAAGATGGATAAAATTTGCCTGCACAATGAATCATGCTGGATTGCAGTATTATGTAATGAATTAATAATAGGATATTGATCAAGAGTTAGTCTTTCAAGTGAATGACTTCTTCCAAGCTCAAAACGGGTGAATCGAAATAAAAATGTGCATTATGTAAACAAGCACACCAATTTCGCTGTTGTTTGATAAACGTAGCATTTTAGTTCAGAATGTTCTGCTAACGAGAATACAGGTTAAGTTGATGCTTTTTTTTATATATATAAAACATTAAAATTTTTTTCAAGTTGGCGTTTTTGTTCCTTTCAGGTTAGTGACCCACATCACCATCCTGGCACTTCTGAATCTGGTGTTATCCCCTTTTATTTTCTTCTATCAGTTGCTGTACTTCTTCTTCCGCTATGCAGACGTAAGTGATGATGTTTTAAATAATTCATTTTAGAAATGACTGACGGCAAATCATTACCATGAACAGCTTTGATGTAAGGTAAAAGAAACGTAGGATGACCCAGAGAAACATGGAGACATGCAACAAATAAAGTGCTGGTAAATAGAGGACTGACATAGGAGACAGACAAAAAGATAGTGAAGGACTGACTGTGAAGTGGAAGTCTCTTGTTACCAGCAGCCACGTGCATCATGGACACTAATGGGGCAAGAGAGAGAGAATATTAGAAACGAGCTAGCTGTAAAATCATCCGCTGTTCAAGTATTTGTTCAGTGGTTTGGTACACTTTATTCTGTACATTTGATTGTGATATAAAATGTAAAGCTGAGAAAAGATATTCTTAAAAAAAAAACAAAACAAACTAGAACATAGTAATACATCTAAGAGATATGGAAACTGAGAATTGGATATGAAAGATTTTTGTGGCTAGAAACCTAGAAAGGCTTAGAGCCACCGACAAAATTAAGAGCTTTTTGTATGTCTTCTTATGAGATTTATTAGATAAGTTTTACAGATGAAATCATAAACAAGGCGAGCTTTTATATTCTTCAAATGTTAATGAAGTTGTGATGATCAACAGAAGTGATTTCTTCTTCTAGATTGTCAAACGCTCACCAAGTCTCCTGGGAACAAGGCAGTGGTATGTAGAAACAAGGCCTTCAGCTTAGCGATACTTGTCAGGATTTTTTTCTTTAACTCATTTGAAACCCTGACAAAAAACGTGGATGTTACTTTCAGGTTAGTGACCCACATCACCATCCTGGCACTTCTGAATCTGGTGTTATCCCCTTTTATTTTCTTCTATCAGTTGCTGTACTTCTTCTTCCGCTATGCAGACGTAAGTGATGATGTTTTAAATAATTCATTTTAGAAATGACTGACGGCAAATCATTACCATGAACAGCTTTGATGTAAGGTAAAAGAAACGTAGGATGACCCAGAGAAACATGGAGACATGCAACAAATAAAGTGCTGGTAAATAGAGGACTGACATAGGAGACAGACAAAAAGATAGTGAAGGACTGACTGTGAAGTGGAAGTCTCTTGTTACCAGCAGCCACGTGCATCATGGACACTAATGGGGCAAGAGAGAGAGAATATTAGAAACGAGCTAGCTGTAAAATCATCCGCTGTTCAAGTATTTGTTCAGTGGTTTGGTACACTTTATTCTGTACATTTGATTGTGATATAAAATGTAAAGCTGAGAAAAGATATTCTTAAAAAAAAAACAAAACAAACTAGAACATAGTAATACATCTAAGAGATATGGAAACTGAGAATTGGATATGAAAGATTTTTGTGGCTAGAAACCTAGAAAGGCTTAGAGCCACCGACAAAATTAAGAGCTTTTTGTATGTCTTCTTATGAGATTTATTAGATAAGTTTTACAGATGAAATCATAAACAAGGCGAGCTTTTATATTCTTCAAATGTTAATGAAGTTGTGATGATCAACAGAAGTGATTTCTTCTTCTAGATTGTCAAACGCTCACCAAGTCTCCTGGGAACAAGGCAGTGGTATGTAGAAACAAGGCCTTCAGCTTAGCGATACTTGTCAGGATTTTTTTCTTTAACTCATTTGAAACCCTGACAAAAAACGTGGATGTTACTTTCATACCGACTCAAACATTACATTATTGAGCAGGTGTTGTCATATTTTTGGGGTCCCGTTCTAAAAGTCATTGTAACAGACTGAATCTGTGTTCAGCATAAGTGTATCACATATCAAAATAAGTGGAAATGAATGAGAATTTCATAAATGAAGTTATTTGTAAAAAAAAAAAAAAAACACTGGTGAGAAATAATGGAAAAGTTTCTGAGCACTAAAAAAAAATAAAATTATGTTCTACTTACCATCACTCTGAATATATTCCAACTGCACATAAATCCAACTGAATTTGAACATTTTGTATAGGAATCCAAATGAAATATATGTTATATACATTATATACATTACTTACATTACTTCTTACCCACACACAAAAAAAAAACAAAAAACAAGACAGTACACAACTCTCATGACATGCACAGCATGAATACAAAATATGAATAAAAAAGCAGTCATTAGTATAAAACTGTCAGTATGTAGTCTATACACAGTATATTTACAAGAAAAAAAAAAGTAAAAAAAAGTATTCATCTGTCAATATATATATATATATATAATACAGACACAAAAACACTAGTCTTCTGCTGTCCCCATTCAATAATCAGTCACCTAAAGAATAAAAATGATCTGAAGAACAGTTGGTAGATGTGAAGGTTGGCTCAGACAGTAAATGCAGACAGCACAGGCAAATAAAGTATTTATGCTAGAATGCAGTGGTATCATGTTCAGTGTGGCTCATGATGCTGCCTGAAACATTGCTTCAGGCACAGATGAGGTTTGTCCAAGCACTTACTGTAATAGAACTGAGTGGGACTACCTTGCCAGGCCTCAAACGGTATGCACACTGTTTACCGGCCTCCTCAAAGTCAACCCGGTGATTGCCATGGTGGCAGTCTGAGACTGGAGGATGTGCTATAGCTCCCTTTTACCTGGGAGAAGGCATGCTAACATCAGGAACGAAGCTGCTGCCTGCCAAGGATCTCAGACTTTGAATAAGCTGGTTCTTGAAGTAGACCAGAGATCTTTTATTCTTGGTAGGCTCCTCTGAAAATAAATATAAAGTGTGTGCATTCACCTGTGTAATCTCAAAAATCCAAGTGAATATCTTCTTCCACCATTTTACTGTGTTTCTAGCACGGAAGCCATAGTATGAGACCTTTTGGTTAACTCTGTCACATCTTTTCATACACATGTTATATGTGTGAATGATCTCTGGTTTCTGAATCTCTTTCTGTCATTCAGTATGAACAACAGTGGCAGTTTTTCCGTGTGTTGTGACCACATGGACAGGCTTCTCTGCCTTTCTATCTGTCTAGGTAACACAGAGAATCTTACCATCATCTCTGACATGGTAAACAGCCTCTTTCCGTCTGTCTAGGTAACACAGAGAATCTTACCATCATCTCTGACATGGTAAACAGCCTCTTTCTGTCTGTCTAGGTAACACAGAGAATCTTACCATCATCTCTGACATGGTAAACAGCCTCTTTCTGTCTGTCTAGGTAACACAGAGAATCTTACCATCATCTCTGACATGGTAAACAGCCTCTTTCTGTCTGTCTAGGTAACACAGAGAATCTTACCATCATCTCTGACATGGTAAACAGCTTCTTTCTGTCTGTCTAGGTAACACAGAGAATCTTACCATCATCTCTGACATGGTAAACAGCCTCTTTCTGTCTGTCTAGGTAACACAGAGAATCTTACCATCATCTCTGACATGGTAAACAGCCTCTTTCTGCTCAGTACAAAGAGTCTTCACCTGTGGATGAAAGCCAGAGCAATTGACATTCAGTGTGCCAGTGTAATTGTGACCTTTTGACAGCAGATATTTGGCCAGAGGAAGACTGGTATAATACCTTTTTACAAAAAAGATGATGAGAAGCCTTCATTGACTGCAGAAGTGTCTGAAAAACTTACAGCTTGACTGTAAGTGTGTGATATTTGGCAGGCTTGCTAGCATTATACACCTACAGAACTAGTCCTAGCACGTTTTACAGGAGGAGGACTTGTCTTGTCAGTCTGTAGACCTACAGAGGGGTGACTGTAAATGTCAGTATCACTATCGCTGTCAGTTGAATAATCTACAGATGCCTCCTCGTCAGAGCTAGAATGGCTGAATGCCTGCCTGTCACCTAAAGTCCTAAAAAACCTTCTAGCGCATCTGCAGTCTGTCTAACAGGTCTTCCACTACCAGAAGCACATGCAGTAACATTTGTCGAGTTGGTGGATGTGGCCATTTTTCATATTCAGTCAGAAAAGCACTTGGGAAAACACAGAAAAATTGCTCAAAAACAGTATGTCTCCTCTCACACGGCATGAGCGGAAGTTATAGCTTCAAATGACTTGTGCAGTGAATGGTTAAACAAAAAGTTACTTTCACCTTATCAGTAAAACAAAACACAGAGCCATAAATGGACGTGCAGTTAGAATGCATCGATTGGAAGCAGCCATAAGTGGTCGTGCAGTATTGAATGAGTTAATATAATGATTTAAGGTTTTCAAAGTCCTTTTTTTATTTGACTTTACTCTGAAGTGAAGTATATCACTTTAGTTTCATTGCTCTCATGCAAAGATCTTTCTTCCCAATATCTGCCACAGGATGTTTGATACTAGCTCTGATGTCTTTTTTTTATTATTAAAATTACCTAGAATTCAATTTCTTATCATTAAGTTTTATTCATAAATATAAATTTGGTGAAATGTTGGTAAGTACATGGTAGGTCCATGTTGTCTTGAGAAATTTTATCAACAGGTACCAAATTTATATCTCACTCACTTGAAGATTACTTAGGCCAGATGGCCATGAAGCAGAGTCTTCTGAGGAAAAGAATCCTGAAAAGCTGCAGAAGATGAACAGAAACTAAAGATAGCATTTATGGCACTCCAGTGATGCAAATGTTGATAAAAGCTGTTGATTTTGCCATATACCATTGATTAAAAATGGCAGGCTAGAGTGGACCAGAGAAGTGAGCACCACAACAGACCATGTCATTCTTCTACTAATTATAATCCTGCTGCATTTCTTTCTCTTTTTCTACCACTGTGAGCTTTTCTTTGCAGCTGATGCAGTGAAGATGTTGGGGTACACTATCATGTCAGATATTTTGTTTAGTCCCTGAGTGAAGCTAAACAGCATGGGTTGTACAGTGTTTCTTTAGCAGGCTCAGCTACCATGGGGACTATGGTGGTCCCTTGCCTGTCAGCCAGACTAGGTCTGTGAGGTACCAGTGGAGAGGGACTATGGTGGTCCCTGGCCTGTTAGCTAGACTAGGTCTGTGAGGTACCAGTGGAGAGGGACTATGGTGGTCCCTTGCCTGTCAGCCAGACTAGTTTCCGTGAGGTACCAGTGGAGAGGGACTATGGTGATCCCTGGCCTGTTAGCTAGACTAGGTCTGTGAGGTACCAGTGGAGAGGGACTATGGTGATCCCTGGCCTGTTAGCTAGATTAGGTCTGTGAGGTACCAGTGGAGAGGGACTATGGTGATCCCTGGCCTGTTAGCTAGACTAGGTCTGTGAGGTACCAGTGGAGAGGGACTATGGTGATCCCTGGCCTGTTAGCTAGACTAGGTCTGTGAGGTACCAGTGGAGAGGGACTATGGTGATCCCTGGCCTGTTAGCTAGACTAGGTCTGTGAGGTACCAGTGGAGAGGGACTATGGTGATCCCTGGCCTGTTAGCTAGACTAGGTCCGTGAGGTACCAGTGGAGAGGGACTATGGTGATCCCTGGC
The DNA here is from genome assembly GCA_009760885.1 of Achatina immaculata. NCBI lineage: Eukaryota > Metazoa > Mollusca > Gastropoda > Stylommatophora > Achatinidae > Lissachatina > Lissachatina immaculata. Next base: position 28,034,373 of record CM019717.1, read on the forward strand.
CTGTTAGCTAGATTAGGTCTGTGAGGTACCAGTGGAGAGGGACTATGGTGATCCCTGGCCTGTTAGCTAGATTAGGTCTGTGAGGTACCAGTGGAGAGGGACTATGGTGATCCCTGGCCTGTTAGCTAGATTAGGTCTGTGAGGTACCAGTGGAGAGGGACTATGGTGATCCCTGGCCTGTTAGCTAGATTAGGTCTGTGAGGTACCAGTGGAGAGGGACTATGGTGATCCCTGGCCTGTTAGCTAGATTAGGTCTGTGAGGTACCAGTGGAGAGGGACTATGGTGATCTCTGACCTGTTAGCTAGACTAGGTCTGTGAGGTACCAGTGGAGAGGGACTATGGTGATCCCTGGCCTGTTAGCTAGATTAGGTCTGTGAGGTACCAGTGGAGAGGGACTATGGTGATCTCTGACCTGTTAGCTAGACTAGGTCTGTGAGGTACCAGTGGAGAGGGACTATGGTGATCCCTGGCCTGTTAGCTAGATTAGGTCTGTGAGGTACCAGTGGAGAGGGACTATGGTGATCTCTGACCTGTTAGCTAGACTAGGTCTGTGAGGTACCAGTGGAGAGGGACTATGGTGATCCCTGGCCTGTTAGCTAGATTAGGTCTGTGAGGTACCAGTGGAGAGGGACTATGGTGATCTCTGACCTGTTAGCTAGACTAGGTCTGTGAGGTACCAGTGGAGAGGGACTATGGTGATCCCTGGCCTGTTAGCTAGACTAGGTCCGTGAGGTACCAGTGGAGAGGGACTATGGTGATCTCTGACCTGTTAGCTAGACTAGGTCTGTGAGGTACCAGTGGAGAGGGACTATGGTGATCTCTGACCTGTTAGCTAGACTAGGTCTGTGAGGTACCAGTGGAGAGGGACTATGGTGATCCCTGGCCTGTTAGCTAGATTAGGTCTGTGAGGTACCAGTGGAGAGGGACTATGGTGATCTCTGACCTGTTAGCTAGACTAGGTCCGTGAGGTACCAGTGGAGAGGGACTATGGTGATCCCTGGCCTGTTAGCTAGACTAGGTCCGTGAGGTACCAGTGGAGAGGGACTATGGTGATCTCTGACCTGTTAGCTAGACTAGGTCTGTGAGGTACCAGTGGAGAGGGACTATGGTGATCCCTGGCCTGTTAGCTAGATTAGGTCTGTGAGGTACCAGTGGAGAGGGACTATGGTGATCTCTGGCCTGTTAGCTAGATTAGGTCTGTGAGGTACCAGTGGAGAGGGACTATGGTGGTCCCTGGCCTGTTAGCTAGACTAGGTCTTGGTTGGCTACACCTATGGGTCTCTGACTACTAAATTGAGCAGCATCTTCACACCCCCTTACTCTGTCAGACTTTAGAAACACAGTGGATTGTACTGGGTGCACTGTTTGAAAGTTGTTTAAGATCTTGATCAGTAATGAATGATTGGCCTTCTTGACCATCATTGATTCACTTTTCAACTCCCGGCTCTTGAGGCAATACAAAAGTGTAAACTTCATAAGAAATACATGACTCATGATGATAATAGTAGCAATAATAATTGTGACATTTGATATAAGATATGTGATGAAAATTAATCTTTTCTCTTTAGGGCAAACTATGGACGTTTGTATCTTAGACATTTCAATGAATTAGATCATGAACTTAATGCAAGGTAAGCATTATCCATTCTTTGTTTCTGGAATTATACTAGTATCTTTTTATATTAGCCAGTGTAAACCTTTATTTCAACAGCGGTTGTGTCTTCATATTTGTTTTGAGTTAAAGAAAAAATAGAATTGAAGGTGTTGGAAGTCAAGAAAGCCCAGAATAAGGTGGCATAACTTGAGTAAAAGATATCCATGTGAGGTCATATGTGATAACATATCATGATGCACACACTGCATTATGCAGTACTCACAGAGAATTATATTTCACAGCAGCCACACAAGTTACAAGAAAGAAATAAAGCCTGGAGAATTGGTATTTGCTGTGTTTGTCTTGTCTTGTCCTTCCTCATTTACTGTTAGGTGTAGAGGTGAAGTGCAGTTGTCTCTCAATGGCTCGCCTGTTGGCTTCGTACATTGAGATGTTCAGTGACTCTGCTATACCATAGGACCATCGTTTGCATGGTGGCCCCTACCTCTGACTTTATGTGTTCTGTAAAACATTACTCTCTGTGGTACACGTTCTGTTGAACAGACTGCTAAAAAGAGCAAGCTTCTTTGCAGAGTCCACCACCATAAGGACAATGGCTCTCTAAGCCAGGCTAAGCCTGTTACTGAGAGCACCAATGAAGAGGTGAAATGGAGTCTTGGCCAGCTGTGGTTCACTAGCTCTGATAATAGTACTGTCATATTAGCACAGTTACCTTTACTCTAATTTCATCACATGAAACTCCTTTCCCTGATTATTATATCAGTTTTTGCAAGGAAAAAAATTATTGCTAAAATTCCAGTATACAGCCATGTTTAAGTCCATTATGGATATTTTAGTGTAATGTTTTGTCATATTTCTTTGTTTTAAGCAAATAAATGTTTTGGAATCTTTGAACTTCTATTTTCAGATTGAGTCGAGCTTATATACCATCCAAAATGTATATGAACAGCTTTAACTCTCCATCATTAACAATCCTGGCCAAGTAAGTTAATAAATTAAATTTATAGCTCTGTAACTTCCTTATAATATTTATACTGCTGAACTTGGAGAAAATGTTTCTTAGAATGAAAGAGTATATAGGGCAGTTTTACAAAAAAGGAGGAATAAAAGCAAAGAAACAATAAAAAAAAACGCCACACATGCTCATACACAAAATAATTATATCACCTATAAAACTCTGGTCAGAGAAATAGGAAAAATATAAAGTGATTTCACCTGTTCATGAATGTTGAAGATTAGAGGACTTATTAACTTCTGTTATATAATTTGAATGCCGTCATTTTATAAATGTGACAGTTTTTTTTTTTAATTTAATGTTAGATCTTGAGATATTTTTTTTTAACTATATTATTATATATAATAATTAAATACCATTTATGATGATAGGAAGAAATTTATGAATTCCTGAAGGTTTTTTTTTGTGTTATCAAAGAGTTAACATTTGTATTATTTATTCCAGGTATATAGCATTCTTTGCTTGTGCACCTGCAGCTGTGCTCTTTGTCCTGAGTATTCTTGATTTTAGAGACGTGACAAGAGTAGAACACTTAGTCACTGTCGCGTCTGTCAGTGGTGAGCATATGTATCTGTCAGTGAATCTTTTTTTTTTTTTTTCTGATAAAGTTTCTGCAGGCAAAGACACTGCACCTTTAAAGCCATTTTTCATTTCCATGCTGCATTTAGCTTCCATGCCTTTTTTTTTATGTGCATTCATATATTGTGATGAAAAGTGATATTACATAAAATAACATTTGAAGCCATTACGTTATGTCTTCATACACATCACAGATAAGAGTCCGAACTATCTCAACACTGAATTTTATTGTTATTTTTTTTATTGGGGTGGAGAGATCCGCTGAACCATCACTGACCAAACAAGGACCCTACATCACTTTCTGGACAACTCTTTGGACAGCAGATTGTGACAAAAATAAGGGCTGTGGAATCAAAGAGTCAGAATGTCTAGTACAAGTTAGAAACAATTTTGAGTTGCCGTTACCAGAGTCAGTAGAAATATACCATTTATAAAGGAGTTTGAGTCAGACAAGCAGGAAGCCAGAGTCAGGTACATGTATCATTTATGAATTGTTGGAATTGGCAGCAGAAAAATAAAAGAGGCCAGTTTTGATTTTCAAACATGATTGTATTTTTGCTTTTTTTTTTTTTTTTTTGGCATACCCTGAACAATTGAAATCAAAAGTAGAGTATGATATCATGGAAAACACTATGTTCATTTTTTTTTTTTCAAGCTTGAAGTCAGAAACAAGACTCAAAAATTTGTGTTGTTTTGTCAGTGAAGTGGCAAGCAGAAAGATAGAATAACTTGATGTGGAAAGAGTGGCATGCAGAAAGATAACTTGATGTGGAAGGAGTGGCAGGCAGAAAGATAACTTGATGTGGAAGGAGTGGCAGGCAGAAAGATAGAATAACTTGACGTGGAAAGAGTGCAGGCAGAAAAATGGAATAACTTGATGTGGAATAAGTAAAGCAAAAACTCATTATTTCCATAAAGTCTAGCCTGTGTGTAATCACATAACGCTATGGTGTAGCAGATGAACTTCTAAATGGCTGGAACAGATTTCTGTCTTAGCAAAATGACTGAATTAGTACCTCAGCAGAAAAGCAGTCATACTGAATGCTATAGTTCTAATTTGAAAATAGATGTATTTTTCATGTGGCTTGTCCTCTGCAGAACATTTCTCCTTTAATAGCCAGTTCTAAGACATCTTGCTGTCTCACCAGGAGGCCTGCTTCAGTGAGTGAGGTGTTTGAAATGTCAGAAATATTTTATGGTTGTCGTCTCCACCGTCACTTCATTTCTCATTTGCCCAGGATCCGTGCCTTCTGTTTATTGTTGAAAACAGAAATAAAAGCCAAAGTAGCTTTAAGTGGGGTTTAGAGAAAAGAAGTCATTGCAATGTTATGTGCAGTTTTGCTGCAAGTTTTTATGTGTTTTAAAAAAAAAAAAAAAGCTCATGTACACAGAACTGCATTTGTGTCTATAATGGGAAAGGTAAAAATAAAATTGTAATTTCTTTTAGAAATTTTTATTTCCGTGACATCTGTCAGGTTTTGTTTAAAGTTACTTAATCCATTTCTGCTTCTCTTTCAGGAATTTTGGCTACAGTCTGCTCGTCCTTCATTGCTGATGAGGCAAGTGTATTTTTTACATTCGTTTCTATTGCTGGCTTGTCAGTCCACAGTAAATATCTTTCTTGTGTAACAATCTTTCTGTATTGTAAAGCATTGAGATTCATCTTCTCACTCATGTCAAACAGGAAGTTGAGGAGAAAGATGACAAGTATATAAACTCTGTCTCCTACATTTCTGTGGTGACAGAGAAAAGCTTAGTTTCCTGATAGTTTGGAATTTAAAGACTGAAACATTTGTCTGTAGAGAGGACTGATGTCATTCTGATAATATGAGAAGCTGTATGGTTAAGTTCCACGATATATTTCTGTGAGCATTTCACTACAGTTGTGTGTATATTAATATCAAGGGCATTCTGAAGTTTGTCTTCACTCAAAAGCCTTTGGTAAATCAGCTAGAAATGTAAAACTGGTTCAAACAGTTATTTTATCTTAACAGAATGAGGTTTTCTGTCCCGAGCGGCTGATGATGAGCATTCTAGCCCAGATCCACTACATGCCTGATCACTGGAAAGGACGAGCGCACACATCGCATGTCAGAGATGAATTTGCAATGCTCTTTCAGTATAAAGTGGTAAGTGCTTAAGTTTTGGTCATTCTCTGTGTTTATAAATTTCATTTCATGCCTTTCTGCATTTCAGACTAAGATTATATATATATATATATATTTTTTTTTTTTGCAATATTTTTTTAAAATAGGTGACTTTTATGTCAACAATATATGGTGCCAACTAATTCTGTATATAATTTGCAAAATGTAACCTCGGTCATAAATTTTATTCTGTGATTATGAGATCTGGATAGTAAACAAACAAATGAAACAAAAATTGAAGAATTGGTGGTGTTCTTGTCTTGTCTTGTCCTTCCTCATTTACTGTTAGGTGTAGAGGTGAAGTGCAATTGTCTCCCAATGGCTTGCCTATTGGCTTCATACATTGAGATGTTAAGGGACTCTGCTATACCATCGGTCCATCATTTGCATGGGTGGCCCCATCCCCTGCTTTTGTGTGGTCTGTAAAACATTGCTCTCTGTGGTACACATTCTGTTGGTAGTCATGACACATAACCGAACCATTTTATTTTATTATATATTAAAAAATATAGTTCAGAACGAGTTCGACTCCTACTTTATTTCTAATGACATCATTTCTGATTCTGTCCATTCTTGATATTCCAAGAATTCTTCTCAAGAATCTCATTTCAGTTGTAATTTTCCTTTTGTCTTTTGCTGTCAGCGTCCATGCTTGGCACTGGTAGCACAAAGTTGGTATGAAGATTGTCTTATAGATAGTTCTTTTGGCTTCCAGTGAGACATGCTTGTTGTTTAATATGGGAGCCATTTGCCCGATAAGTTGGTTCGCTTTGTTACATCTGATTTCGATCTCTGTTTCTATTTTTCCTTGTGTTGAGAAAATGCTTCCGAGGTATTAGAAATGCGTTACTTGCTTCATGGTATGGTTTTCCAGTGTAATGTTTATTGGTGTGTCTACTCTTGTGATGGTCATAATTTCTGTTTTGCCTAGGCTAATTTTCATATTATGTTCTTTATATACATCATTCAATCTATTAATGTGATCCTGCAAGCCTTCTTCTGAGTCGGCAACTAGAGTTTGGTCATCTGCAAATAATTGTTCTTTTATGGTTATGTCATCATCTGTTTGTTCTATTTCATTTTGTTGATTTTTTGCTGTCCTTATCAGCCTAGCTTCTCTACAGATGTTATCGATGTATGTTATAAATAGCAGCAGTGATAAGATGCAACCTTGCCAAACGCTAGATTTAATAATAAAGGGTTCAGAATTGGTGGTGTTATTTTAGAGAAATATCCAGATTTACACTGAATGGTCAGGGTAATAGAGGAGATTTTATAAACATAAAGGCATTCAGAATGTATAAACTAGGAAAAAAAATAGGAAAAGCTTTATTATTGAACTATTACACACTTGTAAATGTAAAAGCACTCAGAAAGCATGAGGAAAATGTAGTAATAATCTTTTCCACTTGTTGAGAGAAGAGAAAACTTGGAGAACTTAAAATAATCACTGGAGAAACATTGGGGGGGGGGGGGGGGAAGAGGAGGGAGGGTGAGAGGAAACAATGAGCTGAGAGAAAAATGTCAATGAGTTGACCAGGCAGTTAGGGAATGGGAAATCAAGAGATCTGATTAGAAATACCAAGATTAACTCTTTAACTAACCATAAACCATGTAAATAACTTTTTAACTCTTCCCGCGCTACAGAAAAAAAAACGCGGACGTTCCCATCCGTGCCACACAGAAAGCGCAAGTCTTGATATGTATAGGGGGTATAGTTGTAAAAGTGAATGTACAAAGTATTTCCACTTTAAAAGTATACATATTATGCATGAAAATAGTTTTAAATGTAATAAGATTTCATAAATGAAGAGTTTTTTAGGAAAAAAGAAGTAGTGTGATGATTTTAGCTGATAATTATGTAGTGCTTACCATCGGCAACGCCTAGATGTACAATGTTTACCATCAGTGATTTCCAGTGTGGTGGCATTCTCACTAAAATAATGTCTGAAATAACCTTCTAACTACTTCTCCAGTCCATTTAAAAGGTCTAGATGTACTTGGGGTACATTCAGGAACAGTGGTTGGGTCATAGAACATGTCCTTTTGCCTCCGAAATCACAATAAATATTGAAATTTCTCAGTTAAAAACATCGATTTTGCTTGGTTGTTAGCCATGCTTTGGATTGAACTATGAAAGGTCACCAGACATGTACAGATAAATTGTGTACAATAAAAAGTTACAATAGTTTTACGCCCAACGAAACAAAATTGCTATAACGTGCATGGCAGGCACTAGACTAACAGGAAGAATTCACTATAAGAAAGAGAAAGAGTTGAACATTTTTTTAATAACGGCAATTGCATAATTTTATTCCATAGTCAGGAGTTTATATTTTTAAATTACTGTATATGTGAAAATAGGCATCATGTCATTTCCTGGTAAAACATCATGGTCAAGATTTGTTTAACATGGGTTACTGGTGTTATATGAAAGCGTGTAAGTAACCATGATAGAAAGAAAATGTGTGGGGGAAAAAAAAAGATAGAAGTTTTTACTGCCAGGAATAGCTGTGAAGATATCAAAATGACTTTGATTTGGACATTCAAGAATTTAAAGAATTTATTAGCATATATCGGTACTAAAGAAAGACCATGTTTGTGATAAATATCCTCAGTAGTTCAGACAGCAGAAAAGCACTATTACATTTGTATGTTTCCAGTTACTGCAGTGATAGTGACTTATTAGTCTTAGGGTTATGGGCACTTGCACAGAAGCTTATTGTTTCCTGACTTTTTTCCCCCTTCTGGTGATTTTTCCTGTGATTGTTCCTATTGAAGGTTTACATTATAGAAGAGCTCCTGAGCCCAATCTTCACACCCTTCTGGCTGATGTTCTGCCTTCGCCGTAAATCCGCCCAGATTGTAGATTTCTTTCGATGTTTCACTGTGGAGGTGGCTGGTGTTGGTGATGTGTGCTCATTCGCTCAGATGGACATCAAGAAACATGGCAATCCACAGGTGAGATGTTCCCTCCTGGTAGAATGTTGTGCTCAGTCTTGAACTCAGATCTAGATTTTGATGTTCTGAGAAAATGTATTCGGAAGAACCAGAGTGGCTTTTGAAGGTTTAGAAAAATTCAAAGTCAAAGAAATGTATCCTTCATTAAAGCATCCTGAACATTGGTATGATGCAAAGGCTTCCTGTAACTGATAACATGGCAGTTGATGTAGAGACAGCTGACATCTTGGTGGAGGTGGCTGACATCTTGGTGGAGGTGGCTGACATCTTGGTGGAGGTGGCTGACATCTTGGTGGAGACAGCTGACATTGTGGTGAAGATAGCTGATATATTTGAAATAGCTGATGTCATGGTAACGACATAAGGCAGGATATACGGTGTTTCTATCTTCTGCTCTTCTGTGTATAGAATGTAAACTGTAGATGTATTGCTATTCATTTCTGTGTATATTCCCACTACTGTCCACAGGAATAGTGTTCTTTCTTACATTACTATTTCTACGTTGTTTTGTGTCTGTTTTGTTACTCACTTCACAGACTTGCTTGCTCCCAGGTTCATTCTCTCTCAGTGGAAATAGTAATACAGAAGCAGCAACTTTACAGTTGAAATGACTTTAATGATGCACAGGGTGACGATGAGTTGATGAACAATATGACAAGAACGACAAAGCCATCAACAGAATCCATGGACACAAGACTGGACATCTCCATGATATATGTTATGTTCCCGGCAGACTACTGTCGCCATCAGAACAGCCTAATACACTCTGTTCTACATCTATTTCACTAAACAACATTCTAACAGCCTAATCTATGTCTATCTCTGACAATACACAAACCACAACTGTCCCTCACTTTATTTATCATTTCTCTCTCACCTGACCTTTTTCCTATCATTCCCTATCTGTGACCCTCGTGCATTCTGAGACAAAGCAGATGGACTCTACTCACAGACAGCTGATTACTTTAGAAGATAACTCATTTTATACAGATATTCCAATTCTCAGATGAGTTATCTATCTTACATCCAAACATTTAATATACTGCTATAGACAGCTGACATTGTGTGAGACAGCTGATGTCATGGTGGAGAAAGCTGACATTGTGATGAAGACAGCTGAAGTCATTGTAGAGATGACTGACATCATGATGAAGACAACTGACATCTTGATTTAAACAGACATGGAGACATTTTTTTTACCTAGGTTGCTCCACATATAGAATTAAGAGGCTCTTGTCTGCTGTAAAGTGGTATATTGTGCTGGCTGGGAAGACACCATCCTGTCATCTTATGTATGCACAGGAAATGGAGGAAGCCATGACACCCTGTTACCATTATGCTCAGTCAGTAGAAGAGCAGACTTTGGTTTTATAGCTTTCAGAATCATTCATTCATTCATTCATTTGCATGTCCCTTGCGGAACTTTGCTTCCTAAACAGCACTCCTGTACGCCTCTCGGTTGTGAGCAAGATGGCCTGCTGCTGCTGCGTCCATTTGCAGATCGTCAACGATTTCTTGCAGCCATCTTCGTTTTGGTCTTTCTCTTTTTCTTTTTCCCATTATGTATCCTTCCAATAAGGTCTTCTCTAAATTATCATGACGTTTAATGTGTCCAAAATATTTAAGTTTTCTCTCTTTAATCCTCTTTACTAGCCAGCCTTCTTCAATATTAAGCTCTTGTAGTATAGATATATTTGTTCTTTTTTGTGTCCACGATATTTGGAGAACTCTTCTGTAACATTCAAAGGCATTTATGTGTTTCTCAGCTGTTTTGTTAAGTGTCCAGGTCTCACAGGCATATATTGCGATGGGAAAGATGCATGCCCTTAAAAATCTTATTTTTGTAGTTCTGTCTGCTCCTCTCCACAGATTCTTTATTTGTTTTACTTTCTGAAGAGCAATAGATGGCCTCCTTTTAATTTCCCTCACTGTATCTCCATTATTAGTTAGCAGTGATCCAAGATATTCAAAACTCTCCACTTCTTCCAATTTTTCCTAATTGATATATATTTCAGCTGCCTTGTTTGTTTTGTCAGTTGTCATCAATTTAGTTTTCTTTGCATTAAGATAGAGGTTCTGCTCTTCGCTGTTCTTACGGACTGACATAATTAGTTTTTCCATTCCTTTTTGTGTTGTGGACAGTAACACTGTGTCATCAGCATATCTAATCTCTAGTATTTCATAACCTCCAGTTGTTATGGCGCAGTAATATTCTATGCTTTCAGAATAATAATCCTTTATTTGAGTTTTATTTGTTTTTTTGTTTTATCTCTACAAATTCCATGATCAAAGCTCATTCAGTCATGTGAGGATTTATTGCAGGTACATCGGTGATAATTGGTTATTAGTAACAAGAATGAAACTTTCATATTCTTATTTAGTGGACTCAGACCAGAGCTTTCACAGACACAGCACCAAGAGCAATGCAGGCAGAGAATGGGAAGATTGAGCTGTCACTTATGCACTTTACGGTCAGACTTTTTACATTTTGTTCTGTTGATGTTCTTGGTTCTTGGTTTTTTTTTTTTTTTTAAATAAATTTCAGCACATGAAAAATAAATCAAAGTCAGCATTTGGTGAATGTGAGAATTGATGGAAATAAATTCGAGTAAACCTCTGAATGAGTGTAAATCAACAGTAAATAGTTAATTGCTGAGAGCTAGCTGTACATACTTGTAATATCAAGACAAGAAAGTGATAGCTCAGCTTGCAGGTTCATCAGAGAAAGCAACAATAAAAAAAAAAAATAAATAAATAAATGGGGAGTAAAAAATGTGAGTAGAGAAATACGCTCGAAATGTAAAACTATGCATACAGCAACTGCCAGTTTTTTGTTTGTTTTTTTATTTAGTGCCAAATTAAAGCTGCCAGTTATGCATTTATATAGATAACAACCAGCAGTGTACTCTGCAGAGCAGAGTTCAAATCATAATATTCTCTTAACAGCAATAAACAGACCACAATATTCTCTTAACAGCAATAAACAAACCACAATATTCTCTTAACAGCAATAAACAAACCACAATATTCTCTTAACAGCAATAAACAAACCACAATATTCTCTTAACAACAATAAACAAACCACAATATTCTCTTAACAGCAATAAACAAACCACAATATTCTCTTAACAACAATAAACAAACCACAATATTCTCTTAACAGCAATAAACAAACCACAATATTCTCTTTACAGCAGTAAACTAACCACAGTATTCCATCTACAGCATGACACAAATGATAATTTTCAGCAATCTAAAGATGTACTCAATAAATAAAAAAAATAATATAAAACTTCTTACTTTTGCTAAATATGTGCTTTTACCTTATATTTGACATATTTTCAGCAAATTTTATTTTTCTGTATTTGAAAAAATAACTGATGCATTTTCCTTTCATAATAATTATTTTAAAGGTAATTGCAGACCTCTCCTTTCTGTTTCTCAGACTACAAACCCAGAATGGAAACCGCCTGAAGAGAGTAATGCCTTCGTAACTGGTGTTAAACATGAAGGTATTTTTGTTTTCAGTGCATTTGTCTGTATCATATTCAGCGTACATGTGTTTGTGTAAAAACATATGTGAAAGAGATGTATTTAAGTGGCGTGAATTCATAATGGGTTACATAATATGATATTTGATTTTATGTATTTAAAGGACAGTTTAAATAGTAAAATTTAAAATATGTTGTATTTACAACAAATATTTCTCCTGGATTGTCCAATACTGGCTGTGGATTAATTTTTCAGTAAGTTTAGATCTAACTGGAACTTTAAAGTAGCAAGTTGTAATTAACATCTTAGATCTCTGCAGGCTTCTACAACAGTTCAAAACTGTTGAGAAATAAAGTAATTTTAGATTCAGTGTCAGATTTGCAGTACAGAGTATATTGTCACTTTCATAGTCATACTCAAGGGAGTGTTTTTGTTGTTTTTTTTTTAATTTTGAGTTTCATGATCAGCCTCCCAAAAAATCAAATATTAGCATTAGAGTGAATGCTCAAAGCTTGGTATTTTGCTTGTCTTTAATATATTATCATTTGAATGATGTTTTTAATGATATTGATCTTCAGTGAAATAAGAAATACAGATGATGACAAGCGGGACCAGAAAATATCAACAGAGTCAACAAAACTAGTGAACAACTTAAAGAAGTACTGCAAAGATCATCAACATGAAATTATATCTGGAAAATGGCACACCCGAGACTCTGCTGTTTATAATCATTAGAGCTGTATGAGCTGCTTCCCATGGGAATGGGAGAGATCAGAAGATCCAGATAGTCACTGTGAAATAGGAGGCTAACTTTACAACTCTTGTTTTTAAGCACTCAGAGAATCATTAGACCAAGAATATTACATGTGATGGCATTACATAATGCTGCAGCCATTGTGGATACCACAGAAAGTAAGACCATCAGCAGGAAAGGAGCTAGGAACCCTCACAAGAATTTCATAGTCATTAGGAAAACATCAAACAGTAAAACTCTCTTGCCATCATTAACAGACAGTACAGTTGATTGAGCTGTCTTAACAGACCTGAAAGAAGGATACAGAAATGCTGAAATGTGATCAGACATTGCGTACTAGCAGCAAGACAAAAAGCCTGACAATGATCCAGTCTATAGTCTCATTTGAAGCAAGAACAGAGGAGCAGCACACATTCAGGAGCAAGAAGTAAAATGATCTGGTCAAGCAGTTAAAACAATTGACAGGAGTCAAGACAGATAAAAGGGAGGCAACTGCAGTAAAACTGGTTTAAATAAAGGTAGATAGAGGTGTATGGTGTAGCTTTACAAAGTGGCAGAGGGAGTGAGTAAAGTGAGAAAAAACGAATAGAAAGTATGAGAATGTATACATAGAGACCATGTGTCCAGTGGACACGCATTTCTCTGTTTCCTAATTCTGGAGGAGGCCATATTAAGATAAGTTCTTCGTTTAGTTATTTGTTTTTTGTCTCGTTTGTGTATGTAATCCTCAAAAAAAGGCTCATGCCGAAATATCGGATGTTGTATGTTTTTCATTTATACATTCTCATGCTTTCTATTCATTTTTTCTCACTTTACTCACTCCCTCTGCCACTTTGTAAAGCTACACCATACACCTCTACCTTTATTAGTATCAAGATACGTCATAGCAGCATCTGCATGACTTGCATAAGCAGCTGGACATAAAGGGACAGTCAGGAGCAAAGAACATTGAAGAGCTTTATAGGAACAGAAAAGACTTCCTGCTGGGTGTGGGACATGTGAAATAAAAAGGTAAAGGTAACCCTGTCATGCCTTAGAGGCACATAGGGATATGGTGTTAATGCCCATATTTCCTTGACCTGTCAGCACACTAGAGGGTGATATGGTCAGTATCACACCTGGCCGCCTTTCCTTCCCCAACTCCAGAAGAAGTCGAGCACCCATTTCTACAGCTGGGTGACTGGGGTGCCTCCGGCCGGATTCGAACCTCCGACCTTCACCATGAGAGACCAGTGCACTAACCACTTCACAACTCAGTCATGTGAAATAAGCAATGATAAAAATTTAAATAGCTTGATTCATTACTTCTCACACTGGTCCTGTTTGACAGATTAGTTAAGATACTTTTCAAGATTCAGTATCACATGGGAAAAAAGTGGATCAACATTCCAGAAGGAAGAGAAAGAGCAAAAAAAAAGAACATACAGACCTGAGAGTCATGAAATTAGTAGTCAGAAATTAAAGGGCAGGACTGACCTGTCTAAGGGAAGGATACTCCCTCTCATGGGAGCTGTGTAGTTGTTTCACTTTTTGTGCATATTTCAGTAAAACACTTACTTTATTCATGTATTGAATGTTTTTTTTTCTACATATATAACAACAGATATGGAAGTGACATAAAACTTCTATAATGTTTGTTCTAAATATCCATTATTCAAGTGAACATTGCTTTCATGTTGGTCTTCTGTTTGTGCTTACAGTTCAGAAAGAACTGCCTGCCCTGACTAGCATAGTTGCAGACCCATTCAGTTTACCTAGCCTTGGCTATGTCAACCCAGTGCCACCATTTCCAGTAAGTCTACCAAGATTTGTGCAAGCTGTTGAACTTTTAATAGCTTTACAGTTTTTCTTTAGATTCATTTGTGTGAGAATCTTTCAGATTAGGAAAAGTGTTCCTGTTTATATTTTAATACTTTCTGTTTTAACTATTCTTGAATTTTTTTTAATCTAGGAATTAGCATCATTGCACTTGGGATACATCATAGAACTCTATTTTAATTATGGTTCACCATAATGTCATTATTGTTTTTTTTTAATCGAAAGCGGATGCCGATATAGTTTGTAAATTCTTCTACAGATGAGTTCCAGTATACAGAGAAGCTCTCATTTCCAGTTTGACCCTGTGGCAGTCCAGAGTCCTCTCTCTGTTCATCCTCCAAAGCTGAGAGGGGGGCTGTCGAGCCATGATGGACCCATTAACCAGAGCCCAAACCTTCAGACTAGTCTGACCACCTCTGGTTCATTCCACACAGCTAACTTTGCTTTAAGCGGACTGGACGAGGGCCAGCATGAGCTGCTGTCTGGGAACATGAGCCTGAGTGTTTTACACATGCACGAAGTCCACCATCGCAAACGTCGCACAACAAGTGGTGCTTATCGAAATTTTGGAGCTGAAGACGCTTGGACACAACAAGAGACAAGGGCATCAAATATAGCAGGATCTGTTGTGTACAATCGGGGAGTGCAACATCAAACCAACGTAGCCAGTGCTGTAGGTGCTTCAGCGACATCAGATATGTTATCATCTACCTCTTCAGCAGGATCGGTGATTTTACAAAAGGGTGGCCCAACAAAATCTGGCCAGGTGACAGATTTATCCAGAGTGAAGCCAGTGCAGTCCGCAGGGTCTTCTGCTTACCAGTCATCACCATATGAGACATTGGCGAGTGATGTGACCCATGCCACTTTACCTTATCCTCATGATGACTTTGATGATGAAGCTGCCTCCCTCCAAGGGCTGTCCAGTTTGCCTCCATTACCAGCTCCCCACTCGCCCTTCACCTTGCAGCAGCAGCCGCCAACCACTTCCACAGACCCACACCCTGAATTGAATGTAGGATTCAAACCTGCTGGGGAGCACATGCCAAGAATACGAGAAGATAGTACAGAACATGAGCTGGATACATCTGCTTCACCCCAGCCTGCCCCAGGGAAATAAAAATCAGTGCATGTATCAGTTTTTAGTCTGATCTAGCTACTGTTCAGTATAGCATCAGTGCATCTGGCAAATTTTACTCAAATCTAGATAAAAGTCTGCTTCATTTAATAATATCAGAACAAAGTGATACACAAATGTGTATCTCAGTTTTTAAATAATCTGTCTGCTTTATATTACAGCAAGTAATAATATTATTTGTGTACTTGTCAGTTTTTAGTTTTCAGACTCATTGTGTGTAATGTCAGTGTTGATTCTTTTTCTGTCAGTTGTAATGAAGTCCAGACGTGAAATATTTTTAAAAATCATTACATCTAGCAGTCCGTAGGTTTAACTGTGTGTGTGATTTTGCTTCTGTGTTTTGGGATAGTATTTTATGTGTACATCAGTGCGATTCAGCTTGAAGGGAAATAAATATTAAAAAAAAAAAATTTAAATACAGATATTTGGAATTTGTTTAGAGCTCTGTATTGTTTGAACATAGATTTATACATGCTTTTTCTGTTCATTGTGAGATCAATAAGTGGAAACTGTTTATGATAATAAATATCAACTTATCAGATATGGCTGGCAACATGTGTTTTCCTCAGTGGTGTTTCAGAAAGCATAAGATAGCATTATTGCATAGTTTAAAACAAGAATCATATTTTCTTTTCCCATCATTTTTAAATGGGTTTCTGCTAATTTTATAATGATGGAGGAGCAAGTAAATAACATCAGGGCATCAGTGGTACATTTTGTTGATTTCAGAGCAGTAATACAGATTACATTGTCTAAAAATGCATCAGACTGTTTCCAGCTCTGAATTCCATCTCTTTTGATGGTAATTGTTGCCTAGAACAGTCTCTGTTGATGAATAGAACAGTTTCTGTTGATGAATAGCTTTCTCACTTGGTAAACCACATGAAGGTGGGGTTTTTAAGACATGTAACTTCCCCCCTCTGCTGACCTGATAAACTGATCATTATTTATGACAGTATAGGTCTCCAGTCATTGACTTTTAGGGATATGAAAAACTGTTGTGAAAAGATGTTAGGATTACTGAGGACCATTCTAAACCTCTGGTTAAAATGCTATGGATGCATTGTTAACCCTTTGAGGGCAGTATTAAAAATAACAATGAAAACTTCTTGATTTGTGAAAATTTGACTTACATGAGTTACATTCTCTAAACTTACTCATTGGTTAATTTTAGATACTGTTGATGTTTGATTAAAAAAAGTATGGGAAAACTTGTGCACAAAGTTTCCCAAATACTGAACTATGATTGAGATGAATCTTGGGTTAGGCAATAACTTATCAGCAAATAAGGGGCAGTCAGCACAAAAGGGAAAAAAACAGAGGGGAACAAAAAAGATGGAACCCCAGGATGAGACTGAGGAAACACTGAATGATTTTTTATTTGTAAAACGCTGTTTTGTTAGTATTTTCATTCGAATGATTGCAGCTTAGAATATGACATGATTTTGAATGCATGAGATGATGGCACCATCAAGTTGCATTAAAAAATGTAAGTTCTTGAACTTTACAGTATGGCTTTATGAAGCTAGAAGCATATTTTCTGAAGTTTTTGGTAACCTGTGGAGATATACCCTCTTCTGTTTATTCAAAAAGAAGAATTACATAATTCCTTTAATGTTAATTCATTTTTAAAAGTTCTAGGTTATTCCTGTAGTGTTAATTCATTTACAAAGGTGGCAGATTATTCCTGTAGTGTTAATTCATTGACAAAGGTGGCAGATTATTCCTGTAGCATTAATTCACTGACAAAAGCAACAGATTATTCCTGTAGCATTAATTCACTGACAAAAGCAACAGATTATTCCTGTAGCGTTAATTCATTGACAAAGGTGGCAGATTATTCCTGTAGCATTAATTCACTGACAAAGCAACAGATTATTCCTGTAGTGTTAATTCACTGACAGAAATTGCAGATTATTCCTACAGTTTAAACTCACTGAAATAAGCTGTAGATTATTTCTATAGTGTAAACTCTCTGAAATAAGCTGTAGATTATTCCTGTAGTGTTACTTCACTGAAATAAGCTGTAGATTATTCCTATAGTGTTAATTCACTGACATAAGCTGTAAATTATTCCTGTGGTGTAAACTCACTGAAATAAGCTGTAGATTATTCATCTAGTGTTAACTCACTACAAAAGCTGTTGATGATCCTAATTATGTGTGCATATATTTTATTTTATATAAATGTCCTTATCCACATAGACTTTAGTTCTGTACCTCAGGATTTTTCAAAGCACTTTCTTTGTATGTACTTTTAATTCTTGGTGCTTAATCTTTTATCATCTCGGTGTAATGTGACTTCACGATCTGCATAATTTCCATGGAAAGCATATAATCAGTGTACATATTCTCTTGTCTGAAAGCATTTGTTGACCACTGTAAGAAATGTGTGTGTGACTAAACTGAATTGCTTGTGATTATCATGAAATGTGAGAACATCATACTCTGGCTAGAAAACTGTGCAAGGTACTGTGGGAGTAGTCAGCTTTTAAGTTTTCATGCTAAACTAACGGGTCTTGTAGTAATGCTTTAGTAAACAATAGCTGTAAAAACTGATACCTGATACTGGTGATAGGGAACTGCATCTGAAATTAAAGAGCTAGTACATTGCAAAGAACCATCATCTATGAAGGGACCATCCAGACATACCCATAAGTGCACTGGTTCTTCATGAATATCTCCCTCAGCGTACAGTGACTGATAATACCCATCTTGTGTGACTAGAACTTGTGACTGGTCATTGCATATTGCCATGTCAACTTCCCCCCTTCCCTCTTTCATTGCTGACAGTGATGCCAACTCAGAGCTGTCAGTAAAGAACTTTGTCTGGCCAGCTTCTCTTACAGCATTGATGATGTTGGTTCAGTCCAGTTAAAGAATATCTACCTGTAGAGCAAGGCTCACCAAAGTATACTGTGCATGCAGCTGTCAAAACTTTGAGGACAAAGTGAGTGTCTGTGTAAAAGTTAAATCCCATTTGTAGAACTCTGTTTTGCTATCAGTACTGTCAGACAGCGTTACTGACATTAGTTGAAGAAAGAGATTTCTAAGGGTTTACAGCAGCTGGTATAGTTTTCACTAGCACTTTTTATGTAACCTTGTACATTTTTTAAAAAATTTATCAGTCTTTAGTTTCTCTCTCTGCTTATCTTATGGTGTTAGTTAGATCAAGGATATATAACAGTCATTAGATTTTTTTTTGTTTTGATTTCTAATATTTTGATGGGTTCTTTCAAAATAATGTACAAGTTCTATCTGCAGTAATTAGATTGTATATAGTGTTGCTTTGATAAGAATACAATGCTTTTCACTCTCTCTTCTTCTCTCTCGGACATGCTACATACACAGACAGGACAAACACATCAAGCAAGACCCTATATTGACACAAAGGATCTATGGATAAACTATAATTTTAGTCTGCGTTTTTGTGAGGAATCTTTGGATAGTCTACATTCTCAAAAGAGATCTGTGGGTAGATTCTCCATTCTCATGAAACTTTTGTGGATAGAGTCAACATTCTTCATGGGATCTGTGGATTCAATGTACATTCCCACAGGAGATTTGTGGATAGGCTCTACATTCCCACAGGAGATTTGTGGATAGGCTCTACATTCGCACAAGAGATTTTGTGGATAGGCTCTGCATTCTCACAAGAAATTTGTGGATAGGCCCTACATTCCCACAGGACATTTGAGGATAGGCTCTACATTTTCACAAGAGATTTGTGGATAGGACTCTACATTTACACAAGAGATTTTGTGGATAGGCTCCAAATTCTCACAGGAAATTTGTGGATAGGCTCTACATTCCCACGAGAGATCTGTGGATATGCTCTACATTCTCACAAAAGATTTGTGGATAGGCTCTGTGTTTCCACAAGTAATCTATGGATAGGCTTTATGTTCCCACAAGAGATTTGTGGATAGCCTATACATTCCCACAAGAGATCTGTGGATAGCCTCTACATTCCCACAGGAGATCTGTGGATAAGCTCTACATTCTCATAAGAGATTTGTGGATAGGCTCTACATTCTCACAAGAAATTTGTGGATAGGCTCTACATTCTCACAAGAAATTTGTGGATAAGCTCTATGTTCCAACAAGTAATCTATAGATAGGCTCTATGTTCCAACAAGTAATCTGTGGATAGGCTCTGTGTTCCAACAAGTAATCTATGAAGAGGCTCTACGTTCCTACAAGTAATCTATGGATAGGCTCTATGCTCCCACAAGTAATCTATGGATATGCTCTGTGTTCCCACAAGTAATCTGTGGATAGGCTCTATGTTCCCACAAGAGGTATGTGTACTGTGTCAGCATTCCCACACAGGACCTGTGGATAGAATGGATTCAAGCTTTTATTTTTTTCAACTGAATGGGAAACTATGTTTTTTTGTTTGTCAACTACAAACAGAAATTTTATGAAAAAAGTCTGCTCACAAAAAAATTTTACATGTCAAATTATTGCCTTGAAGGTAAATGTGACACTAAATTTCAGACGTGGTTTTCTTAAATTTCATTTTTAGTTGTCAACCAATAAGTGGCACCTGCCAAAAGTCTTAAATGTTTGCTGTTAAACTGTAGCATGTGTCTACCAGACATATGTATATATATATATGTATATTTTTTACTGTTTTGGAGTTGGTTTTTTTTTAACTAGATCACTGCAACATGTGATTCTTTAAAATGCTTCCATCTCTTTCTTTGTAATTGTGTGAGTGCTGTGTGTAGAGTGTCATACTTAGCACACTGAGCTTAGCAAAATGCATATCATATTTTAGAAGTGCAATAGATACTGTCAATAGGGGTACAAGTTGAGCTTTTCGTATGGAAGTACAGATGGAGCTTTTGTATGGAAGTGCAGATGGAGCTTTTGTATGGAAGTACTTATGAAATTTTTGTGTGGAAGTACAGATGGAGCTTTTGTATGGAAGTACATACGAAATTTTTGTATGGAAGTACAAATGAACCTTGTGAGTAAAGCAGTGTCTTAGCAGATTTATAATTAATGTTTAAGTAATGTATCTTACTCTCAGCAAGTTTCATTTAATACTGCTCTGCTTGTCTCTGTCTGTAGTTTGTGTTTTTTTTTTTTTTGGGGGGGGGGGCTGTTCTCCCACTGTTTTGATCTGTTTATTCTTCTGTTTTGGTCTGTTTATTCTTCTGCTTTGGTCTGTTTATTCTTCTATTTTGATCTTTTTATTCTTCTGTTTTGATCTGTTTATTCTTCTGCTTTGATCTGTTTATTCTTCTGCTTTGATCTGTTTATTCTTCTGCTTTGATCTGTTTATTCTTCTGCTTTGATGGGACAAATTTAGTGTCTGTCAGATAAAGAAATATGCAGTTTGCCGACAGTTTTCATTCACTTTTCTGTGGTAATCAGGAGGCCTAGATTGATTAATATATGAAATGTTAATGTTAAAGTAGTTTAGGATTATTGTCATGCTCTAGGCAGTTCCATAGCTTCTCCAACCTCCACCCTGGAAGGTGGGTTTCGGTATATAGATCTTTATCACGGGTGCAGATTTGACTTGACGTCCGAATATTTCATCAATCATTTTAAACTAATTTTCACTCATGATGAAAAAAGAAATCTCTATCTCTTTGCTTCTTCAACTGTAAAGATTCATGCAGCCATATTTTATTATTCTTACCAATGGCATGTGTACACTTTTAATAGAACATGTTGTATTATTATATGTGGTTGCTTCTGTGTATTGCTGTGCTTCAATAATATTGTAATACAAGTAAATATATTTCATCATACACCATAATGATGGATGTATTGCTAATTTAAAGCATGTAAATATGTGCCTGTTTTTCAGTTGTGATATTCTTCTGGCTTGAAGTTTATTTTAAAATTAGCAAAAGTTGGATCATAATCTTCTAGGTTAAGTATATAGCATAAAATGAGTAGTCTGACCAGGATGCTATGGGTCAGGTGTATAATACAAGGTGGTGCACATAAAACCAGCCCCAGCATGTGTGACAGCATCAAATAGTGTCCAGTGTGGAAGTACAAAGTATAATGTGAAAATTGTACTTTTTGTTTCGAGCTCGCATAAAATGTCCTGAACAAAAAATACAGTTTTCATGTTAAATTTCATATTTACTGTGTACCGAACACTATTCAGCGCGCACACTGGGACTTCTTTCAGCGATATCACACACACTGGGACTTCCTTCAGCGATATCACACACACTGGGACTTCCTTCAGCGATATCACGCACACTGGGACTTCCTTCAGCGATATCACGCACACTGGGACTTCCTTCAGCGATATCACGCACACTGGGACTTCCTTCAGCTATATCACGCACACTGGGACTAGTTTTTTGTAACACCACCCTTTTCAGAATGAGCAGTCTGACTAGCTCTGAGTTAGGATCAGTGTTCCCTCTAAGGGTTTGCGGTCTGTGTGCAAATGTGTGTTGTAAAAAATATAATATATATATATATACTCACACTTTAAAGGCCTGTACATTTAATAACGAGATAAACCTGCTGTACTTTTCAGTTACTGGTATTTAAAAAAAAAAACAGGATGGCTCTAATATTGGTGGTCACAACATCTGGTATCAGTTACCAATACCATGTTGCATATCTAAGCAGCTCACTGGATATTCTCCTATTCCACGTCGCAGTGGAAATTCATCTGCCCATTTAATTACCTTCTATTCTTTGTGTCTTGCCTCATCATGATTCTGCTACAGTACTACTGAAACTACACAATAAAAGACCAGTTGAAACATCCAATCTAAAAGTCATTTCTCACCAAGAGAGAAATAGTAAAGGAAAAACCATGTACTGTCATTGTATTTTTCTTCATCGCAGTTCTAGCCCGGGGTAACGTCTGGAAGCTGGAAAATAAAAGTAGCAGTTTTATTTTTCTTTTTTGTGTGGCTCAAAAAATTATTTTCTGTGCTCAGCCACACAGCTTAGAGGGAACAGTGGTTAGGGTATAGTACAAAATGAGTAGTCTGACCACCGTGCTTTGGGTTAGGTATATAATATAAAGTGAGTAGTCTGACCACCCTGCTCTGGGTTAGGTATATAATATAAAGTGAGTAGTCTGACCACCCTGCTCTGGGTTAGGTATATAATATAAAGTGAGTAGTCTGACCACCCTGCTCTGGGTTAGGATGTACCTTGATGCTTCAGGTATTTTCATCTTCATGCCTTTAATGATTTTTATTTATTTTTTTTTATAACAACAGTGAGATATTCATAAAAATTAATATTCCAAAGTGTGAAGGTAACATTTCTCGTGTGTATGTATAACATATATTGTTGGCAGACTTCTAACACAAGCTTACTGCTTACTCATTGGCTTACTTTTAATAGACTTCTCTCAGTGACCTTTTTTTTTTTTTTTAACAGACCTTTCTCAGTTTATTTTTAATATACCTCTCCCATTGGCCTACTTTTAACAGACCTGTCTTGTTGGCTTACTTAAACAGACTTCAATCACGAGCTTAATATTGACAAACTTGTTTTATGAACACACTGTTGACAAACTTTTCACACAAACCTACTGTTGGCAGATTTTTCATAGAAACCTAAAGTTGACAAACTTTTCACACAAACCTACTGTTGGCAGATTTTTCATAGAAACCTAAAGTTGACAAACTTTTCACACAAACCTACTGTTGGCAGATTTTTCATAGAAACCTAAAGTTGACAAACTTTTCGCACTAATCTACTGTTGACAGATTTTCCACACAAGCCTAAAGTTGACAGACTTTCCACATAAGAATCCTGTGAGCAGATTTCTCTAACCAAGATCATTTAGCATACTTCTCTCATGTAAATTATGTATTTGGTTTATGTAAAGTACACCTGTATCCAGCCCCCCAATCATGACCTCTGTACACACTGTATACCCCTTTGTCTCCGCAGCATATTTGTTTAAATAATGTACATACAGCAACTTTGCCAAACTTTTGTGTGATGTTTTACTTTTTCTTTTAGATCATCATAGTTAGTTAGATGTTTTGTAAGTGTGATTTCATTGCTGTGTTAAAGTATATGAAGTTTTAACATATTTCATTTCTTACATCTTCCTTTTTCTTGTGAGTGATGGTGATATTGTTTTACTTGTTGATACTGTAAATATGAGGCAGTTGTGTTGTACATGGGAGTCCTGGCTTTTGGTATCTCACTGTGGACTCTGAAGAAAAGCACTCAGTGTTTCTCAAATTCTTTTCTTACGGAACTCCCCCACGACTCATAGAGCACATCAGTGGAGCCCTTTACATTTTCTGTACTTGAGGTCAAACAGTTTAGTTGTTGCCCAGTTATTTGTGAAAGAGAGACATAATAAAGTACAGATGAAAATCATTGACCTTAAATAGAAGGCAACTGCTTTTCATGTCTGTGAAGGTTAAATCACTGATTCTGATGTCTGTGAAAGTGTTTTTGTGGGTCTCCTTATTTGTCTAAGGCAGGATGAACTTCCTCAGCTCGTGGCTAACAGAGCAAGAGAATCAGTTTTGGATGATTTGAGAAAAGCAAGGCTACTTTAGTTTCTCTGCAGACTGTACACCAGAACTTTCCAGTGAAGACTGACTAACTGTGTTCTAGGAAGATATGTATCACCTGGTGATGGTTTATATGATGAGCACTTTCTAACTTTTCTGTGCAAAGATATATACGAGGGATGACTGATAAGTTCTTGGCTTAAGGTACAACGAATTATTTGTGGACAACTTTTTTGGGTTATTTCTCAACATAGTCCCCTTGCACGTTTATGCACTTAGTCCAGCGATCCTGGAGTATATGGATCCCTTCTTTGTAAAAGTCAGCATCTTGTGCCACCATGAATGATGTCATCATCTGAAGCAAATTTGTGACCACTGAGCTCCTTTTTGAGTTTGGTTAAAACAAAAAAAGGTAATAGTCCAAAGGGGCCAAATCTGGGGAATAAGGAGGATGTTCAAGAAGCTGGAAACAGCATTCATGAATGGCAGCCATTACCACCACCGACTTGTGAACTGGAGCATTGTCTTGATGAAAGATGACTCCTCTCATCAATTTCCCTGGACGCTTTTCCTTCAGTTTGACCATCAGTTGCTTCACAAGATTAGCGTAATAGGCCCCAGTGACCGTTCTGCCCTTTTGTAGATAGTCTACCAATAGCACACCTTCTGAATCCCAAAAGATGGAAGCCGTCACTTTGCCTGCAGACAGAACCACACTTGCTTTGTTTGGAGGTGGGGATCCATGATGTTTCCACTGCTTTGACTGTTCTTTGGTTTCTGGTTGAAAACGATGAACCCAAGTCTCATCCATAGTCATAAATTGCTGAAGAAATTTTTCAGGACCTGCAGAAAACTGGCCAAGATTGTCTCTTGACGTGTTGAGACGCTGTCATTTGTGATCAGCTTCAAGAAGTTTCGGGACCCATCGAGCAGAGAGCTTTGTCATTGGAAGATCATTGTGAATAATGGCATGAACATGTTCTTCGGAGATGCCCAACTCAGTAGCAATGTACTGCTAAGTTAGTCGTCAATCCTCCATTATCATATCATAGATTCTGCTGGTGGTTTCATTGGTGGTTACCATTCTTGGTCTTCCTGGATGGGGATCATCTTCCAGACTCTCCCTTCCATGTTTGAATTGAGCTGCCCATTTCTTCATGTACTGTAAGAAGGGGCACTCTCCCTTGGAGTCTCTACCATGTCCTCATGAATCTCCTTCGATGATAAGTCCTTGATGCAGAGGTAGCTAATGACTGCTTGATGAGAAATTTTATCCATTTTCTAAATTTCTGCCACCCCTTACCACTTCAGTAGTCTGTAAAAAAAAAATTAGTTGCAGTTAATTTCATGAAACTTGATGTTTAATCTTTCATTAACCTGATCTACAACTGCACCTGATATCAACAGTGTGTTTCAAGTATTTATACCTTATGCTGAGAACTTATCAATCACCCCTCGTATCACCTGATGATGGTTTATATGTTGAGCACTTTCTAACTTTTCTAGAGTTGAAAAATCACAGTGGTGAAATTGTGGTGGTGAACTATCTAAGTAAAGATTACAAAGTTGATTTCAGCAAGTGCTGAGGACAGTCACATGATTGTGTAACAAACAAGACTAGTAAATACAGTGTAACACAGAAAACAATTCAGGGATAAACAAGCATGCTAAATATATACATAGATATTCCCTTTACAAGACATTGACAAAGTCCTGTTGGTTGTGCTGCAGGAGACTGCTGTTTAGATGCAGTAAACTTTTTGCTGTTGTGCAAAAATATACTCTTTCTTTTCTACAAAGAGGTGGGTTGTGTTGTTATTTTTGAATGTATACTCTAGGGATATTCTTGAATGTACACTCTAGGGATATTCTTGAATGTACACTCTAGGGATATTCTTGAATGTACACTCTAGGGATATTCTTGAATGTACACTCTAGGGATATTCTTGAATGTACACTCTAGGGATATTCTTGAATGTACACTCTAGGGATATTCTTGAATGTACACTCTAGGGTTATTCTTGAATGTACACACTAGGGTTATTCTTGAATGTACACACGGGTTATTTTTGAATGTATGCTCTAGGGATATTCTGGAAATTCACTCCGGAGTATCAAAATATCTGTCTGACATTAGGTGGGAAGCACATACCAGAGCTGTGTCTACCACAGATGTGGGAAGCACATACCAGAGCTGTGTCTACCACAGATGTGGGAAGCACATACCAGAGCTGTGTCTACCACAGATGTGGGAAGTATATACCAGAGCTGTGTCTACCACAGATGTGGGAAGTATATACCAAGGCTGCATTTATCACAAATGAGAGTTACAAGACAATCATCATACTTGTCATATCTAAGAAATGAGCCAGTCTGTCACAAAGATCTTTATTAAATCTTCTTCCAAGGCAAATTCTTTTAGGTGTCTCCAAAGATGAAGCAATATTACAAATATTCTTGTGCCTGATGGTAATAAATCGTTCAGGATAAAGCTCATTTTCACAGCTAAAGAGAATCAAAACTGAACTAAGAGCAACCATATCGCCTGACAAATTACTTGCTCTCAGCATCATGTGCCTAGAAAGCTATAAGCTGCATAGCTTATCATTTGAGCACATAATTCATGATTTTCAATCGTTCAGCTTTCCAAGCCATTTCAGATGACTGTTGCAGACAAGACTTGTTTCCATTCCTCTCTGTTCTTTGTCTTCTGCCAACTGTCCACTCCCTGGGGCTGGTAGGTCTTCTTCCAGGTTGTCACGCCACCGTTGCCTCGGTCTGTTATTTTTCATAACAGAAGTTATAAGTGGAGACTGGAATAGCGTTATTTGTTATTTCAAATGTTCCTTTTTTGTGACACAGGATTTCTAATCGGTCTAAAAATTCTTCTCAAGATCCTATTTTCAAAGATCTGTAGCTGTGCTTCATCTTGCTTTATAGTGCTCCATATTTCTGATCCTTACAAGACAAATGTATCTTGTTTATATTTAGTTTGGTGTGTTGTGAGGCAGGGTTTTTTTATTGCAACAAGTGTCTGAGGGCAAAATAAGTGTTGTTTCCTGCTTGTATCCTAGCCCTAATCTCATCTCTTACAATGTTGGAGCTATTGAATAATGCCCCCAGATATTTATATGAATGTTCTTTTAATCCTTATACCTTCTATTTTAATCTGATTTACTTGTTTGTCATTTTTTTTAGGCCTTGGTATTCTTTATGTATTCAGTTTTCTGCTAGTTCTTGCAGATGTTTGTAGACTCCTGTGGAGTCTTGTCAAGTTTCTCCTACAATATCTGTGTTGTCTGCATATCGTTATATTTTTTCACCAGATGCTTAAGCTGAAGCTGCTGTTGGTACGTTGATCAGACACCAACCAGAAACTTTCTTCATCAACGGAATGAAACAGTGGATAGCGCAGTTGGAAATATGTGTAACTATAAATGGAGACTATGTTGAAAAATAAGAAGAATGTGTAAGAGAAATTAATTTGCTTCATTTTTATCGGTTTTATTATTTTGTGTCGTCAGAAGTTTATTTTATACAGTTAGAGACTTTACTTATCAATCGTATATGTTGTAATTCAGTTGTAGGGTTCTCATTGCTGCAGATAAAGTTCACCACCATTCCTCTCTATTCCTAATCTTCTTTCTCCAGTTGGTGACACCAATTTCTTTTATATCCAGCTGTTGTCTTTACATCTCTGCTTGGTCTACCCATTGGTCTTGTTTCCTTCATCTTTTCTACATACATCATTTACTTGTGTCTGTTCTCTTCCATTCTTTCTACATGGCCCAACCAGCGTAATCTGTTTAGTTTCAAGACATTTGTTATTCGTTGGGATTCAACTGTTCAGTTGAGTGTTCTTTCTAGCTCTCTATTCTCCACTGTTGGTATCCTTTATGGGCTCAAAGATTCTTCTTAGGATCTTGTTCTCAAAGACCTGCAATTGTTGTTCATGTTTTTTGTTGCAGTACTCCGCGTTTCTGTTCCATACATGACGGCTGGTCTTATTATAGTTTTGTAGATTGTTATTTTGGTGTTTTCGGACAAGATTATGGATTTTAACAGTTGTTGCAAGGCAACATATATTTTATTTTGTACTCTGCTTTTAATTTCCTCTCTTACATTGTTGCTTCCGTTGAAGGTTTTTACTAGATATTTGTATGTTTCTGGTTTCCTAATGGTCATATCTCCAACATTTATATAGTCTGGATCATTTGTAATAGTATATAAATTTATAATTAGACAACTCATCACAGAACTGGAAAGTTGGGATAAAACCAACAATTCTGAGCTAAAATGCACAATCGATGACAACATTTATTAATAGAGAAAATGAATGTTTAACTACTGAAGATGAAGTTGAAAGCTGTCCGGTTTGAAAACACAACAATTCAGTTCCCGGCGGGAGATATTCAACGCCATAGGGAATTCAGAAAAAACAACATTACCATAGAATTACAAAATTGCGCATACAATTTTTCCAACTGGGAAATCACAACTCAGTAATAACAGAAACTCACTACTGAAGCTGCCATCTTAATTTTCATAAACATAGAACAAAATCCATGCCTGAATCAACATTCCTGATAAAGATCCTCCGACAAAATCCCTACCAAATTTCCTAACCCGATCCTCATTGAAAATTCCTAGCCTAATCCTGTCGTCTCTTTTTCTTCAGTCAGCTTGTGTCATCTGCGTAACATTGTTTGAAGGCTGTTACCAGAAAATCAGATTTGCCTGTGTGGTTGGGGCCATTGTTTTGGGACTGATTTCGAAGCATGCTGGGCGATGTCGTACAGATGTTTCTGCATGTGGTCTCCTAATCTGAGGCCAGTCTCACCTATATACGTTATCCTGCATCTTTTGCAAACGATGACATATATCACATTACGGAACTCGCATGTGAATCCCTCATGAAGAGTGAGGATAGTTTTAGGAAAGGTGATCGTTTTCGTTTCCCAGACTACAGGGCAGGTAACGCTGCGGGGGTGGTTACATTTTCTGATGCCAATATATGTAAGGCTCTGCTTCAAGTGGCTGTGGACAAGGGTGTCATTAAGGTTTGGCTCACGTTTGTATGCCAACAGGGGTGGATCAAAGAAAATGTCGCGAGTGTCGGGGTCGAGTTGGATTAGCGGCAGATGACGATAAAGAATTTTCTTAACCATGTGACCATGCGGGTGGAAAGGCAGTACTAACTCAACTCTGTCAGATGGAGTAACAGGCTTTTTCCTGAATACTTCTTTGCGGCTCATTAGTTGGATACGGTCGAAGGCTTCACGAAGGACCTTTTCTGAGTAGTGGCGATGACGGAAAATTTCTAATAACTTGTTGGACTGATCTATAAAGTCCAAATTATCCTGACATATGCAGCAAAGACGGAGGAGTTGGGAGTATGGGACGGAGTTCTTACAGGCTTCAGGATCGGAGGAGGTGTAAAGCAAATAGGCGTGACAGTCGGTGGGCTTGTAAAATACAGAGGTGACAAGCCTGTTTGTGCCAATAGAAATTTTAATGTCTAAAACGTTGACAGACTTGTCAGAAATTTCATAAGTGAATTTTATGTTATTATTGAGTGAGTTGGCGAATTCAATAAATTTTTTTAGTTCTTCCTGTGGCATACTTGTGATTCCAATGCCATCATTGATGTACCTTTTATAGAATTCTGGAAGTCTGGCAGTGTAGTTTTCCCATAATTGACTTCCAGAAAGCCCATAAATAGACATGCATAACTGGGACCCATTTTCGTTCCCATGGCAACACCACCGATTTTCTCGAAGTATTCGCCGTTGAATTCGAAAGAATTTAGGTTTAATACTAGCCCCAGGTCTCTATTTATAGTCTCCACGTTCTACTAAATCCATTCCTGACACACACCGCTGGACAAGCCATATCTTACAATTTACAGCTAAGTACTCTATTTAATTTTAAAATATTTTTTAATAGTATTCATGTGAATCTATACTTTATCTCCTCTCTCTATTTCTTCGTCCTGTATGTTTTTGTATGATTAAGGCTCACGCCGAAACGTCACAACTTTGTAGTCGTTAAGTAATAAAGCTGTTCCTACATTTTTCCTAGTTTATACATCATGCTACAGAAGAGTTCTTCAAATATCATGGACACAAGAAAGAACAAATATATCCATACTACAAGAACATAATATTGAAGAAGGTTGACTAGTAAAGAGGATTAAAGATAGAAAGCTTAAATATTTTGGACACATTAAATGTCATGATAATCTAGAGAAGACCTCTTGGAAGGATACATAATGGGAAAAAGAAAGAGAGGAAGACGAAGGCGAAGATGGCTGCAAGACATCGTTGATGATCTGCAAATGGATGCATCAACAGCAGGGCATCTTGTTCACAACCGAGAGGTCTATAGGAATGCTGTTAGGGAGGCAACGTTCCGCAAGGGAAATGAATGAATGAATGAATGAACGAACGAACGAACGAACGAATGACTGAATGAATGAATGAGTGAATGGACCTCTGATATGGCAAGTGGAACATGGAAAACATATTATAATTCAAAGAGGGACACACACAGAGACATATAAACAGAGTGAGTGTGTGTGAGAGAGAGAGATTGATTGACTGATTGATTGATTGGTTGATTGATTGATGATCTTTAACTCAAAAGTGTTAAGAATTGAGGACGCAGGCCCGTCTGGCATTCTGCCCTTTATCATACATCTTTCACTCTATTCCAGACATTCTACAAATATACTGTTCATGTAACAAACATAATTAACATTGAAGCTGAGAGACATAAAATAAAATATAACATTTACGTTTCGCTCTTAAACATTCACTCAGTACAGAAGTAACTACATACATATATAAATGACTATCTACTAAACAAAAATTTCATAACTGTTCTGAATAAACATTTAACTGTATTCGGTGTCTGTAAGAGCAGTTTAAGATAACTTTTATGTTTTATGATTCATGGAGGCATGCAGTCGACATCAAATAGATATTGGGAAAGTTTGTAGTTGTAGGAAGGAGTATAATTTATATTTTTCATACAGGATAGGAGGGTATTCCAAAGATGAGCAGCAGAATAACTAAAGCTTTTCTTGAAAAAGATCAAGTCTAGGTTTTGGAAGACATATGTTGTTCAAGCGTTGGCCGCACTTTGGGCTAAATTTAAACAGGTTCCATAGATAAGGCGGGGCATGCTGTGAAAGAATTTGATGTACTAACTTGGCTTTGCTGAAGAGGAACCTGTTCTTAAGAAGCAGTATTTTGATACTTTTGTGCTGGTTAGTCGTTTGTGCTTGATCTTAGTCACTAATAAGCTTTACTGCTCGCTTTTGGAGTGAGCAAAGCTTCTTTGTATTGGACACTGAGCAACCATCCCAGACTGTTGAGCAATGGTATAAAAGTGTTTGTATATGTGATATGTAGTATGTCTTCCTTGTATCTTGATCGATGAAGTGCTTAATTTTGGCTAATTGGTATACTTTTTTTTGTGCGATGAGTTTTGTTAGACCTTGCACATGAGAGTTCCAGGCCAGATGTTTTGTGATCTAGTGTTTTGTGCTCGCTAACTTTTTCTATCTGTAATGTTTCCGTGCTGAGCCGAAGTGTTGTTTTTGTTGTGTTTTGTAGTTTCTGTCTTGTTGTTATGAGCATTGATTTTGTTTTATCGGTGTCTGTAATAATACCATTGTTTTTTATCCATCTAATTAAATTGTATAACTCGACTTGAAGAGTTGATTATAGATTACTACAGTCGTAGCCACTGGTGTAGACTGTGCAATCATCGGCAAAAAGGTCACAAGAAGGGTGTTTAAGATGAAGTGGAAGATCATTGGTATAGATAGCAACGGGCCTAGAATAGAATCTTGCAGAACACCAGTGTCAACTTTAGCAGAATTTGATAGAGAATTGTTGAAGAATACTACCTGTTGTCTGTCTGAGAGAAACGATGCAATTAATTTTATTAGGTCAGGGTGCAATTTATAAATCGTTATTTTTCTTACAAGAATATCGTGGTCAGTAATATCAAATGCCTTTTTAAAGTCGACAAAGATGGCACCACATAGTCTGTTGTCATTTATTTTTACTAACCAGTTTTCTGTCATTTTGGTAAGAATGATTGGGTCTAAAGCCTGACTGACTGTCTATGAGTAAATTGTTCTCTTGCATGTGTCATAGAGTTATTTTGTGTATGTGTTTTTCGAGTGGTTTTGATAATGATGATAATATGGATTTTGGTCTATAGTTGGTAAGATTGTTGGATGAGCAAGATTTAAAGCGAAGATACACCTTAGCAGTTTTTAAATCCTCAGGGAAATAACATTTTACAATGCACTGATTGTAAATATATGTTAGTGTATGTGAAATGACAGGTGCAGCATAACATAAGATCGTATTACTAATATCATCAAGCTCAACTGTATTGTTGTTTTTTTAAGGTTAAGCGATAACTGTGAACTTCACTGACTGTTAAGAATGTAACTGTTTAAAATCAGTACATCTGCTGTCCAGGAATGTTTGTATTTCATGTAAGTCGTATACAGGAGCTGGTATTGATGATTTAAGAATGTTGATTTCTTCTCTGATGGCTTGAAAATCAAATTCTTTTCTTTTATTTGATAGGGTATTTATGGCTTTCCAAATTGATTTACTGTCTGATTTATTCTGTACTAGATTCATAAAGTAATTTTTTTTCTTGTCTTATTAAGTATTGAACTTTGTTTCTGAGTGAACGGTAGGTCCTAAAGTCCTTGATTGTGTGCGCCCGTTCACGTTCTCTCATGGATTGCAATATTTCAGGTGTTATCCAAGGTGACTTCGGCTGGTGTTGTACTCTCACCTCTTTCATGGGGACATGTTTGTCTAATATATCTCTGAAGATCTTTAGGCAATATTGTATTGCCTCATCAGGGTCAGTTAGTTGGTACACGTGTGTAAGTGAAGATTCTTGCAAATCACTCTTTCCGTGCGTATGGTCGAATTTTCGACATTTCCGGTGGTCCCAAGGTACCGTATGGTCGAAAATTCGACAATTGTTTGTTTCATTAAAACAAGCGGTGTAACATTTAGATTGTACATATTTCGTCCGCGATTCCGGTGACACTTTCAAAATGGAGAATGCGTGCCTAGTTACGAGCGATGCCGAGCGAGAACAAGGACGCGAAGCATTCAAAATTTTTCAATTTTTGACGATGTAGATAGGGGTATGGACATAGCCTATGGCCACCCCGCTGCTCTTGAATGTTTTCTAAGTAGATCTAGACATATTTAGACGACTGGAGAAGTAGTTAGGAGATTAGTTCAGACATTCATTCAGCGAGAATGCAATACGGAGTCACAATACGAGATCGACAAGTAGATCTACACATCTCAGATGGTAAGTAGGGGTAAGTAGCGCGGATCTAGACCTAGCCGATGGTGAGCTGGCCACAATCAGTGTCTAAAAACATCACATTACTTCTTTTTTTCCTAAAAAACTCTGCATTTATGAAATTTTCATTCATTTAACTATACTTTGAAACATATTAAGTATACGGAAGTACATGGAACTACTGTTTTCCATTCCATTTTACAACTAGACCCCCTTACAGTCAAGACCCGCGTTTTTACTCCCGCACCCAACGACACGTCCGTGTTTCTTCTACCGCGCGGAAAGAGAGAATAATTCTAGGTTAAATTTTCTGAAGCTTCTAAATTTCATTCTTGTGTGATTGTGTTTAGGAAGTTTATACCCCTTTCTTGTCCACGTACAGCAGACTGGGTAATGATCACTTAATGAAGTATGAGGGATGTTACATTCAATGATGTTTCCTGGGTGGGCTACATATAGAGAGATTGAGATTATTAAAGAAATGAACGAAAATGCTACGTGCTTCTCTTGTGTTTAAGGCCAAGAGCGTACGTGAATTAAATTGCCTGAGTTTAAATCTCAAAGTGTACAGAACAATGATTAAAATAAAAGAAAAAAAATTAAACAATTAAAGGAACACTACATAACCCTGAATGACTGACAACTCACTACCAAAAATAGCTCTAAGATGGACACCACAGGTGAACAGAAGTAAGGGTAGACCAAAAGAGACATGGAGAAGAACAACAGAAAGGATGTTTGATTGATTGATTGATCTTTATTTCAAAAGGGTTAAGAATTGGGCACGCAGGCCCGTCTGACATTCTGCCCTTTATCATACATCTTTCACTCTATTCCAGACATTCTACAAATATGCTGTTCATATAACAAACATAACTAACATTGAAGCTGAGAGACATAAAATAAAATATAACATTTACGTTTCGCTCTTAAACATTCACTCAGTACAGAAGTAACTACATACATTATAAATGACTATCTACTAAACAACATTTTCGGGACTATTCAGAAAACAATTAATTGTATTCGGTGTCTGTAAGAGCAGCTTAAGATAACTTTTAAGTTTTATAATTCATGGAGGCATGTAGTCGACATCAAATAGATATTGGGAAAGCTTGTAGTTGTAGGAAGGAGTATAATTTATATTTTTTATATAGGATGGGAGGGTATTCCAAAGATGAGCAGCAGAATAACTAAAGCTTTTCTTGTAAAGATCAAGTCTAGGTTTTGGAAGACATATGTTGTTCAAGCGTTGGCTGCACTTTGGGTTAAATTTAAACAGGTTCCATAGATAAGGCGGGGCATGTCGTGAAAGAATTTGATGTACTAACTTGGCCTTGTTGAAGAGGAACCTGTTCTTAAGAGGTAGTATTTTGATACGTTTGTGATGATTAGTTGATTGTGCTTGATCTTTGTCACTAATAAGCTTTACTGCTCGCTTTTGGAGAGAGCAAAGCCTTTTTGTATTTGACACTGAGCAACCATCCCAAACTGTTGAGCAGTAGTCTAAATGTGTTTGTATATGAGCTATGTAGTATGTCTTCCTAGTGTCTTGATCTATGAAGTGCTTAATTTTAGCTAATTGGTATACTTTTTGTGCGATGAGTTTTGTTAGACATTGCACATGAGAGTTCCAGGTCAGATGTTGGTCAATAATAAGACCTAGTGTTTTGTGCTCGCTAACGTTTTCTATCTGTGATGTTTCTGTACAGAGCCGAAGTGTTGTTTTTGTTGCGTTTTGTAGTTTCTGTCTTGTTGTTATGAGCATTGATTTTGTTTTATCTGTGTTTATAATCATGCCATTATTTTTGCTCCATCCAATTAAATTGTATAACTCGACCTGAAGAGTTGATTCTAGATTAACACAATCGTAGTCACTGGTGTAGATTGTGCAATCATCGGCAAAAAGGTCACAAGAAGAGTGTTTAAGATGAAGTGGAAGATCATTGATATAGATAGCAAAGAGCAACGGGCCTAGAATAGAACCTTGCGGAACACCAGTGTCAACTTTAGCAGAATTTGATAGAGAATTGTTGAAGAATACTACCTGTTGTCTGTCTGACAGAAACGATGCAATTAATTTTATTAGGTCAGGGTGCAGTCTATAAGTCTTTATTTTTCTTACAAGAATATCGTGGTCAATCATATCAAATGCCTTTTTAAAGTCGACAAAAATGGCACCACATAGTCTGTCGTCATTTATGTTTACTAACCAGTTTTCTGTCATTTTGGTAAGAGCTGTGTGGCAGGAATGATTGGGTCTAAAGCCTGATTGACTGTCTATGAGTAAATTGTTCTCTTGCATGTGTCGTAGAGTTATTTTGTGTATGTGTTTTTCGAGTGGTTTTGATAATGACGATAATATGGATATTGGTCTATAGTTGGTAAGATTGTTAGATGAGCCAGATTTAAAACGAGGATACACCTTAGCAGTTTTAAAAGCCTCAGGAAAATAACATTTTGCAATGCACTGGTTGTAAATATATGTTAGTGTATGTGAAATGACAGGTGCAGCATAACGTAAGATCTTATTACTAATATCATCAAGCCCAGTTGTATTGTTGTTTTTTAAGGTTAAGAGATAACTGTGAACTTCACTGACTGTTAAGAATGGAATGTGTAACTGTTTAAAATCAGTACATCTGCTGTCCAGGAATGTTTGTAGTTCATGTAAGTCGCATACAGGAGCTGATACTGATGATTTAAGAACGTTGATTTCTTCTCTGAAATGTGTACTGATATGTGCGCTAGTGTATGTACGATTGATGGCGTGAGAATCAAATTCTTTTCTTTTATTTGATAGGGTATTTATGGCTTTCCAAATTGATTTACTGTCTGATTTATTCTGTATTAGATTCCTGAAGTAATTTTTTTTCTCTTGTCTTATTAAGTATTGAATTTTGTTTCTGAGTGAGCGGTAGGTCATAAAGTCCTTGATTTTGTGCGCCCGATCACGTTCTCTCATGAATTGTAGTATTTCAGGTGTTATCCAAGGTGACTTCGTCTGGTGTTTTACTCTCATCTCTTTCATGGGAACATGTTTGTCTAATATATCTCTGAAGATCTTTAGCCAATATTCTATTGCCTCATCAGGGTCAGTTAGTTGGTACACGTGTGTAAGTGAAGATTCTTGCAAATCATTAAGGAATAATTCTAGGTTAAATTTTCTGAAGCTCCTAAATTTCATACTGATGTGATTGTGTTTAGGAAGTTTATACCCCTTTCTTGTCCACGTACAGCAGACTGGGTAATGATCGCTTAACGAAGTATGAGGGATGTTACATTCAATGATGTTTTCTGGTTGGGCTACATATATATGATCTAATAATGTGGATGATACTTCTGTTACTCTGGTAGGTTTGGTGACAATTTGGCAAAGATTATAGGATAATATAATATTGCTCCAAGTTAGATGTGATTGTGTTAGATCTATGTTGAAGTCTCCAAGAATGATAATATCTTTGAACCTAAAGGTTGAAACCTCATCCATCATGGTCGTGAAGTGATCGTACCACAGAGATGATGCATTTGGATTACGGTACAAAAGTCCAATAATTAATGGACTCTGGTTTGGCATTTTAACTTCCACCCAAATACACTCTACCTCTGATGATTCGAGGTCTTCTCTACGACTAAACTGGATAGCTGTGGAGACATACATTACTAGACCCGTTTCTAGTTTCCTGGTTGGGTCACGCCGGATCAGGTTAAAACCGTTAATTCTAATATCTTCATCGGTTATGTTCCTATTTAAACGGCTTTCAGAGAAGCCAAAAATGTGGAAATTTTGATGTAATATGTGTGTTACTTCAGGAATTTTACCTAATAGGTGATATACATTCAGATGGCCTAATCGAAGTCCTTCCTTATGTAACCATTTTTCGGTAGGTGGGGTCATTTTATTTTCCTGTCTCCTGTTACTGGTTTGAAAATAATTCCTATTATGATACTTAATACTGAGGTAAATAAACTTTTAAATACTACACAGAGACACACTCTGTATATTAAACTTTCAACTGGTACACAACTCACTAGCTGAAATAATTGGAAGCTGAAAGAGAGACGCGTCTAACTACTGAATAATTAAATGCTGAAATATGTGAATTCACTAACAAGTTAAGTAATTAAGTATATAGTTCTCACACACACACACACAGATACAACTCACAAACTGCAACGACCTATAGAAAGTTGACAAGAATTAGAAAAATAGATACAAAAGAAGGGGCAAGAAATAAAATGCAATAATAAAATGTAAAAATTCTAAATAAACGTAAGAATGAAAATATCAGTCACTATGTCTTGCTGAACAATTCTTTTTCGACATTGCGGGTTGAAGGTTACAGTTTGTTGAGCAATAGAGGGCTCACCTGGGCAAGAGCAGAGAAAAAAGGCAAAGGACAGGCATTTGTGGAAAACCCTTGTGGAAGCCCCATGTGCCCTGGGCACTTAAGGTTCAGAGAGAGAGAGGGAGAGAGACATAACCCTGTCAGTACGATATACCAGCCTGGCATAAGGGAAATAACTTTATTTCCGTAAGATAGAGAATTGCTAATATTCGAGAACTTTCCGTTAAAACAGATTTCTTTCTTCGTGTACTGTGTACTGTACTTGCTTGTATTACTGTACACTAAACACGTATTTGCACACACTCTGTTCTGTACTGTGCCTATTACGTTTTAACATGAGCATTAGGCCCAGTGACACAACAGACGTTACATTAGTATACTCCGTGTAACAAGACAATCCAGATAACAATAACCTCAACTACACATTAATACACGACATGACCAGTTACATGTAATCAACTAACTCAACACCACAGTTGACACTTAACAAGAATCCAATAACCACAGGATTCAGCAGATACAAATATGTAAATGTTTAATTATAAATCCCATTTGTTCGATGCGTGTTGCAAAGATGTGGAGTGTAAACTTGATGAGAACAATTACAAATGATCATAAAAAATATGTCCAGGCGACTAACATCGCCATGGGACCAAATCAGACATTCAACATTGACAAAACATGCCAACTTCAAAATTACACATAACTTTCAATCTGACATTACTACCTTGTCCAAAACGGGGACAAATCAAACACACAATCTACATGACTACTACATTTGTCCTAAAAAGAACAATCCATCAACTACAACAATCTGTCCTAAAAAGGACAGTCCATCTAACTTACATAATGAACTAAAGAATCTCTACATCCCTTTCTATAATTAAAACACTGCAACCTGTCACTACAACATTCTAACCCAAACTGTTTCCTCAAACTCGTTCATACATCCCGCCTATCAGAATCCACGTGATTCAGTTCTCCCTCGGAACACGAGATACTTTCTCCGTGCTTAGCATAAACAGATGAGTCGTGGTCTATTAGACCACAACAACAGGGTTTCTCACAAAACAATCTGTACAGAATAACATTCTGTTACAGAATATCTTCCCACCCCCTAAAAGTAGATATTTGGCCACCAAATATCTGCAAAAAAAACAAAAACAAAAAAAAAAAACTAACTTTAACAAATAACTCTCACTAGAGGTGAGCTATAAACACTCAATCAAAGCTGGTTATGCAGCTACATAAATTGCGTGCACGCACAATTTGTACAAAAAAAGTACATTGAACATTTGTGGTGCGAAACATAAATATGCATATATATATATATATATATATATATATATATACAACATTTTAATAATGAGTTCTTTGAATTTCACCATCTATTTCTACTGCCATAGAATTAGGGCAGGAACAAAGGATGGACTCCTTATTTGAGGAACACTACCAAACTAGTGTCTGTTGTGCTTTTTCTATAAATCCCTATAGATTTCTAACTTTAGGAAGAAGTGCAAGTAATATGCTGATCACAACACGTTCTATGAACTGCTTCCTGCCATCTAGTTCCAATAGTGGGAACTTTTCCATAAGTACTTTATGGAGATCTTTCATCGTGAACGTTTCCAAGTCCACGGTATCCATTATCTGCCCTATTGCCACAACGAGCTTACGATCGGAGATGTACAACTGGTCAAT
This sequence comes from Achatina immaculata, assembly GCA_009760885.1. Lineage (NCBI taxonomy): Eukaryota > Metazoa > Mollusca > Gastropoda > Stylommatophora > Achatinidae > Lissachatina > Lissachatina immaculata. The sequence goes on from CM019717.1 coordinate 28,073,785, forward strand.
CTCCGTATCGCAATCGGCACTAGGTGGAGTCTCTTCAGGGAAATAATCTTCACTGTGAGGACAGTGTTCCTTCTGAGACTGATAGAAAATATCGGATCTCCTCCGTTTCTTCCGCCTATGCCGGGGTCGCAAATCATCCACCGACATAGGAACTGCTGAGGCGGAAGCATCCACCTCCATATAGTGGTCTGAGGGAGGAGCTCTAGGGACCACTCTCTGCTGGGTTTCCTTCAGGTACCATGGCGGGAGCCTGGGAACAAAGCGAGGAGGCGGTGGAAGAGAAAATCTCTGTCTAATGGGACGCGGCAAGTAAGATCTACAACGATCTTGCTGATACTGCCTCTGAAAGGTCCCACCAGGCCACGATACATTAATGGCGACGTCCTGAACCATAGGACACAATGTATTAGTCGTCCTCTCTACTCTCTCTTTCTGTTGACAGGGACACGGAAAGTCAGTCTGCACAGAGCAATCTACTACAAGTGGGGGCTCTGCCTATGAATAGGCCTCCACAACGCTCACTGACTTTACGTCACATGTCTCAGATCCTTGTGACTGAGGAACGTCCCTATCAAGAACGTGAGCTGGTACTGGTATAGAAGTGGCACCATCGAAACTTGCTAACGTTTTCTCCTGCGCACCCGGATGAAACAACATCTGAAGGTCCATGGTGCGGAGGTTAGCAAACCACCTCTGCAACTTGACGTCTGACATCTCCTGCCGACTGAGGAATGTGTCCACCAAGGACCTATGGCCAGTCTTCACAGCGAAGTGTCTATTCGCCAGAAAATATCTCCACTTCTGCGTGGCGTAATGGACAGCATACGCTTCTCTCTCGAAAGTAGACCACTTAGTCTGAGAGCGCGACAGCTTCTGCGAAAGGAAATACAATGGCTCTTCAACTGAGAGTCCATCAGAAGAGGAGGCTGTCTGCACCAAACAGGCTCCAACCGCAACATTGGAGGCATCTGTATACAATGTAAGTGGCTTATGCAAATCAGGATGCGAGAGAAGCGGTACATTCGCAAGGCGATCCTTCAGAGACTCGAACGCAATTTGACAAACTGGAGACCATTTGAACCTATGACCCTTCTTGGTGAGGTCTACTATGAGAGCCACAATGTCCGAAAAATGGGGAATGAAACGTCGATAGTAACTACACGTCCCCAGAAAAGAGTGCACCTCCTTCAAAGGAGATGGCATTTCGGCAGTGCCTCTGACCTTCTCAGGATCAGGAGATATGCCTAACTGGCTGATGACATATCCGAGATACTTTGTCTCTGAGGCCACAAAGTGGCATTTTGATGGCTTGTGTTCGTGCAACCGGTTGAATACCGTCTGAAGATCGCGAAAATGGTCTTCGATCGTTCCATCAGTGAACACCAGTATATCGTCAATATAAGCTTGTGCAAACTTTCCTAAGCCTTGCAATACTGTGTCCATGAGTGCGGCAAAGGTAGATGGTGCCCCTTTTAAACCAAAGCTCGTGAAGTTGAAACGGAAATAGCCAAGATGGCAGCTAAAAGCTGACTTCTGCTGAGCGTCTTCGGATAAGGGAAAGCACCAAAAGCCACATCGAGCATCCAAAGTGCTGAAAAATTTGGCTTTGCCTATCGTGCTCAGGATGTCCTCAATGCGTGGCAATGGATATGACAATGAACGTGTCACAGCATTGAGTGCACGGTAGTCGCAACAGAAACGATGCGTACCATCCTTCTTAGTCACCAAGACAACTGGTGATGACCACTCTGAGATCGTGCCGGAAATTATTCAGTCACGCAACATATTCTCGACGGCCTTCTCTATCACCTCTCTACTCGCCAACGGAGTGCGGTAGGGTTTCCTGGAGATTGGCGGATGATCGCCTGTATCAATCTCCATCTGCACTGTCGAGGTATGAGAAATCTCGGAATCAGTCAAGGCAAAGACATCCTTGTTCTGTGTCAACAAACTGGATATTATGTCCTTGTGCACATCAGGGCACTGAACTTGTCGAACGATAATCTCAGAACGACTTTCAGTTGTTGACTCCTCAGTACCAGAATCTTGCTGTATAGAGTCAACTGACTCTGTGAGTGGTGTCAATTTACCTAGAACACATCCACGCTTGAGCTCGATGTGTTTACTAGAATGATTGATTACTGTCAACACGGGATAGTGATTAGTGTGGAGCTCACATACTGAGTCTACCAGCTCTATCTCCGGTTGTGACAGTAAGAATGGTGTCTCAATACCCTGAACCATATAAGAATTTACAGATGGAAAATCTGGTTGGGCTTTCAGTTTAAGGGGAATAAGATTGACTGAACGTGGAGAAAGAAGAGAAGAACACTGGACACGAAGAATAGAAGCAATGTGTACATCTAACTCTAAAGGAATCTTCTTGTTATGTATGTTTAGTGTACTAGAATTGTAATCTATGACAGCGCCAGAACGAGACAAAAAATCACGCCCAAGAATGGCGGAACGGTTCATGTTGTGAACCACATAAAAGCAGTGAGAAACAGTGACTCCAGCAATAGAGATTAAACTCTGCCAATTACTCTCATGGAAGCTGCAGTAACAGTCTGCAGAGTAATTCTAGCAGGCAAGAGTTTAGGAGCAGAACGTAAGGATCGGTATACAGAATCCTTGATAAGGCAGACACTAGCTCCTGTGTCTAATAATACTCTAATTCTACAGGTACCAATAGAAACAAGGACAGAAGTAGGAGTCGGGGGATTCGCAGCCACCGAGAGTAGTGGTGTAGCATGCGAAAATGAGACGGACTGCTTGGCAGACCAGATCGTGTAAAGATACGGTCGGGCACATGGGAGCTATTCATGCGCCGACTTCTCAGTTTAAATGTGAACGATCTTTTCGCACACTCTGCTTACAGAACCTGGCTATATGACCCTGCCTTTCACAATTGTAACAAGATCTAGTTTCTCGTGGTTGTGTACTCGAAGGTTTAGCCCTTCTGGTATTAGACCTCTGGTGGTCTGTCCTACCTTCTTCGAAGTGTGAAGGTGGGAGTCGAGCGTTCTCCTGATGAGAGACTAGCTGTACTCTCTGCGAAGCCATACTAGGAGTCTCTCTATGTGTCGTCATCTCACTGGTTGGTAGAGAGCCTGAAATAAAACCCTGTCGGGAACTATAACTAAGATTCATCGACCTCATGAGAGCAGTTTCCTGTAAAGCTAACTCCACCGCCTGTGAAAACATAAGAGGTTTATCTCTTAACAATTTAGCCTTCAAAGCCCTAGAAAGTATTGCATCTACGAATGACTGCACCAGTTGACTCTGCTCCAGCGGAGTTACCAATTCCGCCGCAGAGTAAGCAACTCTGGCTGCCTCACTGATGCGATCAGCCAGGCCTTGAATAGACTTTCCAGGAGTCTGTCTAGTAGAGGCTAGCGTATGCCAGGCATCCTGAGGAGTCTGCAGCACCCCGTATCGTGCCAGTAAGACAGATACAAACTCCTCCCATGTCTCTTGAACCTGGAGACGCTGCCTGACGAACTCTGCCAGCGAACCTGTGTTGCGTAAATACACCAATATCTTCTTATTTGGCGTATCAGTATTCCGTATGTCCATGAGCTTATCAAGCTCATCCACCCATGGTTTCAATTTTGCTGGGTCCCCGTCGAATCTTTGTACAGCTGACATCACATGGGAAAACTTCAAGTCATTGCTGACTTGGGACAGGGTATCTTGCAATATCCCCAGAAATTTGGCGTGGATGGAGCTGAAGCTATCGTGTGTCTTTCAGTAGTGCAACCTACTTATTCTCAGTATATAGCAATGGAGTAAATACAATACAACAGTACAAAGCAAAATCACCAAGTATTCAATGCAATGGCATCTCAAATATCAAATATCATGCACTAATGCCATACTATAATTATACGTAGAAAGAAATTCAATCATATTGAATTGCTACTAATTAACCAAACTAACTACTACTAAATCCTATTTTGAATTGAATTCAACAATAATTTTATGCACTGTCTCAAATATCACAACTAAATTAAATGTTCAGTAAAGTCCAACAAATGACACTTTAAAAGAATGTCCTAAAATATCTATTCCAAATATAACTGAATCTAAAATGTCCTTGATTCTACGCCACAAATAAAGAGCACATCCAACGACTGTCCATTTACAAGTGTCCACTCCTATCTATCTGCCGAATAATCTCATCCAAGCAAAACCTAGTTCATCAAGTAGGGATATTCAGAGTGTTCCTTCTTGTAGTAAAGCGGAAGACCCAAAGTAACTGCTGAAAATGCAGAAAACAGTTAATTTGACCACTTGTTACCTCCCCTGTCTAGGTGGAGCTGGTTGAGATGCGAGGTAACAAGCCTGTCTGGTTCCTCACCGGATACTAGTTCAGGATCAGGCTCACTGGACTTGACTGCAGGCACAGGTAAGTTTCAGTATCTGCACTGCCTAGCCCCCAGGAGCTAGATGTGCCGCAAACTTTCGGGCAAGCTGGACATCATCGCCGCCTTGAACAACTCCTACTCTAGCTATCCATAACACTAAACAAAAAATGCAACTCCCTAAGCAAAACTTGAGAACCGCTGACGAAAACATACTATCAAAACACAATTGTGGGCTATAAAATACATGCATGAACTGGTCAACGTGTAAACAAACACACTGGTCGTGACGAGTGACCTGATTCGGCACCACTAAAACAGATTTCTTTCTTCGTGTACTGTGTACTGTACTTGCTTGTATTACTGAACACTAAACACATGTTTGCACACACTCTGTTCTGTACTGTGCCTATTACGTTTTAACATGAGCATTAGGCCCAATGACACAACAGACGTTACATTGGTATACTCCGTGTAACAAGACAATCCAGATAACAATAACCTCAACTACACATTAATACACGACATGACCAGTTACATGTAATCAACTAACTCATCACCACAGTTGACACTTAACAAGAATCCAATAACCACAGGATTCAGCAGATACAAATCTGTAAATGTTTAATGATGAATCCCATTTGTTCGATGTGTGTTGCAATGATATGGAGTTAAAACTTGATGAGAACAATTACAAATGATCATAAAAAATATGTCCGGGCGACTAACATCGCCATGGAATCAAATCAGACATTCAACATTGACAAAACATGCCAACTTCAAAATTACACATGACTTTCAATCTGACATTACTACCTTGTCCAAAACGGGGACAAATCAAACACACAATCTACATGACTACTACAACATTTGTCCTAAAAAGAACAATCCATCAACTACAACAATTTGTCTTAAAAAGGACAGTCCATCTAACTTACATAATGAACTAAAGAATCTCTACATCCCTTACTAGAACTAAAACAGCACAACCTGTCACTACAACATTCTGACACAAACTGTTTCCTCAAACTCGTTCATACATTCCGCCTATCAGAATCCACGTGATTCAGCTCTCCCTCGGAACACGAGATACTTTCTCCGTGCTTAGCATAAACAGATGACCACAAGACCACAACAACAGGGTTTCTCACAAAACAATCTGTACATAATAACATCCTGTTACGCCGTAATCTTCACGACTCCTGTTTGTTGTAAAAACTAGTTCAGTACTGAAAGTCTGATTATCATGAGAAAGGTAAGGAAGACGTTTCTAGAAGCTAACAGGGTGCGTGGTAATTGGCACGAGCTTGAAACAGTGAATGAAGATAAATCCCGATATTTCATAGCGTAGCCGGGAAATATAAAAACACATTGGACAGATAGGAGGGATCTCAGACAGATGACAGATAAGAGGGTTTTCAGACAGAAGACTGAGGTAGGAGGAGGCTCAGACAGAAGACTCAGATAAGAGGGGTCTCAGAAAGAAGACTCAGATAGGAGGGGTCTCAGAAAGACTCAGATAAGAGGGGTCTCAGACAGAAGACTCAGATAGGAGGGGTCTCAGACAGAAGACTCAGGTAGGAGGGGTCAGACAGAAGACTCAGATAGGAGGAGGCTCAGACAGAAGACTCAGATAGGAGGGGTCTCAGACAGAAGACTCAGATAGGAGGGGTCTCAGACAGAAGACTCAGATAGGAGGGGTCTCAGACAGAAGACTCAGGTAGGAGCGGTCTCAGACAGAAGACTCAGGTAGGAGGGGTCTCAGACAGAAGACTCAGATAGGAGGGGGCTCAGACAGAAGACTCAGATAGGAGGAGGCTCAGACAGAAGACTCAGATAGGAGGGGTCTCAGACAGAAGATTCAGATAGGAGGGGTCTCAGACAGAAGACTCAGACAGGAGGGGTCTCAGACAGAAGACTCAGATAGGAGGGGTCTCAGATAGGAGGGGTCTCAGACAGAAGACTCAGATAGGAGGGGTCTCAGACAGAAGACTCAGGTAGGAGGGGTGTCAGACAGATAGGAGGGGTCTCAGACAGAAGACTCAGATAGGAGGGGGCTCAGATAGGGGGAGGCTCAGACAGAAGACTCAGATAGGAGGGGTCTTAGACAGAAGATTCAGATAGGAGGGGTCTCAGAAAGAAGACTCAGATAGGAGGGGTCTCAGACAGAAGACTCAGATAGGAGGGGTCTCAGATAGGAGGGGTCTCAGACAGAAGACTCAGATAGGAGGGGTCTCAGACAGAAGACTCAGGTAGGAGGGGTGTCAGACAGATAGGAGGGGTCTCAGACAGAAGACTCAGATAGGAGGGGGCTCAGATAGGGGGAGGCTCAGACAGAAGACTCAGATAGGAGGGGTCTTAGACAGAAGATTCAGATAGGAGGGGTCTCAGAAAGAAGACTCAGATAGGAAGGGGCTCAGACAGAAGACTCAGATAGGAGGAGGCTCAGACAGAAGACTCAGATAGGAGGAGGCTCAGACAGAAGACTCAGATAGGAGGAGGCTCAGACAGAAGACTCAGATAGGAGGAGGCTCAGACGGAAGACTCAGATAGGAGGAGGCTCAGACAGAAGACTCAGATAGGAGGAGGCTCAGACGGAAGACTCAGATAGGAGGGGGCTCAGACAGAAGACTCAGATAGGAGGAGACTCAGACAGAAGACTCAGATAGGAGGAGGCTCAGACAGAAGACTCAGGTAGGAGGGGACTCAGAAAGAAGACTCAGATAGGGGGGTCTCAGACAGAAGACTCAGATAGGAGGGGTCTCAGACAGAAGATTCAGATAGGAGGGGTCTCAGACAGAAGACTCAGATAGGAGGGGTCTCAGACAGAAGATTCAGTTAGGAGGAGACTCAGACAGAAGAATCAGATAGGAGGGGTCTCAGACAGAAGATTCAGATAGGAGGAGGCTCAGACAGAAGATTCAGATAGGAGGGGGCTCAGACAGAAGACTCAGATAGGAGGAGATTTCAGACAGAAGACTCAGGTAGGAGATCTCAGACACAAGACTCAGATCTCAGACAGAAGACTCAGATAGGAGGAGATCTCAGAGAGAAGACTCAGATAGGAGGAGATTTCAGACAGAAGACTCAGGTAGGAGATCTCAGAGAGAAGATTCGGAGGAGATCTCAGAGAGAAGACTCAGATAGGAGGAGATCTCAGAGAGAAGACTCAGATAGGAGGAGATCTCAGACAGAAGACTCAGATCTCAGACACAAGACTCAGATAGGAGGAGATCTCAGAGAGAAGACTCAGATAGGAGATCTCAGAGAGAAGACTCAGATAGGAGGAGATCTCAGACAGAAGACTCAGACAGAAAACTCAGTTAAGAGGAGATCTCAGACAGAAGATTCAGATAGAAGGAGATCTCAGACAGAAGATTCAGATAGGAGGAGATCTCAGATAGAAGACTTAGATAGAAGGAGATCTCAGACAGAAGATTCAGATAGAAGGAGATCTCAGACAGAAGACTCAGATAGGAGGGGGCTCAGACAGATAGGAGGGGGCTCAGACAGATAGGAGGGGGCTCAGACAGATAGGAGGGGGCTCAGACAGAACTCAGATGGGAGGGGGCTCAAATAGAAGACTCAGACAGAAGACTCAGATGGGAGGGGGCTCAAATAGAAGACTCAGATAGGATGGGGCTTCGACAGAAGACAGATAGGAGGGATCTCAGACAGATGGGACTTGGGAGTCAGAGAGTGATAGTATGATTTTTGGATAGTCAGCGTTTTCCAGTCATGGTTGCTAGGTAGGACTACGATTCCTTATAACTGGTCGTAGGAGTAATGCTCCAGTCATGTAAAGTATTGTTGTTTGTCCCATGGGGCATAGCTTTGTGTAGGAGTGTTGGATCATATTACTTACCAGTTTTTTTTTAGTTTGTGATATCAGGAGAGGTGCTCTTACTGTTTAGTGTAGGAATTACGACTGAAGTGTTATAAAGTTTTTGGGATATTGATTCAAGTGGTTGGAATAGTGTGGTTATTCGAACTGAAATCTGCAAGTATGTCCTGAGTCATGTTTTGTTCCTATGGTGAGATAACTCCCTTGCCGGGACACTTGGCATTATGCATTTTTTTTTTTTTTGGTGAATTGTCAGATTTCTTGACTTAATTCATCCCTCATCTCGTCATCCACATCTAATTCCATTTTAAAGCTTTGTGGTTCTTTGAAAACTATAAATTGGAGACTGTTGTGATAAAAACATTTTCATTTCTTGTGTTGTATCGTGGAATGTCACGCTGGCTGTTATTAGTCTTGTGGTCAAGGACGTCTGTAATATCAATGTGTGAACATGTTGAGAACCTGTGGTGCGCCTTTACCTTGTGTTTAGTTTAGTAACAACTTAGTGGATTCCAATTCTTGGAATAGTTAACCTGAGGAGCAAAGAGAAAGCTAATTACACTCACATTCCTTCAGTAAAACACACAGCTGGCCAATCTAACTCGTTCTTCAATAGTCATGGTAACTCCTTCATAAAGCTACCCTAGGATGAACAAAATATGCTACTGAACAAAACAAGATGCATCTCGCTCGTTATCTTGTGTAAAAGCTTGCACTGGCAATCTAAAATATGATTTCCGTTAAAGCCTCAAACTCACTGAACTTTCTTGTTTTCTACCGCCCAGTCTGAAAATGAATAAATTCCCTTAATTAGGTCCCAGTACAGCCAGTATGCCTGGTCTGTGATGAGGGTCGCAAATATAGGACACCGTGCGCCCAGAGAATGCGTACATTTAATGGCATATGTCTCGTTTAACGTCATGTTTCTGTCCAGGGCATAATTATAGTAAGTGACACCGCCAACAACAGAAGGCAACATGCCAAACAGGTACACGTCGTCAATCCAGAAGAAAGGTGTCGTCATGGCAGCCTGATACAATGGTTCCATTAGGTCAGAGGTCATTATAACCACAAACCCGCTACAGTAATCATACGGGAACATCTCCTGAGATGCAAATATATGAGAGTCCACTTTCCACTTTCCTTCTCTAAGAATCGGCATGGTCCCATTAAACCATACGTTGCAAAATAAAGACCTTTTCTTCCCACTCATGTGGCTAAGAAAAGAATACAATAGTTTAAACATATTAATTAGAACATCATCATCTATTTTTAAAACGAATTGTGAATTAGAGCAGTACTGGCTAACCCAGCGGTAACCCATAACTCCCTTGAGCGAGAGATTGTGGTAGTCGTCTGTAAAATCACCCATTACTGTGTCATTGTACGTAGCATGCTCTATCCATAGAACCTTCTCTAGTGTTCGGTTGTAGGTTTTGCCTAACAAGAAAGCAACACGAATTTGGAATGGTCGAAACAATGTTCCCAACGCAAAGCTGTCTCTGATTCGCTGTCGTCTCTCTAGATTTGGCAGTGCTGTATGTACTATAATTACAATATCTACTCTCTCGACGTCATTGCAAAGATTAGGATTTAATAGTAAATATCCGCCAATTCTTCTAGCTGGAAATATGGTCTCGTTTTTTAGAAATGAGTCATTTAGAGCTTTCTTTATCTGAGCAAGCTTTCTCGCCACCAGGGGGTTGAGAGTAATGTTTACTGTCTTTTCTGTACTAGACGGCATCCGGTGGTAAACTGATGTGAGCGAAGTGCCGACGGTGTCCTTGTTGCATTTATTAAGAATTTGAATTGTGAAAAATCCTTGAAGAAAGAGAAGTACGAAGCAGATGCTGGAGAATATCACCAAAATTTTGATTACACTTACAGAAATCACCTTCTTCACCATGCGTAATTTCATCGCAGAAACGTGGTCTTTGCCTGCATGAAACAAATTATAAGATATTTTTTATAGATTAATGTTTGAAACAAAATATAAAATTATTATGTAAGTAAAGCCTTTATTCGGCAATCAAAATGTCAAATACTGCCTACTGCATTGTTTACATGGCGAGCAAATCTCTCATTACATTAACAGTCTTCAACAAGATAGAATTCACAGTATAATATTACGACATACATAAAACAATAGAAATACTTGAAACTTAAAGGAATACATTATTTATGGAGTTTGGAAAAATAGCAACATTATGCTAAATACATACAGCTTTTACTTCGTTGCTGGGCAAGTTTGTATTTATTTTCTGAGAAACAAGTCTCACTATTACTGCTCAGAAAAGGAATGTTGTTAATTTTATTGTTAACTTGTCCTCTGGTCCAGTCTATCTTTCGACACCAATAAAAGTCTTCAAAAGCACAGAATATTAAGTACGCGAATATCTGGTGTTCTGTGGCTTTTCTACCACTGAAGTTTGCTGAATTTACATTTAGAAGTATCATCATTGTCCTCTAGACAATATACTCATTCTTGGCAGGAAGATCTTAGTACAGGTGTACGAACTCCCTAGCGCCGACGAGAATCCTTGACTGAAGGCAATAGCAGTGAAGGCAGAACCCGTTCCAAGAGCCAGAGAAGCCGACACGCTATCTATTTCACCAGTTTTTCTCTCCTGTCTGCCTAATGATGTCTGTTTTCATTTAAGTCTTGAAGTTTGTTATTCATCTGAAGGTCCTGGGCCGTTAGTATACATCATGGTTTTTAACGTCGTTATGAATGCTGCGTCGTCGTAATGGACGGAAATAAGAAAAGGAAATGACAAACACTGTGATATAAAGGTCAGCTTACAGTTTACCTTAAGCTATCGTCTTCAGATGGAACCCAAGTGAAAAACTACTTTTCCTCTTTGAAACGTTTTTATACCTGCGTAGCTCAAAAATAGTTACCTATCAAGATTTTTCTTTCCACACGGCAAACAAATCAGCACAACCAGTACACTCTTTCTAAAATTGTAACCTATTTCAGACTTCTTATATCTTTCTAAATTTTCTCCGTGTATCAGACTTACTGTCTCTTTCTAACTTCCCTACTGCTTAAACATGCTGAAACGATTATGAACGAAAACTTAAGACATATTTAAAAGAAGGCAAATAAACGACAATAATATCAAGAGGAAAGTGATGATATACTTCGTGTCTAGACGTTAAGGACATATTCTTATACTTAAATCAATAGTGGTCTACTTTTTTTTAAGTAATCAAAAACTGAATATTTCACCTGGGCAGTCTTCGCGATAAATGTGACCTTGTTTGAGACAATTTCACTTAAAACCAGTGCTAGCTTTCTTCGCTCTTACACTCACCCATATCTGCTTATACACTATGAATGTTTACTCATTTCAGCGCCATTTTTAAAACTGATTTGATTTTTCTTTACCTGTTGTAACCCGTACGGGATTACTTATTTGTAATATTGTTTTCTCGAAAACGTTATTTCAAGCATGAAGTTCTTTTCTTCCTTTCTCCTGCTTCTTCCTTTATTTTCAATGCATTTTTCTGACCAAAATTTCTTTATTATCATAAATCTGTTATTATTCTTCGGACTTTAACTGTAATCACAGCGTGGCGTTACTGCCCCCGAGCATTCCTATATGTGCTCCACCTTCCGTTCCAACATCCACTGAAGTGTTAGCCTGCTGATGGAGCCAGCCACACACTAGTTGTGGGTAACACGCGTTAAACCACTTCGTTCGGAAAAACGTCCACTCCCCCTCCCCTCCCCCAATTCGATCATCTTCCTGTTTTGACTGTTGTCATTCAACTCGTTATCGTCCTCCAAGTATAGTCTAGCCAATCTCCTCCTTGCCCATTTTTAGAGTGCCATGAATTGATGCAATGCCTGCCAGCTCATCCGCTTTCTCATTGCCTTAGACTTCCGCTTGACATGGACAGTAAATACACGTCTGGATAACCGAGAGCCCTCTAGAAGCTGGCTCCACTCCCTGCGAAAGAAATGTCTCTCGATTCTCCGTAACATGTTTTGTGAGTCTGTTACAACGACAATGTTACATAGTCTGTTCATGTGAGTCGTCCTGCTTCATCAACCAGGAAATTGCTTCTAATGCATCCTGGACATCTCTTCTCCTGTGTACCAGCTAACTGACCCTGATAATACCCTGGAATACTGGCTTCATGGATATATTTAACAAGCATGTTCCTATTAAAGAGGTGAGAGTTAAACATCAAGTGAAGTCTCCCTGGATAACACCTGAGATATTGCAAGTCATGAGGGAAAGAGGTCAGGCCCACAAAAATAAGGAATTCACTAGCTACCGATTACTTAAAAACAAAGTCCAATACTTAAATAAAGAAGAAAGGAGAAATTACTTTAGGAACCTAGTTCGAAATAAATCAGACAGTGTCTGTCTGGAAAGCCATTAACATTCTAGCAAACAAGAGAAAACAGCCTGGCTAACGAGGCAGAGATCGGCATATCCGCATTGTTTTATATCCCCTCCCCCTCCTCCTCCCCCGACACCTTTCACTATCAAGAGGTACAGATCCTAAATGTACCGGTCTCGCTGTTGGACTGGAAGAGGATTATAATATGACGACAAATTGTTGGATGGTGAACTGGTTTACAACCAATTTAGAAACTTGAGTAAGAAAAATTTAAGTAAATGTGAATGTCCAAAGAGTGGCTACACTGTGTGGTAATGGTCGGAAACTACAGCAAGGCGGCTATCGACCCTATAGAGACACAAAAAGCAACGCATCCATCCTGCCATATGATGGTTAAGAAAAGTTTCAGAGGAAAGAAGAGACGACAGTTGTTGCACTGGACCTGGAGGATGCATATAACAGACCTGACTACACAACGCTCCTGTGCCTTATGACGGAAATGGGCACTGACGCCTGGATCGTGCAGTGGGTAGCCTCAGTGCTTCTAAAGAGAACTGTGACACTGTGATATGAATCATGGACCTCGGAGCCTAGGATCGTTGCGCCAGGACAACATCAAGGCTTTTCACTGTTACCCAGTGCTTTACAACATATACACTGCCAGGATTACACAACTACACTAGGCTGCATATGCAGATGACATCCTGACATGTGCACATGACATCCTGACATGTGCACATGGAAACTAATGATAGAGAATATTTGCCCACATTCAGGAAAATATTGATCATATCATGAACTGGTGTAAGGACAACACCACAGTGATAAACCCCGTCACGGCCAAAGTCCTGTGGTGCTCATTAGATAACACATCTGGGAAGACCACTCTTCCGGCAATGCAGTTCAAGGGTAAATGTACGAGAAGGAGCAATTTTTTAATTACCTGGGGACTGTGTTCGACAGGACACTGTCTTCCAACCACTACATGGACATGGTTATTCAGAAAGCAAAGAAAGGTCTCAGTGCAGTAAAGGCTATGGCAAGTGCTGGACTGCCACAACGGAAACTCTTCCTGCTTATGCGGGCGTTGGTGATGTCGGTGGCTGAGTATGGCCTCGGTCTTCTGACTTTATCCACGACTCAGATAATCAGGCTTTCAAGAACTCACTATGAGCCCTTGAGAGCAATTCTGGCGTGCACCAGGGAACTCCGATCATAGCTAAGCGCTACTCGCTAGATATGCCCTGCATGAAAGTAAGGCATAGTTATGAGCAAGTGAAGATGTACCTCAGGATTGCCGGCACGGCAAATCAGCCATTCCTATCAGAGACAAACTCAGCAAAGGGCAAGCTTATCAAGCGAGGGGGGGGTGTGGGTGGTGCAGGAAGAAGAGTTACCGTCAGCAGTCTGCGACCCAGAGTAGACTCCCCTAGAACTGGAATGGACTAAAGTGCCAAATATGCAGAATCTAATGAAGGTCTGGGCTCAAGGTAAAACAAAAGTCCAGGTACAGGAGCAGATTAAACATCACTCTAAACCACGTGACCCTGTGATCTTCACATACGGGTCAGTGGCATGGGGCCTAAAAAGTGGATGGGCCTTTATTGTCTACCGTAACGGTAAACCATTTGCGAATAAATCAGGAGCCTGTGCAACTACCACTTCGAGCATGAACGAACGAACGAACGAACGAAAGAACGAACATACTTTATTTTCAAAGGGTTAAGAACTGGGCACGCAGCTAACATTCTGCCCTTCATCATACAGCTTTCACTCAGTCACAGTCATTCAGCATTTGTTAATGAGCATAATAATCACGAATGACTGACAACTCACTACCAAAAACTCACTACCAAAAATAGCACTCAGATGGACACCACAGGGGAACAGAAGTAAGGGTAGACCAAAAGAGACATGGAGAAGAACAACAGAAAAGATGTTGAGCAATAGAGGGCTCACCTGGGCAAGAGCAGAAAAAAAGGCGAAGGACAGGCATTTGTGGAACACCCTTGCGGAAGCTCCATGTGCCCTGAGCACTTAAAGTTCACAGAGAGAGAGAGAGAGAGAGAGAGAGAGAGAGATAATAATCACGATAACACAATTAAATGATTATATAAATAAATAATAAACTTATCTCATGTCCATACACTCTACACTCTGATTTATGCAACAATATGAAATAAACTTGCATTCTTACATTCATTTAAAATTAACAAATTTATAGAAAAGCAGTAAAATAAATACAACAATTAAGCCATACTTTAAACTACTGTAAACTATGCTTAGGGAGCCATATAATCCATATCAAGCAGATTTGACACAGTTTAACGTTATAAGAAGGAAATTTACTTATAAGTTTTACATGAACTGGTAGGGAATTCCAAATGTAAGAGAAGCTCAGTAAGAGAAGCTTTTTTAAAAAACATATCAAGCCTTGGTTTTGGGAGAATACAATTGCTTAAGCGTTGGCTGTGTTTTGGTTTGAATTTGAACAACGACTACAGATAGGGTGGAGCATTGTGCGACAGAATTTTATGAATTAACTTGGCCTTGAAAATAAATCACTTCTTGTGGAGTAGAATATCAAGATGTTTGTCCTTATTTGTAATACGTGCTGCATGTTTATCATCTATAAGCTTTACTGCTCGTTTTTGAAGTGAGTAAAGTCTTTTTCATGTTTGACATGGAACAACCATCCCAGACTGTGGAACAGTAGTCCAGGTTTGTTTGTATCTGTGATATGTATACTGTTAAAAAAAAAAAGAAACGCAACAAATACGATGTTGCGATTTCAGCTGAAGTTTGCTGATCAAACAAGGGCAAATTGCCTGAAACGTTCACATTTGTACTTCAACTTCATGTGCTGACCTGAATTGTACTCAGCAGATGATTCATGAGCACAGAAAAGCGACACTAGTCAAAACAGCATTTTTGACAATAACTCATAACAGGTTCACAAGAATCTCGTGAAACGTACTGAACGCAAAACTCACTGACCATGTTATTGAATGCCTATAAAAGACTAACGGTCCTCGAATCAGTTCATTTGAAAACTCAGTGCGCAAGTATGGCTCATCTCACTATAGAACAAAGATTCATCATCATTGGATGTTTACAGAATAGAGAGTCACAAAGTGTAGTGGCCATACAATTTAATGTGGTTAGAAGCACCATTAGTCGACTTTGGAGACGATTTCAAGAAACTGGATCAGTTGCAGACCGGCCACGCAGTGGATGACCCATAGTCACAACTCCTGCCGAAGACCTCAGGAATCGATTTGCATCTGTGTCCTCAACAGTCCAGTCAATGACAGCAGCTCGTCGAATTTCATACCAAACGGTCAGGAACCGGCTGCACGACGATGGTCTTTGGGCTATAAGACCCTACAGAGGTCCTGTTCTTGCGGACCAGCATCGCCAGAGTCGATTGCAGTGTTCGAACCATCATTGTCAGTGGACCGTTGCGAATGATTGGAGAAGCGTTTGGTTTAGTGATGAATCATTCTTTCTGCTCCAGCGACAAGATAGATGGAGAAGAGTTTACCGCAGAGTCCATGAGCGCTACGTCCAGAACTGCGTAGATGCGGGTCCTCCACATGGTTGTGGAGGTGTACTGGTGTGGGGGACGATCTGAATGCTCAAAGATGCGTTGTTGAAATTCTTCGTCCTCACGTCCTTCCACTTCTGGCAGCACCAGGTCGATTTTTCAGCAGCTCGACCTCATGTGGTACAACTCACCACTCATTTCCTCGCTGACAACAACGTCCAGGCCATTCCGTGGCCATCCATGTCATCAGACATGAACCCAATAGAACACTTATGAACTCAACAGACAAGTCCGCCACGAGACGTGGCGCCAACCAATCTCCGACAGTTGTCTCTTGCACTGCGAGAAAAGTGGTCAGCCATTCCACAACAACAGATCCAACGGCTAATCGGATCCATGTCAAGGAGATGTCGTTCTCTGATACAGGCCAGAGGAGGCCATACACCTTACTGAAACGGAGGCCTCATCACAAAGAATAAAAGTCCAAACCAAATTTAAGGAACATCATTTCATTGTTAAAGTCTTAAAGTTTCTTCGTGCCAAGATTTAAACATTAATGCCGTAAAATAAAATTGTGATACAAGTTTGAAATCTGGTGTCCATTAAGATTACAGTAGCGTTGCGTTTTTTTTTTTAACAGTATAGTATATTTTTCTGGTGTCTATGCCAAGAAAATGTTTAATTTTAGTAAACTGGTAAACTTTTTGTGCAATGAGTTTTTTTAAAAATTGTCTGCGTGATGATTCCAGCTGAGGTGGTCGTTAATCATGAGACCTAGAGTTTTATGTTCACGAACATTTTCTATCTGTGAAGTTTCAACGTGGAGCTGTAGTATTGCTGGTGAATTTGTTAATTTCTGTCTTGTTGTAATGAGCATGGATTTTGTTTTGCTGGTGTTTATTATCATTCTGTTGTTGCTCCAGTAAATTAGACTGTTTATTTCAATTTGAAGAGATGACTCAATGTTAATACAGTCATTGCCACTAGTGTAAACTGTGCAGTCATCAGCAAAGAAGTCACAAGATGATTTTTTTACATGAAGTGGAAGATCATTGATGTAGATCGTAAACAGGAGAGAATAGATCCCCGTGGAACACCATTATCAACCACAGATGTACTTGACTTAAGAGTTTTTGGGGCAAACTACCTGCTGTCTGTTGGAAAGAAAAGATATAAAAAATTTTGTCAAGTCAGGGTGTAATTTATAAGTCTCAAGCTTTCTAACTAGGATTTCATGATCAATCATGTCAAATGCTTTTTTTAAAGTCAACAAAGATAGCACCACATAATTTATCATTGTTTTTATTAGATAACCAACATTCTGTCATTTTTGTGAGAGCTGTGTGGCAGGAATGTTTCGCCCTAAAACCTGACTGACAGTCAACAATCAAATCATGTTCATTCATGTGTTGTAAGGTTGTTTTGTGTGTGTGTTTTCTATGGATTATGAAAAAGACGATAGAATGGAAATTGATCTATAGCTTGAGGGATTTTTGTCCGAACCAGATTTAAAAAGGGGATATATTTTTGCAATTTTAAAAGCCTGAGGAAAATGACAATGTGCAATGCACTGATTGTAAATGTATGTTAATGTATCTGTAATTCCTATGGCTGAGTAGTGTAATATCTTGTTACTAATTTCATCAAGTCCTGCTGTGTTGATGTTGTTTAAAGATGAAAGATAATTATAAACTTCACTAATTGACATGAAAGGAACACTGGGTTGCTTTAGACTTGCACATTTGGTACCTATAAATTTATTTAATTCGCTTAAATCAAAAGTAGGGGTTGGTAGCGAAGATTTTAAGATACTGACTTCTTCTCTGAAGTGATTGCTGAACTCTTCACAAGTAGGCACATGATTATAACTCTGGAGAGGTGGGACAGGGTCTTGGTCAGTTATGGTTCGCCAAACCAGACGCTAGCATGTCAGCTATGGGTTGTTTATTGCCAAATCGAACAGTCTTAAAACAAGATTTTAAAAAATAACACACATAACATAAATGTAAAACTCATGGTTAACAGAATTAATTTTAATAAACTAAGCTATATTCTCATTATAACCTCGCAGGCCACATGAGACCCAAGGGTCATGTATCAGCTGGACACTCCTAGTGTAGGTCATATACTCGTATGATTGCAACATCTATGGGAAGGCTGACAAAGTAGCCAGGGAATATTAGCAATAATCAAATTTAACACCAGGATAGCAGAAAATATCGGCGGTCAGAACACTTAATAATAAGTGAAATAAGTTATATAAGAAAAGCATTCAATTAACGGATAAGACGATAAATACAAACTGACTAAGTTATACTGTCCAGAAAAAGAAACGCATAGCTTATATAAGCTTCATCTTTTTTATATGTTATGACAAACATTTTTTTCCCGGGTATCTCAAACCAAACCAAAAATTGTCACCAAGATATCAGGTCCATGATTTAGCATGAGTTTTGCTACTCTCCTGCATAGTCAGAACGCAGTAGCTGCCTGTGCTAATAATGCTTTTTTTTTACCATAACTCACGTTGCGTTTATGGAAAAGTCGTGATTTTTGTGGTGAGCACAACTCACTTCCCACGCAAATGAAACCCTATAAAAGGAAGAGGTTACACAAACAAATTCAGTTAATTTTCAAGCAGACAATTATAGCGCGTATATCACAAAATTTACGAAACATTGCTATTTGTCGCCTGCAAGCAGTCAAAAGTCAAAGTCAGGTTGCCAGGCATTTAAACGTGCAGCAGAGTACCATCAGTCGACTTTGGCACCGTTTCCAAGCCACTGGCTCAGCTGAAGACTGGCACCGCAGTGGACGACCCAGGGTGACAACAGCAGCTGACAATCGCTTTATTCTGGTTTATCATCTCAGAAACAGGTTTACAACAGCTTCCTCAAATGCCCAGTCATTGCTTGCAGGACGTCGTGTGTCTGATCAAACTGTCCGGAATAGACTGCATGAAGCTGGACTGGTGGCGCGACGACTTCATCGAGGTCCTGTCTGAACGAGACGCCATCACCAAAATCGATTTGTTTGGGTCAGCCAGCATCAACCTTGGACAACTGACAATCAGTAGAGTCGTGACTGGTTTAGTGAGGAAATTTACTTTTTGTCGCACCGCCGTGATATGCGGAGAAGGGTCTACCGTAGGCCAAATGAACGTTTTGCCCAAAATTTGGTTGATGAAGCTCCGCCGCACGGTGGGGGAGGTGTAATGGTGTGGGGAATGATACATTTCAACGGAAGGAGTCCATTGGTGCAGACTGAATGAGGCTTGAATGCGCAACGATACGTCAATGAAATTCTTCGACCTCATGTCCTTCCATTTTTGGCTGCGCAAAGGTCTTTGTTTCAACAGGGCAACGCAGACCCCATTCTGCACAGTTCACCACACAGTTCCTGACTGCAAACAACATTCTCACCCTTCCCTGGCCATCCCTGTCTCCAGACATGAATTGAATCCGATCGAGCACCTATTGGATGACCTGCGAAGACGTGTTTGTCGTTGAAACATTTCTCCAGCCAATCGTTGTGATCTGTGGCAGGCACTCCAAGAAGAGTGGGCAGCCATCCCACAGGGGCACATCAGACATCTGATCGCATCTATGCCCAGGAGATGTCGTCAGTCGCTGATCGATGCAAGCGGAGGCCACACACCATACTAACTTGAGAACCCCTGTGACTAACAAATTCTCGTCACACAGATGCAAGAAATTGCCAAGTGAGTGTTTAAACCTTTAGGTATTATTGTGTGCAATTTGACAATTTTATTCATTCAATTTAAAAAGCTATATAATATCACAGTTATGGCTAAAATTGGGTCGTCAGTAGTTATGCGTTTCTTTTTTGGACATTATAGAAACGTGACTGAGACAAAACTAAAAAAAATCACGGTAACTGAAAACAAAACATCGTTTGAACATAATGTGCAAGTGACCCTGTATCAGTCACTATAGCTAATATAAACAATGGGATTATGGGAATATGAACTGAAGAAAATAAATGAAATAAACAGAATATTTCACATTTGAAGAACTCATACTTTACAGTAAACATGGAAAATGACAGAAAAACTTCCGTTTAAAGTGTTACAGTATAAGAAATGAGCTATATAAATTGATGATGATGATGATAATGACGACGACGACAACGATGGCGATGATGATGATGATGATGATGGTGATGGTGGTGGTGGTGATGATGATGATGATGATCACGTAATGAATATGAAACCATTAAGATTTCCTGCAATTAAAAAAAAAAGAAATAAAACATTTAAAAACGAAGGTAAAATGTATATCATATTTTAGCAGTATGGCAGGTATAAGGCAAAAATATCTCTGCTTCAAGCTTTCTAGGTCGAGATCACGAACGTCATATGGCCAAAGAATTACGCATCCAGTTTTAACATACCCAGAAGGTAGTGACATTTTAGAAATTTGACTAAAGCTGGTCTCACTGTGTCTAAGTATAGGAAACAGGAGTTGATAATGGATTTTTCTTTTACCAACTCTGAACCCTGTTGCTAAAATAACCGTGCCATAAACGTCTGGAATAAGATGGCAAAGAGAATCAAAAGAACTCTGGCAAGAATGTAGTGACGTCGGGATGGTCTTCATATAAAGTAGCTGCAGCTGTAGCACCGTGCAAAAGCTGACTGCAGACTGTGAGAAATGGTGAACATGTGTTATTGTTCCATAAGTAACCTCGAGGCGTACTGGTCTGTTATATGATGGATGGATGGATGGATGGATGGATGGATGGATGGATGGATGGGTGGATGGATGGATGGATGGATGGATGGATGGATGGATGGATGGATGGATGGATAGTGTATTCACTGATTGATTTGTAATGTGAGGCTGGACTGAATGGAGAGATAAGTTGAAGACTGAATTAAAACTGGTTCTAGTAGAGATAGTCAAGTTTAAATATGTTACTGTAAATTTAAAAAAAACAACAAATAAACAAAAAAATATGTAAATAAAATAAACAGGTAAAATATTCAAGAGTTAAAAGATTACCAAACGGGGATATAAAATCCTTCACAACGAAATACAACAAGTATGTGATGTATGAAATATTACACTTTAACTTCTGAACTCGGCATAGAATGTACAATAAGTAGATTTAACAAAACCGCAGTTTGAAAAAAAAAAGCGGCTACTCAGTTACTTTCTGTCGCTGAACTGACTGAAGACGAAAGATTTGGGCAGTCGTGAGGAAAGACAATGGTTTTCAAATTTTTGTCACCAGTGGACCCATAACTTTCTTTGGCTGATTAATTATCTTTTTTGGCTGATTAATTATTGCGTCTAAGAAATGATGTAGATCAGGAAGCGCAGACGTGTAGTGGAATGAGTAGTTGACTGTGATTGATTTCTTGGTGATGTTCTAGGGAGCAGACTTCTGGAAAAACTCCACAACCTTTGAGTATATATCCTTAATGGCCATGCTGAATTAAAGACGAACTGTTTACAGAAGCCTTGTGGTAAAATATAATTAGATAATGAACAGAATCTCTTATAGCTTTCATGGGACCATCTCAAATATGTACAGGCAAAAGTACAAGGAGCGGGCTCAAAAACTGTGAAGACAAAAGTGCAACAGGTGGGTTCAAAATATGTGAATAAGCAGAGCTTATGCTCAATGATCCAAGAAGCTGCTGCCTTGATCAGGCAGGATGGTGGGAAAAAAGGGGGGGGGGGTGTTGATGAAATGATTTATAGCAATGGAAAAATGTAGTCGTTGGTTCAAACATCATCAGACTAGCCATCTGAGAATGTAGTCGTTGGTTCAGACATCATCAGACTAGCCATCTGAGAATGTAGTCGTTGGTCCAAACATCATCAGACTAGCCATCTGAGAATGTAGTCGTTGGTCCAAACATCATCAGACTAGCCATCTGAGAATGTAGTCGTTGGTCCAAACATCATCAGACTAGCCATCTGAGAATGTAGTCGTTGGTCCAAACATCATCAGACTAGCCATCTGAGAATGTAGTCGTTGGTCCAAACATCATCAGACTAGCCATCTGAGAATGTAGTCGTTGGTTCAGACATCATCAGACTAGCCATCTGAGAATGTAGTCATTGGTCCAAACATCATCAGACTAGTCATCTGAGAATGTAGTCGTTGGTCCAAACATCATCAGACTAGTCATCTGAGAATGTAGTCGTTGGTCCAAACATCATCAGACTAGCCATCTGAGAATGGTGATCCTGTCAGTGACAGGCATCTGAAAGGGTAGACTGAAGAGTACTCAAAGTTTTGCTCCTGAAGAAGAACCAGAGAATCGACACATGTAACAATGACCCTAACATCCTATGGTGGCTGAACTAGGTCTACAATCAGAAGCTTCCTATGTTATCAGAATGTTATATATTCCAATGTTATCAGAATGTTATATATTCCCATGTTCTGGTGGACAATAAAAGAGGAAAGCCGATTTTTAAAAAAAAATTATGACGCGATTCAGACTTGGACGTGACATGCAGGGCTAGTGTTATGGGTGCTAAATTTGTAGGGGGCGGGAGATTGCTATGACTAGAAGTTGAAAAATCCTACTTTTCTTCTATGTGAAGTGGATTATTTCTTCTTTCTGCATTTCATATTCTTTCAGAGGCATATTTTTTTAATTTGCTTTGGACACCATTAATGGAAACCATTACGTCTCAGTGGATAGTTTATTGGAAGCACACCTGATAGCTTAGAGGTTAAGAAGGGAGTCAGGAAAGTTATGTCCTTGCCCCTGCTCTATTCCGCATTTGTTTTACTGCCCTCTGACACACTGCATATCTCAGTGGTGGTTTAGACTGTGGATCGTCTAGTTTAGCATGACTTAGAGCTAAGACAAAGACAACGGAAGCTGTATACAAGGAAATTCTGCTTTCTGACGATGCAACTCCGGTAGTTTTCGGCGAGACTGATGTGAAGTTACTGAGTAACATGGACAAAACATGTTAACTTATTCTCATTGACAATAAATGTCAACAAGACGGGAATTCCTTCATAGGCACAACCACATCGACCATTATAACGTACAAAGTTTTGAATCAAAGGACAGGTACAGCTTTTTCAATCTACATTAAAAATACTCCATTTTAAATTTAAAAAATTCAAAAGAAAATTGTGGACCACAACTGACAGACTTAAAAAGAGCAGATGAAGGAACAGATGATTAGCTATCCAAAGCGAGGACTACGTTTCTGATATATTAGATATGCTTGGCATTTTCGTTTCTTTATATAAAACAAGGGAAACATATTCTAAGACTGTACCAAAAAAAGAAAAGAGACTGAATATATATAGGAACACTGAGTCATTTTAGAAGGAAAATATGTCAAAACTGAAGGCAAGAGATCTCAGGAGAAGGAGACCTGACCTTGTATAAAAAAGAGGCGTGTTCTGTAGAAGAATATGCCACTCAGTCATGACAGGAGCTGAGTAGGAAGAAGGTGCTCAGGTCCACCCAGATATTCAAGTAAGCCACTGTAAAGTCACCCATTCTTCAGCCTAAACGAATGTCTGTGCTTCGAGATCATAACGACTTCGCCTGCAGACAAGACAAGAACGACTTTCCTGAGACATGGCGCTAGAATTTAGTCTAAACCAAAGTTAATGGCTTTGCTCTTTACATTTTTATTAGTTTTTTTTGTGTTCATCCACAATAAACATTTAACGCTTTCAATCCTAAATTATTACTTCACATACTCCAGTAGAATAAATTTTGATTAGAAAGTTTGATAGAAAGAAACTAGAAGGAAGTTATCCTGTAAGTTAAAAGTATGGGTTGAATTAGAAATACAGCTATTTTTATTTAGATTGCCTAAATATCGCTCTGAACATTGATTCGCATAGATGTGCAAGATATACGAGTCTTGTCAGTGTTATTTTGAAGTGAAAGCGTTAAACTTTCCATGAAAATCAGTTTTAAATAGCAACAAAAATGCTTTTGTGTTACATTTACGCAAAGGTTTTATGGCTATGCCGTTACCTGCATATTTAATAACGTTATAAAGAGTTAGAAAGTTCTGCTTGAAAGACTTTAAATAAATTGGCACACACTTGCCGTATTGATGACATCAGCCAGGCGACTGATGACTTAATGGATAACTGTATAGAAATATTGAGTTATGTTATTATTTAATATAAACTATGAGACTCAGTTATTTCCTGCGCCACTGCCGAATACGAGATTTTAGCAGGCCACTTTTTGAAATCCCCTGACCCCATGCAGTCTGGTGTATGCTTTATTGGCGGCCTGTGTTTTATAATTTATCAAAGTAACCATATGTTACATTTAAGTTATTTTTCACTTCCGCTTGAAAGTATGGAGAACATAGTTGCAAAAAAATCTAATCTTCAGACCTCTACCATCTGCCACTCGCTTTTATATAAGGATAGTGGTTTCTATACTGAGGATATCGAACTCCCAAGACATTTGTACACAGATTTTAGATAACCAGTATTATCTCGGAATTACTTTGGACATTTTCACAAAACCCAGCCATAACTTAATTTTTCTTTCAATAACGGATGGAAACAACAAAATAATTTGCATCCTATAGATTAAAAATAACTGTATAAACTTCAGTAAATCTCACCGAGTAAAATTAACATATCTCGCGAATATCAGACATACCTGGTTTTTTGCAATAAATTTCTACATAAAGCACAAATCTGTAGCTCATAAACTGTATTTTTTTTGTACTGACATGATGAATTTATAAAAATGTAGATACATATGATTAGCGGGGTAGGGGTATCCCCTAGCAAAGGAGAAGTAAGACGTCTCCTTACCTCCGTCAGTCTACGGGACATCCTTGGGCAAGGTGGAGTACCCGTATAACCCCCCAGTCAGGGTGACGTGAAGCCATGGGAGCAGGTGGTGGATGGAATGGGAGAGCAGCAGACAGATAATGTTGGTTATGGTCACCATTCTATGATGGTAGGCAGATGATCTCAATGTAGGGACAATGGCTATGATAAATGACCAGTACAGTCACTGCCCGGAAGGAAAGCAATGGTAAACTATCTTCTGGAAATATACCAAGAAACCCAAACAACAATCATGGAAAGTCAAATAGGAAAGAAAGAGAGGAAGACCAAAACGAAGATGGCTGCAAGACATCGATGACGATCTGCAAATGGATGCAGCAGCGGCAGGCCATCTTGCTCACAACCGAGAGGCCTACAGGAGTGCTGTTTGGGAGGCAAGTTCCGCAAAGGACATGCACATGAATGAAATGAATGAGATGCATTATCGCACTAGTGTATATACTCAATGCATGTCTAAACAAAGAAAAACAAGCTAATAAACCCTGTCTTAGAAACAGAATAGGTCCATTTCATCTTCTTCGGTACAATGTTAAGAACTTTGGCGGTTTTCTTTACAGTAAGCCCTCCTCACCATCCTTCTCCCTGTCGTCGTCCTTGTCGTTGTCTTATAGATCTGATATCCCGCGTCGAGAATGGTTTACTTCAGATTATCTGTAGTACTTCTGAGGCGTCTATTAAATCCGTTTCAATTCGGAGAATTATCTTTCCAGCACTTGATTAAACTCGGCTTAACTTTGCCTAGCTCTGTTTCGTTAACCATACTAATAAGTAGACCTTTTGAATAAGTAGACCCTTAGAAGCAGTTTAGCACAGTGTTGTATGGTCAGCATTCGAACAAAAAAAAAGCACACAAAGCACTCCAACGTCAGAGAAACAGAAATGACAAGAGAATTACCAGGACACGAAGCAAGACTCCAACATGGCGAGCAGCTGCGAGACAGTGCAATATCCCCTCGGTCAACTTACACCTCAACAAAAAAGGGAGGTCTTGGCCAGCCTAGTCCTCATGCGGCTGAAGTAATCGTGACGACCGGAAAAGAAACGAGGTCGTGACACAGAGATTTCGTAGCTTAAATTCATTTAAGCTTGAATTCAGTTAACATAATCAGCGGCGGGCTGACCAAGTGGCATAGAGGAGAAAGAGCAGTGAAACTGAACAGAAACACCACAAGACAGGGACGCATGATCGCCAACGCTATACGGTACGGCACTTAATAATAATAATAATCAGAAGAAGAAGAAGAAGAGGAAGAATGATAATCACCTTCACTCCTGAAGCTTTCATGTACATCGGAGATCTTATTTCTAAAGACTGAAAACTTGACGAAAATAAACTCTATGGGAAAAAACCCCTACAGAAAGAATTTGAAAAAATATCACTCTTATTGAACTTACAATGATACCCTGTAATGAATTATTAATTAATTTTATTCAACATATATAGATATGCTGGTGACACAGTATTACTGTCCACAACACAAAAAGGAATGGAAAAACTAATTATGTCAGTCCGTAAGAATAGTGAAGAGCAAAACTTCTACCTTAATGCGAAGAAAACTAAACTGATGACAACTGACAAAACAAACAAGGCAGCTGATATATTTATCAATAAGGAAAAACTGGAAGAAGTGGAGAGTTTTGAATATCTTGGATCACTGCTAACTAATAATGGAGATACAATGAGGGAAATTAAAAGGACATCTATCGCTCTTCAGAAAGTAAAACAAATAAAGAATCTGTGGAGAGGAACAGACAGAACTACAAAAATAATATTTTTAAGGGCATGCATCTTTCCCATCGCAACATATGCCTGTGAGACCTGGACACTTAACAAAACACCTGAGAAACACATAAATGCCTTTGAATGTAAATGCTACAGAAGAGTTCTTCAAATATCATGGACACAAAAAAGAACAAATATATCCATACTACAAGAACGTAATATTGAAGAAGGCTGGCTAGTAAAGAGGATTAAAGAGAGAAAACTTAAATATTTTGGACACATTAAACGTCATGATAATCTAGAGAAACCCGTCTTGGAAGTGTGCATAATGGGAAAAAGAAAGAGAGGAAGACCAAGGCGAAGATGGCTGCAAGACATCGTTGATTATCTGCAAATGGATGCATCAGCAGCAGGCCATCTTGCTCACAACCGAGAGGCCTACAGGAGTGCTGTTTGGGAGGCAAAGTTCCGCAAGGGACATGCAAATGAATGAATTAATAAATTCAACATATTTCGAGCCTACTCTGAATAATTAATAATAAATAAGCCAAGCGAAAGATCGGGAAAGTTTTTGTGATACTTTTACTGAGACCAGATATGCAGAGTCAACAAAGACAGAAGCAGCCATTTGAAGAGCCGTTCAGCACAATGATGCTCCACAGAGCACAGAACTAACCTGGCGTCTTCAGAACTGCCGTCCTAGAAGAATAATGCGATTAAAATTAATATTATTATTATTGTGATACCAATTAATTATGTGACAAGTTATCCAGTTCACTAAACAATTATTACTGTTATTATTTATTATTATTAATATTATTATTCCTGATGACATCGACCTAGTGGGAGAGACTATCCGAGAGGTCATCAATACTTGCATACACCTGAGAGATGTGGCACTAAAAGTGGGCTTGATCATTAACCAAGATAAGATAAAGTATATGAAGATATCAAGAGACCAGAGACAGAATGATCCAGATTCTATAAATGTTGGAGATATTAGAGAAGTGTGTGGCTTTATCTCGGCACCAGCTAAGGTAGAATGCTATGAGAATTGACAGGCAGAATTCTGGTACCAGGAAGTCAATACAAGACATGGTACAGAATGCCTATTGAAGTCAATACAAGATATGCTACAGAATGCCTATTAAAGTCAGTACAAGATATGGTACAGAATGCCTACTGAAGTCAATACAAGATATGGTACAGAATGCCTATTGAAGTCAGTACAAGACATGGTACAGAATGCCTACTGAAGTCAATACAAGATATGTACAGAATGCCTATTGAAGTCAATACAAGACATGGTACAGAATGCCTACTGAAGTCAATACAAGATATGTACAGAATGCCTATTGAAGTCAATACAAGATATGGTACAGAATGCCTACTGAAGAGCGTTTTAGTTAAACTGACCAGTTGTGTGTTGTACGCATAGTTGGCACTAATGAATTTGAAAATGTACATGACTGTGTGCTTCCTTATAGCACAGCTACTACAATATACCGTTACAAGATGCTTAGTAGCAACTTTCGCCCAGGAACATAACAAGACTTTACGATAACATCTGTGGCCAACTTTACTGACATATAGACAATCAAGCAGCCTACGACACTGACATGGAGACCATCAAGCAACCTACGACACTGACATGGAGACCATCAAGCAGCCTACGACACTGACATGGAGACCATCAAGCAGCCTACGACACTGACATGGAGACCATCAAGCAACCTACGACACTGACATGGAGACCATCAAGCAGCCTACGACACTAACATGGAGACCATCAAGCAACCTACGACACTAACATGGAGACCATCAAGCAACCTACGACACTAACATGGAGACCATCAAGCAGCCTACGACACTGACATGGAGACCATCAAGCAGCCTACGACACTGACATGGAGACCATCAAGCAGCCTACGACACTAACATGGAGACCATCAAGCAGCCTACGACACTGACATGGAGACCATCAAGCAACCTACGACACTGACATGGAGACCATCAAGCAGCCTACGACACTGACATGGAGACCATCAAGCAACCTACGACACTAACATGGAGACCATCAAGCAGCCTACGACACTGACATGGAGACCATCAAGCAACCTACGACACTAACAAATATCACGATGAATTGTCATGAGTCAAGTTGATATTTAACGGTTTTACAAAAGAACAACATTTTTAATGATGGAAAGATGCTGACGACGTGATGAGATGAGGTATAAAGTTATTCAACAAAAGAAACACTTGTACAACAGTCCCTGGCGGTACAAAATAATTCCGCCATTGGAAAGCAAGATTCAGTTCCAAAAAACTCCTACTTACACCAGCAAAAATCATTTTCAGAAAACACAACATCATTCCTGAAAAACTCATTCTGTCATAAAATGATTCTAACTAAATCACATCCTACAACAACTGCTAAACTCCTTTCCTAAACAAGGAAAATACAACCTTTAAACAATGGACACTGATGTAATTTGTTTCTCTGTGTGTGGCCTGAAGTGGGCTTTGATAACGTCTTGAAGAGTTTCTGGCTGTATTATATGCGTCTGTTATACTGTAGGCAATAAATGTTACTGATCAGTTATATGTTGTTGTGACAAAGTATCTCAGTGAATTGTATGTTTTGCCTTTATCACAAGCAGAGTTAAGACATTAAGCTCTGGGGCATCAGTAATCAAATCTGGCAGTATCAAGAAATACGGCTTCTACAAAGACTGCAATTTCTTTATTTCGTTTTGCAGATTTGAGTCTATAGTCTTTTGGTTGGTGAACATCTCAATTTACCATTACCATCTTTTGATTTACTTCGCTTTTAGTCTTTATGCTATTATGACCCCTTTTTGTTAGACATTATATTTAAGCACCCACAACTCGTATTAGACGCTATATTTTTGCAATAATCGCTGTCTCATCAGTTGCCAAACTAAAAGAAAAAAAAGACACTTACACACACGTGTCGTTTATTCGAACGCAAGTCTCCTACTACGCGACTGATGATCTCATCTGAGGTGTAACACACAATAATTCGTGTATGAGTATATAACTATACACGGGGCCACTGTAGTAAAGCTGTGTACCAAAACGTATAAACTAGAAAAAAGTACAAACAGGTTTATTACTTAACGTATATATATATATATATATAATATATATATATATATATGAATATATATGAACCTTAAGTGCCCAGGGCACATGGGGCTTCCACAAGGGTTTTCCACAAATGCCTGTCCTTCGCCTTTTTTTCTGCTCTTGCCCAGGTGAGCCCTCTATTGCTCAACATCCTTTCTGTTGTTCTTCTCCATGTCTCTTTTGGTCTACCCTTACTTCTGTTCCCCTGTGGTGTCCATCTTAGTGCTATTTTTGGTAGTGAGTTGTCAGTCATTCGGAGCACATGTCCCAACCATCGCCAGCGTCTTTCCTCAGTAATTGTTGTCAGTGGCTTCATCTGCATTTATGCCAATAAGATGTTATTTCTTATGGTGTTTGGCCAAAATATTTTTCTAATTCTTCGTAAACATTTAGTCTGGAAAGAATTCAACTTGTTTTCTAATATATATTATCTATGTATCTTCATATCTCCTTCGCCATTCTGTAGAAATCTCCATCATTGTCAGTCCTATTATGTGTCAGGATGACTTCAGAAAATGTCAGCAGCTTGGGTTTAGTTTACATCATGGCAGCTAACAGCAGAATTGATGAAATAAAATTATAGTAGGTTACCAAACTCCTAAGGAATATAGTAGCTACTGGTTAAGAACCCTTAAAGTAGACGTTTCATGTTGTACTAAAAATTAATTAAAATGGAATACTGGTACATTAACGAATAAAGTGAAACGTACTTTGGCTCTATACACATGACCCCCTCTGTCAAAGCAGGTCAAAGATTGGAAAAAAAAAAGACAGGGGAATTTCTTCTTAGAAGTCAACGATGAGAGATTTCAGTTACTGCTTTCATCAGAAAGCAAATTCTGCTACTGAATGTAAGTAGACATATTGTGCTACGGAATGTGTCACGATACTTCATAAGGGAAAGTTAGGATTTACTTTATCTATAGATGCTTCTATTTATTAACTTATTAAACCATTATAAAGTTACTTGCCTACTTCGAAGCAGTTTTAAATGCTGTTTTTTTTTTTTCGAAATTACTGTTACTTTCACTGAGGTCACATTTTTGACGACTAAGAAACTTTGACAGACCAAATGATCACATTGTTTCTAACAATTACGAAAAATTACATCTTATGGCAGATGATCGTTCTTGATCAAACGCGCAAACTGTCGTTTTTCGATATTATGTGCCATGTTCAATATTTGATTGTAACATTTAGGGCTCTTCTTTAACTGCTTTTTTTTCAATTGTGAAGTTAATATTTATAAAACAAAATTATCTTTCTGACTTATAAAAACAAGAAATATAATAATACTCTCAGGAAATATGACAAAATACATACCTTGGTGATGAGGACAAGATTTATAGGTCCCAAATTGTTGATATTTATTTGACTTACAAAACCATCGTGACAACAAAAGTAAAACGGTATATGTGAATGTTCTTGTTACTGCCAAAACTTTCCCGTCGTACCATCACAACTCTGTGGACGCGGGACTTGACAGGGGAAATCCGGATTTTTGAGGGGCCCATTATTCTAAAGAAGCCCAGGGCTTGCCGAAAGTCTGGCCATTTGTCAAGACGTGAACAGTTAAGTTGGTTCACTAGGTTCACGCAAAGGTTAGAACAAACTTTACCCTTGTAAACAATCTGATAAAGTAGTGAATCATTATATTATATAGACGTTATTGATAGTAAAACTGCCAACCATTAAGAAGCTTTTAAACTATATCAATGACATATTATGTCTTAATGCTTTTTTATGGAAAAAAAGGCAACGTATATAAAGCAGACTTTGAGGTAAATGAAGAACTGAGAGAGAGAATGAATGAACTTTATTTTCAGAATGGAGAACTGAGTACTTATGCTCATCTGCTCTTCATTTCTCAACTTTCGTTTTAACGAAGTCATTCAGCTCCTGTATAATAAATACTTGCATTATGAGAGAGAGAGAGAGAGAGAGAGAGAGAGAGAGAGAGAGAGAGAGTTTGAGAGACAGATAGAGACAGATAGACAGATAGAGAGACAGACAGACAGACAGAGAAAAAAAGAGAGAGGAGAGGTTAGAGAGGAACTATTTAAATTTATTTTACATATATTTCAGTAATCACATTTCTACCACTCAGGTAGTGTGTTTACACATGAGACTAGAATGACACAATGTGAAAGTAACTTAGAGGAGTCAGTAAAATAAATTATCATCTCTGCCTACTTCTGATCAATGTTCACTCTAAGCTGCGCGGTCGCAGACATGCGCTGAAGAAAAAAATATGACAGGTTGCACGAATTTGTTTTCCTGATTTCTCTGGATTTTACTATTTCCTTCTAGAAGAACTTTAAATTATACTCTGTAATTACATCACGGCTCACATTTGGGCACATTTTTCTGAGAATATAGTCACACGCGGGTTGAAAATTGTGCAAACTAAACACAATATTTTACACATTGCTTCTGGTGTACCCAAAGTTCATATCACAGCCAAAAAAAAAAAAAAAGAAAGAGAGAAATTATAAACACATTAATTATACCAACTATTTGTGGCAGATTATAGACTGAAAAAAGTACCCCAGCCAAAACAAGACTTAAAGAAATGATAAAACAAGAAATGAAGCCATTTAGAATGCCGCTGGAACAATCTTGGTGAAATATTCATTTGCAATACAAGATTTCTGCAAGAAATTGAGGGACGAAGAGACAGAGGAAGACAGAGAGAGAAGTTACTGGATCGGCTGTCAGTGTGGCTAGGAAGAAAGTCACCGGCAGCTCTCACAATCAACGCAAAAGACAGGGTGGAGAGAAATGATCGCCTACGCCACGCGGCACTGCGCTTAGATAGAATACATTTCAGTCAGCAGTACTGAGTGCTGTTGTTGAAACAAGAAACATAAAAATCTAAACAGAATTATCCAGTACAGACACGCTGTGAGAATAATTTGATTATATATATATATATATATATATATATATATATATATATATATATATATATATATATCATACAACATCAACATTATTGAAATTATTAAAATAAAACCTCTAGTTTAAAATAGATCAATTGAATGACAAACATTATTTAAAAGTTCAACATTTGTCAGGCTTCACACTTAATAATAAATTAGAAACTGAAATAAAAGCGTAACTTTGTTACATATGCGTCATTAACAAGTGCACAAGCAAACTTCTTCATTCAGACATCAAATACGGAGAAAATATACCCCAAAAAAATAGCATAAGAATAAGGTGAAAGATGAACCTAAAGAGAGAGAGAGAGAGGAGAGAGAAATTATTGTATTACAGTAAGCATACACAGGTAAAGAGATGTATAAAGAGATGAACAGAGAATATTTGACAAGAAGCAGAAATTGGACTCGCCATCAGAAAAGAAAACGGAAAACTTCTGATAGACTTCTTCTTCTTCTTGTTGTAACTGATAGCTGGTGTTCTTTGCAGCCGATGCTGTGAAGATGTTGAGGTACAGCATCGTATCGGGGTGTGGGAGGGTGGGGGCGGGTCGTGGCAGCTATTTTGTCAGTCCCGGTGTGCAGCTAAAAAGAAGGGGGTGTGCAATGCTTCTTTAGAAGACTCCACCACCATGGGGACTGTGGTGATCCCTGCCCTGTTAGTCAGACTGGGGGTACCAACGGAGATGTAGGACAGGGTCTTGGTCAGCTATGGGTCGCTAACCCTGACGCTGGCATATCAGCCGTGGGTCGCTATAAATCGGACAGTTTCTTTGCCCCTGATAGACAGAAATAAAAGATAACAGAAAAAGTAGATAGTAAAGTAATTCAAAGATGAAACAGGAAATAAACTAAGAAAAAAAAATGATGATAATGATTCATAAATTCAAGAAGCAGAAATAGAGACTGTTATAAGAATATGTTACAAGACAAGGTGTCACTGGAAACTGGAAAAAAAAAATGAAAAAAAGACCTAGCTCTGTTGCTGGTCCGGGGGGGGGGGAGTAGGGGGAGGCTGCTTCGTTACATTCGGGGCATACCCATACGTGCTCAGCTTTCGTGTTACACGGAAAGGCGTCAGTTTACTCACACTTTACAGCATAGAAGTAAGGGCATTAGAAAATATTAGAATAGTTCAAACTAAAAAGTGACAAAAATGAGTAACTGAACAAAACAGGTCCAACTTTTTGTCGTAACTTTAGTGACACAATAAGATACTGTAAACAAGCTGTTTTCAACGTCAGGTCGAAACCAAAAATTAGGATTTGGGGTGGGGCTGAGGTATGGTCGAGAGAATATTTTATGAAAAATGCCGAGGGAGAGGGGGGATGGGAGAGAGAGAGAGAAGAAAAAGAAGAGAAAAAAACGAAGAAGGAAAAAAAACTAAATTTTATAGAAATCATACTATATATTGTTTTCAAACCCGAATATTAAAGTACGTAACAACAATCACACTCGCTGCTGTTTGTTGAAATGTGCTGCAAATGAATATTAGGAAGTGATTCTTAAGTTTTTGTGATTAGTACAAAATTTACACCATGTTGAAAGATTATAGTACGATTAGTTTATTTTTGTAATTGAATATATATATTCATAGGTCCTAGGTAACGTACTGTTACTGAATTTTTTAGAGCCGCCGTTCAAAAAAAGGTTGAGAACCATTGCTGTGAGCGATATCAGAGAAAAAGTCCATGACAGAATAGCAACATGATGACGATGATCGCTAAGATCAAAATGTCCTAACAAAAGGGATGACCTATAAACATACTCAGTCTGGTCAATATGAAATTTTAAAAAAAAACGATGGGATCAGTGTACATATATGGACAAAATGGAGAGTAGATGAGTGGACAAAATGAAGAGTAGATAACTCGACAAAATGAAAAGATGATAAATGGACAAGCTGAAAGATGAGAGGAGGAGGAGCCCATTTTTTTATCCTTTCACTGCCAACGGGAGAATACGTCCCACTGATAGTCTTAAAAATACCACAGGCATTTTTTATATTACATTTTAGACATTATTTCCATCTGTTTTGCATACATTAACATTGGGAATACAAATTAATTCAATGTTGTTCCAATTTACTTATGTTTTCGTAATGTAATTATGTTCTTACAACGAGTGGGATATATTATCCCAGTGGTATAGGACAAATATGTCCCACTGGTTATTCTAGTGCACATGTCTGCATTTTGCCCCGTCTTTCGTTTTTTTTGTTTGTTTTTTGGATGACTAGATGACTGATGGTCTTATACAAGTAGAAGAGAGCAGTGACTATGATTGTCAGATACATCGTTTACAGATGTTTGTCTTTGATGATGAGAACCATTTTGGTCATTTATTTACAACACAAGAATCTTGATACATGATCACCCCCTAAAATACTAGTGGGAATATGTAGAGCAACATATTTTCAGCATAGTAAAAAAAGTAAAGGTAACCCTGTCATGCCTTAGAGGCACATAGGGATATGGTGTTAGTGCCCATATTTTCCTTGACCTGTCAGGACACTAGATATGGTCAATACCACGCCTGGCTGCCTTTTCCTTCCCCAACTCCAGAAGAAGTCGGGTACCCATTTCTACAGCTGGGTAACTGGGGTGCCTCCGCCGGATTCGAACCCCCGACCTTCGCCGTGAGAGACCAGTGCACTAACCACTTCGCCACTCAGACACCCATTTTCAGCATAGAATCATGTCTAATTAGTCTGAAAATTTAGGACTATATTTGTTTATGATCCATTTCTCCTATATTAAATAATGAGGCAGAAATTTGATAAAATGTTCAGGACAAAAAACAAAAAAAAAACTTCTGGAAGTGAGTGTTAAGTGCACTGCTAACAAGAGAAAGTTTAGGTCATCACTATCCTGTGCCGTGTCCCTAGATTAGGTTACTGTATTGGTCTTCCAACTTGTGTCCCTTGTTTTAATAGCGCACCCAGTAAAACTAAATCCAGTCCATCTTTTCATGTTGTTCACCTACTTATGTCGTTGTCCTCTTGATCTTTTCCTTTCAACTTTTCTCTTGAATACAGTTTTCTTTATTGTAATTTATCTCTTGATATGATACAAATATTTTATATGTGTAGTTCTCACATCTTTAATTATTTCTTTTATCAGTTTCATCCGATTTAGTAGGCTACTTCCGTTTTATTTTCTGTCCCTATTGTTCCGTATATCCACATTTCAAGAGCCTTAATTGTATAATCCATTTTCTTATTTAATTAATGTCCATGCTTTCTTAGCCATAAAAGAGTGTGGAGTGCATACAGCATATGTTGAATGCGCTTTAAATGCAGTACCCTAGATCAGTGATTCTACATTTATTTATTAGAACCACTGCCATCATCATCGTTTCCAAACTTCAATTCAAAGACAAACTCGTCCTACCGGAGTCCGTGGTTCGAATCCAAAGTGATTCTCTTGTGATTTTTTTCTTTCTCTCACGTCTAACAATACTTTTCTACGATTTTTTTCGAGGTCTAATCCTACACAAATGTGTTCTGTTACCCCTTCATGTATCTTTCACTGTTGAAGGAGCAAAATAGATGTCTTGATCGGGCTCGGCGATTTGCTTCATATAATGGGATATTTAAGGTTTCTGTAAGTTCCTCCATCCATCTCTTGAATCCATCTCAGGTGCCGAAAGTTTTTTAAAGTACTGGCCTAACACCATGCCCGCAATATGCCTTAATGACATGGAAACGGGGCTTTTACCTTACCTGTCTTTTGCGTGGACGGCATCTTATAAACTCAGATATGATTGTTAAGTCCACAATTGGGGACAAATAAGGAAAGGGACAAAACCCATCTGAAACCCACAGATCCATGGCCAATGTACTACCGTACTGGGGTGGCCATTCCTAAAACCAACTCTACAACCCAAGATTCCCCTCCCAGGATACTGTATGCCAGTCATCATGTTAAACATAGATCACAACATTTCCACAACATGATATAGACATTTTCAAGTCATGTATAAAAATACATAAAAGTTTTATTTACTTAACAACATGGATCAATGGTGATCCAGGATATACATTCACACAGAACATGCAACACATATTATAAAACATATTGCAGGCATAATGTCAATCAATGCAATATTCATTAGCTCATTCATTCATTCATTTGCATGTCCCTTGCGGAACTTTGCCTCCCAAACAGCACTCCTGTAGGTCTCTCGGTTGTGAGCAAGATGGCCTGCTGCTGTTGCATCAATTTCCAGATCGTCAACGATGTCTTGCAGCCATCTTCGTCTTGGTCTTCCTCTTTTTCTTTTTCCCATTATGTATCCTTCCAATACAGTCTTCTCTAAATTATCATGACGTTTAATGTGTCAAAAATATTTCAGTTTTCTCTCTTTAATCCTCTTCACTAGCCAGCCTTCTTCAATATTAAGCTCTTGTAGTATAGATAGAATTGTTCTTTTTTGTGTCCACGATATTTGGAGAACTCTTCTATAGCATTTACATTCAAAGGCATTTATGTGTTTCTCAGCTGTTTTGT
Organism: Achatina immaculata; assembly: GCA_009760885.1. Classification (NCBI taxonomy): domain Eukaryota; kingdom Metazoa; phylum Mollusca; class Gastropoda; order Stylommatophora; family Achatinidae; genus Lissachatina; species Lissachatina immaculata. The sequence continues at coordinate 28,111,066 of CM019717.1, forward strand.
TAAGTGTCCAGGTCTCACAGGCATATGTTGCTATGGGAAAGATGCATGCCCTTAAAAATCTTATTTTTGTAGTTCTGTCTGCTCCTCTCCACAGATTCTTTATTTGTTTTACTTTCTGAAGAGCGATAGATATCCTCCTTTTAATTTCCCTCATTGTATCTCCATTATTAGTTAGTAGCGATCCAAGATATTCAAAACTCTCCACTTCTTCCAGTTTTTCCTCATTGATACATATTTCAGTTGCCTTGTTTGTTTTGTCAGTTGTCATCAATTTAGTTTTCTTTGCATTAAGATAGAGGTTCTGCTCTTCGCTGTTCTTGCGCACTGACATAATTAGTTTTTCCATTTCATTAGCTCATGTAACTAAAATAACCGTGGCTACTGTTCTCAAACCCCTCATCCCAATACACAATCCATGCGGCTGCCCTGCATACATAAATTCACGTGTGCTATCGCACTAATAATCTCACTTCTTCAATACATGAAATCCAGGTGTGCTATCGCACTATTACTCCTCAGTTCAATAAAGATCAAATATATGTGCTCACGCACTATATTCCGTTCCAGTTTATGAAGTTAAAATAATGTGCCAATGCACTAGTACTCCGTATCAGTTCATTAGTTCAAATGTGCTCAGGCACTAATACATATAGCCACCGCTTCATGAATTTTACATGAAGACCAAGCCTGATGGCATCACCCATGCTATTCAAGAGAACGTTAATCACCAGGAATCACTAATATATATATATATATATATATATATATATATATGCATACATACATATCCACCACAGCGATATCGAGTTCACATGAATTATCACCATGACTCATCATGATCACAATACATATCCCAGGCATGACAGGATTACTTTTACCTTTTTTTTAAATATATGTAACACAACATAAGGGGCGACAGAGGCCGAGATCGATCTAGCTGCGCCACGCCTGTACTAATCTCCATCTTGATGGTCAATGACCAGCTAAATAACAATGGTAAAAAAAAAAGTAAAGGTAATCCTGTCATGCCTTAGAGGCACATAGGGATATGGTGTTAGTGCCCATATTTTCCTTGATCTGTCAGCGCACTAGAGGGAGATAAGGTCAGTATCACGCCTGGCCGCCTTTCCTTCCCCAACTCATGACAAACAGTGTCTGGACCACGTTCTCTAACTATCCAGTTCGTTAGTGTGAAGAACAACAATAACAAAGCTAAGTAGGTAAAAGTAACCCTGTTATGGCTCAGAGGCACATAAGGATATGATGTTAGTGCCCATATTTTCCTTGACCTGTCAGCACACTAGAGGGTGGATGTGGTCAGCATCACGACTGAACGCCTTTCTTTCCCAAACTACAGAAGAGGTCGGGTACCCTTTTGTACAACTTTGTGGCTGGGACGCTCCGGCCAGATTCGAACCCCCGACTTTTGCCATGAGAGACTAGTGAACTAACCACTTCGCCACTCAGATACTCTAGGTAGAATTTAACCACTAAAATCAAATTTGAACTGGAGAAGAAGAAGGAGGAGGAGGCAGGTGAATCTTTACATTTACAAAAGAAGAAACTAGATTTACGTGTAACAGAACTGGAATTTAGTCACTTTAAAACATAAACGCTTCTTTCCTTCCCTCTGTAGGGCGGGGGAACTTCCATGAGTCTTGCCAAATCGGCCTCAGTTTAGTTATATCTCTGCAACGACACAATCTCACAAGTTATCCAATCTGCCGAAATACGAGCCATTGGTCTAGATTTCTATGGAGAAAAACCGGGTGTCACCAAAAGGGGAAGTATATTTTTGTTGCTTCCGAAATCGAGGCAGTTCATTTTTGGTATTGTCTGCTCTTCTCAGTAAGAGGTGATTCCTTGTATTGTTTGCCGAATGCAGAAATATTTAGTCTTTACCAATTCTTTCAGAGCAAAGAAGGTAAGCTCTTTCGTAGTTTAGTTCTGTAGTGTGCTTTAACTGTTCGACTTCGCCAGTGTAGTATTAATAAACATGACAGAAGACTGGATAGTATTAGATTCCCAGACCCAAACAGTGAGCAGGATTCTGGTCAGTTGTGTTCGTTCTTTCGAATTGAATGCTATTTCAGTTCTGTAGTTTTATGACATGTTTGTCTTCTAATGTTAACTACAACAAAATATGTTTGTGAACTTTGAAACGTATTGATGTTGTTGTCGATGTTGTTATTTGGAGTAAGGTTTTGACATTTCTCATTTCTTTTATTCTTTGCACACTTCATTATCTTCCCTAATGTTCATTAATATAAAAAAAATCTTACCTTCATCGTCGTCTGATTTTAAGAGCAGGAAATCTGCCACTGTTTTATGTATATTGACAAACACCCTCAAGAAAACGACAGCTGAGTCTGATGAGCTGTGTTATTGTTTTGCTCTCTATAATACAGAACAGGGTTGCAAACCATAATTCACTTTTCCACTACTTGAATGGTGAATGGGTGGATATATTAGCCACATAACTTGAATCAAATTGTTAATAAAATAAATTAACAAAAAGTATTCAGTGTCTGAATGAGGTTTATTCAAAGCAAGTTTCCATTTAACTTGTCGGTTACAACTTTTTTAAAATTACAGAATTTTAAAAAAAATTAATATGATGTAATAAAAATTAATACATCTTCATAAATTTCACCATTAATTTCTGTAATAAATCAATGCAAGTAAAAACACATACCCTGTCTTCAATGGCTAGTAAAATAGGACTTGAAATTAACAAGGATAAAACAAAAATAATGAGACTTCTCATTAACCACGAAGGACAAATATATGTAGAAGGAACAGCTGTTGAAGAAGGAAACCATACTGCATATCTCAGCAACTACATAGACCATGATAGTGACACCAGAAAGGAAGTTAGAATTCGAAGTGCATAAGCAGCATTGACCTTCAAGAATCTTGAGAACATTCAATTCAAGTGTCATGCCACGTGGCATAGGTGATCATTTCTCTCCACAATTCCCTGTCTTTAGACTTGATTATGAGATCCACTGGTGATTTTCTTCCTAGCCACACTGACAGCCCATCCAGTAACTTCTCTCTCTCTCTCTTCCTTTGTCTCTTCTTCCTTCAATTTTTCCAGTTGCCACAGTGTGTTCCAATTTTCCTCTTCTCAGGAAAGGTCCTATAAATCTCACTTGTCTGCCTCCGATCTTTGCTATAATTTGCTTTTTAACTCCATCCTCTCTTAAGACTTCTTCATTGATTTTCTTGGCTGTCCATGGTACCTTCAGCATCTTTCTTGTGTTCACTAGTTCCTCCCCCAACAGTTGGGACTCTGGCTCTGTTATTTCAGACTTATTTTGAACCGTGTAAAATTCTGCTTATCTGCAAACATATATGGTAGCTGTATTAGGTGTAATGCATATTGTGAATGGTGACTGAAGCTTCCATTTTTTAAAATGTTTGTGAATAGGTTTATATATGGAGAGGTTTTTTTTTTCTTTAGCTAAGGTGGGTGGGTGTGGGGTGTGTATGTGTACATGTGTATGTGTGTGTGCGCGCACCCACACATGAGTGAAAGTTCATAGAGAGTAAAACAGCCTGAAATATTAGATCAGACAAACATCCTCAGTGTTGTGCATTCAAATTATAAATAGAATGGCACAGTAATGGAGAATGTAATGAATATGAGAGTGGTCAGACAGATGGTGAAGTGACTTTTAATGAAAAGTTTGTAGGCTCAGTTCACTCTTTGCTGTCACACCATCATGAATATAGATGTAAAAATGGGTACCCAGCATAAAGTGTCCAAGAAAACTGTTTTTGAAATCAGAGAATGTCAGTCGACAAGGTGAAGCACATCAGAGCACACAGATCACGTGAGTGTTAGAGCATGAAGAATGTAAACAGATCAGCACACAAATATCATCCCATACATATAGAACCAAGTTTGAAAGAGAGTAAAATATTAAACAAACTTTGAATGTGGTAGTTTTGCTCATAAACCATATACATTGCAGCAAAGCAGCACCTACCTCTAACATTCTCTCATCATTACATAAAATCTGTAACCTTGCCAAGTCAATTTCCATGATACCTGATACAGAGAATATATGCCTGCAGTTTCTGCCTGTCTACACTAGGAGAGAGTGATTGAGAGGAGGAGGTGATATCTTAGTAGAGGCAGAGGCAAGCCAGTAGTCACAGGCTGAAGTATATTCTATTGTTTAACTTCCATAGCTGACATGCTAGCATCAGGGTTTATGGGCTATAGCTGACATGCTAGCATCAGGGTTGGTGGGCTATAGCTGACATGCTAGCATCAGGGTTGGTGGGCTATAGCTGACATGCTAGCATCAGGGTTGGTGGGCTATAGCTGACATGCTAGCATCAGGGTTGGAGGGCTATAGCTGACATGCTAGCATCAGGGTTGGTGGGCTATAGCTGACATGCTAGCATCAGGGTTGGTGGGCTATAGCTGACATGCTAGCATCAGGGTTGGTGGGCTGTAACTGACATGCTAGCATCAGGGTTGGTGGGCTATAGCTGACATGACCCAGGTGCACCTCACTTTTGGTACCCCCAAGTACAGAGCTAGCCTGCCTAACAGGGCAGAGACCACCGTAGTCCCCATGGTGGTGGAGTCTGCTGAAGAAGTATTGCACACACTCTGTTTTTTAGCTACACTCAGGGGTAAAAAAAATAGCTGCCATAACCGCACTCTCAAGCTGACACATCAGATGCAGAGAACATCAGCTCACAGTTGCAGGGAGGCTGAAAAAGAGGAACACCTCTTCTATCCAGGATCACAATCAACAAATTTTTATAACCTGACTGATCAAAACAAACAAAAAAAACTCATCACAATTTTTTTTATTTATTAAGAGCCGCTATACAGCACTTTTATTGCATTAGTGGTTTTTAAAAGATTTGTGTGCACTTTGTCAGTTTATGATCAATATTAATGTTATATGTACTCTCATTTCTCAGATTCCTCACATTTCCAAACAAAATCTTTTGTATAAAATAAAATTGTCATTTACATCCTTCATTAATCAGTAAAAAGTTTAATTCTACTGGATTTGCCATTAAGCTGTTAAATGTTTCATTGTCTTTCATTAAACTACTGAAAATTTAATTCTTACATCCTCTCCATGCCGTTAAACATCACATAGGACTCACATGATAATTCGCCAAGTTTTCCTGCTTTTGGCGAGTTTTTCAACCTGATTGAATTTTGTTCAGTTTTTCAGTTTCAGTTTTTTCTAAAAAATGTAATTACTGACCATTAAAATGCTAAAACTTTCGTCATGTCTCATTCAGCCATTAAAACTTATTTGTTAAACCTATTTCTATCTACAGAATATTAGGGATATAATATTACTTGTCAATCTGTAAACATTTAATTCAGTAAACTACTTCCTCACCCCCATTTGACTAGGCTTAGAGAGAATTAGACGCTTATCATTTCCATGAAACTGGATGACTAAATAGCTTTCAGGGAAGTAAAAAAGAAAAGTTCAGTGATTCAGATTTAAATGGCAGGGCACAAGCAGCTATAAAGTGCTGGAACTTAAAGCCTCTCTGTTAGACCTGAATTTCATTGTCATTCAACAGTGTGAGAGCATATAATCCACTATCTGTGTTATACAGAATATTATGCTGGCCTTGACATAGCTGTTTGTGTGTGCTACTTTTACTAGGCAATATGTTTGCAGCATAACTATACTTAATTAGAGACCAGTACATTGATATTCAGAGGTCAGTTTTGATGATGACATGTAGGTTTTTTAAAATTGAAGTGGGGTTTTTGAACGTCATTTTTTTTTTTAGTTGTTGCTGTAGCTTGTTTGTTCCATTAATGTGTGATAGTTTATTATTTTATTGTCAGTATGCATTTTAAAGTTGTAGTGATGTATATAGTGTTCATCGGGTGGTTTATTTTTCTCTGCATCTTCTGTGGTCTGGGCTATAGTCTCAGGGCTGATTTACCCTCCATGCAGTGGTAGCCACAACAATATAATTCATTATTGCAAAACCTACAGATATTCCTCATTTTGAGAGGCAGTTTTTCCATGATGCTAAAGAGTTAGATAGGCATTTATAATTGAGTGTGGTTGCAGGTTATCTTGAGCCCATAATGTTATCATGAGAATATTTCATTACAAACTGTACTGTCTGCATTTCTTCACAAGGTAATAGAGTTGCAACAGTGTCAGTGTAGAGTATTTGCTATCATAGAGTCTTGACTGCAAATTCTAGCAAATACCAAGCAGGGACAGATCTATTACTTATGAGTTACGAGAGTCTTTCAGTTGTTCATAATTTATGTAAAGGTAGCCTTGAGTTCACTACAAGTATAGCTCTTATACATAGAGCAACTGCACATTTTATGATAGATTAATTTTTTAAATACATTCTGCAAAGCTTGTATGTGATTTTACAGTAAAGTAAATATACAAAGAAAAGACATAATCAAAATTTTGTGGACATGTGAGAAGTAAGAAGTTAACAGTGATGTAGTGGGGGACCAGACTGCCCAGAATCTGTTTTAGCAGGGCACCATTTGGGCATAAATGCATTTTTTTTTGGTCATAACATCAGTTATATGTTACACCAGATAATTGTTTTTCCTAAAGTCTTTATGCGTCCACAATTTTTAGTAGTAAATGTGACTCAGTACACAGTACTATCTTAACCTTGAATAGACAGAAGTAACCAGTTTAGTGAGGCAGTTGCCATTCCCTTATATGGGACCCAGGTGGCATCAGGCAGAAAATGAGATAAAAGAGGTTTAGTGTTATAGTGTCAGATAACCATCTGCAGCATTGATGCATAGTGGAACCAGGGAGGATCACGTCAAGTGCATGGTTCTGTCAGTAGTCTGTTCTTAGTGAAAATGTGCTGAGGACATGTTTCTGTGGTCAGTAAACCCCTCTACTGGTTTTGCTGACTGATTTTGATTCTGAGGAGCCAAAGCATATACAAAGCTTTTTTTGCACGGAGTGACTTTCATCAGCAGTGGAAGCTCAATCCAAAAGCAAGGCAATGTGAAAATAGTCCTTCCCATGTTGTATCCTTTGAAAAATAGAAAGAACAGATGATGAGGATTGTGAAAGGACAGACTGTTGAAAGATCACTTCTAAATCAAATTAAGGAACAAATGGAGACTTGGGTTAAGATCTTTTAGCAAATCTTGGATTTCTAACTGAACAGAGTCTCCCTCTCCATGGTCATTGAGAATGTGTTGATAACATTAATGACAGTGCTGGTAAATTCCTAGAAATAATAAAACTTTTAGAAAAGTATGACTCTATCTTGAAAGAGCATCTGATATGTATGCATTTGACTAATGAGAGAAAATGCTTATAAATTTCCTCTTCACCTGGCATTCAGAATGAGTTCATTGCTCTTGTTGTGTGAAGGACAAAATTTTGAGCATGATGTTGCCTGAAATTGACAGAACTCAGAAATATCTCCAAAAGAGTAGTCATGATCTCAATCAGTTGCTGTTAATGCTTTTGCCTCTTGCCTCAGTGAAAAATAGATATAGTCTTGTTGACAGAACATGGACTTATGTTGTGATAGTATGCGAGCTGATGGAAATCCTCATTACAAGTTGCATGCCGTGAAGAAAAAGAATGGCAGGAGAGAAAGATGATGCAGCTAGTTTATTATTGCAGTAAGTATACCAAGAAATGCTAGAATCTAAACCAAGAAATATGCCATTATTTCCACCATCTCACTTTGCTGACCGGACATTTCTGAATTTTTAAACTTGGAAGTGTTGTTTGATGTACACAACAATGAAAAAATATAGCAAAAAGTTTATGAACTGCACAATACCTACAACAGCATCAAACCTGATAAGCTCAAGGCTGAAGCTGAAAGGCTGTGCTGGCTTGTGAGCAGCAGTCGGGAAGAAGCAGACAAGCCAGCAGGTGAGTAGTCAGACATTTCTTGTTTCCAGTAAGATTTTAAAGAAATGCTTACAAATCTGACAGTGGCTTTACGAATTTTTCTCATTGTGGACATGAGAAATGAAGTTAGAATTGCAAAAGCAGCGTTGACCTTCAAGAATCTTGAGAACATATGGCATTCAAAAGTTATAAGCACAAAAACCAAGTTAAGATTACTCAATTCAAATGTAATATCTGCCCACATTTATGCATGCAAAAGCTGGAAAACAAATAAAGAGGTAGACAACAAATTAGACTCTTTTGAAAACAAATGCCTAAAAAAAATACTTGGTATAAAGTGGAATGAATTCAAGAACAACGCAGAGATAAGACAGATGAGCAAACAACAACCTGCCTCATTAGTGATCAGAAAAAGGAGATGGACATACGTCAGTTATGTGATGAGAAGAAGCAATCAGAGAATCTCAAAATAAGCTATCAAGTGGAACACAACAGACCGAAGAAAAAGAAGTCACCCATGTGAAACTTTAAAGAGGATGTTAAGAGAGGTCAGTTTGATGAGCATAACATCCCTTGATAAAGTTAAAAAGCTTGCCAAAAACAAGATAACTTGGCAAATTACCATGTGAGCCCTGTGTGATGTTTAACGGCACAGAAAGGATATTAGAGTGTGAGCGCTGTTTCTTGTGAGGAATCTTCTCAAAGCTAAAAGTTAATCAGACCTACCTGTGCTCAGCCATGAGTCAGATGTGATTAAATGGACTTGCATTCCTCTCTGTTGAACAAGATGTGGCAAAGCTATATTGACTTCATAAGCATTATCAGAGAATTTGTTAACATCACAGTATGCAAGATTAAAATTTAGGCCTTACACTTATAATTTACTGGAGATATGATGATTGGCAATTCCCGATTAATTCCTGTTAGTCGTGCTGGCTCCCTAGAGTCTTTAGTCCTTAGTCCAGGAACTGTGTGACAACTGACATGTCTGCTAGAAGTCAGCCTGAGAACCAACACTGGATAGAGAAATTCTTTCAATATTTGTCATCAAAACACATCCATTACCACAGAAAGTCCAGGTGATCCAGAAGCTTCTATAAGTGAAGCTACTACTGTAGCTGACAAAATGGCAATATCTTTCAACTCTTCCTTATCGATGGAATAAATTTTCATTTATATAAGTAAATTGAGCAAATTAGTAAACTGAGTAATTGAGTAAAACATGCTAATGTCTCCACTCACTTTAGTTCCTTGCATCCCAAGTGCCATCTTCCATTACTATACCACTGACAGAACCTGATAATCACTGGAAAAAGCTCTGAACAAAAGGAGATGGAGGCAGAAAGGGAAATATCTAGATGAATTGACAAAGTAGTAAAAAAAAAAACAGATGATAGGTCAAATTTGAAATATCAGGATTAGGACAAATGGAAAGGCACATGATGATGATGATGATGATGATGATCTGTACCTTTTACCATTCAGTGAACATAGTAAGTTTTAGTATTAGAGTTACACAAGTCAATAAAATCTCTTAAGTTCTCAAGTTGTGTACTACTCTGCATGTTAAATTAATTTTGAAGAACTGATGTCTCTGAATACAGATCAGACTTGTGGCGCTGGTCTCATTATTTTGAGTTTTGCTGATAATATCTGTATTGACACTTGATATTACGAACTTCCACAAATGTAGGGCATTCTACAGTTAATAAATAAGACAAAAAATGTTAACCTTATCAGCACTGATTACAACAAAATGGTAATAAAAAAGAATAGGTGCAGGAAACTATAGTTAGTGCTGTCATTATGGTTTCTATATCAGGTACTGTTTGCAAGTGTTATGCTACCAGTATATATGCTTTTAAAAAAAAACTATCATAAATGTACATTTATAACTGGTAATATAACCTTCATTGCAATATAAATAAAAATTACGAGTTGGTTATAAATTACCTATCAGTACAGCACCTCGATGGTAATCGGGATGAGCGGTGAGTACAATATATACATTAATATGTGTGCAAGCTTGTGTGTGTATATTTTTTTATGATAAAAAAATTACACTTTTTGTTTTAAATGGTTTTGAAAACAGTAGGTGTTGGCTGTTGTGGAACTTATCAAACATCATTTGCTGAATAGCTTTCCTCATGATAGATTCTAACTGGCTTGTGTAATCAGCCACAGTAACAGTGAATGATATTTGTGTATCAAGATCCAGTTTCCTTGCACTTGCACCTTTTGTCATCAGTTTTAGCCCTCATTTCCTCCTCAGATTATGCAACACCTTTATAGTGAGTTGCTAAACATGTGCCTTGGTCTTTTGCCATTTCTTCCCAGCCCATATGACTAATGAAAAATCTCTTGTGGATGACCAACAAAGATCCTTGTGTCTCATTTTTTGTTTGCCTCTTGGTCTTTCATTTCTCTCTCCAGAAGTTCATCATGTATATTTAGAGGATGATACACGTCTGTCATTTGTTCTTGCAACATACCTTTGGCCATCATAATCTTCTGTTGCTGAGTATTGTCATCCATTCATGATCACGTCACATATATGTGTATATATGTTTGTATACACTAATGAGGAAATGACTTTTGCTTCAGTGTCTAAGTTGTATATATAGAAAGTATAAGGCACATGCTTAATTTTATTATATGTTATTTTGCAGAGTTACGCAACAAATCTATACATACTGTAACATACAGGTGGAATTTTGGAAGATGACTCCAAGAAAGTGCCCACTGTCATAAATCAGCATTAACAACAAGTTTAGTGATTAACAATGTCTCTGGGAACTTCTGTCAATGTGACAGAAGTGACAGAAAGTTATGACTACATTAACAGAACCAATGAGACATCCCCTCAGTTCTACTACAGATGTAGTATTATCACAGACTACAGCATTATCTTCAGTATTGTTGCTGTAGTCTGCTTTATATTTGGAATCCTATATACATTTTTTGGTAAGTGACCCTGCATAAAATGCATCCTTAGATTTATAGAAATATCATTTAAGTCCATCAATCTGTTTCTGTCTGTGGATGATCCAGTACATCTTGCAGTGTCTTACAAGAACTCAACCACTCTCCACTTCTCACAGTCAGCAGCAAGCCTTTGTAAGGTGCTTCATCATTGTTGTGAGTTTCAAGATTAGTATGTTAGTTTCATGTGAGGATTACAGTATTAGGCTTATTATGGAAGGTGGGAGAACAAACTTGATCCTATGTATCCCAGTCTGCTCACTTGTAAGAAAAACTGATAACTGATCTGTGTTATGAATTACTTTTGCTAATGTAAAATATATACGTGCATGGGTGTCTGAGTGGCGAAGTGGTTAGTGCACTGGTCTCTCATGGCGAAGGTCGGGGGTTCGAATCCAGCTGGAGGCACCCCAGTCATCCAGCTGTAGAAATGGGTACCCGACTTCTTCTGGGGTTGAGGAAGGAAACGCGGCCAGGCGTGATACTGGCCATGTCACCCTCTAGTGTGCTAACAGGTCAAGGAAAATACGGGCACTAACACCATATCCCTATGTGCCTCTAAGGCGTGACAGGATTACCTTTACCTTTTACCTTTTAGGGCAAGAAGTGTTAAGATAAAGGGAAAAAAGATGATATTAAAATAAAAACTTGGTCCCACGCAGGGACTGTCATCATCATCATGTGCCATGCCTGGAGGTGTCACTGACCATGTCTCTCCACAGTTTACAATCTTTCATGTTATTCATCAGTTCTGTTATTGCGCTCCTCTGTTGGCCTACCTCACCCTTTCCTGCCTCCAATTTTCCCTGTTGTCACAATATTTTTCTATCCCTCCTCTTCTCATTATATGGCCAGTAAACCTTGACTGTCTCCCCCAAAGTGCGTTTATTAAGGTTCGTTTCTTGTTGGCTTTCCTTGAGCATTCTTCATTTGTTACAGGGACTATGCCTAAATAAAAGCTGAAGAGTGCACAAGATAGCATGAAGATATATCGAGTTATGATATATTAAGTGAGCACGAAAGTTTGCACTTAACCACAGTTAAAATTTTACCCAAAAAAATGACTGATTACACTGACTGATTGGTGTACATGAGAGACTGTTACAGCAGGTAATTTGGCTAGCAGCCAAACAAATGATGGTGTAACTGTCAGAAATCTGACTTTAGGAATCTTCCACAATTGAATGGTGAAGATAGGTAGTCAGACAAATTGAAGGGTGACTCTTATGACAGCTGCTCGTAATGACAAATCTTATATGTAAATGGTATCAGCATTTCTTAAATGCAGGCAGCCCTTTTAAACAGCACTTATTGGAAAGACAGATTGATTGAATACAGTTTTGAACAAATTCAACTGATACTCCAAGACAGCCCCTGAAGTATTCTTGTCTAATGTTAGCCTTCACTTGAAGTCACTGAAGAGCATGGTTTATAATATTAAAAACATGTCCTACGTGTGTGCAGGATGGTAGGCTCAGAAAATCCATATGAGGTGGTGGAACATATCCGCAACAATCCCAGTGTCAGTGTACAGTGTGGCATCATGCTGGATCACATCATAGAACCACTTTATTTGTACACTAGAATACTCACTGGTACACCATATCTGGTTATGCTACAAAACTTCCAGTTTCTGCAGGTAGAGGACATTGATGTCTTAATGGTGCACATTCTGCAGACATTGTGTTCACAGCATTTACAACTGATTTCCTGATGATAAAATTGCATGAACAGGCTTACCCCATAACCTTCCCCCTCCCAATTCTGATTCAGCACTGATGAATTTTTTCAGGATCATAATCTATAGTGAAAATTGCAACTGGTATAGCTGCTTTGCCTCTGTATGTGCATACACATATAGAGGTGAAGTTTCATTATGATGTCTGTAGGCAGTGAATAATGCTCATACTTTGTCATTTATTAATTTTGGTAACTGTAGGTTACCAGACTGTAAGTTCCTCTCCTGTAGAGAGGAATCGACATAACTACAAAAATAAAATTTTTAAGGCATGCATCTTTCCCATCACAACATATATCTGTGAGACTTGGACACTTAACAAAACACCTGAGAAACACATAAATGCCTTTGAATGTAAATATGAAGAAGAGTTCTTCAAATATCATGAACAAAAAAAAGAACAAATATATCCATACTACAAGAGCTTAATATTGAAGAAGGCTGGCTAGTAAAGAGGATTAAAGAGAGAAAACTTAAATATTTTGGACACATTAAATGTCATGATATTCTAGAGAAGACCATCTTGGAAGGGTACATAATGAGAAAAAGAAAGAGAGGAAGACCAAGGTGAAGATGGCTGCAAGACATCGTTGGTGATCTGCAAATGGATGCATCAGCAGCAGGGCATCTTGCTTACAACCGAGAGGCCTTCAGGAGTGTTGTTAGGGAGGCAAAGTTCCACAAGGGACACGCAAATGAATGAATGAGGTTTTTATACTTTTATACTCATTGGTTCTTTGTTAAATATAATAAATGTTGACCATGTAAACTATTTCAGACAACCTGTTAACATATTTTTTCTAAATGCAATATTCGTGCACATTCTGTTACATCTGTAAAGACTTCTTTCCAAACATTTCATTTCAGGGTACAGGTTCTTTAAAGCCATCATGTTCCTTACAGGCTTCATTTTTGGGACAGTTCTTGTGTACATGATCATATCTGAGCACAGTATACTTCCTCCTGAAGGAGCAATGGGGTGTGCAATAGGAGCAGGATTTCTGTTGGGTCTAGTCACAATGCTCATCCAACATATTGGTCTCTTTCTGACAGGATTCAACCTGGGAGTAGGAGCTGCTGCAATAATACTAGTTGTAGTGGAGCAATTTGTACATCCAGAAACCATATGGATACCTATAGGAATATTTCTAGTTCTAGGTCTTATAATTGGAATATTAAGTTTGAAGTTTCAAAAACCATTGACCATCATAGGCACAAGTGTCTTTGGTGCTGCTACAGGTCTGGTAGGCATTGACTACTTTGTGGAACTGTCTCGGATGGCTCATTATATCTGGGATCGGGTCGTAGCTGTGAGATGTGTTGAACCATGTTGGATAAGCTGGCTCATATTTTGCTTATGGCCTGTATGCGCTGCGGTTGGTTCAGTTGTTCAGTGGAAGTTTACCAGCCTTGGAGTAGACCATAGATTAGGTAAGTTATTTCTTTGTGATATAAATGATGGCTGTTCAGATTGATTTGTGTAGATGACTGCCTGGTTTTTGTTGGTTGGCTGGCCAAATATCTGGTTTGTTCATTGGTTGGATGGCTGACTAAGTTGATTGATTGGCTGATTTCTTGACTGACTGGCTGATTTTTTTTTCATTCAGCTCTGATCACACTATTGTCCTGCCATGATTAAAATGGGACCAATTAATACCTCTAGTAAATCATTAGAAGAATATTAAGAGTAGACAAGATCACACACTTAAGTAATGATAGCTACAACAGAATATATACCTCAGGACTTGAAAGTGTCAGTATTCATAGCCTGTCAAAGAAGACTAAATCAGTAGATTGTATAGACTTCAGAACTATAATGAGTCACATAACAAATGCACAAAGTCATTCATGAGAGAATCAGAAATTTAAAAAATGTATGAAAATTAGTAATCGACAGTTTGGATTTTGAAAAAATAATGGGATAAAGTAAGCCATTATCTGTATGAGGATGTTAATTGAGAAACACATGGAAGTGGGAAAGGACATTTATGCTTGCTTTATAGACTACACTAAGACTTTCAATAGGATAAGATGTGAACAACTAATTTAATGCTTAAAAGAGATTAATTTGAATGAAAAAGATATCAGTGATAAGCAACTTACATTGGTAACAGGCAGCAGTTGTAATATCTCATAAAAGGCCATTGATATAAAAAGAGGGGTTACACAAGGGTGTGTACGATCTCTCTGATTGTTCACTTTTATATAGAGAAAATATTCAAAAACATTTGTGAAGTGTCTGGATCAGTCATTAATGGAACAACAGTAAACAATGTGAGATGTGGAAATGACAGTGGTACTAGTAGAAAATCTAGAAGACTTAAAAAACATTCTTACATCTTACATCCTTCCCGTGCCGTTAAATGTCACATAGGGCCCACATGGTAGTTCGCCAAGATGTCTTCGGCGAGTTTTTCAGTCTCATCAAGGGATGTTATGCCCACTGAATTGGCTTCTCTTAACAATGTCTTCTTTAGAGTTTCACGTGATCGACCTCTTTTTCTTCAGTCTGTTGTGTTCCATTTGATAGCTTGTTTGGGGATACTCTGATTGTTTCTTCTCATCATATGACCGAACCATATGATTATATCATTACAGAACCTTATGACACAAATAAACAACACATGTCAAGAATATGGACTTGAAATAAACATTAGAAAGACAGAGATCATGGCAGTCACCAGGGAAGACAAAAACCAACTGTAAATATAAAAGTAAATGAAGAGCAAGTAACAGAATAACATATATTTCTGATACAAGATAACAGACGGCGAGAAATGTGAAGCAGGAATTAATAGAAGCATAGGAATGGCCAAATGTGCATTCAACAAAACGAAAATATTCTTACATCAAGACCAACTGAAGATGAGAGCTATCAAATATTGTGTATGCTTCACATTTTTCTATAGTATAGAAGCATGTGCATTAAATAAGAAAATGGAAAAGAAAATTGGGTCACTTGAAATGTGGATATATAGAAAAGTAGGATGACTTTCATGCGTAGAAAAGAAAACAAAGAAGGAAATAGTAAATCAACTGAAATTGGAAAGAAAAATAATGAAAAACATTAGAACCAAACAAAATATTTTGGCCATATCAAGAGGCATAGTACAATAATTAAAGCTTTCCAGGATGAAAAATAGAAGGAAAAAAGAACAAAAGGTAGACAATGATATATAGGTTTGTAGACAACATAAATAAATAGACTGAACTGAACTTAGCTTGGTGCATTAAGAAAATGAAGAGCAGAATATGTTAGAGGACCATTGAGCCAGCTTTTCACAGGGAGATGGCACAGGATGATAATGAGTAAATAAAACTTTTGCTAAATGGCAGCCAGTGTAAAAACTTCTTTGCTCAAAGTTGAATGCCTGTTATGTGTGTGTGTGTGCAGTCAGGTACCAGTGTTGCTAAAAGTAAGTTTGCCAGCCGTTGTTCTGGGTTAGAAAAACTTCTGCTATTAAGCGATGAATCATTCTTGATTTGCATGTAAATAGTTTTCATTATATTGCTTGAATTTTAAAGTGATGTTTTGAACACAGAAGGGACATTAGTTTTTTCTCTCCCAAGAGCTTCAAGCAGGATGTTCTTAGTGGCAGACACAGTGAAGTAATTGAGACACAGGGATAATGCGTGATAGAGGAGTGCTTTACAGTGAATACCCACAAGGGATAACAAACAAAAAGAACTTTTTTAGCAGAATTCACCATCGTATGGACCATAGTAAGTACTGCCTGTTGGAACCATAGTAAGCACTGCCTGTTGGGACCATAGTAACCACTGCCTGTTGGAACCATAGTAAGTACTGCCTGTTGGAACCATAGTAACCACTGCCTGTTGGGACCATAGTAAGCACTGCCTGTTGGGACCATAGTAAACACTGCCTGTTGGAACCATAGTAACCACTGCCTGTTGGGACCATAGTAACCACTGCCTGTTGGGACCATAGTAACCACTGCCTGTTGGAACCATAGTAACCACTGCCTGTTGGAACCATAGTAACCACTGCCTGTTGGAACCATAGTAACCACTGCCTGTTGGGACCATAGTAACCACTGCTGTTGGAACCATAGTAACCACTGCCTGTTGGGACCATAGTAACCACTGCCTGTTGGGACCATAGTAACCACTGCCTGTTGCTGACTGTCACTTGGAACACTGGCAGAAAGTATTGTCTTGGCCAGCACTTGTTTGGCTGAGCAAACACTTGTAGTGCATAATCATGTTTGCCCGGCTGGATGTATAATACCATAGATGAAAATCTGTGAAAAAAAAATATTGCATACATAAACAGCTGGTTTCAGTAAAATTTATGTTGTATAATTATTGTGTATTTTCTTTTAGGAATAAGAAATGAAGAGTAAGAGACAGATTATGCATCTCTTATTTTATTTTTAAAAAAATCTTTATCAACATGAATACTCAGCTCTACGAACTCGACGAGAACGAGGGGCTAATCTTCAACAAATACAGGCCCGCGAGAAGAGAGAAATCCAGCAGACTCGTTACCGTCATCTGTATCAGGCACGAAGGGTGAAAGGAGATGTGATATCACAGGTGATGATAGGTTACGAAAATTAGGTCATGGTTAAAGGTTTGAGAGACTGTTACAGCAGGTAATTTGAAATCTTTCACTGGTCTGCATGTTAAAGTTTCAAAATGCATGATGCATTCTATATCGCACAAAGTATTTTAATGCTTTGAACTCAAATTTCCACCAAAGTGAGCCAAATAAATTTCTGTTTTTGTCCCATTATAATGGGACCTCATTTCTACGGAGAATCACCTGGCTCTCACACCTATTAGAATAGACCAGAAAGCTGTTATATAAAATGTAAAATAATACAGCCTTTGGTCAGCACTTTAAGGACACAAGGTTAAGCATTTCATATTTGAGTGCTCTTAATTCATTGTGTTTCACAAGATTTTCAGGATTTGTAATTCTTGTGTTAATCCTCAGTTTTCTCAAGATTGAAAACAGCAAGAAAAATCAAACTTTCTGTTAGTGTGCAGGTTGAATGCCAGTTTTCTGGAAGCTGATAGTCTGACATTTATTTTAAATCTGGATGAAATTACGATGTGTAGTTTGCTGAATGACATGCGACACACACACACAGAGCTCTGTGACTGAAGACTAGCTTTGACAAGACCATATCATTTATATTACTAACATTGAATTTACTTATGTGTGCTAATTTTGCATGAGTAATCATTTTTATAAGCTTCTGCTGTTTTAGGTAATTTTTGTAAGCTTGAGCTATTCTAGATCATTTTTATAAGCTTCTACTATTCTACATAATTTTTATAATCTATATCTAATCTGAGTGCCGTGCCACGTGGCGTAGGTGATCATTTCTCTCCACAATTCCCTGTCTTTTGCGTTGATTATGAGATCTGCCGGTGATTTTCTTCCTAGCCACACTGACAGGCCATCCAGTAACTTCTCTCTTTGTCTTTCTCTATCTCTTGTTGCCACAGTGTGTTTCAATTTTCCTCATCTCAGAAAATGTCATATAAATCTCATTTGTCTGCCTCTGATCTTTGCTGTAATTTGCCTTTTAACTCCAGCCTCTCTTAAGACTTCTTCATTGGTTTTCTTAGCTGTCCATGGTACCTTCAACATCCTTCTTATAAACCACATCTCCATGACCTCCATTTCTCGCTGTACTCTCTCAGTCATAGACATGCTTCACACCCATAAAACAAAATTGGCTCAATGTAACATTTAAGTACTTGGAATCTTGTCTCCATTGATATGGATCTGTTGCACAAGATGTTTCTCATTTTCTGGAATGATGACATTGCCTGAGCACATCTGGTTTTTTTATTTCATTGTGACATTTCCCATCAGTTGTTATAATCATTCCTAAGTACTTTAATCTATCAACTTGTTTCAGATTTGTGCCATCGATGGTAATGCTACATTTTGGTGGTATTCTTTTCTTCAAGATGACCATCACTTCAGTCTTCTTTTTGTTCAGGCTGAGACCTTTATTCTTTTTTTTACTTTCACTAACTATGATGTCCAGAAGAGCCTGTAGCTCTCCTTCACTTTTAGCAATCAGGACTGTGTCGTCTGCATATCTTAAGTTGTTACGGTTTTACCCGCCAATTGATGATATTCCTGGCATGTCCCCTTTATTTCTCATGTTTTTGCTGTACAAGGAGAAGAGGTCAAAAGATAAAACACATCCTTGTCTTACTCCCAATTTTATGTCTTGGAATGCTCCTATTTGGTTCTCAACCCTCATTTTATAAGCTTCTGCTATTCTAGACAAAGAATGCTATGATGCCATAAAAATTGGAGGTTATGAAATACCAGAGATTAAATATGCTGATGACACAGTATTACTGTCCACAACACAAAAAGGAATGGAAAAACTAATTATGTCAGTCCGTAAGAACAGCTAAGAGCAGAACTCTATCTTAATGCAAAGAAAACTAAATTGATGACAACTGACAAAACAAACAAGGCAGCTGAAATATATATCAATGAGGAAAAATTATAAAGTTTTGAATATCTTGGATCATTACTAACTAATAATGGAGATACAATGAGGGAAATTAAAAGGAGGACATCTATCGCTCTTCAGAAAGTAAAACAATTAAAGAATCTGTGGAGAGGAACAGACTGAACTACAAAAATGAGATTCTTAAGGACATGCATCTTTCCCATCGCAACATATGCCTGTGAGACCTGGACATTTAACAAAACAGCTGAGAAACACATAAATGCCTTTGAATGTAAATGCTACAGAAGAGTTCTTCAAATATCATGGACACAAAAAAGAACAAATGTATCCATACTTATCTTATATCCTTCCAGTGCTGTTAAACGTCACATAGGGCTTGCAAGATAGTTCACCAGTTTTTTCCTGTCTTCGGTGAGCCTTTCAACTTCATCAAGGGATTTTATACCTGTTAATTTGGCCCTTCTCTTAACAGTGTCCTCTTTAGAGTTTCACATGGTCTACCTCTTTTTCTTTGGCCTGTCTTGTTCCACTATATCCATATTACAAGAACTTAATATTGAAGACGGCTGGCTAGTAAAGAGGATTAAATAAAGAAAACTTAAATATTTTGGACACATTAAATGTTGTGATAATCTAGAGAAGACCATCTTGGAAGGGTACATAATGGGAAAAAGAAAGAGAGGAAGTCTAAGGTGAAGATGGCTGCAAGACATCGTTGATGATCTGCAAATGGATGTATCAGCAGCAGGCCATCTTGCTGACAACCGAGAGGCCTGCAGGAGTGCTGTTAAGGAGACAAAGTTCCGCAAGGGCCATGTATCCCAGATAATTTTTATAAGCTTCTGCTATTCTAGATAATTTTTATAAGCTTCTACTCTTGTGGATAATTTTTTAAAAGGTCCACTTTTCTTATTTATTACTTCCTTTAATCCTTCAAAATGATTAATCCAGCAGTGCTCAGTAAGTGAGGATACTGGAAGAAATGGTGTTCAACATACATTTGGTTTATGAATGGAGCATGTGGTTTTTTTTTTTTTAAACTGGCTTCATAGAGATGGAATTTTGGGAAAAAGAAGTGGGTTTTAGGTAAAATAGTGACCTACTACTTTTAGCCTAGCTTGAACAGAAACACTGATGGATTGTGTAAGAGAACACAAAGAAGTCTTTCACTGCTGAAAATTTGAAACTTTAGTATATGAAGTTTTCAATGTTTTGCTGTCCATGCAGATCACATGCTCCAGCAGTGATACTTGGCATAATAACTAGAACAATTTGTTTACAGCCACCGTCCATGAGTGTGACAATTTTTCGCAGTTGATGTGAAGTTAATATTTGAGTCATATAAGAAATAATGAAAGGAGTGTGTGGTATACTTATATGATTTTTCTCTTAGTAGATGTGAGTTGTTATTATTTTGCAGAATTTTGCTGAGAGCATCCAGCACAAACTGTCACCAGCCATGCAGAGTTTGACAACACTCAACACAAAACCTAGCACTGAGGAAGAAAGCACAGCTACAGCAAGGCTTACTCAAGTCACATGATCATGCCTAGCTGTATAAAAACACTGCACTGGCATCAGATTCACACCAGCCATTCCTGAGTATTTTAATAATAAATTACAAACATAAGGAAACCATTTACTCAGTCATATCATCTCTTTTTTTTTCCTGTGATTGATCATAATTGTGATTTCTATGACCTTATTTCTCTGTAACAGTTGTTTTTTTTACTTTGATCATGGCTTTGGAGGGGAGGGGGGGTGGATCTCACACCATATATATTGATGTCTCATGAATTTTGAGTCTCAGACAGTAACAGATCTACAAATTACTCCGACACATTATTATAGTCATTATGATATCCAGGCAGTGAGAATTGTTGAATTAAACCACAACAGAAAACCTAATATATTTACCCTGGGGCAGATTTTTACACGAACACTGCATTGCTCTATATGCATTATTAAAATGTCTGGTATTTCTGCTGGCAGGATGGCATTCTTTACTTGTCATCTAAGGTAAAGAAATACCAGCACATTATTGTAGCACATCTCCTCCTCTTTATTTTAATATATGCCATTTTATTAGTGTACTATTTTATGCCAATAATTTTCACAAAATTCACTGCTTAAGCATTTTTACCAGATTTTGCAATGATTTTTATTTATGCAGAGAAAAAAATTTCTTTAAATTTCCCAGGTATTTGTATGATGTTTATGTAAGAATGATGTCCACTGCAGCCTTCACAGTAGCATTTCAGATATTGTGTGAGCTAGACAGTCCAAAGAAAAAAGAGCATGCTGACATAAAGTTTTAATGTTTTTGAGTAAATTGTTCATATTAGGTATGTTTTCTATGAGTATGAATTTTTAATTCACAGAAATCATTACTGCTGTACATAACTTTGATTTTTCAGTCATCATTACTGCTGTACATAACTTTGATTTTTCAGTCATGGGTTTTAAAGTTTTCAGTCTTTCTTATTGTTACCTGTGCAAAGCTATTTGACTTTCACATCACAAGCACATAGGTAGGAGTGTCATATGAATGTGTTAATGTAAGAAAATGGCCACAGTTCTTCAAGTTGTTTGATTAAACAAAGAGGTTACTCATATTTCTTTCATCCTCTATTACAGATATACATGTTAATACTTTGCTCTTGTTTTCTACAGTTTTATTGTTACTTTATGCAGGCTGCTTGCTTTTTTTGTGATAATGTTGAGATAAAAATCCAGAATAAGAATTGCTTCTTGTGAAATTATTGTGATATGTCTGTATCTCTGATATTTTGGTACAGATTTGCATGTGGTTATCTGTTTCTCTGAATGCACAGACATCAGTTTATGCTCTGGTAACCTACCCCACGGAGTGCTCTCTTGATGACTCGTACCAGATTGGGAAGAATTCTCAAGTTTCTGTGGCTTGGCTTCTGATATCCAAGATATCAAGGAAGGCACGATACTAGAGAGTAAACCATGAATTCATTTTAAAAAACATCAGTCACTTTTGGAATTTAAACTTGCTCTGTAGGCAGATGTCTTAACTACTGGGCCATTTGGTCCATTTTGCTAAATAAATGTCCTTGCAGAATTCTTCTGTGGAATGATTCATTCATTAGTTGTCGTGTCAATAGAGTTGGACAGTTTTGCTTGTCTGTTTTGTTTATTCTAAGTATTTCTGATTAGATGAGTTTCTTTTCTTTTCCTATGACATTTATCCAGGCCGTTAAGATATTTGTCTCTGCTTTTACTCACTTTCTTTTTCTGTAATGATCAAGTTCACCAACTCTTCTCATCACATGCGCAGAGAATTGTCTTCTCATCACATGCGCAGAGAATTGTGTCTTCTCATCACATGCGCAGAGAATTATGTCTTCTCATCACATGCGCAGAGAATTGTGTCTTCTCATCACATGCGCAGAGAATTATGTCTTCTCATCACATGCGCAGAGAATTGTGTCTTCTCATCAAATGCCCAGAGAATTATGTCTTCTCATCACATGCGCAGAGAATTATGTCTTCTCATCACATGCGCAGAGAATTGTGTCTTCTCATCACATGCGCAGAGAATTGTGTCTTCTCATCACATGCGCAGAGAATTGTGTCTTCTCATCACATGCGCAGAGAATTATGTCTTCTCATCACATGCGCAGAGAATTATGTCTTCTCATCACATGCGCAGAGAATTATGTCTTCTCATCACATGCGCAGAGAATTATGTCTTCTCATCACATGCCCAGAGAATTGTGTCTTCTCATCACATGCCCAGAGAATTATGTCTTCTCATCACATGCCCAGAGAATTATGTCTTCTCATCACATGCCCAGAGACTTATGTCTCCTTCTTATTATTTTAAATAGTTATTAGTGATCAATGGACTGAAGTTCTAGTGCATTCTTTTGATTGTCATAGTGTTAAAAGATCACTGAAAATCATCAAATGAACTTGGTGGATATCTGTAGAACACATGGTTCATCCATGCCAACCTGAGTGACACCTGATGATGATGATGATTTTTTAAAATGTAAATATGGGCACTAACACCATATCCCTATGTGCCTCTAAGGCATGACAGGATTACCTTTACCTTTTTACCTTTAAATATTAATAATGGTCAAACAATTGTTGAGTGCATAAAATTAGGTCTGTTCTTGATTTGGGGCAAGGTACATAGAACATTTTAACAGTCTAAATGCTGTAAATGTTTTAAAAAATAAAATGTTATCTATATAAATGAAGCACTCTTATCAGATTTCTCTGAATTGTGATAAATGGAACATTCACTCAGCTTTTATCAATAGGGATGAAGTGAATGAAACAGTAAATCAGTGATCAGTATTGGTGCAGCTTTCTTTAAATGTTCATACTCATACTTTAAATTTGATCCAAGATGTAGCTTTTTTTTTTTCTTATTCTTCTTCTTTTTCCATCAGAATTTAATGTGAGGCATCTTATCCTGTTTCCCACATACATGGAAGGTAACATGTCTACCATAAGCCAGATATTCTGTACCTGCAATAAATTTCATACCAAACCAACATTTTGGGCTCTGGATTAACTTAAATGTGAGAATACTGGGCTTAATGACAGTTAGGATGCTATTAATGTGTGTAAGTTAACTGAGCTGATAACATAAAAGGTTCATCACTGGGAATACCCTTTTAGTAAATCTAATACTTTGTGAGGAAAAAAAACATGCCATTTCATGTTGGTTTTTAATGTTGCTACTGCCAACCATTTGTGCTTTTTGATTACGTTTTGTAAATCCATTGAAGATGTGTGCTCAAAAATAAAGGCAGAGCTGATAGACTAATTTTATATAAATAAATAAACTTTGGAGTTTCAAGTCTTCATATGGGAAGTAGATTGCGTTATTGTTTAAGAGTTATATTTTTATGATAAAGTCAGTGAAAATATTTGATATCTTTTAATGTGATAGGTTGTTGTATGCCTTTTTTTCATGATGTCTGATAGTGTAGTGAATTAAGTGTCTACTTTTGTCATTGTCTGTACAGAATTATTATTTAATAATTATCATAATTTTGGTAGATTTGTTTTGTTGCAGAATTGTGTATTTACAGGGATATCTCAGAGAGATAATGAGTTTATGAATTATCTTCACTAGATTTAGAGAAATAATGATTGCAGTAAAACTGGTTCTAGTAATAAAGGCAGACAGAGGTGTATGGTTTAGTTTTACGGAAAAAGATAGAAAGAGAAGGAAAGTGGGCAGGAACAAGAGTGGCAGAAAATAAGATGAGTACATATAAATGAAGAACATACAATGGATGCCTTTATCAAGAACAACATACAAAAGAAAACACAAAGATTCAAAATCAAACTCTGGCACCATTGCATTCAGAACAGCCCCATATATGTTCCACCGCTTGCCGCAACATTCATCCAAGAGTGTGTTTGCTAATAGTTCCCATCAAGTGTTGCTTCTTTACAATGCATTTTCTGATTTCCTACTAGCACCTTAATTTGTCTTAGCTCCAGCAATCTCCTCATAGTTACATTGTTCTTCAATTCCCAATCTTCATTTTCCCGCAATCTTTCCAATACAGTTTTAGCAATGTCACCCTTGTCCATTCTCAGCCTGCCATTTATTTTAGCCTGTCCAGCAGGCCTATCTGCCACTTCACTGCCATGTACTCCCTCCTGCCCTGGACAGTAAAACCATGTTAGGCTCATCACAGTTTGACTGGCTTAACAGATGAACCCGTTCTTTTCAAAGCAATTTTTTCTCAGTCTTACAAAGTATACTCTGAATCCGTCACAGTGACGCCATGAACTACACCATGAGCAGCTAGCCTTTCCACTGGTGTTGACACAGCCTCAGTTTCCATTCACGTGCTTGATGTGCTGACTTCAAATGCTCCTGAACCCTGTGCCACTACTCTTCCATTGTGGTAGACAACAAAACCCCAACCACTTCTGATGTTCTGAATCACCAAGCCATCTTTATATATTACCATGTCAGAAGACCCACAGTGATGCTGGATGAGATCTTAACCCAAAGGTCAGCTGCCCCTTGTGCCTAGTTTCTACATTTGCGGCCCTTCTATATAATAACCTTTGTTAGCTGAGGTTGGTCCTGTACCCATAACCACTCATCACCTTTAGGCACCTCATCTAGATTGCACACTGACATTATTGTATCCTCAGCCTCAGCCATCCAGAATCTGCTTCATTTGATGCGTTTGCCCTTTATCAACCCCAGCTCCTTATGGATAGGATGGTTCTCCATGCCAGTGTCCTCCATGCTAGCAACCTTGATGTATGCCTTTACCCGACCATGCTTGTGTTTTGACCTCACACTCAGCGTATCAAGCAGAAAGCACATGGCCGCAACAGGAGTATCCCTGATGCAACCCAAGACCACTCTCAATGTTTCATTCTGTACATGCTCTAGTCTGTTCAGCTGTGCATTTGACAGGGCGAGTAGACCTTAACCATACACCAGTGGTGACATCACCAGCGCCTGCAAGAACAGAGTGCACTGTAGATGAAAAAAATAGGTGAAAAAATTAAGAACGTAGCACTTTCAGTATCCTCCTCATAAGAAAAATGGAATAAAATATGCAGATAGATGTTTATAAGCTTAAAGTAGAACTTCTGCTTAAGTTCTGTTAAGCACTATCCACTTAAGTTTAATTCAAGCTTACCAACTTCCATCTGGGTGCATTTTGTGCCTATCTTTCTTACAAAGAGCTAAGTGCTCAATTTTTCATCAGTTTTTCATGTTTTTTTTTGTATGTGGTCCTTAAAAAAGACATTTGCCGAAATACTGGATTGTATGTTCTTCATTTACATATTGTACTCATCTTATTTTCTGTCACTCTCATTCCTACCCACTTTCCTCACTTTTTCTGCTGTTTTGTAAAACTGAGTCATACACTTCTGTTTACTATCACTAGATTTAATGTTACTGTCAAGTTTTAGTAAACATCTTTTCACGTGATTTTGAATGTAATTTATTTTCACTGCCCTTTCTACCACATTTCCATATAGTTTTTGATCGTTGGTACCATTCCTGTATCTGAGTTCTTTAGTTCCTTTAAGGTTATAGTAAAGATATGTGGCCACAGACTTTGAACTGAAAAGTAGTGTGTTATGGTGGCTTTCTTTTGTCTTTTGAATAGACATTGGCAAACTATTGTGTGATATACACTGACAGAACCCTGTAGGTCTAGATGAAGCAGTACAAGAACATGTTTTCAGGAGAATTGTTGGAAGGTGGTATAACTACACTATCGGCTAGCAGAGCCGTCATCATAACCTTCCCTTCCTTCCTCGCCTTCTATACCCCTATTTGGGGCATTGGTCATCAAGCAGGGCTCTCAGCCTTGTAACATGTACATGTAAACCTGCTCTATGACTTCAGCTCATTCTAGTCTTTCTATTTTTGTATTCTTTTTCTCTCCCATCTGTTTGTGTCTCTTCCTCTTTTATATGTGCCTTAGCGTGTACAATGCTCTCTACATCTCCATCTGTTGGAGATATGAAGAAATTAATGTTTCTGACAGGGAAGTGTACGGTCCAATAATGCTAGCCATTGATTGCCATTCATAACACCCACTTCATCTCTGTCATTAGTCACAACTTTTGTTCTGCTGATGCCATTTTATCTGTGATCTCATGTTTGTTTTTTTTTTTATTATATTGAAATAATTCTTGTCATGCCCTGCGCTTATATAATTAAGACTCAGAATATTATTTAAAATATATATTTTTCTTTTGTAAAAATAATATTCATAGTAAATATAATATTTTATTTGTATATTGCAAGAGTTTTATGCTTTATTTAAAGATGGAATCGGGGTTGACCTATTTTTAAAGCTGCAGTATTTGACCTGAAATGGTTCATTTCATGGACTGTATGTTGAAGAGTAAATGTACTAGAGAGTTTGTGTGACCGATATTGTGTGGTATTTCACATTTATTTTGCTGTGCACATCACTTGGGGTAAAAATCACATTTTTTTCCTTTGTGATACGTATTGCTGATTGTTTTGTTGTTTTGTTTTTAGCATTTGCACTCTAAATTTCAGAGTCATATTTTTGTCACTGTTATTGTACAGGGAGGGATTTAGTAGCTAACTCAACGAACATGATGTCATGTTTTAATCAAACTATAAATCTTGGGTGTTTTGGAGATAGATAGAGCATAAAGACAGCACTCAGAGATCAGGCAGTAACCTGTTACCCTGAATTCATATAAAATGCCACAATCTTCTAAACTTAGTTGTACAAATTAAATGGCTGACTAGAGCCAAGATAATACTTGTAGGTGTTTCTTCAACCAGCTTTTGCTGGAGTTATAGGATTAACGTTTTATATTTTCAAAACTAGGATTTTGTTGGAGTTCTAGAGTTATAGGATGAACTTTTCCTGCTTTCAAAAGAGAATTACGGAAGTAAAAAAAATAAAATAGAATTAATCTATTGCTACAACTGACAGATCTCCAGACCATGTTCACCCAAACTATTTAGATATAGCTGTATTTGATGATAAGTTTTGCTTGGAGCAATTTAAAGTTTAATTACAAATAAGTTCCACAAGTTTCTGTCTCTGTTTCAGTGTCCTCAACACTAAGGTAAAGACTATCTTTAAAAAAAAAAAAAAAACTCAATACATCTGATCATTAGAACATGTTATCATCTCAAATGTGTATCTCTGCAGTCTTGACAACAGTTTGAATTGTTTCAGAATTATCATATTTTATGTTTTTTTTTTAAAAAGATTAAATTTAGCATCTATTTCTTATCTTGTCAGTAGCTCCGACTAATGATCGGTAACAGAAGTTATAACTCAATATGCAGTCATGTTTAAAACTGACATCATGTACAATATATATCTTGAATTATTTTTGTTTTTAAAGGTGTAATTTTTGTTTTCTTTGTAAATGGCCATGCTTGCTTCTCATCTGTATTGCTTAATATCTGTATTTGAAAAATATTTTTAATTCTTCTTGTGCTGGTGAGAAAAAACACTTGGTGCCAAGCAAAATGTGCGGGTGTTGCGATATTTTTGGGGTATAGTTGAAAAAAGTGAATTTAGCAATTATTTCCATGTAAAAAAGTATACACTTTATACATCCACAAGAAATAAAAATGAATGAAGATTCCATAAATGCAGAGTTTTCTTAGGAAAAAATAACTGGTGAGAAAATAAGACATTTCCCCCCCAAAAAAAAATTATGACACACAAATAAAATTGGTTTCTACAAGTGAACTAACCAGAAGCCCACACTATAATGTCGCCGGCAGGGGAAGAGTTAAAAAATAAAGGCATCACATTGGATTGTTTCATACAGTTATTCCAAGCTATTGCTAACCTCACGTCAGATTTATTTTCTGAGTAATCAAATTATTTTGAATCATAATCTTTATGTATTGCATTTCAGTGTAATGATTGTTTGTATACTAAAATTGTGATTTTGTGAGCTTTTCATTATGGGCAGAAGAAATAGTTTCTGCAGTATTAGTAATTTCCACAGCACATATGTGGCATTCATTGTGTATGCTTTGTTGTAATAGGTTAACATTGATCAGAAAGTTTGAAATATTTATTTGTAATGAATATTACTTTGGGCATCTCATTAATTGGTATTAGTTATGGAGATTAATTTTTATATAAATATTTATTTTCCCCAAATGCACTGTCATCAATAATTTTTATATAAATATCTAGTTTTGCCCACTGCATTATCATCCAGTGAAGAATGTTCTGTGACATGTCTCATCATGCAGGTAGTAGCAGGTATCATGTTGACTAGCAAGTAAATTGCCAATTACAAAATAGAAAAACCAAAGCTTTTGGAGGTGGTTGGTTACCTTGACCAGTTTGTTTTATCAAAAATTTAGTAAAAAGCAACCAGAAAAATCAGTTGGAGGACAATAGGGCCAGCAGGCTGATGATGCGCAATTTTCACGGTGGAGAATGAGCCAGTTTTGACTTTAGTTCAGTGTGAGTATTTTGTAAAGATTTAATTCTCACCTTCTCACCGCAGATAAAGTAAGAAAAATATTTACATGAACATTTACTTTCTCCTGATGTTTTTAAAGTGTGTGTAATTTTACAATTTAGAAAACAAACAAAAAAAGTATAAAGTAAATGATGTATTGAGAAAACCAGTATTTCATGCAGGTACATTTGTACAGGATTTTAAAAAAACTGAGCCCAATCATTGTAGTAGTCTGTTGTCAAAGACATTTATATTCTTATCGTATCAACTGAAAATGTGTTGTGGATAGATTTTGAATGACTTTGATAGGGCAGTCAGCCATATACTTGTATGCTTTCTCTGTAATTTACATGTCACAGTGCCAGATATCATATTCTTCTCTCGTTCCTCGCCTGTGCAGAAGGGGCACTTGATCTTAGTGACTACAAGAGCTTGAATTTGTTAAGGGACCTAAGGACCTGGAAATATTCTCAACTGTTTAGGATCCGTTTTTATTATCATAAGAACACAGAGTTGGGTCTGATAGATGAACTTTTAAGCTTAAACTGTTGTCCACAGGTATTGTTGCCTATCTCATGAATAACAATGTATTTGTGCTCTAACCAGGGTAAATTATACTTTTATATCTTAACTTATGGTTTACATTGCCCTACCAAAGAAACAAGGTGCAGTTGAATGTGAAGACCATTGAAACATTAGTCTTATGAGTCATGTTACCAAAATCCTGCTTCGTATGGTCATGAGAAGAGTCGGGCAAAATAAAATCAGAAATCTCTGAAGAATAGTGCGGTTTAATTGAAGGAAAAGGCACAAGTAATGCCATATATATAATGAGAACATTGATGGAGAGATAAATAGAAGTAAAGATGGACCTATTCTTATGCTTCATAGGCTACAGTAAAGCATTCAATAAAGTGAGACACACAGGAATTATAAGAATGCTGGAAGACATCAACATAGATGGGAAGTATCTGAAACTCATCAAAAATGTATATTGGCAGCAATCAGCAGCAATGAGGGTTGTGAACCAAATAGGAGCATTCCAAGACATAAAATTGGGAGTGAGACAAGGACATGTTCTATCTCCTGACCTCTTCTCTTTGTACAGTGAAAACACGAGACAGAGAGCATGCCAGGAATATCAATTGGCAGTTACAACCTTAACAACTTAAGATATGCAGATGACACAGTTCTGATTGCTAAAAGTGAAGGGGAGCTCCAGGCTCTTTTGGGTGTCATGGTTCGTGAAAGTAAAAATAAAGGTCTCAGCCTGAACAGAAAGAAGACTGAAGTGATGGTCATCTTGAAAAAAAGAATACCACCAAAATGTAGCATTAACATCAATGGCACAGATCTGAAAGAAGTTGATAGATTCAAGTATTAGAACGATTATAACAACTGATGGCAAATGTCACAATGAAATAAAAAGCAAATGTGCTCAGGCCAAGTCAGCATTCCAGAAAATTCCTGTGCAATGGAGCCATATCAATGGAAACAAGATTCCAGGTTTTTAAATGTTACATCGAGCCAATTGTTTTATGGATGTGAAGCATAGTCTATGAATAAGAGAGTACAGTGAGAAACGGAGGACATGGAAATGTGGTTTATAAGAAGGATGTTGAAGGCACCATGGAGAGCTAAGAAAACCAATGAAGAAATCTTATCAGTACAGCTGTTTATTGTCACATTTCCATTTTGCATATGGTTCTATTCTGTATTGGTCTTCCCCTATGTTTTCTTTTTATTCATTTCAGAAAACTGAGGTTTGTCATGTCTTATCACAAGGAATATGTGTACAGTATTGTTAGTTTTGCATGATAGTTTATAAGTATACAACTATACACAAAGCACTGCAGTAAAGCTGTGATACCAAAATTTATAAATTAGAAAAAAGTAGGAACAATAATAAAGCTGTTCCTATTTTTTTCTAGTTTATACATTTTGTTAGTTTTGCAATGCTGTTTGCAGTTTTGTTCTGTGATGTGGATTATGTGACTGTATTTATTTATGGCTTACATTTTTTAATGTATGGTTGAATTTTCTTGCATGCAAGTATATGTTAACATTGTTAACCTGCATTTACAAATCATTTATATGTCTGTCACTGGCCTGGTCTTTTCTTGTTACATTTAGCATTCTGTTTAATTTTGTCTGTATTTTTGTCAAGTGTTGCAAATTTGTTAGTTTGGATGGATCATGATGAAGAAGTTTGAAGGATATTCTTATATCTTATATCCTTCCCGTGCCGTTAAACGTCACATAGGGCTCGCATAGTAGTTCGCCAATTTTTCCTGTCTTCGGCGAGTCTTTCAACCTCATCAAAGGATTTTATGCCTGTTAATTTGGCCTCTCTTAATAATGTCCTCTTCAGAGTTTCACGCGGTCTGCCTCTTTTTCTTTGGCCTGTTGTGTTCCACTTGATAGCTTGTTTTGGGATTCTCTGATCATTTCTTCTCATCAAGTGGCCAACATATGTCCATCTCCTTTTCCTCATCACCCATGAAACTGGTTGTTGTTCAGTCATCTGTCTTATCTCTGCATTGTTCTTGAATTCATTCCACTTGATGCCGAGTATTTTCCTTAGGCATTTGTTTTCAAAAGAGTCTAATTTCTTTTCTATTTCTTTAGTTGTTTTCCAGCTTTCGCATGCATAAATGAGGGTGGATATTACATTTGAATTGAATAGTCTTAACTTGGTTTTTGTGCTTATAACTTTTGAATTCCATATGTTCTCAAGATTCTTGAAGATTGATGCTGCTTTTGCAATTCTGATCCTAACTTCCTTTCTAGTGTCACCATCCTGGTCTATGTAGCTGCCAAGGTATGCAAATTGAGTGACTTCTTCAATATCTGTCCCTTCTATGTGTATTTTTCCAATTTGATTGATGGGAATTTTTCATTATTTTTGTTTTGTCCTTGTTAATTTCAAGTCCTATTTTGCTAGCCAGTGAAGACAGGCTTTCTGTTTTTTCTTGCATGGAATTCACATTATTACTGATAAGAGTTATGTCATCAGCAAAATCAAGATCTTCTAGTTGGGTCCCATGTGCCCAGTCAATACCTGTTACCTGTGCAGCATTTTTTCATTATGAAGTCTATTGTAATCCCAAAAAGTAAAGGAGACAGTATACATCCTTGTTTCACGCCTGTGGAAGGATATTAAGGTATACAATTTCACTGGTAATCTTTCTGAAAAAAGAGCTCTGTTGTAGGTCTTCTCACTTCCAGAGTTAATGTTTCACAAACACCAGGCATACATTAACAAGAACTCTGATCTTGAGGAAATATTTCTTTTTTTTTTCCTAGGATAAAATTACTTCTTTTATTTCATTTCCTCTTTGCTTTAGTTTATAAAGTTCTTTTTTTTTTTTCCAATCCTGATGAAAAATCCCAGAACCATGCAGAAATTTTTTAATAAACACATTGGCCATATTTTTCACCGAGAACATCCGATGAGTTGCTCTGTAATTTGAGAGACATTCTAATATCTTTAGGATTACCATCTTGATTCCTATCATGCTGTACTCAGAATTGCACGATATTAGTCTTATACATACATGCCTCAGGTGAGATCAGTGCATTTATAGCTTTCTGTTTGCATTTGTTTGAAGTTTTTGTTTTTTTTTTAAATCAAAATTATTGGAAGTCAGTTTATAAGGTGTCTGAGGTGTTTCAGAGTAGCAGTATAAAATGAACCATCAGTGTGCTTGGAGTGTGAATCATTCATGCTCTAATTTCAGTGGTGATACACTTGTGATACATTATTTCCCTTCCTAAGGTGAAGTTTGTTCTAGCGTCAGTCTAACTTCTGCTTATTTGAAATGCATTCTTCTTTAGTAGTAAACTCGTCACTAGTTCTGCATCTGTGATAAATATCACTGTATTTTTTTCATGAGTAGCAGATCGATATAATGCTATGTCCATAAGTAATAGCTTTTCTTCACTTGCTGATTGCCCAGCTTTTTATCAAAACTTCAGTTTATTGCTAACACCAGGATTCTCTGTGCAAGTTTCAGCTCAAATTTCCTTCTCTTTCTCTGAACAACTCCAGCTTTTTTTGCTCATATTTCTTTGGTTTTTTTTGCTCATCAAACTTTCTTTTCTTTAAGTTCTTTTTCCCAGTTTGAATTTATACCACAACTGTTCTTTCTCTCATACTAACCAGTCAAGCCACTTTTCTTTTGCTTTATAACTGTCAGGTTCAGTACGTTTATTTGGCCCTGCAGCTCACCTTAAACTTTTGTTTTATACTTGACAGATTTTACACTGTAAGATGCACTGATGGACCAACTTTTGGGTCAGTGTCATTCTGGTCTTTCTCATTAGCTTATTCTTGAACAGTTAGATTTGCTTCATTCTTCAGACCTGCCTAGGAGCTCAGTTTTTTTGCCTTATTTTTCTGTGCTATGGTAGCACACTTTATTAATAGTGAATTTACCTTTGCTGACAGATTATCCTCTTTTTTTTTGTATGTTATTCCTAATTTCAGTGACTTCTTGTTGACAGTCCTGCTTATGTTTGCTTGCAAAAACCTTTACATTGGCCTTAAACAGCTGGTGATAATCGGGTTTGTTCATTTCTTTATGTTATTTACAAATGCTGCAATTTTTTTTTTTTTTATAAATATGATCTGAAAATATAAAGATAGATATGTTTAGATTCAATTATCAAAAAAATACTTTAATGATATTTAATATACTACATCTGCACTTGGGTATTTTAGTACAGTATCTATCTATCAAACCACTGTTTTCACTTCAGTACTGAGTTGGTACCATTCTATGGCAGATATCGGTGGGTTTCCCTCCCTCACCCAAAGAGATCTCAGCATGGTGCTCATTCAGCAATGGTCCACTCTTGCACCTGGATGCCCATGTTTATTTAATCCTGGCATGAACTAGACTAAGAAGAGAACACTGCATTTTATGTGTTCTGACCACCCATCAGCCTTTGTAAATGTGTAGTACAGCATCAGCTTTTATCCAGTATGGTTACCTAGTAATTTTTGAATTGCCTTTACTGTTAGTCTCCCTCATATTTGTGCTGTAGTTTTGAAAACAGATTTCATAGTAAATGAATGAAAGAATGAACTTATAACTGGTAATCTTTCTGAAAAAAAAAAAAAAAAGCTCTGCTGTAGGTCTTCTACTTTCAGAGCTAAGAACTGGACACACTGGTCTGTCTAACATTGTGCCCTTTATCTCTCAACATTCAGTCTGTCATAAGTGATGATTTAGTACATTAGCTGCATGATAAGCATGAATAAAATGGTAAAACATTTATATAAATTCTCTTAACACATTCAGTTGTATGAAGAAAACAGAAGTAATGAGTTTGATTACTTCACTCATCCTTTGATCTGATTAGTCATTACATTACATTCATCTTGAATTTCTGCATCAGTGTGCATTCATAGTGAGACAACATATACGAGGGTCATACTGAAAGCCGTGAGCAAACATTTTTTAAAACTTAGAATTTATAGACAAAATATAAATGTATCACCTTAACCACATCCTTCGCACTTCATGTGTCACGTGACCACGCAGAGCATAGACAAAATGGCCGGTGCTGAAGTTTCGTTTCGTCATTGTACCGTTATTGAGTTTCTTGTTAAAGAGGAAATCCCCGCTGCTGAAATTCACCAAAGACTTCAACTTGCTTACAAATATGTGTGTATATGTGCTAGCAGTGTTAGGTGGGTGATGGAAACATGAGCATCAAAGTATGCCTTACAGTGGTCACCCTCAAACTGCCTCCACTGAATGCAACATAGAAATGGTTGATGACATCATTAAAGAAGACAGACATGTCACAGTATCTGAAATTGCTGTAAATCTTGGAATAGGACACAATGCAGTACAGGAAATGATTGAAACCCTAGGTTATAGAAAAGTTTGTGTCCCACAGGAGACAATGTCCAGAAAGCAGTGCGTCTGTGCCGCTGGTCAACTGGAACGGAATTCTGCCGGGAGGGTATCTTCAAACTTGCAGAGCGATGGGAAAAATGTGTGCAGAGAAATGGAGATTAAGTTAAAAAGTTAAGAAAAGAATGCGGATAAGGTGATACATTTATATTTTCTTTATCAGTAAATTCTGATTTAAAAAAAATTTTGCTCATGACTTTTGATATGACCCTTGTAGTAGGGGGTTCAGAATGTCATCACCAGTCTTCTTCACATTTCCGTGGTCCTCTCACTGCTGGCATTAAATAACTTGAATCTGCCACTTAAAACACTGTATGTGCATCATAAAAACAGAAATGATAGAGCACAAATGTGCACATGTCCTATTACTTGTCAGCTTCATTCCACTAACGTTCTGATACTATATGCTTGCACAGTCTGAGTGATAACTGTGCTAAATACATGTTTTAAACATGCATCACCCTCCAGTCCTGCACTAGCTTGTAAGTGAAACTGTACATGATAACATTTGCTTTCGTTCATGGTGTAGAAAGAAATGGCTGTTGAATGAATGGCAGTTGCTGTCACTGAGTGAAATGTTAAACATTTACTAGTGCTTTATGCTAATGTGTAGCATTTCTGTGGTGGATTACTCACCAAAGTACAAGTGCAGAATCTTTGAATTACCTCAGTATAATAAACTTGCTACAACTTTAAATCAAGCTTTCAGTATATGATTCTGATATGCACATTGGATTTCGTATCGTGCAATGTTAAAAACAAAAACAAAAAAATGCTGAGTGTATTAATGTGTTTAAACAACAATTCAGTTTCACTGGTGGACAAAAGCAAGAGAATCACATATTTTTCATTAAAATAAATTTAATATTACAAATTGTCAGCACTGAGTATGTGATACAATGGTCATCAAGCCGTATATATCTCAGTCATAAAATTAGTCAAGGCATTGAGTCTAAAGTGTTAAAAACTGTCAACAAGGACTTGAATGCTACTAAAATCATAAGAAACATCAAGGAAAATAAAATGTCAGTATTTAAGGTCAAGGCTAAAACTTTAAACTGTAACACCCTCAAGGCTGTCTAAATGCATTACATAATGTTTGCAGGCAAAAAAAAAAAAATGCAAGTGATGACAAGGATATAATGATCCTGTTGTGCTTTAAATATAAAAGCTGCAAGAATATTTAAAAGCACAATAATCATAATGTGTTATATGAACCTGAGAAACTCATTTATTTCGAACGTTACCTTTTTTTTTTTTAAAACAAGAGGTACTATTCTAAGATTAAATCTATTCAACAGTACAGCTGCTTTTGCCATGGGTTTGGTCAAAATGTAGTGATACTCAGCAATCAAAATGATGTAGACATTTCAACCGGCCTTAATTACTGATGAAATGTTTTGTTGACATAAATATTGTTTAAATAACGATCTCTGGCAGATTCTTAACCAGCTCTGGTTCAGGTTAATGGTGACCACAAACATCAGGTTCATTTAGTTTGAGGTGGGGAAAAAAATTAAAAGGTGAATTATGAAGTAATAAATCCATGAAATAATTACTTCCAAACTATGTAGAGGCTCTGATCAAGGGATATATTCCGAGTATG
Organism: Achatina immaculata; assembly: GCA_009760885.1. Taxonomy (NCBI): domain Eukaryota; kingdom Metazoa; phylum Mollusca; class Gastropoda; order Stylommatophora; family Achatinidae; genus Lissachatina; species Lissachatina immaculata. The sequence continues at coordinate 28,147,641 of CM019717.1, forward strand.
AAAGTCATCAAAAAAAAAGTATCTGCAAAAGCTGACTTGTTAAACAGAAGAAATGATTTTCAACACTGGCAGAATGTGCAGGAGAATGTGACAATGGACTTTATGACAGAACAACTGGAAATACTCAAAGCATGGGCAATATATGAACATCTACTTTCTTCCTTTTCTTTTTTTTTAGAATTTATTTTATATATATAGGTCAGTTTTCTGCTGGGCAAAATAAAAATATATGTGCAGGAAAATAAAATTTCTAAATCGACCAGGTTTTTTCGTAGAAGTTCAAAATTTCAAAGTAGATAAAACAAACAGTCCAAAGAAATAGATGATACAATAATCCATGCCATATCTCATCCCTAGAAGACTGAGGATCAAATTTTTCAAACTTTAAATCAGTATGTTAAAAATAAAAAGACACACAGATCTTGCAAAAATTTGTAAAGAAAATGTGGATTTACAAAAGTTCTTTATAAAAATTTTTTTTTTTAAAATTTTCAACAACAGATTTCAAAATGAGATTGCATATTTGTAAACTGCATGGCGAAAGTTTGAACAAACTGGTAGAAGTGGAATGAAACTAAGTACATTAAGTTAACTGATGTAGAATATATGAGTGAAATAAAAGTTGTATCATATACAACTTTTAGCATTTATTGTACATGTGTTAACTACACTCTTTCTTAGTAGCCACTTCGCCAGACAACATACAGAACACACAAGATAAACATGTATAGTTTCTAATCATGTGATTATGTGTAATAATTAAAAAAAAAAAAAAACTGAAATAAAAAAATGTGGAATATATCCACCTCTGTAAATAACCGGAGAGTAATACAATATTTGCACTGGTGTTGGGGAAATAAATTCCTCCTCAAGTATGAGGACATACTGAGTATTGAAGCAAAAAGTATGCTGTCACTTTAACCGTAGCAGGAAGGCGCGCCCCCCCCCCCCAAAATCTAAAATCAAAACTGAGAATACAATATACAGGTAAATGAGTAAGTAAGAAAATGAGTGGTTTGTGCATTAGAAAACAATGTATTATTGTAAGTATGTAGATTATTTGTATGGCAAAGAAAATTCAACTATGCTTCAGTCAGATACTAAACAGCCATCAGGTTAACAAGAAACATTTAGCACTATCAAACTTGTCTAGAACAAAGTATATCTCATACAGCCAGAACTTTTGCACAGAGTATATCTCATAAAGCCAGAACTTTTGCACAGAGTATATCTCATAAAGCCAGAACTTTTGCACAGAGTATATCTCATAAAGCCAGTCAGTTTCACAAAATCTGTAACAAAAGACTGACATTTCCATAAGTTCCAAATGTATATACAAAGTTCAGACTCTTTCATGCGTTAATATCAAAAAAGCAAATTTCATGTGTTAATATCAAAAAGGTAAAAACATGTTTACCAACTTAAAATATGTTGTAAAACTTATTTGACTGGTGATGTTTGCTTTTTTTTTTTTTTTTTTAAATATTCACCTCTATCAAACTATCAGTGGGACTTTCAATGTGAAATGCAAATTTTAACCCTTTTTAAATACACTTACAGAGTAAAATATTAAGTACTGTATTATACTAATATGTGGAATGATATGGAGGCAAAAAAAAAAAAAAAATCAAGAACGAGTAACCAAAATATGTCCCTCTCTCATATGGTGGACACATGCATGCACACACACTATGAACACATTTTATAATAACAGAAACAGTGATGCCTAGTATTACATAATTTTTAAAAATCCCATTATTAAGCAAGGGTTTTTTTTTCCCATACTATAACTTCAAGAAAGCCACATTTTAAAAAGAAATTGTTTTAAAATTAGCACAAGATCCATTTTCTTACAATTCAAGTTTTCAAAAAGTTAATTACAGAATGTTTAATGAATGTTCTCTTTACAAATAAAAACCAAATATTCAGGCTTTTGTGAGTTTTTTTTTCCCTCCCAATGACTGAAAATTTATCAAAACATTCATTATAAAAATATTCATGCTTAGATTTGCTTTGTGAAAGAGGTACACAAAGGTATAAACTAAACTATCTTTCTGAGACCTGAAGAATTTCAAAACTCCTAATAGCCCCTAAAGATTGTGAAAAAGGACTATAAGACTTGCAAAACTGATATTAAATTCACTCTCACGCTGTACACTTAATATATGCAAACAGAAGCTTTGATTACATGCAGGAACTGAATCTTTGTTCATTACCAATAGTTTCACATTTCAGAAAGAAAGAAAATTTAATCGCTACTTTGTTTTAAAAACTTTTTTCATCTGCCTCCTGTTTTAAGTCTTCTTGGCAAGCAAGACACTTCAACCCATCATAAATTTTCTAAACTAGTTTCAAGTTTTCCACAAATTCAGACTTGATAAAGATTTCTTAGGATATCACAAATGTCACTCTATCAAATAATGACTGTATGTACTGCTTACTATGAGCAAATTATATTTTAAAAATCCTATGGTACACTGTTTTAGATGCGTGCATTCAGCAGTTGACGAGCAAATACTACATAACCAGCCTGCTACACTAACACTGTAATTTATTATCTCCTAAAATTCACACTGCATCTTTCAACAGCACTACAGCTCAAACAGTCTATGAATTATCAAGATTATGAAATAGCTCCTAGCACTCACTGATCTACATTCTTGAATTCTGTTTTATGCATACAACAATCAACTGTTAATCAGATCTAAATTGGGTGATATCTTATAGTGACATCCGAAAAGCAAACAGTGCAAAGATCAGAGCTGCCATTGATGAAGTCACCATGTTGGAGCTGCTCCCAGGACCTGTAAAGAAAAATATATATATATATAAATAATCCATTTTTTGATACAATTAAAAAAAAAACCCTTAAATCATCCATTTTTTGATACAATTAAAAAAAAACTTAAATAATCCATTTTATGATACAATTAAAAAACCTTTAAATAATCCATTTTATGATACAATTAAAAAACCCTTAAATAATCCATTTTATGATACAATTAAAAAACCCTTAAATAGTCCATTTTATAATTCAATTAAAAACCCTAAACAGTCCATTTTATGATACACTTTTAAAAAAATTGACCATTAAAATAATCCATTTATGATGCAAATTTTGTTTATGTTATAATATTTTAAAATTTTATTGCATAACTGAAAATAAGTCATTTTAAGGCAATAAATTCTTCAACCATTTAATGACTGTTTAAAAAACAGAAAACAAAAGCAAACAACTATAAATAAACCAATGTTTCAACCAAAGGAACTTTCTAAGGTTATAATGCCATTTCACTACTTTCAGATTAAATAGTCCAAAATTTCATTCAAAATAATGCTTTTTTTTAATTTGAAAAAAAAAAAAAAAATACAAATATAAATAAAGTTTGTGGGAAAATACTTTCATCTTCTCATCACAATAAATTAGTTGCTACAAGTTGTTAAATGGAGCCCAGTGTTTCAATCTGAGTATGTTGCATTCTTAACTTTTAGACACTTGTCAATGACCTTTATTCCTAATTTGCAAGCAATTTAACTGTGTATATAAATGTTACATAAACATATTTTAAATCAAAATATTATGCTATATAATAATACAAACACTGTTCTTGCAGAAGGACTTTGCTGTGACAACTAATGCACTTTTACCAATTCTCAAAAGACTATAAAATTCTCCTTTTTCCTTAAATGCTTGCAAAAATTCTAAAGACATTATAAAGTCCTGATTACTGACAAGCAAAATAAGGAAGTTTCCAAGCAATGAGACCAACAGATACTATTGTGGTATTTGATTTCAGCATATCCAATCCACATAGTTTCTATAACACAAGTCATATCAATGTTTACAAGAGTAAGTTTATATCTGAAATAGCCAAAACCTCCCATTCATGTTCAAAACTAAACAGTTTAAAATGATCATTAAAGTTCACTAGACTTTTCTTAAGTGCATACCAGCTGTGAACCTGGATACAGTCTAGTACATACAGGACTACATAGAAAGACTGATATCTGCATCTTTCTGGCTGATGCATGTCTTCAGCATGGCTCCTTTTTAGGATCAGGTCTGGCACCCAATCCATCTCTATTCACTTGGCCAGACTAGTGTTTGCTATGACAAGCAGGCAGAACAGAATCTTTGTCAGCTAACTTCAGACTGTGTCTTTAGTCCCCTCTAAAATATTATTAATTAAATGTTCTTCTGACAATATTTAAAATAGTGAACAACTAACTTTTCCTATATTTCCCTCTCATACATTTTAGATGCTAATTTGTTATGCCCTTCTATGGAGACAAGATCAAGATGGGGACAGGAGATTTAGCAACATCTTTAACCAACAGCAACAAACCAAAATCTCTTTAAATTTTAATTGAAAATATACTACAATATTGTTGGTTATGCTACCAGTCCATCAGCACCTTTGCTCTGTAGTTCTAGTAATTTGTTAAAACTGTCAAAAACTGGAGGAAAATGTTTCAAGCTAAACTTTACTAATGCAAACAAGAAAAAAAAAACTTTAAATAACCACTCCTCCAAATTAGCTTATTTGACCTAGCTGATGGAATTTTTTTTATTAACAAAAAAATAATGTATTGGCCCGAATATAAGATGATGTCCCGTTCCCCCCCCCCCCCCCCCCACACACACACAAAAGAAATAAAAGAAATGCCCTTCTGAAAAACTATATTAAAAGATATACATTCCTGTGAATGTCTGTTTTGTATCATTCCCCCAACTGTACCGGCCTTCCGCATGCACAGCTGGAATCGCAACATGTCATAGGTCAAATCAACAAAAATCCCCAGACTTTGACTTCTCAAATCTGCTTTCTAGTATTGTGTCACTGACATTAAAACAATAATGGCAGACACTGCAGATTCATAAGTGATAGTGTTGAAAATAGAGTGTCCTCAATGTGGCATATAAACAAGAGAAACTATGACATTTTATATTAATAATGTACAAAGTGAAACAAACAAATGAGTTCGACATTTCCAAATATAATGAATGACAGCGGCAAAAAGATGAAGAAAAGTTTAAGAGTGCCAGTGCATCAAGAGAAATGTTCAAAGAATCTAAGACTGGAAAATTTAATGACCCTGATAGACTTGCTTCTGACAACATCCATGAGAAATGAAACCAAGGACATCCAACAAGCCATGGAGTTACTAGAACGAAGGTACTGGAAGCAGCATGAGTTAAAAATTCTAATGACTGAATTTAACCCTTTCATTTGTATTGGATGTGTTCAGATGGTGCTCTATAACTGCTAAGGAAATCTTAACATGTTCCAAGATTTCCACACTTCTGGTGCTAACATGTTAAGACATTCTGCTTAGTCAGTGCTATAAACTACTATAGTCACATAACAATTAGGGGAATCACAGTAGCTATTTTTAATTATATGTAGACTAGTTTCAGCAAAACAAGATTTGTCAACAAGTCAGTACAAATGTTATTTTGCCTCATGAGAGAGAAGGGGTTATGAACATGTGTTCTTTGTGTTCCAGTGTTCACCTAGTATGTATGCTACACTGGTATTTCGCTAATCATCAAAGGAAAAGGTCCCACTGAGAAAGTGTGTTATGTCTGAAAAAAAAAGAAAAGATGACAGGAAACAATATATATGCCAAAGACTGATGTCGTATATATGTTACACCATGGTTTTAAACATTTCACATATAAAAGCAGTACTGATTATTATGTTTTTTGCCTTTCTTTTTTTTATGTAAAATCATTCACTGAAGAAGCTTTAGTCACTAGGAAGATAAATAGTAATATGCAACATAAATCTGGAAAAATAATTACAAGAGTTGTGATAAGTATTAGATTTTCAGATGACAGTATTCAGTAGCAGGGGAAAGCTCACAAGTGGAAGTGCGTATGACAGCAGATGAAATAACGTAGCAGAAGAAAGATTACAGCAAGTTTCAGCTGGTGTGAACACAGGATGCGCCATTCATGCCTGCGCTTATGTCACACTACACTTTTGCAATCCCTATCTGTAGATTATGCTGATAAAATGACCACCTATCAGTGTTATAAAACTGAGAAGTTCTAAGTTATCTACTTGGCTTGATGGCAAATGCTGACCATACGCTTTTTTAACATGCCATCGAGCATTATTGTGAACAAGAAGCATGCAAAATTAGTAATTTATCACTTATCCCTTAACTTTCATGTTAAAAGAAAACATAGTTACTTGGTTTTACCTCACGGCATGGTATTTAGACCATTTATTTAATTTTCTTGTAGAAATGTTCAACATACCAAGCTCATATATTTGAGGCCATCTTATATGCAAGTCTTTTTTTTCTCTTGTAAACACCTTCAAAAATACAGGGTCATCTTATATGTGAGACTGTGAAACTTATTTTTGAGCCAATACAGTACTTTACTTTTTTTTTTTAAATTACAAGCATAAAAAACCCATCGTTTCAAACATGAAACTTATCCTTCCACACCTATTATGCTTTTGATAAAATGGCAGGTGAAAACAAAAAAAAAAGCTCCAGGTAAAGTACAACACTGCTGTAACAACAAATGAAAATACTAGCTGATACTAATCATTCAGTATTCTGAATTAGTGAGAAACGGTTTCTGAATTAACAATAGTGGACTGGTTTTGGCACAGGCAATGACAGACCTACAGGTGAATTTTGAAGTGCTGACTCTGCAATAATCTAAGCTTTGTGGCTGAACAAACATAATGGTGCAGAATGACCATGTAAAACTACGTGTATTAATGGAAATTTGTTAATGATGTTATGGAAGTTTCCACAAATAAAAAAAAAAAAAAAGGTTATCTTAATGATCCTTCCACTGCTTTATAATGATGTTAGTACTTGTAAATTATGTTAGTGATTTTCTTCTCGGCTTTAAATATTACTCTGAATAAATTATCAAAATTCCACAAATAAAGTGAACAAAAACTGTTTCTAGCCCAACATTTAAGGACATATGTTAAGACACCTATGTCCACAATTTCTAATGTATACCTCTGGCTGCACCTCGACCTGGAAATTTACGATTCAGTTAAATTAATAATCCATGCAGTTAATGAAAGAGATGAAAAGAAACAAACAGACATATATTAATGAACTAAAATTCCAAAGTTTGAATAAAAGATAAAAAGATAAGACAGCCTGAAATTCTTTGCCTGTGATAATAAAAGAAATTAATGATACAACCAAAGCTATTTTGTTGTAAAAAAAAAAAAAAAAAGTTAACAGCAATCAAGAAAACATGATAAACTGGTTTTAAGTGACTAAATATCCAGAATTTGATGTCTTGATTTTAATAGCTGAAAACTAAGCATAGCTTGGAGAGCATATAATTTTAAATTTAACACAAAACAGAATTGGGGGGGGGGGGGGGGGAGACCCAGATCCTTCAAGAAGGAAGTACATTTTTGAGTTTCATGATAAACTGGAATCATGCATGTTTCAGCAGTGATCAAGAAAACAAGGTTGGCATATGTGGGCCACATGATGAGAAGAAACAATCAGAGAATCACAAAGACAGCGATCAAATGGGAGGCATCTGGAAAAAGAGGCCAACCTAGAGAGATCCTAAAGAAAACACTGACAAAAGAGGCTATGATGATTGGCATCAAATCCCTTGATGAGACTGAGAAGCATGCTAAGAGACACACTGTGAGCCCTATGTGACACTTGGCAGAACAGGAAGGATGTAAGGAATCATAATTCCATAGTCACAATGCTAAAATGACACAAACTTGGCTTCCAAATGAAGATGAAAATGACTGACAAGTACCAGTAAGTATTCTGAAATACTTTTATAAATTTTCCTGCACAAATTTTCTTTTTAAAATGAAAATATTTCTTTTCTGCATGCTTGTTAAATATTTTTTTGTCTATTTCTGTTAAATTCTGCAAAATTATGAATGTGAATGTAGCTAAATTTCAAAATAAAAAAAAATCTAATGCATAAAAAATTCCACGCTCTCATATTTAGTCAGTGAGTAGCTGTAATGATGTTAACCAGCTGCTTTAAGGTGAACACATTACTTCAAAATTAATTCAAAACAAAATAACAATGCCATTCAAGACAACAAAATGCCATGCATGAAACCTGAAACAAACAGACTGTTGTAACCCCCATGCAGAGTTGTTAATGACGCCATACACTGGAACTTCCAAACCTTTAATGACAGCATGTTATGAAATGCATATGCCAGATGTTACCACACCAACCATCTTGATAGAATCAACATTATTACATCATGCAAATTTAAGCTCTCAGATGCAGGTTTATTTTCTAACAGCTTAGAACAAAGATTATTATCAGAGTTCTTTATGAATATGAGTGCCAGCTCGTGCTGCGCTTGAGCAGACACTGCATTATAATGGTACCTTTCTCTGCATCTTCCTCAGTTTCAATTCCTGAAAGACCATTTCAGTCAATAAGAAGACATTCTCAGTAAATCAAAAACAAAAAAAAAAAACATTTTGAAAATGAAGGGGAAAAAATACTCTGCTTAAAAATTTGATGCTGGCTGGGTCATTTCCACAAGGACTGAGAAGTTTAACATGGCAACCATATTTTTTTTCCTATAAATGTGAGCAAAAAAGTGAGTATCTAGATAAGGGTGCAGATGTGTTACTCTGGAGTGACATGCACTGTCTTCTGAGGCTTGGTGCTATGCACACACATGCATTCAAGCAAATCATACAAACACTCTAATAAGACATTTCTTCTATATTTTTTTTCCTTAACTAAGAGCCTGGTGCAGGAAAAGAATTAAAGTCTACATAAATAACTTTCAGGGACTTTAGTCTTCTCCTCTAGTTAGTCTTCATCGCTAGTTATTTCATATAAACCCATTGGCTGTCTATGCACTAGTGCCATCACTCCACTAGTTTTTGTTAAATCTCAAGACACTACTCAAGCAATGGAGCGATTACTCCAAGCAACCATGAGGCCCTTGTTACGAGCACATCTCCCAAAGCTCATGTTTCTAATTGCTGCTTGCACTTGTTCATGTGAAATGCCACTGTTTTTGGTGTGTATGTCTGATCAAAACAAGCCTCATCAGGAGCAGTGGGAGGCCTCCACTTCATGGCATGCTACAAAAGCTGACAGTACTTTACTTGTCCTAAGCTTGTGGAGCAAAATAAATAGTACTGACATCTGAACAATTTTTTTTTCATAAAAATTTTTATCTGATCAGAGATTATTTCCAACCAAGTACTAAATAAATGTTATCATATATCTTACATCCTTCCCATGCCATTAAAAATCACATAGGGATTGCATGGTGGTTCACCAAGTTTTCCTGTTTTCGGTGAGATTTTCAACCTCATCAAGGGATTCTATGTCTACTACTTTGGCCTTTCTTAACAATGTCTTCTTTAGAGTTTCATGTGGTTGACCACTTTTTCTTCGGCCTGATCTGTTCCACTTGATAGCTTGTATTTGGATTCTTGCACTGTTTCTTCTCATCACGTGACCGACATATGTCCATCTTCTTTTTTCTGATCACCAATGAGGCAGGTTGTTGTTTGCTCATCTGTCTTATCTCTGCATTGTTCTTGAATTCATTCCACTTCATACCAAGTATTTTCCTTAGGCATTTGTTTTCAAAAGAGTCTACTTTCTTGTCTAATTCTTTAGTTGTTTTCCAGCTTTCCCATGCTTAAATGAGTCTGGATATTACATTTGAATTGAAATCAAGACAATTTGAATTTTGAAATTTATCATATATATATATATATATACTTATTTTTTTAAATATAAACTTTATAGTTATTTACTGTCTACTTTTCTCTAATTTCTTCCAGCTTAAGATATCTCTACAACACTATACTGGACTGTCTGGCAGTGTTTGTGAGATATCATCATTTTAATCCATGTGTGTTTCCTTATTCTGAAACTGCATTTTCACAATCAGCTGTTCAGGAATTCTTCTGTATCAAAATGCACAAGCAGTATTATTCTGCTATGTTATAAAAGAAATTCAAATGTTTCTAAAGTAAATTTGGAGTTATGTAAAAAATGCCTACTGTTTTCTGGCATTACTTTTTAACAAACACAGAAGCTCATAGGATAAATCAGAGCATAAAACTAAAATCATATTTAAAAAAAAAAAAAGGTAACTAATTAGGAACAGCAAGCCAGGTCACAACCATACATGACAATAAATTAATATAACGCATTTGCTTCAAATGCATAAATAATGCTGAAAACAGATACCAATGTTTGTACAGCATATGTGATACATATAATTAACACATACTGCTTCTTGTTAATAATCATAATTTACTGAGGGTCATCATTTTTTTTCAGTTAACGTACATTCTATTTCCCAGCTTCAAATCAAAATAAAACTGTGAAACAGTTCAGGTTTTGTGAGAAAATTTGACTGAAATTTCAGAAATTTAGCACTTATTTCAAAACTTCTTGCTGCATCTTAAACTTCTTACAAGGCATGCAACTTTCAAATTCTCATATATACCACAACTAAAGGTCATGATAATTCTACCAACTACAAGTACAAATTAAATCAGTGCTATAATAATGAAATAACATTACAAAAAAAAAACTAAAATCAGATGTGATTTGTTACCTGGAATTTCATGTAGCCTAACAGCTTCCCTGGTCTTATGTCCATCAGCATTTTCCACAACCAGAAAGAATTTTCTATCAAAATGCCACTCTTTTGCTTGGTATAAATGCAAATGTACTCTGGCCTTGGTTTCCGAAAGTTGCTACAGAAAACAATACATGATAAACATCCCAGTTATTAAAACTACAATGAGCTAGTCAGAATGACTATACTACAGTCTCTATTATATCATTCTAAACAAACAAAAACTGTAAAAACATTCCAAAGCACATTGGGGTTTTTTTGGAAATTATGAAAGCAAGGGAACAAAAAGAACAATTTAACATGAAAATAAGCAGCAAGTTTATCATGGAAAACCAAAATGATGTGGGCAACAACAAAAGAGATCCTAACAACAACAACCAGATGGAAGGGCTTAATGTTTGTAGCAACTAATTATTTCAATGATCTAGTATGATAATCGTCTAAGTTCCAAGATGATCACTACCACCATTGGTGTCTGTCATATTACAGTATTTGGTCAGAACAATCCTCTGATATTAGGTAGACATTTGGTTTTGGAGATGTCAAGTGTACAAGCCAACATATCCTCAGTTATACATATTCTTGTACATGCAGCTGTCTATATAATTTTCCAACATATGCTCCCCTATAGTAAGTCACTTAAAAACATTACTCTTGAATACTCTGTATCTGGTTTTCTAAACCGAAAATATAATTTATGAAACATTAGTTAAAGTCCAGGCCACACCTATGCTAAATAAATATGAATGCTCATTAGAAAAACTTCCATGAAGTGTTAATAAATTATGAAACACCAGACTTTCATTTTTATGAAAATTTTCTTCACTGGCTGTATTACTTGGGTTTCAAAACTATTCATGTTTCTAGATATTATTTTAGCACTGGCAACCATGCTTCCATTTTGTGTGATCCTTGCATTTCCAATCATTTCAAATGCTTTTTTTTTCTTTTCCTTATAATCACTTTGTCAGTCTGCTGAGATTTTCTCTTTGTCTCCCTCTCTTTTTCCTTTGAATTTTATGAGCATTATCATCTTCTTATGACACATCCAAGAAATTTTCATTGTCTTTTTCTTATAATGTTAACTAGTTTTTGCTGTTCAGGAACTTCTCTAGGGACCTCCTTACTTGTTTTTCTGACTGTCCAGAAAATCTGTTGCATCTTCCCCTAAAACCACATCTCTGTTGCTTCCAATTTCTTTATCAACAGCTGATAGGAAGTGCACAAATTATCAAATTATGAGTAAAAAAGGCATAAACAGCTTTTCATTGACATGAAGACATTAACACGGGATGTCCTTAAAGGTGAAAAAAAGAGTATTACAGTGCTACATTGAGACAAAATTATGTATAGTTGTGAAAGTTGAATAATGTCTATGCTAGGTTACAGTTTCGCTTCCGGGCGACGTAAAAGATGGTGGGAGCTTTTTAATGCTTCTGCCGGCATACTTGCAAATGAGTCTTCTGCATCGTCACACCATAAAACGGGAGTTGGGCACGAGACCAACAACCTCATCCTGAGACCCATCTAGAGGCAACCAGGTAACTCTAGATGGGGAAAAATCCTGCCGTTATGGAATCTCACAACAGTTGTAACTGAGCATCAAGGACACCAACTCTGCATGCCGTTGACAACGATAAAAAATTCATCAGCCCCAAATGCATAACAAAATTCGGATTTTTGAATGTAAGAATAGTGGCCGCAACAACATCAAAAAAGTAATGGGGAAAGAAGGAATTGATACAATAAATCGGAATGGAGAAAGATTAATTGAAATATGTCTAACAGATGGCATGGTCATTGGAGGAACAATATTTCCACACAAAGAAATACATAAAACACCATCGATATCTCCAGATGATAGAACCAGAAACCAGATAGATCATTTTTGTATTAGAAAACAATTCAGAACATCTCTGATAGATGAAAGAGCATATAGGGTGCAGATGTCAACAGTGATTACAACCTGTGTACTGAAAAGCCAACACAAGAAAGCAGTACTCAGAAAGATAAACAGTCATAGCCTATAAGAAGAAAATACCAACAGTAATTTCAATCTGGAACTTACCAAACATTTTACAGCACTCAGCAAGGTAAATGAGACAGATATAGATGAGTTATGGAATTCATACAGCACAGCCATAATCATGGCAGCAAAAGTAAGTGCTGGACTGCAATCAACAAGTAGAAAAGAATGGATACCAGATAACACATGGAAATACATACATGAAAGATGAGCAGCCAAATTAACCATGATGAATGTAAAGACAGATCTTGGAAAAGTTCTGGCAAAAGCAACATACAAATAACTAGACAATAAAGTAAAAAGTTCAGCTAGAAGAGACAAAAGAGAATGTATGGACAACATGGCAAAAGAAGCAGAAAATGCAGCAAAAACAGGAGACAACAAAACTCTATATAACATACAGAAGAAGCTAACAGGTGCTATTATCTCCAGAGAAAGACCAGCCTTTAGCAAAACAGGCAACCTATTAACATCAAGTAAAGACCGAAAGAAATATGGGCCGAACACTTCCAAGAAATACTTAATCAACCAAACCCAAATGAACTAATAAATCTTGAAACCAATTTGCACTTCCACAACTAAATGTCAACTTAGATGAAATTACACTGAATGAAACTGAAAAAGCAGTGAATCTAATGGCTAACAACAAAGCTGCAGGTGAAGATGAAATAACAGTCAAAATGTTAAAAGCTATTAACAGTGACAAAATGAACCAACTACAGAGAATGTTTAATAAAACTTGGAAAGAAGAAAAGGTCCCTCCTAAATGGAAACAAGGAATCATTGTTAAAATACCCAAAAAAAGCAACTTCAGTGACTGCAATAATAGGAGGGGTGTAACCTTACTATCAGTTGTGTCAAAGGTGTTTTGTAAAGTGATTCTGAATAGAATTAAGGATGTAGTGGATACTGCAATGAGAGAAGAACAGGCAGGATTTCAAAAAAGGAAAAGCTGTCTCAACCAGATCTTTATTCTGAGAATAATACTTGAAGAACATACTGAAATGCAAAAACTATTAATCCTACACTTTATAGACTTTAACTCTTCCCGTGCCACAGGAAGAAATGCGAATGTTCAGTTGGGTGCCAGAGTAAAAGTGCGAGTCTTGATATGTATAGGGGGCATCGTAAAATTGAATGAAACATAGCATTTCCATGTACTTCCGTGTACTTATTATGTTTCAAAATATAACTAAATGTACAAAGATTTCATAAATGCAGAGTTTTTTTTAGGAAAAAAAAAGAAGTAATGTGATGGTTTCAGACAATGTCCAACTTACCATCGGATAGGTCTAGACCCACACTACGTACCATCTGAGATGCGTAATCACCTGTCGATGTCATATTGCGATTCTGTGTTGCATTATCGCTAAAATAATGTCTGAAATAACCTAACTACTTCTCCAGTCATCTAATATGACTAGATCTACTTGGGATACATTCAAGAACAGTGGTCTGGTCACAGGTGATGTCCATCACCAAAAAATTGAAAATTCTCGATCAAAAACTTTGCTTTTTGATGCTCTACATTGCTCATTACTAGGCGTTCTTACGCCATGATGGAAAAGGTCACAGGGTATGCGCACTAAATGTTTTCAATGTAAATGTTACACCAGTGTTTTACTGAAACAAACCAAATGTCAAATTTTTGACAACTGGCACCACGTGAGAAACCGTAAGTGTCAGAAGTCTGATGACTGGCACCATGTGAGAAACCGGAAGCGTCAGAAGTCTGACGACCAGTATGGGAAGAGTTAAAAAGGTATTTGACAGCATACACAGAGATTCATTGTGGAGAATTTTAAGACTATACTGAATACCATCTAAAACTGTCAACATCATTAGAGATCTCTACAAAGGATATGTTTGTGCAGTCAAGACAGAAGAAGGAATGAGTGAATGGTTTCAGATTGAAACGTGTGAAACAAGGATGTATATTATCTCCCTTGCTTTTTGGAACTGCCATGGACTTTATAATGAAAAGATGCTGTACAGGTAAAACCGGCACTGATTGGGTACATGGGACCCAAATAGAAGATCTTGATTTTGCAGATGAGATAACTCTTATCAGTGACAATGTGAAATCGAAGCAGGAAAAAAACAGATTCCCTATCTTCCAGAATAGGTCTTGAAATTAACAAAGACAAAACAAAAATTATGAAATTTCTCATTAATCAAGAAGGAAAAAATATATCTAGAAAGAACAGTTGTTGATGAAGTAAACCAATCTGCATACCTTGGTAGCGACATAGACCAGGATGGTGACACCAGGAAGGAAGTTAGAATTAGAACTGCAAAAGCAGCATTGTCCTTCAAAATCTTGAGAACATATGGCATTCAAAAGTTATCAGCACAAAAACCAAGTTAAGATTATTCACTTCAAATGTGATATCCACCATCATTTATGCATGTGAAAGCTGGAAATCAACTAAAGAAACAGACAAAAAATTAGACTTTTGAAAACAAATGCCTAAGGAAAATACTTGGTATAAAGTGGAATGAATTTCATAACACAGAGAAAAGACAGATGAACAAACAAACCAGTTTCTTGGGTGATCAGAAAAAGAAGATGGACATATGTAAGCCATGCGATGAGAAGAAACAATCAGAGAATAGCAAAACAAGCTATCAAGTGGAGCACAACAGGCCGAAGAAAAAGAGGTCAACCACGTGAAACTCTTAAAGAGGACACTGTTAAGAGAAGCCAGTTTAGCGGGCATAACATCCCTTAATGAAGCTGAAAAATTCTCAGAAAACAGGAAAACATGGCAAACAACTATGCGCGCCTTATGTGACATTTAACGGCACAGGAAGGATGTAAGATTAAGAAACATGATTGAAACAAGTAGTGAAAATAATAATAGCATATCTGCATGAACTTAAGACAAGAGAAAATCTGCATCATGAGACTTAAAACAGTGAAAATCTGTATCATAAACTTAAGACAAGAGAAATTCTGCATCATGAGACTTAAAACGGTGAAAATCTGCATCATAAACTTAAGACAAGAGAACATCTGCATCATAAACTTAAGAGAAAATCTGCATCATAAACTTTAAACGGAGAAAATCTGCATCATAAACTTAAGAGAAAATCTGCATCATGAGACTTAAAATGGTGAAAATCTGCATCATAAACTTAAGACAAGAGAAATTCTGCATCATGAGACTTAAAACGGTGAAAATATGCATCATAAACTTAAGAGAAATCTGCATCATGAGACTTAAAACGGTGAAGATCTGCATCATAAACTTAAGACAAGAGAAAATCTGCATCATAAATTTAAGACAAGAGAAAATCTGCATCATAAACTTAAGACAAGAGAAAATCTGCATCATAAACTTAAGATAAGAGAAAATCTGCATCATAAATTTAAGACAAGAGAAAATCTGTATCATAAACTTAAGACAAGAGAAAATCTGCATCATGAGACTTAAAACAGTGAGAATCTGCAACATAAACTTAAGACAAGAGAAATTCTGCATCATGAGACTTAAAACGGAGAAAATCTGCATCATAAACTTAAAACTGAGAAAATCTGCATCATAAACTTAAGACAAGAGAAAATCTGCATCATAAACTTAAGAGAAAATCTGCATCATAAACTTAAAACGCAGAAAATCTGCATCATAAACTTAAGACAAGAGAAAATCTGCATCATAAACTTAAGAGAAAATCTGCATCATAAACTTAAAACGCAGAAAATCTGCATCATAAACTTAAGAGAAAATCTGCATCATGAGACATAAAATGGTGAAAATCTGCATCATAAACTTAAGACAAGAGAAAATCTACATCGTGAGACTTAAAACGGTGAAAATCTGCATTATAAACTTAAGAGAAAATCTGCATCATAAACTTAAGACAAGAGATCATCTGCCAATCATCATAGAATCTGCATCATCAGAATTAAAAAAGTGAAAATATGCATCATGAGACATAAAACGGTGAAAATCTGCTGTAAAAAAAAACAATATGGTATGCCGCTTTGTGCGTTAAAAAAAAGAAAAAGCATTGTTTACAGGCCTGATAAGATTGTTTATCACTCATCATAAGTGCAATGTGCATAAAATCAATGAATTCAAAAGTGTCAAAATTACCATAAAATGATGTTTTTGAATGCTTTGTTACAAAATTTTTCATGCATCTTTCTAAACACACTCATTAAATTTATTCTCATTTCCTAAAAATAACATTCTATAAAACTGCAAGGTGGCAAACAAACTGAAAGTTTTTCATACCTCTCTTTTAACTTCCACAAACTCATTGTTCTGCTGTCCCTCTTCTACCGTGTTATGCTGATCCAGTTCATACTTGAAGCTCTTAATTTTGAAGCCCTCATAATCAACAGTGCATGTCAGAACAGGATACATCTTCCCTGGATAGGCTTCTGAATCATTGCACTCAATTTTAGGATCATCTGATCGAAAGGAATATTGCAACAGTATTATAACACAGTTACAAATGAGTATTTTTTTTTAAACATCTGTAAGTAACCAGATTTGAATGTATTAAATGTTGTTAATAACAGTAATAAAAATAATGACAAGAACAATATGACATTAATAAGAATAACTAAAACTTCAGAAATACTTTCTTATAGTCCTTTTTATCCCCGTGTGGTACCGGGTACCTGGGCACATGTCTGGGAAGCACGGAATTGGAGCACCGTACCCTACCACGTATGATCATAAAAGGCCACTAAGGAGGGTTCGGCATAGGGCCAGCAACCCTAGCTGGTAAAAAAAAAAAAAAACCATCAGACTGCTACAGAAATAGATGCACAGGAAAAAACAAATGCAGGTGGAAGGTGAAATGCTTATCAGGAAAATGAGCTCATGAAGGTTGTGGATGAAAGCCAACCACTGGAAGTCCCCAGCCCAACTGCAGACCTCCTGGAACCTAAACACAAGATGCATCTAGGCAGATGGAATGTAAGAACACTGACTGGAAAACTAGCACAAACCATCAAGAAAATGCAGATACAAACTAAACACATTAAGAATACAAGAAGCAAGACGGACAGGACAAAGCAGAAGGAAATTAACAACACAGCACACAGAAGATACAATAATATGGTCAGGTAAAGAAGATCATCATGAAGGAGGAGTAGCATTGATTATAACAAAAGAAGCATCAAGAGCACTGTTGAAATGGACCCCTATAAATGAGAGATTATTATATGCACGCTTCAACTCAAGATTAATTTTTACTTTTACTTTGAATGTAGTAGTTAAATCTTACACTCTTTTGATGTTTTTTCCTAATTTAATTTGTATATTTTACTAAATCAAGCGTGTGGGAAGAATGAAAGATGAAGGGCAGAATGTAAGATGGGCCTGCATGCCCAATTCTTTACCCTTTAAAAATAAAGATTATTCATTCATTCATTCATTCAAGATTAACGAAGCTGTCTATTATAGTTTGTTATGCACCAACAGAAGCAGCTGAAGAGGAATTAAAAGAAAATTTTTGCAACCGCCTCCAAGCCACAGTAGAAACAATACTCAAGCAAGATATGGTACTCATCTTGGGAGACTTCAATGCAAAAGTAGGTGAAGGAAATGAAGATAGAAAAAGAATCATGGGAAGAGGAGGAATCGGAAAAATAAATGAAAATGGAGAAATACTGTGCAGTTTCTGTGAAGAAAACATGATGACCACCGGAGGGACACTTTTCCAACATAAAAACATCCATAAAGTGACCTGGAGGTCCCGAGACAAAACCACAAAAAAATAAATTGATCACATACTAATAAACAACAAGTAGAAACAATCACTACAAGATGTGAGAGGAAGCAAAGGAGCAGATGTAGGAAGTGATCACAACCTTATGATAGCTAAAACAAAACTAAAATTAAGGAAAGCCAAAATCAGAGAACACAGAAAGGCACACTTTGTTGCAGCAAAATTTAAGACCAGCAAACAAGGAGTGAATTCTCAATAGTACTTAAGAACCGATTCAGTGTCCTACAGGATGAAGCAGAAATGTCCATACTAGAGTTCAATAAAACACTACAGGAAACAGCAAAAGAGGTGCTGGGATATCGGAAATGAATAAAAGAGTAATGGATAAATGATGCCACATTGGAAAAGATAGAGCAAAGAAGGGAAATCAAGAAAAAAATTACTGAACAAAGACTAAAAGAACAAGTTTTAAGTAATTATGCATAAAAAGACAAAGAAGTGAAAGAATCATGCAGCCAAGATAAACGTCAATACTATGACAACTTAGCAGAAGCAGCAGAGAAAGCAGCATATGCAAATGACATGAAAAGCATATATAAAATCACAAAGCAGATGACAGATAACTTCAGCACAAGATGTGAGAGTGCAGTAAGGACACATAAGGGACAACTGATCAGTGGAGAAAGAGAACAAATTGAAAGATAGAAGGAACACTTTAACACCTTACTAAACAGAACACAAGCAGCACAAACAATAGACATACCTGAAGTAAAAACAGAACTAAACATCACTACAGGACCAATAACAATAAGTGAAGTAAAGGAGGCAATAAAGAAGCTAAAATTAGACAGGGCACCAGGTGAAGATGAAGTGAAAGCTGAGATGTTGAAAGCAGAAGAAACAGAAACACCATATAACTCTGCCAGATACTACAACAAATTTAGGATCTAGAAAAAGCTCCAGAGGAGTGGAAAACTGGCCTTATAGTACAACAACCAAAGAAGGGTGACCTCAGAGATTACGGGAACTGGAGAGGCGATACCCTACTGCCACTCACCAGTAATAAGCAAGCTAACTCAGAATGTCAAACAACATAGGACTAAAGATCAACGTAGGAAAGACAAAGTTAATGAAGCAAAATGTGAACAACAGAAATGTACTCAAAGTAGACATCAAGTTAGTGGAGGAGGAGGTCAACGAATTTGTATATCTTGGCAGCAGAGTAGTAGAAAATGGAAACAGCGCAGAGGACATCAACAGCACTTACTAGAGCAAACCAGGCTTTTGCAATGCTGTAGACCATATGGAAATCTAAAAAAACTAAGCATGAAGATGAAAATCAGGATATTTAAGAGTAATGTTCTAAGTGTACTACTCTATGGAAGTGAATGCTGGAAGATCAAAACCATAGAAAACAAGTTGAACTCTTTCCAGACTAAATGTTTACGAAGAATTAGAAAAATATTTTGGTCAAACGCCATAAGAAATATTTTTTAGGCAGAAATGCAAATGAAGCCACTGACAGCAATTACTGAGGAAAGATGCTGGCAATGGTTGGGACATGTGCTCCGAATGACTGACAACTCACTACCAAAAATAGCAGATGGACACCACAGGGGAACAGACATAAGGGCAGACAAAAAGAGACACAGAAAAGAACAACAGAGAGGATGTTGACCAATAGAGAGCTCATCTGGACAAGAGTGGGAAAAAAGGCAAAGGACAGGTATTTGTGGAAAACCCTTATGGAAGCCCCATGTGCCCTGGGCACTTAAGGTTCTACTCAAAAAGGTAGAAAGACTTTTCACATCTTGTGAATTATATATTCTTTTTATTCCAAGTCAGTAGTTCGTGTTTAAAACTGACCAATAAATAACAGAAAAATGTAGAAAATGTACATAAGTTATGCAGTCTTCACAGTTCACCTTGCACAGGTTAAAAATCATGTATTAAGCAACACTGGATACAAAATTCTGATTATTTTTTATGTAATATTTTTTCAACAAAAAAGTTTTGATGGTTACTTCAATTTTATTTCAAGTCAGCTAAAACAGCCACAGCCAAATACAGGTTCACTATGTGTCAGCATATTTGAAGTCATTAAATATATGGGAAGAATGGTTGCGTCTTACCATAAAAAATATGCAACTGGTTAAAAACTCAATCAACAAATGAAAGTTGGGATTTGTAACAGACAACAATAATCCAGAAGACATCAGTGAGAATACTGAGGCTGAACCTGAGAGTTAATGATAAAATCAAAACAAAATAGAACACACAAAGGCGGGCAACCAACTAAATTAGAGAGAAAAAAAAAAAAGAAAGAAAGCCAACCAGCTTACTTACTCAGTATTGCACAAAATGGAGAAAAATATGATTATCACTTATCGCTCATTAATAAGTTTTGCAGTCATGCAATGTTGCCATATTCTACGGATATTAAAATCTATATTTCTGAATATGCAGTAGACTGAGAATATGTTGACAACTTACAAACTTTCATCTTGATGGGAAGTTTGACACTGTGGGCATCTCCAATCTGTGCCTTTGCAACACACT
Organism: Achatina immaculata; assembly: GCA_009760885.1. NCBI lineage: Eukaryota > Metazoa > Mollusca > Gastropoda > Stylommatophora > Achatinidae > Lissachatina > Lissachatina immaculata. The sequence goes on from CM019717.1 coordinate 28,168,524, forward strand.
TAATGTCCTGATGTGTGTTTGCAACTGTCAAGTGTACACGCGCAGTTATGGTCGTTCTAAGGGAAAAAAAGAAAAAGGAAAGAAAAACTAAATTACAACAACCTGCTGGTCCCACTGTGGATTTGGCAGCAAATTATGGAGAAGTGAATCCAAGAAACAGAAACAAATGATAAGATGGGTTAAGTTTTAGCTGCCGTCAGAGATGACAACGGCCGTTTAAAAAAAAAAAAAGAAAGAAAAAAGCCACAATTATGTAAACTAACCACAATGATCGTGTTACAATCAATTTGCCTTTTTAATTTTTTTTTTTAAATAATCTTTAAAAAATTCACTAAACAGTTCATGCAAATATTCTTATCCAGATATCACACATATTTATGCACAGCCCTAGTTTTCATACACAAAAATCACTGTGTAAAATTAACAAGTCATCTTCTTCAGCTTAAAAGTGGCTAAAAGTTTTATGATATTTGAGCCCTTTACATAAACATAAAAACAGCCAAAATATTAGACAGCCACATTCTTAGGTAGTAGATCAGAGGCTAAATGGTGATGTCTTCTAGTCAATGTAGAAATAGCTTCCTACTATCCTGTGTTATGGAAAGCTGTCTCTGAGGTTAAGCCCACTAGAGCACTTTATATTTAACACATATTCATGTAACTAATAGTTCCATACATAGAGGATTTTGCCAGAGCTGAAAGTCAATGAACAAAAGTACAAATCACCTATACTTTCTGACATTTCCATCCATCTTATCTGTCTGTTGCTGAAAGTCTGTAACTTCATTATCATGCAAATACAGATTTACTGCAGTGGGGGCAGGGTTGCTTCCTTCGGCTGAACATGTTAACGTGTGTTCACCGGCATCTATTTCAATAGGATCATTCACGTTATGAGAGATAGGATCTAAGTCATCAAATGCCAGGTGAACAGAATCCAGAGGTCCTGTGGAAAAATTAATAACAACATTAACTGTTCTTTGGGAACAACTACAAAAGTTACAGGCAGCCTTCATCTTATATCCTTCCCGTGCTGTTAAACGTCACATAATGCTCGCAAGGTAGTTCGTCAATTTTTCCTGTTTTCAGCGAGATTTTCAACCTCATCAAGGGATTTTATGCCTATTAATTTGGCCTCTCTTAACAATGTCCTCTTTAGAGTTTCATGTGGTCTGCCTCTTTTTCTTCTGCCTGTTGTGTTCCACTTGACAGCTTGTTTTGGGATTCTCTGATCATTTCCTCTCATCATATGACCAACATGTGTCCATCTCCTTTTCCTGATCACCCATGAGATTGGTTGTTGTTCAGTCATCTGTCTTATCTCTGCATTGTTCTTGAATTTGTTCCACCTGATGCTGAGTATTTTCCTTAGGCATTTGTCTTCAAAAGTCTAATTTCTTGTCTATTTCTTTAGTTGTTTTCCTGCTTTCGCTTACATAAATAAGGGTGGATATTACATTTGAATTGAATAATCTTAACTTGGTTTTTGTGCTTATAACTTTTGAATGCCATATGTTCTCAAGATTCTTGAAGATGCTGCTTCTGCAATTCTAATTCTAACTTCCTCTTTGGTGTCACCATCCTGGTCTATGTAGCTGCCAAGGTATGCAAATTGATTGACTTCATCAACATCTGTCCCTTCTACGTGTATTTTTCCATTTTGATTAACGGGAAGTTTCATTATTTTTGTTTCGTCCTTGTTAATTTCAAGTCCTATTTTGCTAGGCAGTGAAGACAGGATATCTTGTTTTTTTTTTTCTTGCATGGAATTCACATCATTACTGATAAAGAGTTATGTCATCAGCAAAATCAAGATCTTCTAGTTGGATCCCATGTACCCAATCAATACCTGTGTTACCTGTGCAGCATTTTTTTCATTATGAAGTCTATTGCAATTCCAAAAAGCAAAAGGAGACAGTATACATCAGGACAGACTGTACCAAAGGTTTCAGCATTTTACAAACTTGGTGTGGTAATCATTGCAAGAATTTGAAATTGAAGTGCAGGTTTATGAATTTTTAAAAAATGACTTGAATGTGACATCCATATGATTAACAGTAAATAAACAAATGGAACAAAAAGTTTCCATATTTGAGTATCTATAAACATATTCAGTTGTAACAAACTTTTTACAAAGATTGAAGGAAAAAAAAGTTAATTAGGAAGAAATACTGCATTTAAAAAAAAAATCTTCATGTATTTTGCGTGATTACTTTTCATATATAAATGAACAATTGAACATTGTATCACTTAGGAACTTAGGTAATCCTGTCAACGCCTTAGAGGCACATAGGGATATGGCGTTAGTGCCTACAATGTGTAGTGGTTACATGTATAAAAATGTGGCTTATCAATAAGTCTAAAAATGTGTTCTTTTAAATGAAGTCCTGGTTACTAATACCTGACCTGAACACTGATGCACGTGTCCACATCAGTTAGTTGTTTGTACTGAGCACTAAGTGGATCACACACAGACATATACCACATAACTGTGGAGATTTTCAACATATCAGAAACAAGTCGACAGACAATCTCACTCAAACTGCACAGTAAGCAAACATGGTACAACGCCATTCAGAACATGTCTGTGACTCTATACAAATTCTAGTCTACAAGATCTCTTATTAGAGAACTGACAAAAAGAATTGGAAGTTCACTTACTCAGAATTACAATTTCCACTTTAGCTTCTCCTTCATCTGTGCTTTTACCTGGCCTGACACGACAGATGAGGAAACCCTCGTCTATATCCCTGACTGGGAAGATTAAGATAAGAGAACTACAACATTTGCTCATAACAGAAATTAAATTCATTTCAAAAAACTTCCTCTATTCATTTATGTGACATGCCCTTTCCAGAACAACATAGTCCCTCTCACAGCCTCCCTGAATGCAATACAGTCTTGCACAAGTTGACCAGCGTCTCACAATGATACATTCAGACTTTCTGTGATGTCCTGAATCCACCTATGGCAAGGTCAACCCTTTTCTATTCTGCCAGGCACTATGCCTTCTACTATCAACCTCTCCAAGTTTTACTGCATCTCTTCCTCTACTATTGGATCATGAATCACTTGGTTATTAATTGTTGGTTATGAAGATAAAATGCAAAATAAAATATGATAACTCAACACTTGTAAACATGTTCCTCATTCAGTGCTTTTACTAATACTGGCCACTTATACACTCACGGTCAGCTAAACCATTCCATATGGTAGATTGCCCACATGAATTCCAAACTTCAGAATATACATTTAAAAAGTATCTAAATGAGATAGGTCCACACTATAAATAAATGGACTCAACGTGAAGTATAAGCTATCAAGAATCTGCCAAAAACTGGATAAACCTGCATAGTTCACTCTGATAACAGCACTCAGATTTGCTATAACCTATAATTTGAATGAAGAAGATAAAACAGGCTCAGACTGAAAACATCACACTTAACTCATCTGAGTTGCCTATTTACATTTTATAAAGAAAAAGAAAAAAAAAGCAGAGCAGAAACCAGAACCATTCACTAATATATATCTATATATTCAGCAGTTGAAATCTCACTATTCAATGACAGAGGGTGAATGTACCACATAAACTCTTGATCTAGGCAAGTTCACACAGCCTTTGTCTTAATAAAACAATATATCAGATCTATCTGTAACATTTTCAAATGTAAAATTTTCCCAGTTTTAGCCCCATGTATTTTATGCCATATTAAACTACCCACTTAAATATCGACTAAGAGGTAGTTTAAACTGCTTTATTAGCACCACTATGTGTCTTATCATCTCTGTTTAGCTTTCACATCAGAAACTATTGAATCAGAATAATCTTCTCTCAGCTGCTGGGCAATGCTAAATCTGGAAGTCCACATGGAGTGGGAGTGGCAAAGTTAATGGCTCAACCCTCAGGCTGAGATCTGTGCCGAGATCTCTTTCATTGGGGGAGATGGGAGTGCCTTTTCCTGAATGAAGTAATAACAACCTTTTAATATTTTCCTTATTTCTTTATGTGGAAGCCCTCAGCTGAAGATATATTTTGTTTAACGAAATAATTGTCTTGACATGCTACCATCCCTGAGGCTTCTGCTAAAGACATCAATTTCTATGACAACCTTCCATGACCATTTTATTTCATCCGGAGCAGCTCTAAGCTGTGCTTTTTTAGAGTATGATATCACGTCTAGAGAGTGAACTAGTGTACATATGTGGATCTTTCTCCTGGTTTAAAAGGCACCCCCCCTCCCAAAGTTTTTGACTCTAGATCCAGCTGATTGTCTGTTATATTGCACATACTCTGCACTTCACTTCCACATGGGCACTCATGGGACAAGCAATTAGAACACAACTCACTTTTTAACAGACATTATTTTGTTAATATTATGTTATATTTATCCAACTGTAAATAAAATTATGACATGATTCTCAATATACACAATAAGTTCAGCATATTTCACAGATGCACCAAATCAGAAAAAAAAAATCTGTTAATTCAAACTGAGCTCTGAAGTAAAGTCAGCTGATTTCAGAGTTTGAGAGCTGATGAATAGGAGTCAACAGTGTGGTACTAAATCTATAGCCCTGACATCAACAATTAAAACAGCAGAAACAAAACATATCTTCCTCCTGTGGTAACAACTGACCAGGACAACCAATAGACTAGACCTCAAAGGCCCATGATGGTGGTAAGTATTTTCGAGAATTTAACAGAAGGACAATATTTAAGAAAAAAAAAAAGACTTGGACAGAGTATCTTCATATTAGCATCACATGATCACAGGGAGCACAAAGATGATGATGACAATGCTTATTAATATACTGTAACAGATACCTGTCTTGACAAGAAACTCCAAAGTGAAACTATCTTCTTTTTGTGCAATCTCCAAATGATAGAAATTTGGATCTCCATTGGTCAGCTTTCCTGAGACTGCAAGAATGACTTCTGGACCATCAAGTGGTTGATGGACTATCTCCACATAGTTTTCAATGACAAACATCAAACCTCTGTTGACTTTGCAGACTAGTTTGAGCTGGTCACCAACAGTAACTTGTTTTGTTTCAGAATTATCCAAGCTCACTTGTAAGTCTTGTGCTTCAGCTGATGACAAGAAAATATAGACAATCCATTAAGTACTTATTACCCAAATAGTAAACAGTCAGTTAAACATTCGTGGCTCAGATATGTAAACAATTATTAAACATTCACACTTTAACATGTAAACTTCAGAGAAAGCAAATTGTGCATCTGAAGCAGGTTTAGCATATTAAAGGCAATTTACAACATAAAAATCTGAAATCATAAAAATAAAAAAAAAAATAAAAAATTTACTTCACAGCTGTTTTAGCTTCTTAATTTCCCTGGGTTGCTTCTGTATTTGATGAAAACTATGCTTCCTTAACAACCACAGCTTATCTCTCTACGCTTCCTTAACAACCATAGCTTATCTCTCTATGCTTCCTTAACAACCATAACTTATCTCTCTATGCTTCCTTAACAACCATAACTAATCTTTCTATGCTTCCTTAACAACCATAATTTATCTTTCTTTGCTTCCTTAACAACCATAACTTATCTCTCTATACTTCCTTAACAACCACAACTTATCTCTCTACGCTTCCTTAACAACCATAACTTATCTCTCTACGCTTCCTTAACAACCATAACTTATCTCTCTACGCTTCCTTAACAACCATAGCTTATCTCTCTACGCTTCCTTAACAACCATAGCTTATCTCTCTATGCTTCCTTAACAACCATAACTTATCTCTCTATGCTTCCTTAACAACCATAACTAATCTCTCTATGCTTCCTTAACAGCCATAACTTATCTCTATGCTTCCTTAACAGCCATAACTTATCTCTCTTTGCTTCCTCAACAGCCATAACTTATCTCTCTATGCTTCCTTAACAACCATAACTTATCTCTATGCTTCCTTAACAACCATAACTTATCTCTCTTTGCTTCCTTAAACTTATCTCTATGCTTCCTTGACAACCATAACTTATCTCTCTACGCTTCCTTAACAACCATAACTTATCTCTATGCTTCCTTAACAACCATAACTTATCTCTCTATGCTTCCATAACAACCATAACTTATCTCTCTATGCTTCCTTAACAACCATAACTTATATCTCTACGCTTCCTTAACCAGAGGGGCCCACCCCCACCCCCTTTAGAGTGTCAGGAGTTTAACTGGGCCGAAACACTTGTCTGGGGGGGGGGGGAGACTTCCTCTAATGATCTGAGGGAGTTGTGTTGTTCCGCTATAGTAGAGAGTTTCCTGCATACGTTAACCCTGACGCTAGCATATCAGTTATGGGTAGCCGACTGCCTAACCGAATCGCGTCTTCACCCCTCCACTAAAGGGATGTATGATGCAAAAAGACCTAAGAGTAACAGTTTCGGTCACTTTACTTTCAGTCTTGACTCACTTCTCTGTGGTATGTGTGTACGTCATCACAATAGCTCACCACTTCCAAAAGTGGAAATTTCCGTCTGACTTGGTTTTCAACCTTTCTTCCTCTCATTCTGTCTTGCACTTTTGTTGCCATCAGTTGAGAAAAGTCCGCCTCACATCTCAAGGGGCGTCAGCTACATCTTCTTATGCCATTGAGTGGTTTTTTTTTTTTATTTTATACTAAATAATGAATGACTCATCAGTACATTTGCTGTTTACAAATCAAGTCTTGCCGAATTTTTTTTTCCTGCAGTCTGGATTACTTTTTCACCTGTTGATAGTAATCATCTTTCTTTTCACCTTCGGAAGTACCTTCACGGCATTTAGTTATTTCTAGAAGCTGCCGAGCATCATTTGCAGTGCATCCCCCCTCCTCTCTCTCGCTCCCTGTCTGCGTGTACTAGTCTAGAGGCCTCTGGGAGGATTTTTTAAAGGTGGTACACAAACTACTCTTCTTTCCCTCCCCCCCCCCCCCTCCAGCCATATCAATTAGCCATCTGTTTTCATCCACTAACTGCGGGTCCCCTTGAAGCCCTTCGAACCCTCACTTCAAACAAAGGAAAGTCCTGCTGTCCCTTCTCTTTGGGCCTGTCGAAATCTACTAATATCTGAAACAACAAAAGCCACGTTTTGCGAAGAAAGATTCGTCCTTACAATGGCCGAGTTTCCATAACTCAAGTTTCAACAAACAAACAAACAAAAAGCAAAAAGTACATATAGACAGTATTTGATGTTTCGTGTTTATAGTTTTTGTGACACTAATATCCAGTTAAAAAATAAAGCAGAACCGCCGATATCATTAACAGAAACCAACAAAAACATGGTGGTACTCAGGTAAAATTGACATCACTAACAGGTGAACACAGGTGCAACTTACAGATATAAAGAGCAATTGTAGGAAAATACACATTTGTATCTGTCATTATAGTTAACGTGTATAATTATGATAAAAACTCACTTTGTGAAAGTACAGCGAGAACAACGAACAACGTAGCACGCAGCTCCATTTTGAAGATTTCTTTTCCCGGCGTTTTTCCCCCGTCTGCTCCTCACCCTTCGGGTCTAGTGACGTCACTCGCGTCAGACTTTTGATTGGTCTCTTCCCTGGCTGACGGGCCAGTCAAATTCGGTGGACAGGAAATGGAGGACAGGGCGAGGTTTGATTCACTTGTTGCCTCCTCTTTTCTCTGTAAGATAAAAATTCGTGCGTTCTAAATTTTCTTTGAGGAAACAGTGATATTTTAGTCACAAAGAAAGGAGCCAGATATCATAGAAGTGCTCAGTCTGACATTGTTGTTAGATCAGATCTAGCAAACCTTCTTAGCAGAATTTCATTCAAAGCGATGCATCCAGTGCTTGTGCTATAGTGAAGGAACAATTATTATCGCCTCTCTCCCTCTCTCACTCTCTCTCTCTCCCCCTCTGTGTGTATGCGTTTTTGTTTCCTAAAATGATTGATTTTGATATATGAAATTATAAATTTAAATATGCAGTATATAGGGAAAAAAAAAGAGTTCTAAAACGCTTATTTGAGCCTGTTCTCCTTTGTGGAAGAGAGTCATGGACAATTAATTCTTTTCACTTCTTCTTCCTCAGCTTTCCCGGCCATTAAAGGATCATTGCTGTAGATAAAGTTTGCATCCACTCCTCCCTATTCAAAATCTTCCTGAGCATCCTCTTCTGTGTTGTCTGTCCATCTCTGTCTTGATCTATCTCTCAATCTTATTTCTTTCATCTCTTGTGTGTGTATATGTATATACACATATATGATATTCTTCTTCTTCTTCGTTCGCATTGTCTGTCTATATCTGCAGTCCTGTCTCTTGGATAAATTTCACTGTTTTTTTGTAACTCATGTATGGAACCGTAGAGCTTATCTTCTTTAGTGGTTTCACTGGGCCAGTAATTATTTCTCAGTGTCTCGTAGTTGATGCAGTTCTGGAGGATATGTTCCACAGTTTGGGGCACCTGGGCACATGTACATAGATTAGTAGTACCAACCTTAAACTTTGTATACATATGACTTCGGAGTCGGCTGTGTCCTGTTCGGAGACGGAAGATGGTGACTTGTTCCTTTCTGTTTAGCATGTGATAGTCATCACGTGGTGGTGTTTGTGGCTTCCTGTAGGTTTTTATCATGCTTTTCTTCTGATTATAGGTGATTTCTATGTCTGGTTGCTCCATTTCAGTGCCCTCTTTGGCCAGATGGTCAGCTTTCTCATTGCCTGGTATCCCACAGTGGGAGGGAATCCATTGCAAAGTGACTCCATGATGTAAGCCAATTTTTGACAAGGCATCTTTAAGGTCTGGTAGTTTGTTGCACTGAAGAGCTTCCAGTACTGATCTTGCATCTGTGAGAATTACTACAGGACATGTATCAATTCTGGAGTCTGATAGTTTTTCAACTGCAGCAATAATTGCCCTAACTTCTGCATCAAAGTTGTTGCAGTATTTACCAGTGGGTATGGAAATCTTGTCAATGGTGTTGTTTGGATATTCAATATATGCTCCTGCCCCTCCATTCTTTGTGGCATTATGTGCAGATCCATCTGTATACACACGTATCCAGGTGTCACATGGATATTTGTCATCTAGAACACTAAGTGTGGCTGTTGATCTTACAAGACTGTTCTGCATCTCACCATTCTGCACACCTTTCACTTCAGTCTGAATAGTTATTTGTGTATAATCTACTTCTTTCCATGGTGTATGCTCTGGTACAGATGATAATGGAGCGACTACAGTTGGAAGGTCAGGTATCAGCTTACGCATACGCTTGGCCTGATGAATGAAGCTGCTTCTTTTAAGCCGTCCTAATGCCAAGTTATTGAATCTCTCCTTCAGGGGATGGCTTACAGAGCTAAGGAATTTTTCTCCCATGGTCATGACCTTTGTGTCTCTACGTTCCTTTAGTGGTTGAACACCAACTATTTTCTGCATTTCTACTATTGGTGTGGACCTCATGGCACCTGTGATAATCCGTAGTGACTGATTTTGAACCTTGTCTAGATTATGCAGCGTAGTGTTTGATGCTGTGCACCAAGATGTTGAGCCATATTCTAAATGTGGTAGAATACTTTGCTGATATACATTCTTGAGGATTCTTTCACTAGCTTCCCATGTGGTTCCACTCAATTTTCTTATTATGGCTAGTTTTCTTCTGGCTTTTGCTTCTGCACTGTTGATGTGTTGCTTCCACGTCAGTTTTGAGTCAAGAGTCACTCCTAAGTAAGTGGGTTGGTTGTCCATCCTTAAGGGTATTTCATTTACAAAGATCTTACCTGCTTTCTGTTTAGATGAGAGGGTGAACAGAGTGGTACTTGATTTCTCTGTGTTGATACTTACACACCATTTGTTTGTCCATGATGTCAAGATGTCTGCCGCTCTTTGGAGTCTCTGTGTAGCAACTGTCGCATATTCATCTGTATACCACATGACCAGATCATCTGCATACAGTGCCGCTTTGATTCCATAGGGAAGTTCCTTGACCAGGTCATTAATGAATACAAGGAATAGTGTAGGTGAAAGGACTCCTCCTTGTGGTACACCGTGTCGCAGAAGTACTTTCTGGCTTTTGTGTCCATCCATTACTACTCTAGCTCTTCTACTGTGTAAGTAGGACTTTATCCAGTTGTACAGTCTTCCATTCACATTGCAGTTTCTTAGTTTCCACAGCAGACCTTTTTTCCATACTTTATCAAAGGCTTTCGTCAGGTCTATCCACGCTGCTAGTACAAGGTTTTTCTCTTGGAATGCATCCTCAATCTCTTGAGAGAGATAGGTCACTTGATCTTCCGTACTGTAGTACTGCCTAAATCCTGCTTGTTGTGGAACGAGAAGGTTTTCACTTTCTAGGTACCATTTTAACCTCAGGTCAATGATGCGTTCCATCGTTTTGCATAGGCAGCTAGTGAGACTGATTGGCCTGTAGCTGGAGGCAGTATCACTGTTTTTCCCTGACTTTAGCAGTGGTACCATGCTTGCTTCCTTCCAGATTTGAGGTAACTTACCTGTGCTCCAGCACATATTGAAAATATCCAACAGCTTTCCCATTGCTGCCATTCCCAGGTTCTTGATCATTTCATTGGACACTCCATCTGGTCCTGGTGATTTCCTTGGTTTCAGTTTACTAACTGCTAGGTCTAACTCACTGCGTGTGATTGGTGCATCCATGACCTCCATTTTTCTGACTTGTTCCTCCTCTTTCTGTGGCTCGATGCGCACTGTACGCGCCTTCTCTGGATGGATATCAATGTTGCAGTCCTGTGCAAACATGCGAGAAAAGTGATCTGCTACCTGCTTACCTGTAAGAGTCTTCCCATACTCCATTAGTGTAACCTTTGTACTTCTTCCAGTACTCTCATCATTTAACTGTTTGATTAGTTTCCACAGTTTCTTTCCATCCTTTTCAAAGTTTAGGGACTCTGTTTTCTCTCTCCAACTTTCCCGCCTGGCTTGCAGCTTTGCTCTCTGAAATTTGGCCTTAGAATGTTGGTAATTATTGTGGTGTTCTTGGCATGGTCTATTTTCTGCTTGCTTTCGAGCTGCTTCCACATCATCATGGAGTTTTCCCAGCTCACTAGACCAATATGGTTTATAGTCCCTGAGAGCTCCTCTGGGAATGGTTTCACGAGCGGCCTGAAGGATACAAGCATTGAATTCCTTCACTATGCTGTTAATATTCTTACCTTCTATGGACAGCTGTCTCATCAGGATACCTGTACGATGTCTGTACATTGTCCAGTTTGCTTTTTTATAGTTCCATCTGGGGAGAGGGCTACTGGTGTTAAGGAGTTCATTTTCTATTGTCAGGAAGACTGGTCGATGGTCGCTACCTCCAAGTTGTTTTCCAACTTCACGTGTAATGTTCCACTTCAGATCTGGAGAGTGGAATGCCAGATCTGGTGTTGATTTTGTATGCCAAGCCCTTGAGTAAAATGTTGGGGGATCCATTGGCTGGTTGATCAGGAGAAGTCCATTATCATCCTGCCAGCTCTCAATTTCCTCTCCTCTCTTGTCTATGTGGTCATAGCCCCAGCTCTGGGAATGGCTGTTAAAATCACCACAGACCATCAGTCTCTCTTTGTGTGGGATTGTTCCTAAAGCAAGTGGGCGGTCATTAGGACAGTAATAGTTAAGGAGGTGGAAATCTGCATTACTACTTTTTAGATGGATCATCTGGTATTCGGCTCCTTCCATGTACACTCCCACCTGACATGCGCTGATGTTATTCTTAACAAGTGTGAGTACTCCTCCTTTTCTTCTGTCCTGTCGGTCTGATCTAAAACACTGGTAGCCTCTGATTTTAAAGGCGGCATCTTTGGTTAGGTGTGTCTCCTGTATGCAGCATATACTTACCTGCTCTGCAAAAAGTATGTTCTCTAGCTCAACCTTTTTGCTATAGCCATCTCTAACACTGCTAACACCCTCAGCATTCCACTGCATTATTTTAAGTGCTTGCTTTTTGGCTGTTTTCTTCCGTTGTATTTTTTGGCCAGTAGCTCTACTCTCATGTCTCCTGACTCCACAAGACGAACTGAGAGGACCTCCAGTAGCATTGGGTGGAACCTTTCGAGGCAGGGGACCCGGCACTGCACCTGCTTGGTTAGTCTTCACAGGGCGAGCACCATGTTTGAAAACTGCAGATAGAGACATTTCATTAGCGATAATGCGTGTTACCCTGATTTTTGCGATGCGCCTTTTGGCTGGGTAACTCCGACTTCAGCACCTTTCCTTGCTAGGGCAGACTGTGGTCTTGCTGGGACTGCCATGAAGACAGTGTGGCTGGCCTGGCCAAAACTTTGTTTTCCAGCCTCTGGTGGCTGTACTTAAGCCCCTTCTCCATGTCAGATGGTTTTGAGACAGTTCCACAAAGACACTCTGACTTTGAGATGAGGAATTTGATGAGTGCTTCAACAATATCCATTCCTCGCCACCTATAGTCTACTGGCTCTGTTTTGTTTACATCATTCTGATAGCCATTGTTGTAAAGACCCATAGGCTTGTCACGTCCTGGATTCATTGGTTTCACACCAGACTTCCCTCATCCCCGCCAGAGATCTCCATATCCCCATCCGTCCACCAACCTGACATTACATTTTACAAAAATAACAATTACAATTAGTGTTGATTGCTACAAGTTTCTGGGCTACGGAGGTAGGTCAGAGTTTTTAAGCAAACAGATCTATGTTCCCTGTCTCACAAACACTATGTTAAGATAAGTGTGCTCTTAACACAGTTGTTCCCAGGGGAACATATATGATAATTCCGTTTGTCTGATCTCTTCTGTTCTTTCTCCATGACCCAGCCACCGTAGTCTGTCCCATTTCAAGACATTTATAACCCGCTGTGATTTAAATAAGCTGTTTAGTCTTCTTTCTAGCTCTCCATTCCCCGCTGTTGGTATCCTTTATGTGCCCATAGATTCTTCTTAGGATCTTGTTCTCAAAGACCTGCAATTGTTGTTCATCTTGTTGTGCTCCACGTTTCTGATCCACACATGACGACTGGTCTTGTTATAATTGTGTAGATTGTTATCCTAGTGTTATGGGACAGGTTTTTGGATTTTAACAAGTGTGCAAGGCAAACTATGTTTTATTCCCTAGCTTATTGTGTTGCAGCTGTTGAAAGTTATAACTAGATATGTGTATGTTTCTTTTATGCCGAAGTCACAAGAGGAAACCAAATGTTAAGAATACCATGGACAGCTAAGATGACACATAAAGAATGTCTAATAAAAGCAAACGAAGAAAGAAACCTAATTAAATCCGTAAGAAAACAACAGCCACCATTCATTGAACATGTAATGAGAAGAGGGGCGCTTAATCATAACAATAGAAAAGATAAACAGAAAGAGCAACAGGGGAAGGCCAAGAGAGAAAAAATCAAAGACAATTTAATGCGATGACACAACAAAATACCACCAACTGAACATATGGAAAATATCAAGGACCGAAATCAATGGAGATGCATGACTGCTAACATTTGCCGTCATGGCACATGATGATGATGATGATGATGGAATTAAACATTCCATCCAAACACAGTGCATGGGGCAGGGAGAAGAGAGAAAGAGAGATGATCTGATCTACTGACATCATTTTTTTTTATCTTTTTGGGCAGGAAATGTCAGCTCATTTTTATACTGGCTACAAGGCCCCGGGGTTAGCCTAGGCTCTAACAACGGGTACCAGAGAAATCTGGAAAGGTAAATGCGGTCAGGCATGATACTGACCACAGCATACTTTCACGTGCCGATGGCCTTGGAAATAGGGCCTGATTCCAATATGCCATAATGGCATGGGAGCGGGAACTTTACCTTTTTGATACTGGCTGAATATGAAAGAATTGAAAGTAATATCCGAGTATTCCAAGAAACACACAACAAAAACAAAAACTGCTTGTATGGTAATCCTAGCACCACAAACATACACACGGTAATGAACTCAGAATACAAATGTTACCAGTGTTTAATTTTCTAAGAAAGCTTTTAAAATGTATTTCTTGGAAACCTAGCCTGATGATTCTCCACCTATAGTGCGCGGCACATTATCAGGTGATCCCCGGCTGAACCTTCAAATTAGTATTAAATGCTATGTATTGAATATTAACAGTTACGCCTTTATGGCTTTGCCGTTTGCATTCATAATCGCCGGAAAACTGTCTGTATCGGAAATTCGGTCTTTTGGAACCACTTCTTTACATGGCGTTTTTCGTGGAATTCCGTTTGCTAAACATGATACAAACATTACAGACTGTAAACAAACATTTTAGTATCACGACCAGGACAAGACATTTCAGTGTTACAGATCAAAACAAGACCGACTACAAGCAAACATTTCAGTGTTACAGATCAGACTACCAGCAAACATTTCAGTGTTACAGATCACGACAAGACAGGCTATAAACAAACATTCTAATGTTGCTACAAAGAAGAAGAAGAAGAAGAAGACTGCTACATTGTAACAGTGTTCCAGTTGCCGAGGTGGGCAGCGAAAGTGGAATATTAGAAGAGAGCCCGGAAATCTGAGTCGTTTGATCTCAGATCAAATCTTAATGTCCATAGTTAGAGGAGTTAAAAATTATCCAGCTTTACATAATAGGCCTCTACAGAGGGGCGATCATAATATAAGCAAGTCATTTGATTGGCCAGTCTCTAACCAGACACGCCAGAACTTCAGTTTAAAAAAAAAAACACGTGGCATTTGCATGTTGTGAATGGTGTGAAGTGTTAGTGCCTGTCACATTTTTTAGGCCACGACAGATTTGAGGTAGGGATGCCAAGACCTGTCCTTGCTGCCTTTGTTTTCCTAAGGAACCCCAGTTAATCACGTTTTTTTTTTTTTTGGAGGTTAGGTTAACCCTGATGTCCGAAAAAATTCCACACGAGTGCAACATTGAACCAGGGACCTTCTGTCGGCAGAAGAGAGCACTAACCACTACATCATCGAGGCATTTGAGCAGGGAAGGGTAACCACTCCAAAATGGCGTCGGCTACACTGAAGCTGAAGAACACACATCGTACACGAAACTGAAGAATTTTAACAGGAGTTGACGAAAACCTCTCTCATCCAGATCGTCAGCACTGCGTCAGCGCTTAGAGTTATTGCTAGACGTACACTTGCTTTGGAATGCATTCTTTTGTTTGTTAAGTAATCTGTTGTGCTGAATAATGTACTCGGGGGCCTGCCAGCCCAGTTTTTGCTTGATAAATTATGTGCCGAGCTTGATGTCACGAGTCTCTGTTGCTACAAGAAGCAGCGGGAAGTACGAGAGCTGGGTTTACCCACACCCATAATAAAATTGGTGTTGAAATAGTCAACAGTAAATTAAATTATAAAATAAGAATCTGGACAGAAAAGATAAGTAATGAAGAATGTAGGAGAAGAGCTGGAGAGACATGACAATCTTGTAAAAAAAAAATAAGAGAGAGAGAGAGAGAGACAACATACTTTCATTTGACACGCAATAAGGGCCGTCTTAACGCATGGACCCACCTGGGTACTGCCCAGGGATCCAAAGTGCTTGGGGTCCAACTAGCCCATGTAAATCTATGTATATGAATGTATATGGCGGGTGTGCTGTGCGTACGTGGACGCATGTGGGTTTTTTGTTTGTTTGTTACTTTATCATTACTTTGTCCAGTGGCCCCCGATGCTGTTATGGCGGTCTTGCATGCAATAAGAAGAGAGGGCATTGAAAATATTGTAACAACAGGAAAAATATAGGGAAGAAGAGCCAGGAGACGACAGATGATACTGGATAATCTGACGAGATGGTGTGAGAGGAAATCTCCAACTGAACTGATAGCCTGCAAGAAGAGGCGGGTACTGTGGAGAAACATAATAGCCACAGCCAGTCGGCACGGCACATCACGATGATGATGATGATGATGATGATGAACAATAATTCCACTTTGACAAAATTATAATTCCATTAAGGGAAAAGTATTTTTTATAAACTTTCAGTGGATGATATTATTATTAAAGAATGAACTGTCATGTAAAATAACAGAGAGTTAAAACAGTACACTATAAAGAGTAAATATCAAGCAGCACAAAATGTAATAAAGAAACAAAGGAGGGGGAAAAAATCATATTCATAAAGAACGAAAGATCGAGAAAAAAAATTGTACAAGTATATTGGAGACTACTCATCATTAAAATCCTGAAAAATGAGGAGGGAAAGAGAACACGTGTTGGACATAGAAGAAATTAAAATATACGGAAACAAAAAGATCTGACAGCTCGTACCATGTGATGAAAGAATCAGAAAATCACACCAAAAAAAAAAAATCAATCTGGCAACAGCTAAATCCTCACCTCAGACCAGTCTGATCAAGAGCTCTCTTAACTCTAACTCTGCCGAACAACACGGCACGACACAGGAACATTTTTTGTAACCAAACATCACATTAAAACGCATATCTTTTTTTTTCCTACTTCCTTTCACATTCAGAAGGTTAGGGGTGGGAGTTTTTGGAGTTAGGGGTGAGGAAAGAAAATAAACTATGAGAAATTAAAAAATGGCGTTCTAGTTATGTCTCTAAGATCCCATCTAAGATCCCATCTAAGATCCCATCTAAGATCTCATCTATTCAGACCGTCCTTTTTGTTCACAGTCCTGGTTTTTTTTTTCACTTCGGGCGAGATCAAGAAACCTTTGAAGTGTCACAATCAAAGAAGTGAATTTAATTTTTAAAATGTTTTGAAGAAGTAATTATATTTTCTTAAAACTTCTCTCTTTCTCTTTTTTTTTTTAAACCCGCAAGGGCTCGCTAGATAAGTTTACCACCTAACGGTGTTGAGAGTTTGTAGATTAAAATCTACTTAGCCTGGGTGGAAGGACCACCCTGTTGATCATGGTACCTTCCTTGCCAGGTAAGTAAGAAGAAGTAATTATAAATCTAACAAATTTCTCGTGTAGAACAATACATTTTGTTTGTTTGTTTGTTTGTTTGTTTTAGTTTGCGAATAAAGATTTAACTGCGCAGACATTATAATTTTAAAGGACAGGTTCAAAAGTTGTTAGAATTTTTACAGTTTGCAATTCAAAGTTTGTTATTGTTGCTGCTTTTATTTTGTTGTTATTGTAGAATCTCCATGTAGCTACGAACTTGAGTTCTCTACAGCTGAAGCCACAACAATCTTGAAACACAAACGTCGAGCCGGATGGAGAGTATGTTACAGAGGCGTGATTGAACTAACTCCCTTTAGGAGACCATGAAAGACTCATCACCGTGCTAGGAGAGCACAACGAAGACCTGTCACTGTTTCAAAGACTGTAAGGGCCCCGCGGTTGATCCTTGTATTGATGACAGAGATCGGTGGAAGAAATGTTACCTGAATCCAAGTTTATTTGTGCCGCTCTCTGTTTCTCTCTCTCTCTTCTTCTTCTTCTTCTTCTTCTTCTCTCTCTCTCTCTCTCTCTCTGTTCCTCTGTCCCTCTCTCTCCCCCTGTGTCCCGCTCTCTCCCTCTGTGTCTCACCTCTGTCCCTCTCTGTTTCTCTCCCTCTGTCCCTCTCTCTCTGTCCCTCTGTTTTTCTCTCTCCCTCTGCCTCTCTCTGTTTTTCTCTCTCCCTCCCTCTGTCCCTCTGTTTCTCTCCCTCCCTCTGTCCTATCTGTTTTTCTCTCTCCCTCTGTCCCTCTCTGTTTCTCTCTCTCCCTCTGTCCCTCTCTGTTTTTCTCTCGCCCTCCCTCTCTGTCCTTCTCTCTCCCTCTGTCCCTCTGTTTTTCTCTCTCCCTCTGTCCCTCTCTTTTTCTCTCTCTCCCTCTGTCCCTCTCTGTTTTTCTCTCGCCCTCCCTCTCCGTTTTTCTCTCTCCCTCTGTCCCTCTCTGTTTTTCTCTCTCCCTTTGTCCCTCTCTGTTTCTCTCTCTCCCTCCCTCCGTCCCTCTCTGTTTTTCTCTCTCCCTCTGTTTTTCTCTCTCTCCCTCTGTCCCTCCCTGTTTCTCTCTCTCCCTCCGTCCCTCTCTGTTTTTCTCTCTCCATCTGTCCCTCTCTGCTTTTCTCTCGCCCTCCCTCTCTGTTTCTCTCTCCCTCTGTCCCTCTCTGTCTTTCTCTCTCTCCCTCTCTCTCTCTCTCTCTCTGATAGGTATGTACAAGCCTCGTTCGATCTACATTGTCATCGTTTTTTAGATGTACCGTCTAACATTTTTCTTTCTAACAAAAACCCACTCACCCTGAGCACATTTTCGAAGCCGTCAAGTTTATATTGCTTGAAATGCTGTGTCTACTGTCCTACAATCTTCAGCGATCTTTTACATAGTTAACTACCAC
The DNA here is from genome assembly GCA_009760885.1 of Achatina immaculata. Lineage (NCBI taxonomy): Eukaryota > Metazoa > Mollusca > Gastropoda > Stylommatophora > Achatinidae > Lissachatina > Lissachatina immaculata. Next base: position 28,186,754 of record CM019717.1, read on the forward strand.
GAACTCGTGTTTACTGTACATTTGTTACGTGGTTGTGAAATTTTTTGGTCTGGTAGTCTAAGAGTAAAAGTGCTACAATGAAACAGGATAAAGTTCTGGTTAGCCCCGCTCTCGAGTCATAATAACCGCTCCACATATTCGACCAGTCACCCACAAAACTCTATGAGAAAAGGGCTTGGGCGTTGTTAGTGTGCAGGATTTCGTGTGCGCTGCAATATTGTCATTATCCGAAATCAACGGAGCCAAGTTACGTGCTGCACTTTTATAGACAGGATCAAAGGGAAAAAATAAACACTGAAAGAAAAAAGCAATCAATATTTCCATTTGAAATCTTCAGAAAGGACAGTAATGTATGATGCAGTGGTGACTTGTGGAGTAAACGAAGAATCAATATTGCTGTTTATTTCCCCGCGAGAGAGGTTTTTATTTTGGATATGAAATGTGTACTAAAAATATACACAATATATACAATCATTTATACATACGCAATCATTCTGATACAACAACTTTCATCAAAATAGAGAAATTTAAAACAATGCAATGTTAAAAGATGCGTAAAAAATATAAGTGCAGAGATAAATATAGAGTGGAGACAGTCTTTTCCATTTATTTACTTACAATGTCTACTTCAAGCTTCACCACTCTTTTATAATTTGTTTAGACTATTGCTGCAGTTGTTTTGTTGTCTCTGAAAAAAAAAAAGACATTTGAGTCGAAATATTGCTTTTGTGTTTCCTGTGGTTTTACTGAAACCGTGACACTTGACCGCATATATTCATTCCTACATAGTTTCACGGCAAGATTTCAGGGTGAATAATTCACATTAGCATGCTCGTGGTCACTGCCAGAGCCACTGCTTTAGTATTCTGATTTCCCTGTTGTAATAACAGCGTTACGCACTGCTAGCTATAGCAACAGACGGTCCGGAACGAAAGTGCACACCATTCGCATCAGTGAAAGCAAATATCAGGGCGTTACGGGCATACCGTTGCGTGATTTGTGGTAGTTGAGAGTGAGGGGAAAGGAGGGGAGGGGGGAGAAGAATTACACCAATGCTGAAATTGCTTTTTTTCCCTGGGTTTTCTATAAGTATAGATAGTTCACCATCATAGACCGGTTTTCTATAAACACAGTATTGGAGAAACTGTTGTTTACTGAATTTTCTATAAACAATGTTGCAGAAATTGCTGTTTACTTGGTTTTCTATAACCGTTGTTAGAGAAATTGTGGTTTACTGGGTTTTCTATTTGAAAAAAAAAAAGTTGGAGAAATTGTTGCTTACTGGGTTTTCTATCAACAATGTTGCGGGCAATGATGTAGTCTCAGCTACGCTAGAGGAGACATAAACCGAAAATAACCTGAACTACATATAACAGTGGCAGCTGGTGATTGTCTTCTAGCTGTCTTGGTCGTATTGATCAAACACTGAGGAGGTCTGGAGAGCACACAACAATCAAGACAACTCAGCAGCCATGAGAGAACAGAAACGTGCAGGACTCTTGTCTACATGTTTAAGCCCTGGTGATTCCAGCACCCACAACAGTCCATTTAACTTAGAGAAACTAGCCCATTATAGTGAAACAGTTGAAGCTGCGTGTGTGCGCGTGCGCGTGCACGTTCTAGTGTATTTTTCATTACCCCGTGGTCTTCTTTTTAATATTTTTATTACAGTGTTTCCAAAAGTGTTGGTTTTTGTGTCACCAGTGGCTTGTGGTAAGTTTTTTGTTTGTGGAGGCATCTTCTAATTTGAAAGTAATTAAAATTTAAAACGCTGGGCATTTCTACACATTCTGCAACCTAAATCACAAGCAGTTCCACTCTTCATATCAAACAATGTAAGTTTTTAATGAAACTACGTTTTTAACGATTTTCATTTTGACTAAACCGCCTTGCCCATCTAAGAGTTTTCTACAGCTAACCCTGATTTTTCTTTGTCAGTGCTACTTTGTTAATATCATGCACTAAAAGCAATACAAGACCACTCTTACTTTAGGAAATATATAAAGTAGATGAGACCACTCTTACTTTAGGAAATACCATGCCCTAAAAGTAGCGCAGACCGCTCTTACATTAGGAAAAACTTTTCTGTTACCGTATATTCCTGTTACGTTCATCCTGAATTAAACAAACTGAACAATATTCCACTACCTATCGATAAGCACCAGTTTTACCACAGTCATCATCAAAGTTATCTATGAACAACTGTATTAACTTCCAGACCCCATTTTACACCAGACTTTTGAAGATAGTTGCATTCATTCTCAAGCAAAATCCAAATAGGTGCCTGTTTTATTTGCGCGCTTGTCGGAGTTGGTAGCCCTTTCGTGTAAACACACAACGTTTTTCTCACGCACGAGTATGTATTGCTTGGACAGGAAAATATTATCTCATGCCATTCAACAAACATTTCTCGCAGTCTAAACAGATCGATCTTTGCATGTCTGTTTGTGATACTCTTCCTTCGAGTAGATCAATATTCTACCGCCTCTATTCCTTTCTCATTAACATGCGTTAAATAATTAGATCAACTCCAGCGAACACAGTCGACTTTCAGGAAGTCTCCTAGTTTACCATCTGTCCAGCTGGGACCTCCAAATCGAATCTTCTATAGTCAAAAGGACAGGGGGTCAACCAAATGGTCACTTTGGCCTTTGTTTCGCTGACTCAGTCCATGAAGAATCACGCCCTGCTGCTGTATGTGTGTTTTCATTGTTGTATTTTAATTCATTTCTCACATTCAAATCGTATTTACGCATGTGAAAGCTGGAAAACAACTGAAGAGACAGAAAACACATTAGATTCCTTTGAAAACAAATGCCTAAGGAAAACAATCTGTATAAAGTGGAATGAATTCAAGAACAACGCAGAGATAAGCCAGATAAATGAACAACAACCTGTCTCATTGGTGGTTAGAAAAAGGAGAGGACATATATTGGCCATGTGATGAGAAAAAAACAATCAGAAATCCCCAAACAAGCTATCAAGTGAGACACAACAGGCCGAAGAAAAAAGATGTCAACCATGAGAAACTTTAAGAGGACATTGTCAAGAGAGGCCAAATTAGTACGCATTAAATCCCTTGATGAGGTTGAAAATCTCGCCGAAAACAGGAAAACTTGACTAACTACCACGCGAGCCCTATGTGACGTTTAACGGAACGGGAAGGATATAAGATGTAAGATAAATTTAATTTTTTATTTTCTTTCTCTTAATTGCATATCTGTATTTTAAACTGGTCTGCCAGACTTCTGGTCACAAAGATATTTTCATATTTTCTTTTGGAACTGAAGCTAAGCGTAGAAGTTCCTAGATGTCTGATGCAATCTTGAAAATGCTGTTTTCTTTCTGGATTCTCACGTCTAGATAAACTAACACGAATATGCTTATATCTGGCCTTCATTTATGTATTTTCTGGCATGTGTAGATACGAGGAGTTATTGATAAGTTCTCGGCATGAGGCACAAATACTTGAAATGCACAGTTGATATTAGGTACATTTGTAGATCAGGTTAATGTAAGATTAAACACCAAGTTTCAAGAAATTAACTGCAACCAGTTTTTTTTTACAGGCTACTGAAGTGGTAGAAAGTGGCAGAAACTGAGAAAATGGATATAATTTCTCATCGAGCAGTCATTCACTACCTCTGCATCAAGGGCTTATCATCGAAGGAGATCCATGAGGATATGGTAAAGACTCTAGAGGAGAGTGCCCCTTCTTACATCACAGTGAAGAAATTGGCTGCTCAATTCAAACATGGAAGGGAGAGTCTGGAAGATGATCCCCATCCAGGAAGACCAGGAACGGTAACCATCGATGAAACCACCGGCAGAATCCATGACATGATAATGGAGGATCGACGACTAACTGAGCGGTACATTGCTACTGAAATAGGCATCTCCCAGGAACGTGTTCATGCCATTATGATCTTCAGATGACAAAGCTCTCTGCTCGATGGGTCCTGAAACTTCTTGAGATTTGAGTTCATCATTTTCAACCAGAAACCAAAGAACAATCAAAGCAGTCGAAATATCATGGATCCCCATCTCTAAAGAAAGCAGGGTGGTTCTGTCTCCAGGCAAAGTGATGGCTTCCATATTTTGGGATTCAGAAGGTGTGCTATTGGTAAACTATCTTCAAAAGGGCAGAACGGTCACCGGGGCTATTAAGCTAATCTTGTGAAGCAACTGTGGGTCAAACTGAAGGAAAAGCTTTGAGGGAAATTGACGAGAGGAGTCATCTTTCAGCAAGACAATGCTTCAGTTCACAAGTGGGCGGTGGCAATGGCTGCCATTCATGAATGCGACTTCCAGATTCTTGAACATCCTCCTTATTCCCCAGTTTTGGCGTGTGCGGACTATTACCTGTTTACCAAACTCAAAAAGGAGCTCAGTGGTCGCAAATTTGCTTCATATGATGACGTCATTCATGCTGTAGACCACTTTCTACTGGCACAAGATGCTGACTTTTACAAAGGAGGGATCCATATGCTCCAGGATCGCTGGACTAAGTGCATAAACCTGCAAGGGGACTATGTTGAGAAATAACCCCAAAAAGTTGTCCACAAATAATCCGTTGTACCTTATGCCGAGAACTTATCAATCACGCCTCGCAGTTCACCTTCATAAACTGTGAGCTGAAGACCTACTATTTATGATATCTAGAAACAAAGAAAAAAAAAGTATCTGACTGACCCAGCACATTGAAAATCTGCCCGCAGGGCGAGACACGCCAGAATATATTAGACACAGATAAGAAAAAATAGAATATATATGTAAACATCGGGCTCGGAACATGAAACAACGGCTGTGTGTACATGTCAACATGAAAGAAACTTTCAATGACTCGTTAACTGATGCAGTATATAATGGCGTTGTATAGAGTATCACGTGGCAATAAATTACTAATCTATTTAAAACATTAATCGAAACAGAAACTTCATTCACTCACTATCTCACTTTTCAGCTACTCATCTATTCAGCTACACCTAACATTCTCCTCTTCAACAATTATAATCCCTCCCCACTAAGCTCCACTCCCTTCTCATTTTTGACACATAGTTCAAAACCTCCTCACAGCATCGCATTACAACCCCTCTACCCCAACTATTTCACCTTCTCCTGGCTAGGTTAACATTGTACCACTCTCTCTTCCCTCCATGGTTCCCCCCCCCCCCCACCCCCCAGTTACTTACCCAACGACCACACATCACAGGTCTCCATTTAAACACTAACATCATGTTTCAAGAAATTAACTGCAACCTGGACGGGGATCACCTTCCAGACTCTCCCTTCCATGTTTGAATTGAGCTGCCCATTCCTTCACTGTGCTGTAAGATGGGGCACTCTCCCCTAGAGTCTCTACCATGTTCATTTCTGACACACAGCGTCGGACAAGCCACATCTTCTTACAGTTACAGCTAAGTGCTCTATTCAATATTAATTTATATATATATATAAATTATTTTTAATAGCATTCATATGAATGTATACTTTATTTCCTCTCTCTATTTCTTCGTTCTGTATGTTTTTGTATGATTAAGGCTCACGCCGAAACGTCACAACTGTGTAATCGTTAAGTAATAAAGCTGCTCCTACTTTTTCCTAGTTTATACATTTTACTATCTCACTTAGTGCTTTCCCTGGAAATCTCAAAGGTCAGGAAATCACTGGTTGGAACTTTCTGCGTTTTATCTCGCTCGTGTGGCTTCTCGTATTATGTTTTAATTGCGGGAGACAAATTACGATCTTGTAAGTCTCCATTTTGCCTATACAACTGAGAATCTGCAGCATTGTGATCAGGGAACCGCATGGAAATAAAGGGGCTTTATTACTGACTGCAAGAATTTAACACAAGAACACGCATAGAAATATCGTCATTGGATTGAAGAATAGAATTGCCTTATATCATCATCATTACATTAGATCAGTAGAACATATATTTGAAAAAAATTACCAATCAAAACAAAAACTCGAAAATACGAAAACGCGGATTTGGATATAAAAAAGGGGGAGGGGGGAGGAGAGAGAGAGAGAGAGAGAGAGAGAGAGAGAGAGAGAGAGAGAGAGAGAATATAACAGATGTATCGAATAAATAGAAAAAAAATGTATATAAATATGGAAAAGCAGAACTTGCCATGAAATTCGGTGATAATGTTAACTGCCAAATACCGATTGAAAACGAGAAAAACCCAAATTTTTGGAAGTCGTCGGTTACCACAGTCGATTTATATTATCAAAAAACCTAATAAAAAAGCAATCAGTGAGATCGGCTGGAGGATAATCGGGTCAGTATGATGATGTTGCTTACTTTCATGAAGGAGAATCAGAGAGTTTTCACTTTGGTTCAGCATGTCAGCATTTAAGCATGGCCGCTAATATGATAAGAAAAACAAAAAGTTCACCCGAACATTTAATTTTCGCTGCTGTTTGTAAAGTGTGTTTAATTTTACGTTAAAAACAAAAGTATATAAGGTAGCGAATGTTGTATTCGGAAAACCGGTACTTCGGAAAGTACTTCATGCAAGGTATACTTCAAAGAATCCTAGCGCTATCACTGCTTCACATTATGTATAGTATACCCCAAATCCCCAAACCCACAGAGGGTTTGATATTACCGAGCGATGACTCATTCAACAGATTTTTTAAATGCCCTAGGAAGAACAGTTTAGTAAACAAACAGGTTGTATCTAAACGTTAAAAACTTAAATATGTTTACCACTTTACTGGCCCTCGTTACACTCTCGCTCCAGACACCCACAAACTGAATGTAACACCTGAACTGTTGGAATAACTCCCTGGGCTTTAATATTAATGCAAATTCCTTTCTATAACAGCCCCAGTTCAGCGACCCTTATTTGGGCAGTTTATTCAGAGATGGCAGGATATTTTCAGAATGCCTCATTTCCGCCTTGGCCCAATACACCCGACCTTGTATAACCTTGCACTTATATTAACTCGATACAGCTCCCGCAACATACCACTTTTTGTTATTATCCCTTATCCAGCTGCCAGAGGGTGTCTCTAGTACTTCTAGCAGTCCGTGAGGCGTGAAGTCTGATCAATGGCTTTACTTTTAAAACTGCACCGAGTTACTACTTCCTACAACGGTAACCTTGCGAGGAGAACTATTTTTATATGTAGGAACTAATATATAATCTTCCGTGTATTGAACTCTATGGTATCGACACAGAACTAAATTGCTTTTTACTCACTGTGATACTTTCTTCTCGTGTATTGATAGTTAAATGTACAGTGTGATCTAGTGTGTCCCATCCTACGAACAGATATGTTCCGTTTTCATTGTCAGTTTCGCCATTCAAGAACATTGGATACTTATTTTTATAGTTAGATCGATTGGAGAACATTGATATTAGCATCCAAAATGCAACCTTCACACTAGAATACATCTTTGACTGACCTACTCCTTATCCTTATTCCATTCTTTGTCCGCCACTTCCAACTGCCTCACTCTTTGTCCCGTACTTTTGAGTGTCTTACGCTCTGCAGATTACTCCTGTTCTATGCTCCGCAGTTTTGAGTGTCCTACTCTATGTTCAGCACTTTTGACTGTCCTATTCTTTGTCCTGCAGTTTTGAGTGTCCTACTCTTTTGCTCAGCACTTTTGATTGTCCTATTCTTTGTCCTGCAGTTTTGAGTGTCCTACTCTTTTGCTCAGCACTTTTGACTGTCCTATTCTTTGTCCTGCAGTTTTGAGTGTCCTATTCTTTTGCTCAGCACTTTTGACTGTCCTATTCTTTTCCTGCAGTTTTGAGTGTCCTACTCTTTTGCTCAGCACTTTTGATTGTCCTATTCTTTGTCCTGCAGTTTTGAGTGTCCTATTCTTTTGCTCAGCACTTTTGACTGTCCTATTCTTTGTCCTGCAGTTTTAATTGTCCTACTCTTTTGCTCAGCACTTTTGACTGTCCTTTTCTGTACCCCGCCCTTCTGAGGTTCCTACTTTAGTCTCTACGCTCTGTACTTTTGACCGACCTATTCTTTGTTCAACACTTTTGACCGACCTATTCTTTGTTCAACACTTTTGACCGACCTATTCTTTGTTCAACACTTTTGACCGACCTATTCTTTGTTCAACACTTTTGACCGACCTATTCTTTGTTCAACACTTTTGACTGTCCTTAGTGTTCTGCAGTTTTGTCTTTCCTACTTCCTTACCTCTTTTAATTTCTTACCCGTTCTACAGTAAAATCTGCACAGAATTCCCAGCTCCAAAGATCATTACCAACACAAGGAAGAACCTATCTTGTTGAAAAACTTCATTCAAAGATACACTTTTCATCTACACCATTCTGTTCACATTAACATCAGCTAAAGCGTCAGGTTCAGAACTAGCCATTACCGACTTAGGTATCTTTTCTTAATTAAACCATCCAACAGGGACTAAACGAGAAAGGGCCACAGCAGACTGCCGGCTCAGTACATTTAATCTCTCAAAGGAATTAAGAAAAACTGAAACACAAACAGTGACCTAGTAGGTGCACGGGATGATCTTTTGAATTATTCAATAACATTGATAACCCTGTTACGTAGATGCTACTCGTACAGGGACTATTAGCTGAACTTTGTGTTTTAAATGCCAGACCTGGATATTAACTGAGAAAACTAGGGGAAATCACCACTGTTTAGAAGAAGGAGGAAATACTTCGTAAATACTTTATAAACTCAGGAAGTAGAAAAAACTTTATAAACTGAGGAAGAAGGAAATGAAAAAAAAAAATGACTGACGTAACACTAACGAACATAGCTGAAAAGCTGTACTTGACTGATAATGCAATTTTAAAAAAGGAACTCTATTTGTATCGTTTTATGTGTAACAGAAAATAGGCTGGCAGAGAACAAAAGAACGAACGAACTTTATTTTTGAAGGGTGAAGAATTAGGAGCTCCCATCCGTCTTACATTTGGTACTTCATCTTTCAACATTCAAACCTATTCATTCACAGAGGGCTAAGAAAGACATCATCATCATCATCATCATCATCATCATCATCATCATCATCATCATCACCATTAACATCAGCCTTTTAACTTAATTGTTTGAGGAAGCGTGTAGTCTCGAACAGAGGTAGATAATGAAATTGTGTGTGTGTGTGTGTGTGTCCCCTACGAGAGGTGATTGATAAGTTCTAGGCTTATGCCGAAGTACAAATACTTGAAACACACAGTTGATATTAAGTGCATTTGTAGATCAGGTTAATGTAAGATTAAACACCAAGTTTCAAGAAATTAACTGCAACCAATTTTTTTTACAGCCTACTGAAGTGGTAGGGGTGGCAGAAATTGAGAAAATGGATATAATTTCTCATCGAGCAGAGTCATTCGCTATCTCTTCATCAAGGGCTTATCATCGAAGGAGATCCATGAGGATATGGTAGAGACTCTAGAGGAGAGTGCCCCTTCTTACATCACAGTGAAGAAATGGGCAGCTCAATTCAAACATGGAAGGGAGAGTCTGGAAGATGATCCCCGTCCAGGAAGACCAGGAACGGTAATCACCGATGAAATCACTGGCAGAATCCATGACACGATAATGGGGATTGACTACTAACTGGGCGGTAAATTGCTACTGAGTTGGGCATCTCTCAGGAAAGTGTTCATCCCTTGCTCTATTCACTTCTTTTGTCTGACCTATATTAAAGCCTCTATTCACCTCTTTTGTCTGCATTATCCAATTTCCATTTGGGAGGGGGGGGGCAAAGACACTGACTGATCTGGCAAAACAACGACCCATTGGTGACATTATAGCGTCATTTTTGACGAACTTTAGCTGACCCAGACCTTGTCCCGCCTCTCCGCTGGTACCACTAGTACAAGTCCTAGTCTGATTAACGGGGCAGAGATCGTCATATTCTCCATGGTGGTGGAGCCTACTATAGAAGTACTATATACTGCCAGCTTTTTAAACTCCTTTCATAGACTGAAAAACAGCCACCGTGACCCACTCCCAATCCGAACACTATTTTGTGCCTGAACATCTTCACCAGACTGGCTGCACAGAACAGCAGCTTGCAGTTCAGGGCGACAGAAGAAGAAGAAGAAGAAGAATGTCTTGTCCAGAGATGGGTAACTTTAACATTTTATTACGTTATATGTAGTTTGTCATTAACAAAACATTTTGTTGCGTTATTTGTAATTTTTCATTAACAAGGAAAAAAAATTCATAAACAGAATATAATTACGTAAAGTGTCACACAAGTATCATGGACTGAAAATCACAGACAATTTACACACAAGTATCCTGGACTGAGGGTGTCTGAGTGGCGAAGTGGTTAGCGCACTGGTCTCTCATGGCGAAGGTCGGGGGTTCGAATCCGGCCGGAGGCACCCCTCTCACCCAGCTGTAGAAATGGGTACCCGACTTCTTCTGGAGTTGGGGAAGGAAAAGGCAGCCAGACGTGATACTGACCATATCACCCTCTAGTGTGCTGACAGGTCAAGGAAAATACGGGCACTAACATCATATCCATATATGCCTCTAAGGCATGACAGGGTTACCTTTACTTTATTTTTTAATCCTGGACTGAAAATCACAGACATTTACATACAAGCATCCTGGATTGAAAATCACAGACATTTACATACAAGCATCCTGGATTGAAAATCACAGACATTTACATACAAGCATCCTGGATTGAAAATCACAGACAATTTACACACAAGTATCCTGGATTGAAAATCACAGACAATTTACACACAAGTATCCTGGATTGAAAATCACAGACAATTTACACACAAGTATCTTGGATTGAAAATCACAGACATTTACATACAAGCATCCTGGATTGAAAATCACAGACAAAAGCCCCCATTTACACAGAAGTATCCTAGACTGAACATCACAGACAATTTACACACAAGTGTCCTGGATTGAAAATTACAGACATTTACACACTAGTATTCTGGACTGAAAATCACAGACAAAAGCCTCAATTTACACACAAGTATCCTGGACAAAACAATCACAAACAAAAGCCCCATTTACACACGAGTATCCTGGACTGAAAATCACAGACAATCTACACACAAGAATCCTGGACTGAAAATCACAGACATTTACATACAAGCATCCTGGACTTAAAATCACAGACAAAAGCCCCCATTTACACACAAGTATCCTGGACTGAAAATCACAGACAAAAGTGTCCTGGACTGAAAATCACAGACAAAAGCCCCCGTTTACACACGAGTGTCCTGGACTGAAAATCATAGACAAAAAGCCCCCACGTACGAGCGAGGACTGCGCACACAAAGGACAGCAAAGCCTCAAGATAATATATTTCAGACCATGTTAACTTCCCAAGCTACCACTTGCGTTAAAGAAAAATCGAAAGTAGAGCGAGGGCCATATGTGCTAATTCTTCCGTTCAATCTCACAAATATTTCGAACGAAGCCACCTGTTGCCGTCCCTGCCCTGTGTTAGCCGTATAATTTCGGAGGCGCAGACACGTAGAGCACACGCGATTATTTAATTTTGACGCCCCTCTTGTCCAATTTCCGCAAGATTCATGATATGTACATGCTGGCTGTAGCAGAATCCATTTTCAAGCTTGAAGCAGACTGAAGTTCACTAGATCGCCAGCTCGAGTATAACAGACTCGTTGAACTTTCCAAGTTCTGAAAGTTTTAGAACATTGGTAATAAATAATGGATTACAGGAAATGCAGGGGAAGGAATTGGGAGCAAGTAACTCTTTCAAGGGGAGATAAGAACGTGAAGATTTTTTTCACGAAAGGGAGAAAACTAAAGCGTATTTCTAAAGCGTTTAAGTAAAGATTTGAACTAAAGTACGAAATAAACAATATAAAAGCAATTTACTCCTGGAAAGAGATTAAAACCTTTTTTTTTCACAGTACTCAAAGACGTAAACAAAACAAAGTGTTAATTTTCAAATTACAAAATGACAAGAACCTTCGACATTAGTTTTAGCGGTAGTAGTAGTGTGATCTAAAGAAAGCTGCATCATTTCGTCCAACTGGATCGCACAATCGCTTCTTGTCCTTTTGGCTAAGATCAAAATGTAAGACTTTTTGGTTAAGATCAAAGTGGCTGAGGTCAAAGTGTCCTCTTGGCAGGTACCCTGATCAACATGGCTTTTGGTTTAAACAAAAGCGTCGTTATTTTTTAACTAAACGAGACGCATGAGGCCTGCCCGGCACATTGAATGCCGGGGGTATGGTCCACATCTCGCTACGGGTGGACCTGGTTTGCAGTACCACCGGGTCACGGCCTGTTGTTTTCGTCGTCTTAAAAAAAATCATCTGAGCATGAACTGGTTGTCGCCCGAAGTTGTTACTTTTTGGCAGGAGAAATCTTCTTAAGTTAGGCTAAGATCAAAGTCTGGTTTTTTTTTTAACTAGACGAGATGCCCGAGGCCTACGTTGCACATAGAATGCCGGAGACATAGTCTACATTTCGTTACGGGTAGACCCGGGGATATTGTCCACATCTTGTTACTGGTAGACCCGGGGATATTGTCCACATCTTGTTACTGGTAGACCCGAGGATATTGTCCACATCTTGTTATGGGTAGACCGGGGATATTGTCCTCATCTTGTTACTGGTAGACCCGAGGATATTGTCCACATCTTGTTATGGGTAGACAGGGGATATTGTCCTCATCTTGTTACTGGTAGATCCGGGGATATTGTCCACATCTTGTTATGGGTAGACCCGGGGATATTGTCCACATCTTGTTATGGGTAGACCAGGGGATATTGTCCACATCTTGTTATGGGTAGACCCGGGGATATTGTTCACATCTTGTTATGGGTAGACCCGGGGATATTGTCCACATTTTGTTATGGGTAGACCCGGGGATATTGTCCACATCTTGTTATGGGTAGACCCAGGGATATTGTCCACATCTTGTTACTGGTAGACCCGAGGATATTGTCCACATCTTGTTATGGGTAGACCCAGGGATATTGTCCACATCTTGTTATGGGTAGACCCAGGGATATTGTCCACATCTTGTTATGAGTAGACCCGGGGATATTGTCCACATCTTGTTATGAGTAGACCCGGGGATATTGTCCACATTTTGTTATGGGTAGACTCGGGAATATTGTCCACATCTTGTTATGGGTAGACCCGGGGATATTGCCCACATCTTGTTATGGGTAGACCCATGGATATTGTCCACATCTTGTTATGGGTAGACCCGGGATATTGTCCACATCTTGTTACTGGTAGACCCGAGGATATTGTCCACATCTTGTTATGGGTAGACCCGGGGATATTGTCCACATCTTGTTATGGGTAGACCCATGGATATTGTCCACATCTTGTTATGGGTAGACCCAGGGATATTGTCCACATCTTGTTACGGGTAGACCCGGTATTGCAGTTCCGCCGGGTCACGCCTGTTGTTGTCCAGGGTTGTTGCCACTCCTAAAGTGAAGAGCCTGGGCGGTCTGCAAGTTATCACCAGATAAGAATTTGTTATCGCCAGATAAGAATTTGTTATCACCAAAATTTCCATCATGGCATTGTAAAACTCGTTGCACATCATTTTCTTCTTCGTAACAAGTTGTTGGTCATAACTATCATGTAAAACCTATGAAACCGTCACGTAGTGATTTTTTACAACACAGTTCATTTAAAAAAAAACTGCGTAGCGACACAACAATAAAGATAACACTGACCGACGATCCCTTTATCAACCGCCCTTTTCTCCAGGAAGAATGAAATGTTCTCAAAAATGTTCACCTGCTGCATGTGTACTTTTAACGTTATCTCACAAACGTTTAATGTCTTGATATTAATTATCTATGTTTTTTGTGCAACCAGAAAATTACTTCGACCCTTTTTTGTTGTCAAAAATGTTCAATTCAGGTATAAATTCATTACCTTTATCATACGAATCACCATCATCTCATGATTTGTAAAAGCCCACCATTTCATTCTTTCATCTCACGGACAATCATCCCTAATTCACATAACTTCAGGTGACTTTGCAATTGTTATTTGTTCAATGTAAATAAACGTCATTTTAAATAAAATAATTGAACCAAGTTACAAGTTTCTTCGCGTGCAGGAATGTTAGCCAACTCCACATATCGGAGAACGTTGACTTATGGCAAGCCATAGCAGAAGAAACTGCAGGCACGGCTCAAACGAAAGAAACACGGAATACGGAAAACTACGGAACATACACGAAGAGCTCCTGCTGACGATAAGACTCATGAAGGCGACCCATTTTCTGGTCAAAACGGCTGGGCATGTGAGACTGATTATACAAGAATAAGTAAACAGAAAAGAACCAAGCGAATTATCAAGATATTCAAACACGAAAAGTCTTTATCTGAATGTAATAAGTAAACACAATTATGGGAAAACAATACCAGTCTACTTAAGATTGCATCGTTAGTACATGCCAGAGTGCATTTACAATAGTGGCCAATAGAAATTGATTTGCCAAAGAAGTGCTAAGTGCACGTGATTCGTAACGTTAGCACAAATTTGCGAGAGCACCTCTAGGAACAGAAATCTATGGGTTTTGTGTTTTGTGTAGGTTTTTAGAGAGTTGAATACAATTCAGGGTTTTGTGGCAACTCAGAGTAAAATAGTATTGAGACCCGAGTCTTGATTAGGTCCAGTATGTGAAGAAAGTGAGGAGTGTCACTATTTTCTTAAGTCAGAAGGGTCATTGGGTCATTTTATCTGACTGCGCCCATCACTTTATCATGGATGAAAGGTAGATGGAAACTGGTGCGTGTGTGGGCGTATTTTCTTTATACCCTCCCGCCCCCCCCCTCCCTTTTTGAATAGGTTACAACTATTTATGCAATAATATCTAAGCTAATAGTAATGTATCGAGCAGAGAGCCCAAGAAAACGTTACAACGAAGGTTAAACATTACATTCCAAGCGCAAACTGTGGTTCAGTTTTTACTTTGCAGTCAGCCAGGATTTAGTGCCTGTATGGGTGCGAAGGCGTGACCCTGTAATCCTGCTGGATGTGTTAAAATGTAGCTGCTACAAATACCTTGTAACAACAAGCTTACGTGGAGCTGGGGATATGAGATTACGTATAGAAAAGCAATCTTCGCTGGGGCGTAGACTATCACAACAACAAGAAATGAAAAAAAAAAAGGTATACTCGGTCTGCTGGTTGTTATAATTCACTCTAAAATTAAGATTGATGGAATCATGGCATGAGGATACATACGAGGAATAGCGGATTTTTTAAAATGCAAATTTTCTCTTATGTTTATTAAAACAACAGAGCTTCATCAGTACACAGAATAAAAGTATACTTTATCTGTCTAGACTGTTTCATAAACAACTCACAATCCACACAGAAGACACTGCCATAACGAGGAGAAAACAGTTGAATGCGTGTCTTATTCAAATGGCCTTCTTCTTCTTCTTCTTCTTCTGTCATTTTCTGACGTCGAATTGTATGTGTCTGAAGTAAACAGTGTTAGCTGGAGTTGGTGTACGTAGACATAAATCTTTTCTTCAGCTGATATATGTGTTGGCTACATCTGTTTTCTCTGCACCTCATATGTTGGGTATCCTGCAGAATATGTTCTCCCGTCATCTTCCCAGTGTCACATGTGGTAGGGCCAATCTTGAGCTGGTTGAAAATGTTGTACCTCAGTCTCTTGCGACAGGTGCGGAGACGAAAAATGATCATTTGTTTTCTCTGTGGGGCTGGTAGTTAGCGTCATTTTTCTGGCAGTCATGGCGTTTTCTTGCCTACTTATTCTTGAATGTTATTTTTACCATAGATTTAGCTTCCTCGTATGTCATGCTTGTGTCTGTTTGTGGTAACCTGCCACCTTCTATTGCTAGGATGTCAGCTGTTTCATTACCGGGTATACCGCAATATATACCCCATATCAGATGATGAATAAAACCTCAACCAAGACACCCCACAGTTTGAAACTACGGGTACTCTGAACAACTGTAGAAGACGGCCACCTTCTTCACCACATCATCAGCTGCCGAGAACTTTCAGTTTGCATCCAACAGGGAGATCTATAACCACCTTTATCAGTCAGATTTCCACTCTCATCTACATTTTATTTACCTCGTTGTATGTTTGTACACACAAACGCAATAATAAACGCTTCCCAGCGTGCGTACATAAACAAGAAAATCCTCACACTTACAGGAATAACAGACGCCGCTTTTATAACAGAAAACAGCCAGGGAAAAAATGTATTCCTCTTTGTCTGCGCCAGACCCGACATAAAAAAAAATTAAAAAACAAAGGTGCAAAAGATAAGAAGAAAAAAAAAAGGTAAGACCTCCAAAGCACAAACACAATTACAAATAACAGGATAATAGGAAAGAGGGCTGACGCTTTCGTCGTGCTTTCAGCTTCGCCGATAAACGAAACAGAATAGATACTGAAGAACAAAGAAATCCCGGTAAAATTTGAAGCATAACTGGTAAACAATAGAGAGTATGAAAGATTTATAAAAACTAAAAGCTCCCCCTTTTGTCCATTACAGAAAGGGCGGCAGATCCTCTTAAATTTTTCAGAGCTCATTTCAGAATAGAATGTGTCAGTTTGAAATAGCAGTCCCACAAAATCGTTTGGAAACATTGATAATGTGAAAGGAAGCGAGCGACACAGAAATTTGGCACAGAGTAGATCATATAACATATTCTTGAAGCACGGAAAGCGCTGTATGAGTCACATTCATTTCTAAGTGTATGTTATAGAATTCAAAAGTTTCTTCCATGACAATACCCCCACACGGAAACGCCATATATTCCATTACAGATTTGAAAAGTCTATACAATTCTTACCAGTACGTATAATGGATGAGAATATATTACATTTAACATGGCTTTTTCAGTCTTTTTTTTTTCCTCTTTGTTGTCAGTGCTGTTCTAGTCGACGCATTTTCTATGATCGGACTTAGATTCCAAGGCATAGATATAAATAGACTTCTACATATAGATCGGACTTAGATTCCAAGGCATAGATATAAATAGACTTCTACATATAGATCGGACTTAGATTCCAAGGCATAGATATAAATAGACTTCTACATATAAATCTAGTTATATTTCAACACTTAGGTATCGTAATGGCTTTCTAATTTCTGGAACCCTGTGGATGGAGGTCAGCAGTTTCATTTTCAAGAGTTAGAATTGTGATAAATGCTGACCAACTCGAGACACAAATGCTCGACTTTTTGAGCGTTTTACAAAAGTAAACGTAGCAAGATGACTACAGATGATCTCTTTGTTACAGATTTTAAACAATGGAGACTACTCCTTCCATTACCCTTGCCTCTTTCTAGTCTTCTGACTGTTATTTTATTGACTGGAGTTTCATCTTCCCCACCCCGAACATATACATTTTTCTACATTATACTCTTATTAGTTAGTTGGTTGATCCTCTTGGGTCAAAGGCGGCGCATAAGGCGGAGGACAATGCTCTCCACGTCTGGCTATTCCTTGCTACTTGCTTTAGATCTTCGGTGTTTCTGATGAGCTTGTTGAACACTCCTTGGTGATAACTCTTCTTAGTGTGTCTTTGGGTCTTCCCCGCTTTCTTTTACCCCCTGGTGACCACGTAAATGCTTGGTATGGGAGTCGTTTTTCTTCCATT
Source organism: Achatina immaculata (assembly GCA_009760885.1). Classification (NCBI taxonomy): domain Eukaryota; kingdom Metazoa; phylum Mollusca; class Gastropoda; order Stylommatophora; family Achatinidae; genus Lissachatina; species Lissachatina immaculata. Next base: position 28,204,346 of record CM019717.1, read on the forward strand.
CTAAGTCCGTGGCCGATGTAGTTCCAGCGACGTCTTCTGATAAAGTTTGATACGTAGTCTTGTTTAGTTTCTTGTCTTATTGCATTAGGGAAACCAAAAATATTTTAAGTTCTCGGTTTGGATAACTTGGACCAAAAATAAAGACCTTTATTTCCTGATCAAAAGCTTTCATCACTCATGTACATTCCCAGTGTTATTACTCTATTTTGTTTCATATTAGATTCCGTCAACGTTAGACTCTCGATGTGGTTACTCCACTTTGTTTCATATTAGATTCCATCAACGTTAGACTCTCGATGTGGTTATTCTATTTTGTTTCATATTAGATTCCGTCAACGTTAGACTCTCGATGTGGTTACTTCACTTTGTTTCATATTAGATTCCGTCAACGTTAGACTCTCGATGTGGTTACTTCACTTTGTTTCATTTTAGATTTCGTCAGCGTTTGTTCACAATAGGCCAATAGAGTAAATGACAGTATTCACGTAGCCAGTTTGACACAGCTCACAGTCTGGCAATTCTTACTTGGCATTTGGTAGTCTTGTCTTTCACAGAAAAATCTCATTGTCTTACGCACAATGAGAATGTCTTGCAGTATCCTAAACCAGAAATCAACATGAAATATACAGGATTCTCAAAGATTACTATCTCTGGGCACGTGAGTAAACAATATCGCGTACACGCTTATTTTTATAGTCTGCATTGATTCAGTAGATCGAACTAGCTTCACGGGCGTCGACATCAGAAACACGTCGATGTGCAACGTGAAATTGATCTCAGAAGCAACATCTGGATTCAAGAACAAGAAGAGAGGTCAAGTCAACCTGGTTAAACAAGCACACAGGTATTAATATTTGACTTTACCTGGAAATCTACGCTTTTTTAAAAACAAAACACCGTCTCTGAACAATATTTCTTCTTTTCCCATTTTTTCCAGCAGTTAAAAATGAGTCATTTTGTGGTCTTTCCTTGTAATGCGTCACATATTCACAAAGTTGTCAACAATGAAAAAAAATCTTGGTGTGCTACAATCGATAGACTTGAAGATAAGTTGTATTGTGTCCTCGGGCGTAGCACGCGTTTTCTTAAATTGCGCAATTTATCACTGCACATCCTCTTGAAAAGAGCGTGGAGCTTAAAGTAAGAACCCATCACGAGGCTGATGGATGGGTAGAGTAGGAATGGCTTAAATTAGTTACGTCGAGCGAATCTGAGAAATCAAGACACGATAGACTCTAGCTAGTTTACAACAAGATGTGACTGCTAGTGTGTTGGCGTGACTGGTTGTTCAGTCTTTATTATCAAACATTAGAAAAGTTTTGATCGTAATCCAATGTACGTCTTTTATTTAGAATCCCTTAAATATCTCATTACATGAAGCAAATCGCCGAGCCCTGTAAACACATCCGTTTGTGCCCTCAGTACTGAAAGATATATGAGGAAGGAGACAAGACAAGACAAGACAAGACAAGACTTCCATCCGTTGCAACGTCTTATCCACGTTTGCTCCCCCCCCCTTTTTTTTCAATTTGAGATCTAAAGTAAAAATTATAGGAGTAAACCTTACTGAGTAACAAGAGTGTGACATTTGGTTCTGACTTCTATAATACACCAACAGCAACAAAAGCAAAAAGAAATGTAAGAAGAGTGAGTAATAAAATACAAACAGTTGTTACAATTCTTAATCTGCCCAACATGTGTCACAGTTTTTAGCGTTTCTCTTTCCGGTTTAAACCGCTCCTGAACTTTTTTATGTTTTCTTAGTTTAGTTTTTTTTTCTTGTCCTTAAAATATGTTTATGCAAATCTTCTGCATATCACAACCCAGGGAACCTGTATTCTTTCATTTCTTTGTATCCCCTTCAATCAAAACGTCATTGCCACCTTCTGTCCTCCTGCCGGGGTCACTAAATCCTTGACGAGAAAGCGACTGCAGGGAAATCTTTCTCCGTCAACTCTGAGAACAAGAGACCATGGAGTTATGTCTCTTTCAGTAATAGCAGATGCTAATCAGATTTTCTGAGTATGTGTTTTCTGTTCTCAGATTTAGCCCTCATTCTGGCCATCTCTTTTATAAGTGAATGCAAATTAAATGCATTTGAGCCACAAGGGCTGCGTCGTCAGCAAACAAACGTTTCCCCATTAAGGTTTCTGTTCTTGGTTTTAAGGGCGCTAAACTAAACATTTGCGACACAAGCAATGGTTTCTTTAAAAAGGCAGTGTAAGAGGCCAAGAAAGTGGATTCAGATGAAAGTAGGTTCTAAGACATAGCCTTCCTTAACTTTGTTCCTAACATCCAGCCGCCAGGTGAGCTTCTGTCAAGCTATATGACAACTTCCATATTTATTTGGAATAAGACAGTCAGCTTGGGGAAAAAAATGATCGATACCATATGTTCTACCTTACTGTGGGGTTTTCTGCTTGGTCTAGACAACTCCAACATAGGAATAAGGTTTACTTGTCTCGAAATGTAAGGTTTACTTGTCTCGAAATGTAATAAAAGCATAAGACATGCCAAAAGTTGTACCTTACTGTGGCGTTTCCTACTTGGTCTGGAAAACAGATAAGGAAGGATGTAATACAAACTGTCTACAAGTCTAGCAGAATTATAGGGGATGCCAGAAAATGGATAGGAAAGAATCTCGCCATCAATGCTTTAGGATCCCTGGCTTCAGATTTGCGTGTCAGAGTTTACTCCCCTATCTGTTACTCTCCACTGCAGACCATGTTTTGTCTTACTATATAATTTTATGTGTTTGCAAAGCTAATTTCAAATTTCACAAATCATTTGTTTTCGTTTTGTTTTGTACGCATGCCCAGCAGTCTAAACTGTTGGCAATAAAATCGCAGATGATGAAAGCATTGCTTGTTTTTGTGATGACCTGAATTTACACCCGGTAAAACAAGTAAAAGAAAGTTTCTCTTCCCAAAATTGATTCAAAATTCCAGTCATGGAAACTTCAGAATCGAATAAGGAAATCCCACTGTATGAGTCAAACAAATCTGTACGAAACAGCCGTGTTCTATATTGACAAGATTCCATGTGAACTCATATAGCTCAAGTAATAGATCAAATTCTCAAGGATCATACGTGATTAAAGTCCAGCCAGTTGTAAACTTATCTTTTTTTTTGTTGAGATTTTCGTACAAAACTAAAAATGTTCCAACAGCCAACATGTTAAAGGTTTGTCTGAAACGTTTCTCGTTATGTTAAGAGCCATAACTTTTAAAATGATTATGGCATGGTATATTATCAATATTATATTTACTGAGATGTTGTATTTTATATATACAGTGCACAAGAGGCTGAAGTAAAACTTCCGGAAAGAGCTCTCTTTAACTGTACCAACTCTCAAAGCGTGTTCCATCCATTTATATACCACAAAGCATTAAGTTGTTTCACATAGTTAATGTCCAAAACAGAGATTAGCAAAACACAGACCAGTAAAGTCGCAGTGGCAAACAATAACTATATAGAACATCACTTTTGTAGTTTACTCCAAAAAGTATGTTAGACTTTTGCATGAAAACTTGTTTCTAAAGAATAATAAACGAAACCGGTATAGGCTGAACTGTAAGTAAACTTGGTCAACATAATATTAATAATAAATAATAATAATAATAATAATAATAAAGCATATTTCATTACCTTTGACAGCTGGTTCACAAGACGCGCTCGTTATCCTGAATCGTGTAATAGCGGTTCCCGTGTGAAATGTCCAGGCAGGTTATACTACAGATATACCAGAGCAGAGTTAGCCACAAATCATGCAAGCATGACAGGAAATATGTTTGATATATAGAGCGTAGAACCTGAACCAACCGGTCGTGGGAGGTGTCTGCCTGAATGGTGCTCCGCTCAGTGTTGGCAGGCTTTTACATGACTGCCTTGGGAATTTATTAGTGTTGCCAACTGTGAGAGAGATTAAAAACGCGCGCTACATGCGCAGCATATCTACGTATTTTAAATAATAATCTTGTTGTTTTTAATAACCAGAAGGCATACAGCAGTAATGGTGACACATAATAGCTTAGCTGAGAAATTCTGAAAGTTGTCGCTGATCACCTGTGCGGGTTTGGTTTTTGTTGTAGTCTGGAGCCGTATCGCTCTCTCTCCCTCTCTCTCTCTCTCTCTGAACCTTAAGTGCCCATATATATATATATATATATATATATATATATAATATATATATATATATATATATATATATATATACTCTTTGAAAATTAAAATCCGTTCGCTCTCTGACACAGCCTACCCAGTCCAGGATGAGAGCAGATATTTATTTCTGCAGCTGAATGCCTACAGCAACTTTGGCCATATCCAGATCACTCCGGTTATGTTGTGACTTAAAGAAAAAAAGTCAGTCTTTTCTGAAACTGACATTTTCCCGATGCAGCTGAGCATACGAGTATGTCTATATATGTATATTAACTGTGTTCAGAAGAACTTTAGAAAAAATGGTACACCGATATATTATCTAACTTAACTCTTTTAGATAGGTATAGCGATGGTCACAAAAGACAAAGACAATTTTTAAAGATATGAAGCCCTGTGAAGAAAAGGATGAGTGTTTTGTTTTCATCTTGTAACCAGCAAAAAATTTGCAGTTCAGACAAGCCACTCGCTATATTTGTAGATCTATCGAGAAACTAGCAGTATTGGCAACCCTGACGTCACCCCTCAGTAACTATGGGGAAAGTCCGAGCTGCCTCACGCTATGGGCACTTCACATTTAATTTCGATCAGATCTGTTGTATAATTTGTTTTCCTGACTGTCGTTGTCATTTTGTGACGAAGTTTGTGCGCAGTCGTGAATGGGCAAGAGGGTTTACGTCTTAATCTAAATCACGGCTTAATTTGGACATGACAATTCTGAAACGGAACATGCAACTGGCTTACTAAACACTTTAATGTAAAGTTTAGAAATTTTGTTTCGTTAAGACTTTATCTTCTCTGCTTTCTCATTTCTATTTTAATATTATAATATATAAAATGTGAACTTACAAATAACCTGAAACGATTATTTTTCAGGTTTCGAAGAACAATATTCTTTTTTTTAAATGTCTAAAAATATTTAATAACAGAATTTTAAAGCCCTAATTTGTTTAAATAAAAGTATTTGAGATTGGAGCAGAACTAATGTTAAACAACTCACGCATGGGGCATAAAATCAAAATACATATAAACAAAAGCACGAGTTCGCGTTTATGAGCGCTCAGAGAAATCAACGGAGGACATATAAACATTAGACTATGTGCTACATACAGCGAAGCAGCTACACAGCACAAGAAGTAGCGTACCCAGCCCTAGTCTCTGAGAAGTGCTAAGAGATTTCAATTTCTGACACTTTTAGTGCCCAAAACATAAACTATACAAAAAATCAGCCCACTGATCCATGATTAAAAGGCACAATACATTAATGAAAACCATACTCCATGTTAAAGTTGAAGGGAAAAATAAGAGCAAGAGAACAACGATATAGATGGATGCACAGAGGAGAGGCTGGATTCTGCTTGGATGGATGCACAGAGGAGAGGCTGGATTCTGCTTGGATGGATGCACAGAGGAGAGGCTGGATTCTGCTTGGATGGATGCACAGAGGAGAGGCTGGATTCTGCTTGGACTGATGCACAGAGGAGAGGCTGGATTCTGCTTGGATGGTGCACTGTGAAAACAAGGGGCGGAGAGAACCGCAGCCAATCTTCCGAGGGGAGACGGCAAATGATGATGATGATAATGATGATGATGATCATCATCATCATCATCATCATTGGCAAATTCCGCACTAATTAATACTTAAGCACCTGGAACAGTCTTATAAAGAGGCCAGCCGAGGAACGGGATGGAGGGGCTGAGTCGGGCCCACACGCCCGGGGCTCAAGTATTGGCCTCTCCTTTTTTCCTCACTGTTTTCTTATTAGAGACGTGTCTGGATAAGGGGTCCGATAGTAACTGACCTGGCCCTCCATGGCCCTGTTTATAAGTGCAGGTAGTTTACACATTCTTTACACAACCTTAAAAACAAACAAGGGCCGCTGTTTGAGATAATTTAAATGCACAGATTTTGAATTGAATGACTAGATTATGAGGCAATTTAGTGTTTGATGTTGAGCCACGACTTTCTTACTGAGGCAGTGTCTGATGTCTGCTTCATTGTTAAGTTTTGGTTCTTCCACTTTCCCGAGAACAGAGAACACTGGCTAATCCTCCTCCCCCTCCTTCTTCTCCTCCTCCTCCTTCTTCTCCTCCTCCTCCTTCTTCTTCTTCTTCTTCTCACTGGAACTGTGAGCTTGAAATTCGTTGCACTGAGGCTGTTGAGGCACAGCACGGTGTCGGATTGTTAGCGGGACGCGGAGGTTATTCTTTCAGTTCCTGCGTGGAGCTAAAAAGTAGGAGGCGTGCAATACTTCTTTAGCAGACTCCACCACCATGTGGACTACGCCTATCCCCGCCCCGTTAGCCAGGCTAGACGTGTTTCTTGGAGCACCAACGGAGAGGTGGGACAGGGTCTTGGTCGACCACAGTGCATCACAGCCCTGGCCCTCGCATGACAATATGGGTCGCTGAATGCCAGATCAGACCATCGTTTTCACTGCCAGCTCCAGGTGATAAATGAGGTAATATGAAATGTCTGGCCCCAGGTAAATCTGAGTTTACATCCTGTCGGCTTGCGCAGTAAGAGCTGATTTTTGTTGTTTACATGCAGCTGGCATGTTCTGCAACTCGAGGAGCTGGTTTGTTAGGCGTAGCCTTATAAGGCAGTCTTGTCACTGGTGTGTGTGTGTGTGTGTGTGACGCATAACGAAACAGAACCAGTGGACCGTAAACATGGTAGTGTTTTCTATTAGAGATGTCACATAATAACGGTTCTATTCAGATTACTTTAAATTCTATTCAGACTACTTTAAAAACTGTATTGTTTTCATCATCATCATCATCATCATCATCATCATCGCCTTTTAGTCAATTGAGAGCATAGGCCACGTATAAAGGCTCTCCAGTCATCCCTGTTCTTGGAATTATTCTCTGCTTCCTTCCATGTGCATCCCTTGTCTCTGAGCACTGTCATAATTTCTCTTCTCCAAATAAGTCTAGGTCTTCCTCGTTTTCTATTTCCTTGAGGATTCCATGTCAGTGCCCGTCTTGCTATGCCGGGGTCGGGTTTCCTCAGAGTGTGGCCAATCCACCTCCATTTCCTAGACATGTTTTGTAGGTTCATAGGTCCTTGTCCTGCCTTTTCCCAGACCTCCTCGTTCCTGATCTTGTCCTGCCATTTAATGTTTGAAATCCTCCTCAAGCAGTAGCTCATGAACGTTGTGAAGTGTTAGTGCCTTCAAATATGTAAGCCACCACATTGGGGGTAGGGTTGTGTCAACACTTGTGAACACATTCTTCTCAACCATGCCGACAGGTAAAGGAAATTACGAACACTAACACTATACTACCTAAGTGCCACCATGGCATACCGGTCACCTTTACTTTTTATTCTTGAAATTATACATTTACATTCTATACTTAATGTTATGTTACCTAGCACAGTGCAGGTTTGATTTTTGTGATCTGGTACAGTACGGGACAGTAATCGTTTGTGATTTAGGATGGTACAAGACATTAATCATTAATCATTTGTGACTTAGAACTGTACAGGACGGTAATTTTTGTGACTTAGAACAGCACAGGACGGTAATATTTTGTGACTTATAACAGTACAAGAGCTTAATATTGAAGAAGGCTGGCTAGTAAAGAGGATTAAAGAGAGAAAACTTAAATATTTTGGACACATTAAACGTCATGATAATTTAGAGAAGTCCGTATTGGAAGGATACATAATGGGAAAAAGAAAAAGAGGAAGACCAAAACGAAGATGGCTGCAAGACATCGTTGACGATCTGCAAATGGATGCCGCAGCAGCAGGCCATCTTGCTCACAACCGAGAGGCCTACAGGAGTGCTGTTTGGGAAGCAAAGTTCCGCAAGGGACATGCAAATGAATGAATGAATGAATGAATGAACAGTACAGGACAGTAATCTTTTGTGACTTATAACAGTACAGGACGGTAATCTTTTGTGACTTAGAACAGTACAGGACGGTAATCTTTTTTGACTTAGAATAGTACGGGACGGTAATCTTTTTTGACTTAGAATAGTACGGGACGGTAATCTTTTTTGACTTAGAATAGTATGGGACGGTAATCTTTTTTGACTTAGAATAGTACGGGACGGTAATCTTTTTTGACTTAGAATAGTACGGGACGGTAATCTTTTGTGACTTAGAACAGTACAGGACGGTAATCTTTTGTAACTTAGAACAGTACAGGACGGTAATCTTTTGTGACTTAGAACAGTACAGGACGGTAATCTTTTGTGACTTAGAACAGTACAGGACGGTAATCTTTTGTGACTTAGAACAGTACAGGACGGTAATCTTTTGCAACCGAGCACAGTTCATGTTCACTATCGTGTAACTCAGTATTTCCCCATACTAACAAACTGGGGCACGTCTAGATTATGTGGAATGCAAGAAATATGCGGAATTATTATTATTATTATTATACGACAAGTGGCGAGAATGTGTAGGGGGATCGTAGGGATATCTAGATGGATCGTGATGAATTCTTATTGACTTTAGAGGTCTGCAACGCCAAAATTTTGGAACTAGTGTCTCTAGATCGTTTGTAAGAAGCACTTTCTCATCTGTCTGTGCCACAGAGAAACACAGCATGTTATACATTGCATTAGGCGGAGGACAGCGTGTATGCATCATAGCCTACAACTTGTTGCCAACGCCTTGCTGTTAGCGCTGTTTCAGCTCCTATCCTTTTTTATATTTCAAAATGATGCAGGGGCTCTGGGAGCCTTTTGTATCTTAAAGTGAGGCAGTTAAACGCTTTAATGCTTCTGTCACATGGAAAGCTCGAAAGTTTGTCCTGCCGAGTTTTCTCTATAGTTGTCTGCTAGTAACGTGAAACCTCCGTGTGGTTAAGAGTTCTGGATTGTTTTTTTTTTTCCCCATTTGATTTATGTGCACTGCCTGGTAAGTGCTTTCTTTAATTTCGGCGACACGGTAATTGAGGCTGTGATATTTTTCAAACCAGATGCCATTTCTGCTAGTTCTTCGGGTCGGGGGTGTACTGGATCTTGTTCTATTGTCTGCGAGCTATCAGTTCCAGGTGTATCACGTTATCGCAGGCTCGGCGTGGCGTGTCGTGAGAAATGTTATCTCCCTTTGTGCAAGGTGCTCGGAATTTGAATAGGCAGTGCATGTGAGCGTTCGCATTGTCTTGCTCTAAGTGCATGATAATCCTTTACGGCAGGATGTTTGCCTTCCTTTATTACTATTTTCCCCCTCTAATATGGCGCACGCCTACACTCTAGAACAAGGGAGTTGTATATCTGATTGCAATAGCTGATCGACACTATCTTCATCATCATGGTACGACATCTCCCTACGGATTTCCAGTTTATCCTGTATCTTGTTCTTATGATGTAATTAATTAGACAGGTCAATTCCTGTCTATCTGCCGAAGTTGTCCACCAGTATATATCTTTGCCGTTCTTTCATTTGTTTCATTTCAGCCTTACATTCAACTATTGTTTTTAAAGATATGATACACATGTGGATTGAGTGGACTAGTTCTTCTCTTTTTTCTTAGTTTTCAGTTCAAGATATTTCAGTTTCTCTGCGTATCTTCTTTTCTTTCAGTGAAAGACGCTAAGACGCTTTATTCTTCTGTACTCTCACACAGTCATTTGCACGTCCCTTACGGAACTTTGTCTCCCTAACAGCTCTTCTGTAGGCCTCTCGGTTGTAAGCAAGATGCCCTGCTGCTGATGCATCCATTTGCAGATTATCAACGATGTCTTGCAGCCATCTTCGCCTTGGTCTTCCTCTCTTTCTTTTTCCAATTATGTATCCTTCCAAGTACTCTCACTAGTGACCCTTATAATGATAGGGGCGGTCAGAGAAAAGTCCACCTCACAGCTGTTTCCAATACTGTAACATGTATTTATATGTCACCCACAGAGGCAAATAGTGATGTTAGCAGTCGACCAAAAGATACAAGCAACACCAGCGACAGACAAAAAGATAAAAGTAACATCGGTGACAGGCAAAAGATACAAACAACATCAGGGACAGAAAAAGAAATGTACAAACAATATCAGCGATAGAAAAAAAATATACAAACAACATCAGCGACAGATAAAGGACATTTGCTGTTGTAACAACACAACTTCGGGCAGGATACTGAGCAATATCACAGCTTTTGGAATCTCCTGAGGGAAACCTGGGATCTGAGTAAGTGCTCCAACATAAATACACGTGACATTTTCTAGGAATATTTCAACAATCCCGATCTCTCTCCCTCTTCTTCCAGACTTCAATCCTTCATGCTGGACCCCTGAAGATTAACGTGTTTATACTGAGTGATTTCCCCACTATACCACAGCTGGAAACGTACGGCGATCCCCCTATACCACAGCTAGAAACATACGGCGATCCCCCAATACCACAGCTGGAAACATACGGCGATCCCCCTATACCACAGCTGGAAATGTACGGCGATCCCCCCTATACCACAGCTGGAAATGTACGGCGATCCCCCTATACCACAACTGGAAACATACGGCGATCCCCCCTATACCACAGCTGGAAATGTACGGCGATCCCCCTATACCACAGCTGGAAACATACGGCGATCCCCTATACCACAACTGGAAACATACGGCGATCCCCCTATACCACAGCTGGAAATGTACGGCGATCCCCCTATACCACAGCTGGAAACATACGGCGATCCCCCTATACCACAGCTGGAAACATACGGCGATCCCCCTATACCACAGCTGGAAATGTACGGCGATTCCCCTATACCACAACTGGAAACATACGGCGATCCCCCTATACCACAACTGGAAACATACGGCGATCCCCCTATACCACAGCTGGAAACATACGGCGATCCCCCTATACCACAACTGGAAACATACGGCGATCCCCCTATACCACAACTGGAAACATACGGCGATCCCCCTATACCACAACTGGAAACATACGGCGATCCCCTATACCACAACTGGAAACATACGGCGATCCCCCTATACCACAGCTGGAAATGTACGGCGATCCCCCTATACCACAGCTGGAAACATACGGCGATCCCCCTATACCACAGCTGGAAACATACGGCGATCCCCTATACCACAGCTGGAAATGTACGGCGATTCCCCTATACCACAACTGGAAACATACGGCGATCCCCCTATACCACAACTGGAAACATACGGCGATCCCCCTATACCACAGCTGGAAACATACGGCGATCCCCCTATACCACAACTGGAAACATACGGCGATCCCCCTATACCACAACTGGAAACATACGGCGATCCCCCTATACCACAACTGGAAACATACGGCGATCCCCCTATACCACAACTGGAAACATACGGCGATCCCCTATACCACAACTGGAAACATACGGCGATCCCCCTATACCACAACTGGAAACATACGGCGATCCCCCTATACCACAGCTGGAAACATACGGCGATCCCCCTATACCACAGCTGGAAACATACGGCGATCCCCCTATACCACAACTGGAAACATACGGCGATCCCCCTATACCACAGCTGGAAACATACGGCGATCCCCCTATACCACAGCTGGAAACATACGGCGATCCCCACTCCAGCATCCTTCTTGCCAGGTTTGATAACTACTGGGTAAACACGTGATCAGATTTTAAATGGCAGCCTGAGCGTTTTAAATTCAGGTATCATTTGGTAAATACAATCACAACCATATTGAAACCTTTGTCCTGTTTGTGACAGATGCCAGATCTAAAGATATTTTTGTAGAGCTCTGCGCATTATTTTTGTTTACTGATTAAGGACAACGTTTTCAAGAAACAATGTCACCGTTAAATCAGCCTCAACAACAGAAAGGTAAAATCAGGTGAGAAGTGGCTAAATACTGAAGGCTTCCAAGAATCTGTAGACAGACAGACATACAGGCCCTGCGTAAGATATGTTGTAGTATCTTCAGCATTATCTTCTTAATATTGTATAGAAATATTGCTCAGCTCACCAGGAACATTAATGTATGTGGCACAAGAGATAGTTTACAAGGGAATGAATGAATGAATGATTGAATGAATGAATAATCTTTATTTTTCAAGGGTAAAGAATTGGACAGGCAGGCCCGTCTTACATTCTGCCCTTCATCACTCCATCTTTCATTCTTCCCACACACTTGATTTACTACAAATATACAAATTAAATTAGGAAAAAAAACATATCAAAAGAGTGTAAGATTTAACTATTACATTGAAAGTAAAAGAGAAGAAGTAATTAACTTAATAAAATATCTCTCACGCACACATACACACAGGCATATACATAAACAAAAATACATTGTAAATACAGATCTTCTAACACATGTTTTTTAAAAAAAAAACATTAAAATAATTTCTAACAATATCTAACAAGTTACTTTTCGAACTATGTCATTGAAGTACTTGATGGTTGGCGAGTCACGTGTTGAGAGAGTGCTGGTTATTCAATGGAGGCATATAATTACAAGCAAGTAAATAATGAAACAGGTTTGAGTTAAAGGATGAAGTATTACTAATGGATTTTAAATAGTAGGGGAGGGTGTTCAAGAGCTGTACTGCAGAGTATGCAAGGCTTTTCTTGTACAGATCAATCCTGGGTTTAGGAAGAAGACAGTTTTTTAAACGCTGGCTATGTTTAGTGTTATACGTAAACAGTGACCACAAGTAAGGCGGAGCATTGTGCGACAGAATTCTGTGAACAAACTTAACTTTGTTAAAAATTATTATATTTTTGAGGGATAGAATTTTGAGTTGTTTGTGTTGATCTACAGTCTGTACTGGGTGTTTGTCACAAATCAGAATCTAGAAGAAGCACCGACAAGAAGAAGTGCCACACAAACCTGGTAGTGTATGGTGATAGAAAAAGTACTTGATGTGGGACGAAAATAAATGTTGATGCTTTATTTGTAAAAAAAATCCACATAGAACTCTAGTCCAGCTTAGAACTCTAGCGCTTTTCAAGGTGGACCACATCTGTCTGGCCCCATATTCCTACATCCAGACTTTACCCAGCTACATCAAGAACCACTGACGTGACAACACGCTCGGCTTGCTAACTTTGCTCAAGCCCTCAGAAAAGCTAGCAGCCCATGCTCTCAGTCACGCCCGCACTAGGATTTAGACAGGCAACCAACAGATTCACTTAGCCAAAGGTACTCCGCCTGGTTAGTCTTTCGTCGGTTTTTGTTGCTTTTTTTTAAACTCTGATATTTTATTAATTTAATTGGCCTTTTCCACTCCCTCCTTTCTGTAAAGAGAATCGTCGTGACATTCCATGGTCCCCGTTCTTCAGGGCCGGTTACATTCTTGGGGGAAGAAAACAGAAACTGACATGGTTTCTTAAAATAGAAGCTGACGTGGTCTGTTAAAATAGAAGCTGACATTGTTTGTTAAGATAGAAGCTGACATTGTTTGTTAAGATAGAAGCTGACATTGTTTGTTAAAATAGAAGCTGACATTGTTTGTTAAAATAGAAGCTGACATTGTTTGTTAAGATAGAAGCTGACATTGTTTGTTAAGATAGAAGCTGACATTGTTTGTTAAAATAGAAGCTGACATGGTTTGCTTAAAATAGAAGCTGACATTGTTTGTTAAAATAGAAGCTGACATTGTTTGTTAAGATAGAAACTGACATTGTTTGTTAAGATAGAAACTGACATTGTTTGTTAAGATAGAAGCTGACATTGTTTGTTAAGATAGAAGCTGACATGGTTTGCTTAAAACAGACATTGACATGGTTTTTTAAAACAGAAGCTGAGATGGTTTGTTTAAAACAGAAGCTGACATGATTTGTTTAAACGGAAGTTGACATTGTTTTGTTTAAAACGGAAGCTGACATGGTTTGTTTAAAATAGAAGCTGACATAATTTTTTTTAAAATTAAAAGCTGGCATGGTTTGTTCAAATAGAATGTGACATGGCTTGTTTAAAACAGAAGCTGGTATGATTTGTTAAAATAGAAGCTAACATGGTGTGTTAAAATAGAAGCTGATAATGGTCTGATAAAATAGAAAGTGACACGGTTTGATGAATGGAAAGTGACATGGTCAGGTAAAACAGAAACAGATATAGGTTATGAAACTGCAGAGCATAATTACTGCACTTACCGGCTTGTTCTGTAATGTTGGGCAGGTCGATATGTGCCCACGTGGAGTAGGCAGAAGTTTAGCAGAGCGTGTTCTTAAAGAGAACATAGAACAACCGAATCTACTCCATAGTGAGGGCGGAGGAGAGAGGAAAAGGAGCGAGATCCTGTAAGACGAGAGGACAGTTCGAGAATCGTTACACTATAATAATCTTCATGAAAGTACATGAAAATACATGAAAGTACAAATAGAAGGGGAAAAAAGGACAATAACAGTTTTCTGTACTGAATCTACACTAAACAAAACAAGTTTACATTACAATACAACTATGAATCATTCCTACAGCGAGATTCTGTGAACATGTTCAGAACATTCATTTGATTGCTTGTTTCAAACAGAGCTTGTTTTTATTTCTGTTAAATTTGTTACGGTGACACTTTCCACGTTCAAGCGACTTGAATTGTTACATCGTTTCTGAAAGTACGAGTCACATCAGAGCAAGACACGGGTTATTTGTTTCAGTGATTCTCAAAATATGAGTGTAGTGGCACCATCTGCGACTGCGCAACACCCAACGTAAGATTACAGGCTATAAAACTTCAGGGATTAGATAAATTTCTTATCCTGCACTTAAAACTCAAGATTAATATGAAGTTCGCTTCCATATTCTCCTTACAAATTGTCAATACTAGTGCCTTGACTTTTTCGGAACAATTTTTTATAAATAGGAAACTACGAGGTTTTGGTACGGTAAAGTAAGAGAACAAATATTGTAGGATTAAACCTCGAAAAAATCGTAGACAAAGCACTTTAGTGAGACGTGAGAGAAAGAAAAATCACAAGAGAATTACCTGGGATTCGAACACGGACTCCGGTAGGACGAGCAGCCGTCTAGCCACGAGAGAACAGCGTACTATCGACTTAGCCAACTAGCACCCAACATTACTCGACTTAGCCAACTAGGGGTGCTAGTTGGCTAAGTCGATAGTACGCTGTTCTCTCGTGGCTAGACGGCTGCTCGTCCTACCGGAGTCCGTGTTCGAATCCCAGGTAATTCTCTTGTGATTTTTCTTTCTCTCACGTCTCACTAAAGTGCTTTGTCTACGATTTTTTCGAGGTTTAATCCTACAATATTTGTTCTCTTACTTGACTTTTTGGGAGCGGCCGACCGTAAAGGTCAAAGCAAGCGTCTCGTACTGGACACATGACTGGGTTGTATGTACCGTCCAGTCAATCGTGTGTACCTGATTAGTCCATTCGTCTTTTCGTCTTTGCTGAGGTATTGCCAGGGAATTGAGAGAGCCTGTTTTCGTAATTGTCTTATGGATATCAGTGTGATATTTTGTAAAATTGTCTCCTGCCACGATCTCCACCTGCGACTCCCTCAAGTTGGTGTAAGTTTTCGTATGTCTGATGTTTGTTATACGTAAATATATCTGTAAGTTTTATTGCAAGGAGTCTAGCACGTGATTTATATAGTGAAGCTGAAGCTTTCGTTGAACTGTGAATATTTCAGTGTTTTACATAGGAGTATTAAGTGTGTATCATGAATAACCATATTTGACCATGGTATATTGCTACGTTGAGTAACTATATTTTCATTGAAATTGTCATTGCTGTGTTTTCTTTAAAGTGTTCATTGAAACTGCTTTTTGCCATATTTTGTAGAGCTTTCTCTTTATGTCATTAGTGAGCTCACCATTTTGATATAACACAGGTTTTCATGCATGCGGATGTATTTTCATACTGTGACGAAGCGAGTTTCTCATTTCATTTGACTGTCATCTGCGTGATTTGGTTATGATTCATGAGTTTGTGGATGTAGTGAAGAAGTAATGCTGAAGAATAGTGCAATTTCCACAAGGTTACTTTGTGGAACCTTTTGTAAGGAAGGGGCCATTTGACGTACATGTATAGTTTAATATGAGAGACACCATGACATAGTTTGTTTTTTTTTTCGTGGACTTTGATTCATGAAGAATCTAACTTTTTCGTTGAATGTTCTAGTTCGTGTTGCACATATTTTCGTTATTCTTATTTGACGTTGTCTTGTGTGATATGTTTCTGTCTTGTCATTAAATGATATATATTTTCTCGACCACCAAGTAGTTACGGGTTGTTGTTGTTTATGTTATGTTGGACATAAGCCAAATGTCAAAGTGTTAATTCTTTATGCATTTAAAATTCTCGGGTAGCAAGCTAGACATAAGTAAAAGGGTGTGATCACGGGTTGTTTTATGAAGGGGGTTCCGTTTTTTTGGTTCCATTTAATGGGACTGTATGCAAAAAATGGGGAAGAAATATTCTATCTTTGTGAACTGTCAGTTGTCAGGTAAATTAATTAGTTTTGTTTATCAAAAATTACACCACTGATGTTCTTGTTTTTGTCACCGAAAGTTCCCAAAGGGGAAATTATTTACTCTATCCCCACAGGAATAGAGGAAGGAACTTTCCTACGTGCAAGAGAACAGGAAGTAGTTTGTCATCCAAGTCTTGATCAAATAACATGAAATTAATTATTCCAGACAATCTCATTCTCACGAGGCCAAGTCAATTATATTTTTTTTATTACATGTAATCAGAATATTACGATGCAATAACAATTGGGGATTATGAAATACCAGAGATTAGATATGCTGATGACACAGTATTACTGTCCACAGCACAAAAAGGAATGGAAAAACTAATTATGTCAGTTCGTAAGAATAGTGAAGAGCAAAACCTCTATCTTAATGCGAAGAAAACTAAACTGATGACAACTGACAAAACAAACAAGGCAGCTGAAATATATACCAATGAGGAAAAATTGGAAGAGGTGGAGAGCTTTGAATATCTTGGATCACTACTAACTAATAATGGATAAACAATGAGGAAAATTCAAAGTAGGACATCTATCGCTCTTCAGAAAATAAAACAACGAAAGAATCTGTGGAGAGGAACAGACAGAACTACAAAAATAAGATTTTTAAGGGCATGCAGTTTTCCCATCGCAACATACGCCTGTGAGACCTGGACACTTAACAAAACAGCTGAGAAACACATAAATGCCTTTGAATATAAATGCTACGGAAGAGCTCTTCAAATATAATGGACACAAAAAGAGGCTAGTAAAGAGGATTAAAGAGAGAAAACTTAAATATTTTGGACACATTAAACGTTATGATAATCTAGAGAAAACCGTCTTGAAAGGGTACATAATGGGAAAAAAAGAGAGGAAGACCAAGGCGAAAATGGTTGCAAGATATTGCTGATGATCTGCAAATGGATGGAGCAGCAGCAGGCCATCTTGCTCACAACCGAGAGGCCTACAGGAGTGCCGTTAGAGAGGCAAAGTTCCGCAAGGGACATGCAAATGAATGAATGAATGAATGAACCTGTAAGCATGAATGTGCATCTCTGAAAACTGATTATACCAAATTTCCAGTTTACGACAAGATTCTTTCACTTGTTAATGTGTTAACCTTTCCACCACTCATTTCAAAGCTATGCCACGTGGCAGAATACATCTGTAAAGATCTTGCCATCATGATATTTTATATCAATACTAATGATTTCATCTTTTGCATTTTTGTGTAACAGATTTAGCGATGGTTGTTAAAAGTAGTTCATCCAACTTTTCTCCACCTACACCTTTCATCTTTGTCATCACAACGTTCCATGTAAGCTCTCTCACATACACAGAGTAACCACAAACAGTGTTCCCTCTAAGTTCTCTCACATACACAGAGTTATCACAATGTTTCCTCTAAGTTCTCTCACATACACAGAGTCATCACAAACAATGTTCCCTCTAAGCTCTCTCACATACACAGAGTCATCACAAACAGTGTTCCCTCTAAGCTCTCTCACATACACAGAGTCATCACAAACAATGTTCCCTCTAAGTTCTCTCACATACACAGAGTCATCACAAACAATGTTCCCTCTAAGCTCTCTCACATACACAGAGTCATCACAGACAATGTTCCCTCTAAGTTCTCTCACATACACAGAGTCATCACAGACAATGTTCCCTCTAAGCTCTCTCACATACACAGAGTCATCACAGACAATGTTCCCTCTAAGTTCTCTCACATACACAGAGTCATCACAAACAATGTTCCCTCTAAGTTCTCTCACATACACAGAGTCATCACAGACAATGTTCCCTCTAAGCTCTCTCACATACACAGTCATCACAGACAACGTTCCCTCTAAGTTCTCTCACATACACAGAGTCATCACAAACAATGTTCCCTCTAAGCTCTCTCACATACACAGAGTCATCACAAACAATGTTCCCTCTAAGTTCTCTCACATACACAGAGTCATCACAGACAATGTTCCCTCTAAGCTCTCTCACATACACAGAAACATCACAAACAATGTTCCCTCTAAGTTCTCTCACATACACAGAGTCATCATGGACAATGTTCCCTCTAAGCTCTCTCACATACACAGAAACATCACGAACAATGTTCCCTCTAAGCTCTCTCACATACACAGAGTCATCACAAACAATGTTCCCTCTAAGCTGACACACACACCAAAATCATACAGCCCACTAAATTTTATGTGCTGCTCTAAACACAATAAAACTGTGACCTTTACCTTTCGATTTTCTAATGTTACTCTATGGTATAAAGGCTATGAAGAAAAATATTACAGCGTGACTTGAATTTGTTTTCCTGATTCCTGTGGATTTTACTACTTTTTTCCTATGATAATTTTAAATTATACGGTGTAATTTGACGTTATGATGCACAATTGCGCAAAATGTTTTTGAGAATATTTTGTGCAAGAAGTACAAATCCTTAGACAGCACGCCGAACACAGCCCAGTTTAATATTCCCACATACAATAGAAAATCTTTGCGTTTTTTAAAAGCGTCAATATACCACTATATTTTAAAAGAAAGATTCAAGTCTTCTTTTGTCTCGTATGTGTGTCTCACATATTCTTGCACAACGTTAAACATCTCTAAGATGGAATCACAGATTACATATGACAAATCTCTTAGTCGGATCTCGGATTGCGCAAACTTCACTACTGACTGTGTGAGTACTGAGTAAACCCATGTCTCTCGCATTGTCGCACAAGCCTGTTTGGTTACAGCTAATGTATTAACATTTTCACACAACTAATAACCTCATTTCCCTATGGTCTAGAGATAAGAATAATCTGTTCCAAACTTAATATCTAATATAATTATCAATCTGTAACAATATTTTAAAATGAAATTAAAGAATAATCTGTTCCAAACTTAATATCTAATATAATTATCAGTCTGTAACAATATTTTAAAATGAAATTAAATGAGATATTGCGACATATATATCACGTAGCTTCGAAAAAACAGACCAGTGTGCCGTGATTTGCTGCTTTGGGAACCTCTAATCTAGACCTTCAACACATTATCTTGTCGTTATGGCAACCTCTGATCTAGACCTTCAATAGAGTATTTTGCCATCATGAGAACCTCTAATCCAAGTCTTCGACAGACTATCTTGCCATCATGAGAACCTCTAATCCAGGTCTTCGACAGACTATCTTGCCATTATGAGAACCTCTAATCTAGGCCTTCAACAGACTATCTTGCCATTATGAGAACCTCTAATCTAGGCCTTCAACAGACTATCTTGCTATTATGAGAACCTCTAATCCAGGTCTTCGACAGACTATCTTGCCATCATGAGAACCTCTAATCCAGGTCTTCGACAGACTATCTTGCCATTATGAGAACCTCTAATCCAGGTCTTCGACAGACTATCTTGCCATCATGAGAACCTCTAATCCAGGTCTTCGACAGACTATCTTGCCATTATGAGAACCTCTAATCTAGGCCTTCAACAGACTATCTTGTAAGTCCAAATCAGGCCTTTGATTTATCACATTTTCTCACTGACTTCCAGGCATCACAAACTGAATGGCATATCCAGTCAACTGTAACTGTGCATCAAGGAGTGTCTCCAGTGCGCTCATGCCACTGGCAAATATTCAGAAACGTAAGGAACTAGATAAAAGTACTGTAAAATTACACTTGAAGTTCTTTAACACATACACACACAGACACCACGCCCGTACACACACACACACACACAGAAACCACGCCCGCACCGCACGCACACACACACTCCACCAGACACACACCCACACGTGTGAAAGTGTCACGTTCGGCGAAAAGTGCTTAGAATTAATCATTTTCCCAAAGATTCCGGTCACGTTCGTGGAGATAGAACTTTAACAGTGAGGTTTACTGTCTATTCTAGAACTTTAACAGTGAGGTTCACTGTCTATTCTACTACACTGACTGAGAGACAGAAGTTTAACGTTAATATCCTCTGTCTTGTATTATCCAGACACAAAAATACATGTTCTAACAATGAGATGAACATAGCAAACCGTGTACTCTCTTGAAATGAGTAATCAACAAAATTGACAGCAAACATACGCTCTTACATTTACAGCAAACATACGCTCTTACATTTACAGCAAACATACGCTCTTACATTTACAGCAAACATACGCTCTTACATTTACAGCAAACATACGCTCTTACATTTACAGCAACTCTTTCCTGGAGAAAAATGATTAATTTTACACCCAAATTCTCTGCCGTGTAAGAGTTGTGAGGAAAATTGTGAATGATTATTGCTTTTAGTTGTTATTATTATTGTTGTTATTGTTATGGTTGTTACAAGATAATATTCTTGTAACTGCGAAATGAAAGCTGCTGACAGCTGAGGCTGTGGTAATAAACTCGTAATAAAAAAAAATATCATATGGAATGATGGGGGTGTTGATTGCTTTACTTCACCGAGCGAAGTCTTAGAAACTGGTTTCTAACAGAGTCCACCACCACCACGGCTAACATGGCGGTCACCATATCACCAGCCAGGCTGCAGCATCACTGCCATCTACTAACAAGAAGGGCAGGTAACACTTAGGTAAGACTTCCACAGTTTTCGTCTGCTTAGACTTGGTAACAATGTTATTTTCTTCTGTCGTGGAGGATGGCGACGGCGGCGTTTTCGTATTCCTGAACTCAGTTCTTGGCGTTGTAGAAATGGTTCCCTCTATAACAAAGTGTAGGGAGAAGAGTGTAGAACGCAAACAATGAGAGTAATAATGAGCAGAGAGTGTCTGCGTCTAAGACAGTGAGAGTAATCTTTAGCAGAGAGTGTCTGCGTCTAAGACAATGAGAGTAATCTTGAGCAGAAAGTATCTGCGTCTAAAACAATGAGAGTAATCTTGAGCAGAAAGTGTCTGCGTCTAAGACAATAACAAGGACATGTTTTGTCTCTCGACCTTGAACTGTTAATGACAGTTCATCGGCGGAAAGTCAAAACTAATAAACTTTTTAAAAATAACATACTTTCGACTATGACTTGTAACATTCATCCTTTTCGGTTGAAGCAATAAACCATCAGTAGCCTCTCTAAGACTAGGAGATAAATGAATTTGAAATGTACACATGTGACCCATAGTGAAAGAGTGTATTACAAAGAGAGAGAGAGAGAGAGAGAGAGAATGAATGAATAATCGTTATTTTAAAAGGGTAAAGAATTGGGCAGGCAGGCCTGTCTTACATTCTGCCCTTCATCACTTCATCTTTCATTCTTCCCACACACTTGATTTAATACAAGTATACAAATTACATTGGGAAAAAAACCTATCAAAAGAGTGTAAGATTAAACTATTACATTCAAAGTAAAATAGAAAAAGTAATTAACCCAATAAACTAGCACTCACACACACACATACATAATCAAAAATACATTGTCAGTACAGATCTTCTAACATATGTTTTTTAACAAACATTAAAATAATTTCTAGCAATATCTAACAAGTTACTTTTAGAACTATGTCATTTGATGGCTGACGAGTCACGGGTTGAAAGAGTACTGGTTATTCTATGGAGGCATAGTAAATAATGAAACAGGTTTCAGTTAAAGGATGAAGTATTACTAATGGATTTTAAATGGTAAGGAAGGGTGTTCAAGAGCTGTACTGCAGAGTATGCAAGGCTTTTCTTGTACAGATCAATCCTGGGTCTAGGAAGAAGACAGTTTTTTAAATGCTGGCCGTGTCTAGTGTTACACGTAAATAGTGACCACAAGTAAGGCGGGGCATTGTGCGACAGAATTCTGTGAACAAGCTTAACTTTGTTAAAAATGACTCCATATTTGAGAGGTAGAATTTTGAGCTCTTTGTGCTGATCTAAAGTCTGTGTACTGGGTGTTTGTCACAAATCAGATTTAATGCTCGTTTGTGAAGTGAGTGGAGCCTTTTTGTGTTTGAGACTGAGCATCCATCCCAGATTGTGGAACAGTAATCTAAGTTGTTTGTATGTGTGATACGTAGTATATCTTTCTTTGTGTCTTTGGAGAGAGAGAGAGAGAGAGAGAGGGAGAGAGAGAGAATATCAACTTAGACTTTGAACAAAAGCAAATCATGGACAGTATAACAAGATGGCGAGGTTAAAATGCCAGCTGAGCTGATGGAAGTTATCAAGGATCGAGATCTGTGGAGAAGCATGGCTGCCAGCGCCTACCGGCAATGCAGTTGATGATGATGAACAGATTGTATTATATCTTTTGTACATCTTCATTTCTTCACTGCAACGCTTCAAGTAGCATCAATATTACACTGACATCCAGTGTGTCAACAAGCTACGCTACTACCACCAGGAAGTGTACCACAGAAACAAGAAGTCAAATGGTTTGGCCACGTTACGCGACTACTACCACCAGGAAGTGTACCACAGAAACAAGAAGTCAAATGGTTTGGCCACGTTACGCGACTACACCACCAGACAATATAGTACAGAAAATATTCACGCTAAGAACTGTAGTAAACAGAGGAAGAGGTCGACCACGTGGAGGAGATAAGAGCGACCTTAAATACTCCCTTATACGAACCAAACCCCCGACCACCTCTAGCATTGTTAAGAAGTCTATTTCCTCCCTGAAAGGTATAGAAGGAAGGAGATAAGACAATGACATTTTCCACTTCTACTATCACACGTGCAATGTGTGTGTGGAGGGGAGGGAGAGGGGTGAGATTTGGTTCTGTTTGGGTCCAGATTTCGAACTTGAAAACGTCCAAACTACTCCAGGGTTGTCATAAGGACTGACTCAGTCGTCAGAAATGTCCTTGCTTGCTAGTGTAACATGCCTTATCCTCGGACCACACACACACACACACTTAAGAAAAAGTAAATTGGCATTCTGGCTGGCATAAATCAGGTCATGCAGATTGCGAGAACACCCAAGAATGGCTTATCAAACTAACATCTCATATATCTGGCTCCCGTTATGAGAAGATACTACATTTTTCTGATAGTTCCTGGGTTTTATGAACGAGCAGGTTAGCATTTGTTAAGTGAGGTCCACATTGTTCCTGGCATGCCTGATTCTTAAACGAGGTCTTGCTAGCCCAGTCTCGTTCTCTCCATTCAAAGACCACGTTATGTTTTTGTTTTTACGAAGTCACTTAAATTTTACAAATTGCAGATCTGACCAACTTAAAACCCACCAGTTTATCACAAGAAAAAAAAAAAGGGAGATAATCAGCCCACGGTTTTTGAGCACTTATTTACTATGTGTTAGCGTTGATAAATATATTTCAGTTATTTACTATGTGTTAGCGTTGATAAATATATTTCAGTTATTTACTATGTGTTAGCGTTGATAAATATATTTCAGTTATTTACTATGTGTTAGCGTTGATAAATATATTTCAGTTATTTACTATGTGTTAGCGTTGATAAATATATTTCAGTTATTTACTATGTGTTAGCGTTGATAATATATTTCAGTTATTTACTATGTGTTAGCGTTGATAAATATATTTCAGTTATTTACTATGTGTTAGCGTTGATAAATATATTTCAGTTATTTACTGTGTGTTAGCGTTGATAAATATATTTCAGTTATTTACTGTGTGTTAGCGTTGATAAATATATTTCAGTTATTTACTATGTGTTAGCGTTGATAAATATATTTCAGTTATTTACTATGTGTTAGCGTTGATAAATATATTTCAGTTATTTACTATGTGTTGGCGTTGATAAATATATTTCAGTTATTTACTATGTGTTGGCGTTGATAAATATATTTCAGTTATTTACTATGTGTTAGCGTTGATAAATATATTTCAGTTATTTACTATGTGTTGGCGTTGATAAATATATTTCAGTTATTTACTATGTGTTAGCGTTGATAAATATATTTCAGTTATTTACTATGTGTTAGCGTTGATAAATATATTTCAGTTATTTACTGTGTGTTAGCGTTGATAAATATGTTTCATTTATTTACTGTGTGTTAGCGTTGATAAATATTTTTCAGTTATTTACTGTGTGTTAGCGTTGATAAATATGTTTCAGTTATTTACTGTGTATTGGCGTTGATAAATATGTTTCAGTTATTTACTGTGTGTTAGCGTTGATAAATATGTTTCAGTTATTTACTGTGTTAGCGTTGATAAATATGTTTCAGTTCGTGCTGCAGTTTTGACCAGATAATGCCTGTAGCTAGTTTGTGATTTTAAACTACTAAAGACAAGTACTATGCTCCAGGTCAACTTCGCAGCGCTTAATCCTTTTCTATTTTTTATCAAAGATTTCTGACGCAAAACAGTTATAGCTCTTTAAATATATATCCAAGTTTTCTTTGGCAGGTAAGATAACGCTAAAAACAGACTTATCATGTTATAGAAGTACGGTAAAGATAAAAAACACTTTTATCATGCTACAAAAGTAAGGTAAAGATAAAAAATAGTCTTACAATGATACGAAAGTAAGGTAAATGTGAAAAACGGCTGTATCATGCGACAGAAGTAAGCTAAAGATAAAAACAGCCTTATCATGCTTTAGAAGTAAGGTAAAGATAAAAACAGCCTTATCATGCTACAGAAGAAGAATTATATGGTCAGCATCAGTTTGTTATTGTGGCTTGTATTTTAAAAAATGCCATGATTATAAATAATCATCAGTTTTAAACAGCAATCAGAACAAAAGTAGCTGAAAAAGTAACAGGAAGTACTATGTGTAGAGCAAATATGGCAGCTACAGCTTACTTACTTTTTTTTCCAAAATACCAGACAAATGGTTCATGTCCACAGCAGTATAAGCTTAAAAGTGTTCAATTTATTTCGCGTTAGTCTTTTGTGGCTCGAATCCCTGCACAAGTCACAGATCCACCGACTGGCATTCATTTTTGTACAAGGCCATGAAGGTGTGTCACCATTCCAGTGAAAGGAAAGTGCTGATCAGCTGGTCGACCAGGCAAAACATAGGAAGGGCAGGAAATGGATCGACCAGGCAGTGCTACATGAGAAACTGGTCGAACACAGGACTTCAATGACAACTGTGAACCAGTGACTTTGTCAAGAATGAAGGGGTTAGGGGCGAAACTTGGGGGGGGGGGGAACGGAAAGTGAACAATTCGTCAAGAGTTCAAGACAACACCCCCCAAAAAAAAGAAACAGTATCAAGTGTTAC
This sequence comes from Achatina immaculata, assembly GCA_009760885.1. NCBI lineage: Eukaryota > Metazoa > Mollusca > Gastropoda > Stylommatophora > Achatinidae > Lissachatina > Lissachatina immaculata. The sequence continues at coordinate 28,230,035 of CM019717.1, forward strand.
TGTACGCTTGAAGAGGTACTGAAGAGAAGATCGGTGCTGCCTTGAATGTGATGATAGGACACATGGATGATGTTCCTTCCTTCCTTCCTAACTAACTAACTAACTAACTAACTAACTAACTAACTAACTAACTAACTAACTAACTAACTGACTGGCTGACTGACTGCTAACTAATTGACTAACTGACTGACTGACTAACTAACTGACTTATATTAGCCTTAGCAGAGGTCACAGCTACTTCTTCGTCTAGATACACTGTATAACATCAGACAGTATAACTAATCTGGAGCTAGATAAACCAGCTACTCTGTATAACTAATCTGGAGCTAGATAAACCAGCTACTCTGTATAATATCAGCCAGTATAACTAATCTGGAGCTAGATAAACCAGCTACACTGTATAATATCAGCCAGTATAACTAATCTGGAGCTAGATAAACCAGCTACACTGTATAATATCAGCCAGTATAACTAATCTGGAGCTAGATAAACCAGCTACTCTGTATAATATCAGCCAGTATAACTAATCTGGAGCTAGATAAACCAGCTACTCTGTATAATATCAGCCAGTAGAACTAATCTGGAGCTAGATAAACCAGCGATTCTGTATAACATCAGCCAGTATAACTAATCTGGAGCTAGATAAACCAGCTACTCTGTATAATATCAGCCAGTATAACTAATCTGGAGCTAGATAAACCAGCTACTCTGTATAATATCGGACAGTATAACTAATCTGGAGCTAGATAAACCAGCTACTCTGTATAATATCAGCCAGTATAACTAATCTGGAGCTAGATAAACCAGCTACTCTGTATAATATCAGCCAGTATAACTAATCTGGAGCTAGATAAACCAGCTACTCTGTATAATATCGGACAGGATAACTAATCTGGAGCTAGATAAACCAGCTACTCTGTATAATATCGGACAGTATCAAACTTTCAAATGAAATTCACTAGGAGAAAGGAAAAATATTTCATGAAAGAAAATGTAAGGACGATCAGCAAAATAAATATAACAGTACAATATTTTGTTTTATCCTTTATTATACATTTCAACATGTTGCTAACAACCCTCCCCTTTTCACTGCATTATCTCATTCATTGTTGTGTGCCAGAAACTGAAGCTGTCAATGTGAACATTCGCTGCGGTAAAATGCACTAGTTTAGACTTCCCGTCCAGGTTACAAAAAGACACGATGTGTTTAAATGACAGGAAATAACCAGCTTCGGTAATGGTCTGTCAGGGGTTAACGAAGTAAACGCTTTGTACAGGATATTAGTGCGCTCAACAAGGTATCGTCTCCCACACGCGCGGGGCATGCTGGGAATAGAAAGGAAAGTGCGGATAGACGGGATAATAACGCAGAATGGCGGTGTGGGGAAGTAGTTCCCGCTTATCAGACTTGACAGTCAGGGGCAGAGAATACACCTGCTATTCATCATCATCATCATCATCTTCATAGCCTGCTTCCTCTTTGATCTCAATAAGACTAACAACTTACATTCTTTTCAGTCGATGTAGTGATTATCTTGAAACGGACATAATGTCGGATGTAGGGTAGGTCCACTGCGTCTCATGAACTCATTAGATGGGCAAAAAAAGTAAGTATCTCGAGATTACACCAGCTCCACTCCGTTAGCCAAAGTATACCTGCTCCACTCCGCTAGCCAGAGTATACCTGCTCCACTCCGCTAGCCAGAGTATACCTGCTCCACTCCGCTAGCCAGAGTAAGCCAACTTCACTCCGTTAACTAGAGTAAGCCAGCTCCACTTCGCTACCCAGAGTAAGCCAGCTCCACTGTGCTAGTCAGAGTAAGCCAGCTCCACTCCGCTAGCCAGAGTACGCCAGCTCCACTCTGCTAGCCAAGCTAAGCTAGCATATAGTTCCAGGTGTGATATTTTAGAACATTACGAAAAGACGCATCTACATTCCTTTTCCATCAAAAACAAAAGTCAAGTAAGATATCCACCTGATTCTGTTTTCTGTAGGAACTTGACTCTAGTTGGCTGCAATCATCTACCCGTTAAATTCACATAATTAAATGCTGTCAACGTGAGGCAGTTGAATTAATCCATTTAATTAATCTTCAAAACCTTTTAATTCACTAATATACGAGGAAGCCATTATCTTCAAAATAACAACAACCGTTTATTATCCGAATTCCTCCTTTGCTGTAATGTCCAGTGCCTGTCATATTTTGAATATGGTTAGACGATTACATTTACGTGAAAGAATTACATCAGCCCGAAATATAAACCTATAGTCAAACACAAGCAGAATATAAGACTGAACAATGAGATGCGAGCGATAAAAATGCTGATAATAGCTAACTCTGGAAGAAATTTATCAGAGTCTGAGGGTAAAGAGAAAATGTTCAATAAAGACGTGTGTGACCGTGATTATTAAAGAAAAGAAAGAGAGCGGTAGAAAAGAAGTTTTAAAAAAGGACGAATGAGTAGAAGACACTTAGTAAAGAATACAAAACTAACTGCGCGCATACACGAAGCCACTGCAATAAAGCTGTGACAACAAAATGTATAAACTAAGAAAAAAGCAGGAACGGCTTTATTACTTACACAGTTGTGACGTTTCGGTGTGAACCTTAATCATACAAAATACACAGGACGAAGAAATATACTGTTAAAAAACGCAGCAAATACGATGTTGCGATTTAAACTGAAGTTTGCTGATCAGACAAGGGCACATTGCCTGAAACGTTCAGTTGGACATCAGCTTCACGTGTTGACCTGAATTATACTCAGCTGATGATTCACGAGCACAGAAAAGCGACACTAGTCAAAACAGAATTTTTTCAATAACTCATGACAGGTTCATGAGAATCCCGCGAAACTTACTGAACACAAAACTAATTGACCATGTTATTGAATGCCTATAAAAGATTGACGCTCCTCGAATCATTTCATTTGAAAATTCAATCCACAAGTATGGCTCATCTCACTACAGAACAAAGACTCATCATCATTGGACGTTTACTGACTTGACAGTCACAAAGTGCAGTGGCTAGACAATTTAATGTGGTTAGAAGCACCATTAGTTGCCTTTGGAGACGATTTCAAGAAACTGGCTCAGTTGCACACCGGCCGCGCAGTAGAAGACCCATAGTCACAACTACTGTCGAAGACCGCTTCATACGGCTGAGTCACCTCAGGGATCGATTTGCATCTACGTCCTCAACAGTCAAGTCCATGACATCAGCTCGTCGAATTTCAGATCAAACGGCCAGGAACCGGCTGCACGACGATGGTCTTTGTGCTAGAAGACCCTACAGAGGTCCTGTTCTTACGGACCGACTGCAGTGGGCGAACCAGCATCGTCAATGGACTGTTACGAATGATTGGAGAAGGATTTGGTTTAATGATGAATCATTCTTTCTGCTCCAGCGACACGATAGACGGAGAAGAGTTTAACACAGAGTCCATGAGCGCTACGCCCAGAACTGCGTGGATGAGACTCCTCCACATGGTGGTAGAGGTGTACTGGTGTGGAGGACGATCAACTTCATGGGAAGAAGTGACCTGGTGCAAATTGAAGGACACCTGAATGTCCAACGATACGTCGCTGAAATTCTTCGTCTTCACGTCCTTCCACTTCTGACCACAAAAAGGTCTGGAGATAGTACACATCCTTGTCGTACCCCTTGTTTTATATGTTGATATTTTCCAGTTTTATTTTCAACTCGAATTGCTGCTTCTTGCTGCCTGTGTAGATTTTTTTACTTTTTTCCTGGTTTATACATTTTGGATGAGTAGAGGAATCTCATCCCGTGCCATTGTAGCTATGGTGAGAACTTCCGGTTACTGAGTTGCGTGCGATAGTCGTTATAGTGACAATTCATTTGTTTCAATAAAACAACCGGTGTAATATTTAGATTATATATATTTCGTCCACGTTTCCGGTGACACTTTTCAAAATGGTGAAAGAGTCCTTAGTTACGAGCGATGCCCAGCGAGAAAAAGGAAGAGAAACATCGAAAATTTTTCAATTTTTGATGATGTAGATAGGGGTATGGACATGGCCTGTGACCACTCCACTGCTCTTGAATGTATCCCAAGTAGATCTAGACATATTTAGACGACTGGAGACGTAGTTCGGAGGTTATTTCAGGCATTAATTTAGCGAGAATGCAACACAGAATCACAATACGAGATCGACAAGTAAATCTAGACATCTCAGATGGTAAGTAGTGTAGATCTAGACCTAGCCGATGGTGAGCTGGGCACAATCATTGTCTAAAAACATCACATTACTTCTTTTTTCCTAAAAAAACTCTGCATTTATGAAATTTTCATACATTTAGCTATACTTTGAAACATAATAAGTACACGGATGTACATGGAAATACTGTTTTCCATTCCATTTTACAACTACACCCCCTATACAGGTCAAGACCCGCGCTTTTATTCCAGCACCCATCTGAACGTCCACGTTTCTTCCTCTGGCACGGAAAGGGGAAAATGAAGCAGAGACGAACGGATGGAAAAAAAGAAAGAAAAACTATAACAAAAATGAAAGAAATGATGAAAGAAAGAACGAAAGAAAGAAAGAAAATGAACGAAAATGGAGAGGAGAGTATAGGATGAAAAAGAATAATGAAAAATAGCAAAGGCAAAATGTAAGAATGAGAGAAAGCGATAAAGATGAAACGAAAGTGTGAAAACAAGGAGAAAAGAGATTATAGCCATTATAAACGTAATCATTCATTGTAAATAACAACAGGATTGACTTAATTTGGCCAGGTTTTCTCTAGATCCATTAATTAGGCCGAATTACAATTCAGCGGGAAAATGTTAACACAAAGCGGCAACTGCCAACATAGAAAACCGTCACGCCTGATAATACTCATTACCCCAAGCTCAACAATACCATGTTGACTTTTTCGATACCGCTCATTGATCAGTCTCACTGTGAAATTCGCATAGCAGTAGCAGATCGATTCTGTCTTTATGATGACTAAATGGACGAGAACGGTTAATTTGTTGCCACCGGTGCCTGTACAAGTTTCTTGCCTATACAACCCAATAGTTCCCCATCTTCCGTTTCGCTGCTGTTTTCTTTCGTGGTATTATTATTCTCATATTTATTCACGCACACGCCCCTTATCATACGCACACGTGAACGTAAGCACTTACTCACACACACACAAGCATATTAGAAGTGCATTTATCTAGTTTTTATGTAGAGTTTACGACTTCGAGCTCGCTCCAGATTTAATAATGATTTCGCTCCATTCTATATTTAGAAACAAGAAAGTGTTGAACAATCTGGCAATAAATGGACAAGGTGTGTTCTTTGAAATAGTGCCCCAACGTTCACATATATCTTCCTTAAGTTCTTTATTTCTTTCTTGTATAAGAAAAAAAATAGAGGCGAAGACGCTGTCCAATTTGGCAATTAGCGACCCATAGCCGACGTGTAACGTCATGATTGCCGAATCATATATGACCAAGACCCTGTCTCACCTCTCTGTTGGTACCCCCAGTATCAGGCATAGCCTGGCTAACGGGGTGGGGATCTCCATAGTCCCCATGGTGGTGGAGTCTACTAAAGAAAAACCAAAAAGCATACACTCTGCCTTTTAAAAAAAAAACTTCGTTCAGGGACTGAAAAAATAACCACCATAACCCGCTCCCAATCCGACATAATGCTGTGGCTCAACGTCTTCACGGCATCGGCTGCAGATAACACCAGCTCGCAGTTCCAGGTAGACAGAAGAAAGAAAGAAAGAAAGAAAGAAAGAAAGAAATATTTTCATTCCAAGTACTTCGGAAAGAACAATAGCTCTCTAAGACAGAATAAGCTGACTTTTCTCCCTATCACTTCTAGAAGAACAAAAGAACAAATGAAAGAACTTTGTTTCCAAACGCCCAAGAATTGAGCACGCGGCCCCGTCTGACATTTCGTCTTTCACTGTTCAACTAAAACTCTCTAGAAAACATTCCATTTAGTACACATAATTATATAAACACTCACACATAGTATGAGAAAAACAAAAATACATAAAACGGCAACAAATGTAGCTGCATTTGTGTCCTCCAGAAAGTGTACATGAACATTTGGAACACCTTGTACATGAACAGAATTATTACATGCACTCTGTCAACATATTCTGATTGTTATAAAAATTCTAAAGCTGAAAGTAAAGTACAAATCTTGTGAGTGGGTGGGGAAATTGTGAGTAGTTTGGGGAGAGGGAAGAGGGGATGCATGTAACTGAATTAAAACAGATATTGAAAAAAATTTTGAAGTTCAAAGAGTGAATCATTACTCACAATTTCAGGTGGGATGGAAAGGTGTCCGAGAAGAAAGCAACAGAGTAAGCAATGCTTTTCTTATTCAAGTTAAGTCTAGGTTTTGGGAGAAAGAGAATTGTTTAGACACTGGCTACGTTCTGGGTTAGACTTAACTAGCAGCAACAAACAGGGCGTAGCTTACTGCGACTGAATTCCGTGAACAAATTTACTTTTGCTGAAAATAAATCTAGTTTTGAGAGGCTTAATTCTGAGCTGTATGTGTTGATCTGTGATGTATGTGTTGATCTGTGCTGCATGTGTTGATCTGTGATGTATGTGTTGATCTGTGCTGCATGTGTTGATCTGTGATGTATGTGTTGATCTGTGCTGCATGTGTTGATCTGTGCTGCATGTGTTGATCTGTGCTGTATGTGTTGATCAGTGCTGTATGTATTGATCTGTGCTGTATGTGTTGATCTGTGCTGTATATGTTGATCTGTGCTGTATGTGTTGATCTGTGCTGCATGTGTTGATCTGTGCTGCATGTGTTGATCTGTGCTGTATGTGTTGATCAGTGCTGTATGTATTGATCTGTGCTGTATGTGTTGATCTGTGCTGTATGTGTTGATCTGTGCTGTATGTCTGCCAGTAATAAGATGTGCTGCTCGTTTCTGAAGTAGTAAATTCTTTTTGTGTTTGACGCCGAGCAACCATCTAGGTGGTGGAATAGTAGTCTAAATATGTTTAAATTTGTAATGTGTGTGATCTATTCATTGTTAATTGTTTGTATTTGTGATGTGTGTGATCTCTTCGTTGTTCATTCATTCATTCCTTTGCATGTCCCTTGCGGAACTTTGCCTCCCAAACAGCACTCCTGTGTCATCAGCATATCTAATCTCTGGTATTTCATAACCTCCAACTGTTATGGCATCGTAATATTCTTTGTCTACATCTTCTCTAACATTCCTCATGATATTTTCAGTATACAAGTTAAATAAGTAGGGTGACAATATGCACCCCTGACGGACCCCTTGTTTTGTGTCAAACCAAGTTGTTGTTTCACCATTTATTCTTACTGCTGCTTGTTGGTCTAGATACAGCAGTGATGTTAATTGTATCAAATGTGTTGGAAATCCCATTTTTCCCATTATTTCCCAAAGTTTCTGGTGTTGTACACAATCAAATGCCTTTGAGTAGTCTATAAAGAATAAATATAGATTCACGTTTGAATTTGTTTGTATTTGTGATGTGTGTGATCTCTTCGATGTGACTTGTTTGTATTTGTAATGTGTGTGATCTATTCATTGTTACTTATTTGTATTTGTGATGTGTGTAATCTCTTCATTGTAACTTATTTATATTTGTGATGTGTGTAATATCTTCATTGTTACTTATTTGTATTTGTGATGTGTGTAATCTCTTCATTGTAACTTATTTATATTTGTGATGTGTGTAATCTCTTCATTGTAACTTATTTATATTTGTGATGTGTGTAATCTCTTCATTGTAACTTATTTATATTTGTGATGTGTGTAATCTCTTCGTTGTGACTTGTAAGAAAAACAAACAGGAAGGGGAAGTAAGTCTTCCACTCAGAATTGACCATCTCGCACTCCTCATAAAATCTGACATTTTTAACTATTTCTGCTCATTTTCCGTGTTTTTATCTGTTGTGTTGTTGTTGTATATGGTCCTCGAAACAGGTTTTTGTCAAAGTATTGAACTGCTGTACGTACTTCATTTATGCTGTTCATCCTACTTTCTGCCATTCTTATTCCTCCCCACTTTTCTCCTCTTTCTATCTTTTTTTTTCGTGAAACATACACCGCTGTCTACCTTTACTCCTAGGACCAGTTTTACCGCAGTCGTCATTTCTATTATCTGTGGAGAAAAAAAAAAGCCAGATCTAATGATGACTGATCTGACATTTTCATATCAGCACAGGACACCGGAGGAGAATGATGGCATCACTGACATTTATGGCAGACAATCAAAACAGTATCAAGTATATTCTAGGAGCAAATGTTTTTAAAACTCTAAAATAATAAATTACATATAGTGAAGAAGGAAAGAGTTATGTAACTCATAGTAAATAATGGATGAGTCAAATAACACATTCATTCATTCATTCATTTGCATGTCCCTTGCGAAACTCTGCCTCCCAAACAGCACTCCTGTATATAACACATGTAAATAACACATATGAAAGAAAAATAGTCTGATAACAGTCAATAATGAAATGGACGATTTACAAAATCAAAGATACAAGGCAACATACGGCAAAGAATGAAACAGTTAAATAACATAAAAGAATGTAAGAGTAAGGTAAAGGGCGGTAAAAGGTAAAGTAATGGTAGCCCTCTTACTCCATGGAGGTACCTGGGAGATGTAGTGTTCGTGGCCATATTTCACTTGATCTGTTGGCACACAAGAGGGTGATGTGGTCAGCACACAGGAGGATGATATGGTCAGCACACAAGAGGATGATGTGGTCAGCACATAGGAGGATGATATGGTCAGCACACAAGAGGGTGATGTTGTCAGCACACAAGAGGGTGATATGGTCAGCACACAAGAGGGTGATGTGGTCAGCACACAAGAGGGTGATGTGGTCAGCTCACAAGAGGGTGATGTGGTCAGCACACAGGAGGATGATATGGTCAGCACACAAGAGGGTGATGTGGTCAGCACACAAGAGGGTGATATGGTCAGCACACAAGAGGGTGATGTGGTCAGCACAAAAGAGGGTGATATGGTCAGCATACAAAAGAGTAATATGGTCAGCACACAAAAGAGTTATATAGTCAGCACACAAAAGAGTGATATGGTCATCACACAAAAGACTGATATGGTCATCACACAAAAGAGTGATATGGTCGGCACACAAAAGAGTGATATGGTCAGCACACAAGAGGGTGATATAGTCAGCACACAAAAGAGTCATATAGTCAGCACACAAAAGAGTTATATGGTCAGCACAATAGAGGGTGATATGGTCAGCACACAAGAGAATGATATGGTCAGCACACAAGAGGGTGATGTGGTCAACACACAAGAGAATGATATGGTCAGCACACAAGAGGGTGATGTGGTCAGCACACAAGAGGGTGATATGGTCAGCACACAAGAGGGTGATATGGTCAGCACACAAGAGGGTGATATGGTCAACACACAAAAGAGTTACATGGTCAGCACACAAGAGGGTGATGTGGTCAGTACACAAGAGGGTGATATGGTCAGCACACAAGAGGGTTATATGGTCAGCACACAAGAGGGTGATATTGTCAGCACATAATAGGCTGATGTTGTCAGCACACAAGAGGGTGATGTGGTCAGCACATAAGAGGCTGATGTTGTCAGCATACAAGAGGGTTATGTTGTCAGCAGATAAGAGGCTGATGTTGTCAGCACACAAGAAGGTGATGTGGTCAGCACGCAAGGGGACGCTGTGGTCAGCACACAAGAGGGCTCTGTGGTCAACACACAAGAGGGCACTTATTCAGCACGCAAGAGGGCACAGTGGTCAGCACGCAATAGGGCGCTGTGGTCAGCATCACGCCTGGTCACTTTTCCTTCTCCAGCTCCAGAAAAAATAAACCAGGTTCCAATCCCTTTTCCGTGTGACCCGGACACCACTGGCGGAATTCGAACTGCCGACCTTCGCCGTGAGAGACTAATGCACTAACCACTTCTGAGGAGCCCAAATGACAGTAATAACCAAAGTAATAACAATAACAATAATAATAACAATAAATCCTGACAATCCACAACTCTTTGAATCATAACGACTTTAATGGGAGTTCCAGTGGAACCACCTCGTCCGGTAGTGACGATCACGCCTGACAGGTGATACCAGATCGTCATCCAACTACTGCACGCAAAGAAAACACAAGTAATACCACAGTAATTGCAACATGGAACATTAGATCACTAACAGAGCTTGGAAAACTGGAAAACATCGAACAAGAAATGAAAAGAATAGAAATCAACATCCTTGGTTTATGTGAAATGAGATGGACTGGAGCAGGAAGCAGAGATCAGAAAGACTTTAATATATTCCGGAGGAAACCAGTGTAGAAATGGAGTTGGCATAATATTGAATAAGAAGACAGCAAGAACCGTGAAAGGTTTCTGGTGCATATCGGACAGAGTGTTAATGGTTAAATACAGGGCCACACAATAGACACAAGTCACATCCAAGTATATGCACCAACTTCAGAAAGCTTTGATGATGAGATAAAAGAATTTTACAACAATCTGGACATGGCAATGAAATAGTGCAAACCATGGGAAATAAACTTTGTGCTAGGTGATTTAAACGCGAAAGTAAGGACTGAACAAGACAATCAAGCTACTGGCAAGTATGAACTAGGTATCCGAAACAAAAGAGGAGAGGTGTTGATTGAGTGGGCAGAAAAGAATAAAATGATAATAGGAAATACTTGGTTTCAACAACACCTAAGGCGACTATAGACATGGATAAGCCCAAATAATAACATACATAACCAGACAGATTACATTATGATCAACAGAAGATTCAGGAACTCACTAATATCGGTGAAAACAAGACCAAGCGCAGATTGAAACAGTGACCACATCCCAGTCGTATGAAAAGTGAGAATCAGACTAAAGAGGTTAAAAGTAGCAGCTAAAAACAAAGAACTAGATAGAGAGCTGTTATGGAAAGATAATGCAATACAAGAACAATATAGGGCCGTAGTACATAATAGATATAGTGCTATAGAGAAGATTAAAACTATTGATGAACAATGGAATATGCTCAAAGACTCTATTCAGCAAACATCTATCGAAATCATATCTCCAAATAAACGACACGCTAATCAGGGGTGGATGACAGAAGAAATTTTGCAACTAATGGATCGGAGAAGAAGTCTTAAGGAAGATAAAGATGAATATGACAAAATAAATAATGAAATAAGACACGATTGCAATACAGCTAAGGAGGAGTGGCTAAATAAGAAATGTAGTGAAATAGAGACACACCATCATAAAAACGCAAAAGATATGTACAAACAAATAAAGGAGTTAACAAACAAAAGGGCATACCACAAGACTGGTTGCCTGAAGTCAAAGGAGGGGCATACAATAAGGGACAAAGATGAGATAATGGCAAGATGGAGCGAATACATTAGAAAACTCTATGAGGTTAATAGAGTCGAAATAGATATACGAAATAATAATGAAGGGCCTCCCATATTAAAAGCAGAAGTGGAAGACGCCATCAAACACATGAAGAAGAACAAAGCACTAGCACCAGATAAAATCACCAAGGAAGAATTGGAAGCATTAGGAGAGCTTGGCATAGAAATAATTACCAGATTGCTGAATGACATCTATAACAGTAACTATGTCCCATCAGACCTTTTGCAATCAATTTTCATTGCCCTATCAAAGAAACAAGGTGCAGCTGAATGTGAAGACCATCGAACCATTAGTCTTATGAGCCATGTTACCAAAATCCTGCTTCGTATTGTCATGAGAAGAGTCAGAAGCAAAATAAAACCAGAAATCGCTGAAGAACAGTACGGCTTCGTCGAAGGAAAAGGTACAAGTAACGCAATGTATATATATATATATAACACCATTGATGAAGAGATCAATAGAATTAAAGATGGACCTGTACTTATGCTTCATAGACTACTGTAAAGCGTTTGATAAAGTGAGATACACAGAAATTATAAGAATGCTGGAAGACATCAACATAGATGGGAAAGATCTGAAACTTACCAGAAACACATATTTGCAGCAATCAACAGCGATGAGGGTTGAGAACCGAATAGGAGCATTCCAACACAAAATCGGAAGTGAGACCAGGATCTATTTTATCTTCTGACCTCTTCTCTTTGTACAGCGAAAACGTAATGAGAAATATAGAGAACATGCCAGGAATATCAGTTGGCGGTTACAACCTTAACAACTTAAGATATGCAGACGACACAATCCTGATTGCTAAAAGTGAAGGGGAGCTACAGGCTCTTCTGGACATCATAGTTAGTGAAAGTAAAAAAAAAGAATAAAGGTCTCAGCCTGAACAAAAAGAAGACTGAAGTGATGGTCATCTAAAAGAAAGAATACCATCAAAATGTAGCATTACCATCAGTGGCACAAATCTGAAACAAGTTGATAGATTCAAGTACTTGGGAACAATTATAACAACCGATGGGAAATGTCACAACGAAGTAAAAAGGAGACGTGCTCAGGCCAAGTCAGCATTCCAGACAGTGAGACACATCTTGTGCAACAGATCCATATCAATGGAAACACGATTCCGAGTACTTAAATGTTACATCGAGCCAATTTTGTTTTAAGGATGTGAAGCATGGTCTATGAATAAGAGAGTACAGCGAGAAATGGAGGTCATGGAGATGTGGTTTATAAGAAGGATGTTGAAGGTACCATGGACAGCCAAGAAAACCAATGAAGAAGTCTTAAGAGAGGCTGGAGTTAAAAAGCAAATTATAGCAAAGATCAGAGGCAGGCAAGCGAGATTTATAGGGCATTTCCTGAGAAGAGGAAAATTGGAACACACTGTGGCAGCTGGAAAAACTGAAGGAAGAAGATTGATTGATTGATCTTTATTTCAAAAGGGTTAAGAATTGGGCACGCAGGCCCGTCTGATATTCTGCCCTTTATCATACAACTTTCACTCTGTTCCAGACATTCTACGAATATGCTGCTCATATAACAAACATAATTAACAATAAAGTAACTACATACGTATAAAATGACTAACTACATACACATATACATGACTGACTACATACACATATAAATTACTATCTACATACACATATAAATGACTCTCTACCAAACAAAAATTTCATTACTATTGAGAATAATGAGTTCGGAGTCTGTAAGAGCAGTCTAAAATAAGAGACAGAGAAAGACAGAGAAGTTACTGGATGGGTTGTCAATGTGGCTAGGAAGAAAGTCACCGGCGGATCTCATAATCAAGTCTAAAGGCAGGGAACTGTGGAGAGAAATGATCACCTACGCCACGCTGCACGGTACTTGAATTGAATAACAATAATAAATGGAGATAAACAAGCAACGAGTGAATAGTTTTTACAAATGTAGGCCTCGCATAGTATGAAATATAAGAGTCCGTTAAAAATGAAAGAGTCATGTAACCCACGGTAACAAGCATGCAGTAAGAAATGAATGAGATAGAACAATGAAGTAGACTGAGCAGTGAGAAATGAGATTAACGCAGTTAAATATTTGCCCGTTAAGAGTCGGCATCATAGCCATGCCTTGGTTGCTAGCAATGTGGCGTAGAAACACAAATGAAGTAACAAACAGAAAAACCTGGCACACCAGCATTGTCCTATGCCAAGCACGCACTGGAAGTTGTTTGCAACAGTTTCCAGCTCAACTATTTTACCATGACGTTGTATTTATAACCTCTCTCTTCCTTATGTTGCCATATTACTCTTTTTTTCCTTGGCTGCACTTTCCAGCACCATATTCAAGTTCTTAATATGATAGATCCATGTGCGTATCCTTACGGTTAAAGTAACTATAGTATAAGGATTAACTGTATTTTGTTACACTAGGAAATCCTTTTCCTCTTACATGTTAGTTACATTAAAACTGCTTACGTTAACAGTAGTAGTAACTCATAACCTGTCCCCACATTTGTAGGCATAGACAACCATATTTAGTCCACATAAATCCTTCATTTCTGTAGGTGCAAGAAGCACTGTAACTGCACTCTAACTAAATGTCGTAAATATGTTTTGTCTTTGTCAGTATGTTGTAGCTACACTATGTTGAAGAACTTAGTTAATGAGTTCCATTATGCAGTGTACACAATGACTAACTCCATCAACGTTTGCTCAAGTCGGCCTTACAAAAATAATTACACTGTCACACAAGCACTCCAAAAACACTTCACTGACTGAAGGTCAAGTCTGTTTTAGATCTGATATTTTGACACTTGGTATAAACTACAGGGTTTTCATTGCTCTTAGATAACTGTATAAACTACAGGATTTTCAATGCTCCTAGATAACTGTATAAACTACAGGATTTTCATTGCTCTTACATAACTGTATAAACTACAGGATTTTCATTGCTCATAGATAGCTGTATAAACTACAGGGTTTTCATTGCTCTTAGATAACTGTATAAACTACAGGATTTTCAATGCTCCTAGATAACTGTATAAACTACAGGATTTTCATTGCTCTTACATAACTGTATAAACTACAGGATTTTCATTGCTCATAGATAGCTGTATAAACTACAGGATTTTCATTGCTCCTAGATAACTGTATAAACTACAGGATTTTCATTGCTCTTACATAACTGTACAAACTACAGGATTTTCATTGCTCTTACATAACTGTATAAACTACAGGATTTTCATTGCTCCTAGATAACTGCATAAACTACAGGATTTTCATTGCTCTTACATAACTGTATAAACTACAGGATTTTCATTGCTCTTACATAACTGTATAAACTACAGGATTTTCATTGCTCTTAGATAACTATATAAACTACAGGATTTTCATTGCTGCCAGATAACTGTATACAATAAAGGATTTTCATTTCTCACGGATGACGGTATAAACTACAGAGGTTTCACTGCTCCCTAATAAATGTTTAAACCACAACAATTTCATTGCTCCCAGATAAATCCCTTTAGTCTGGAGGCAAGCAATTAGGAAGACTCCTTGGAAAGATTTAAGCCCCTGATCAGATCATTCACTTCATTCTGATCAAAACGATCACTATGTGAAGTTGTTTGGAATTCACTGTCACTGCCCCCACTTTCTTTACTTTGTGCGATATCAGACATGCAAGACTCATCCTCTGAGAGCTGTGGTAGTTCAAGGAAAGATGATAGAACGGGTGCAAGATGAGAGTGCGGAACAGGTCTCCAGGCTGAAGGTAGATCAGGGTAAGACAACTTGTTATGATTACTTCGATTGATGCCTATGATATTAACAGTATAAAAATAACAGTCATCGAAGTGGTTTTTCGGTTCCCTCCACACTATTGGCACTCCCTACTTACTTTCAGTGTGTACTCCCCACAGATACAGCAAAATACGCCTGGATGACTCAAACAGCTCCGTCTTGAAGTAGACATAACCTCTACGCTGTTTGATTTGCAAGATTGAAAAGCTATGAGTGGGAATATACACACACCTCCTATATGATCAAAACTAATATACAGCGCAACTGTTTTAAATAGATCAGTTTGAGAAAACTTTGAAATAGAAATTTATGTAGACTACGAAAACCACCATTTACCATCTTAATTTTTTGCACGTAATTATGTAATAAAACAAAACAAAGGCGATTGTGTTATTTGAGCAATACATTTTTATTCCGGTGCGCATTATAGGAACGTAAGTAGACGAACAGTTGTGAAACAAAGGTCATTATACACAAAAAAGGTGGGTAAATTAAATACATAAATTTTCCATTCAAACAACACAGCTTGTTATGACAGCCCAATTCTGCAGAAGAGATTTTTTAAAGAACGGACTAAAGTTTTATCGAATCAGTCATATCTAAGAAACTAGAGCTGATGACAACCATATCTAAGAAACTAGAGCTGATGTCAACCATAACTAAGAAACTAGAGCTGATGCCAACCATATTTAAGAAACTAGAGCTGATGTCAACCATATCTAAGAAACTAGAGCTGATGCCAACCATATTTAAGAAACTAGAGCTGATGTCAACCATATCTAAGAAACTAGAGCTGATGCCAACCATATTTAAGAAACTAGAGCTGATGCCAACCATATTTAAGAAACTAGAGCTGATGCGGTCTGTTCAATGCGATGTTCTGAATCAGCGCCTCAAATAACCACAGGAACAGGCCTAAAAACCAGGGCACCAAGAAAAAAACTATTTGTTGTTGTTGGGCTGTGCAATCTGCAATTGTACAAGCCAATGCTGACAATGGTTAAATATTACTACTTGCATGTGTATAAGAGTTGTGTAAATGTTTTCATTTATACTCGTATAAGTGTATATAATAGTGAAAAAAGTATATGTAATGTTTGTCCATGTCTTGCAACTCTCAAACTTCAAGTTTATAGTATGTGGTCTTTACAGTAAGCAGGTTTGGCCACCCCTGAAGTAGATGAAATAATTTTCATAGCACCGAGTACTGGTAGTTTATGGGGTGTTTCTAGTACAAAAAGTCCGCGTATCAAGGCTTGCAAGCTAAAACGAACAAAGACTCGACCTAGTGACAGGCTCTTGGGGCACTGCAGGTTGGCTCGCAGGGTGGTAGTGTTACATAAGGAAGTGTAGACTGACGAAAATGAGGCAGTGAGAAACACCGTAGTCCATTATCCACAATTTTACTAGAAAGTATTTGAATCTGTGACGGCTAATAAGAGCCTCTAGTGGCTAGTTACAGGTAGATCCTATGGCAAATAGCAAAACTAGTATTTATATGTCTTTTCTTCTTCTTCTTCTTCTTCTTTAAAGAGACCAACATCTAAACACGAATCCCACACATGTCTCAGAGTTCGTGGTCTGGTAGTTCAGTTTGTGTGCCGAGTTATCTCTAACAGAACTGTCAAGGGAGACAAAACTGCAAACACAAACTGACGGAAAATAACCACAAAAAGAGGAAATTAAACTTTATATTTGGATTTTTGTTTTCCGCTCGATGAAAATAAGAGAAAATGAAAATAACTGTGGAAAAAGATAAAACAGGGAAGAAGCACTAGAAGATACACATATAAGAAAATAGCTGGCATGTAGGCAGAGTAACTAAGCTAGTGTCAAGCAGAAAACATAAATGACTGGAATATGTAGAGCGGGAAGTACTACGCCATCTTGTGTGGCACAAGATGATGATCATTGCAATAATTATCTTAATTACCCTTCTCGGCCTTTTGGCTAAGATCAAAGTGGCTGAGGTCAAAGTGTCCTCTTAGCAGGTACCCTGATCAACATGCCCTTTGGTTAACAAAAGCGTCGTTATTTTTTAACTAAACGAGATGCCCGAGGCCTGCCCGGCACATTGAATGCCGGGGGTATGGTCCACATCTCGTTACGGGTGGACCCGGTTTGCAGTACCACCGGGTCACGGCCTGTTGTTTTCGTTGTCTTAAAAAAAAAAAAATTATCTTAATTACCCTTTACAATAAGGGGCAAAGACGGTGTCCGACCTGGCAGTCAGCGACCCATAGCTGAGGTTCTCGCTTCTGGGTTAGTGAACCATAGCTGACCAAGACCCTGCCCCACCTGTCCGTTGGGACGACCTATGGCATTCTTAGCCTGGCTAAAGGGGCAGGGACCTCTATAGTCCCCACGGTATATGGTGTGTTAAAGAAGTGTTGCAAACTTCCTGATTTTTGTCTTCACTCAGGGACTTTAAAAAATAACCACCGTAACCTACTCCCAATTCGACACAATGCTGTGCTGCTTCAACATCTTCACTGCATCGGCTGCAAAGAACACCAGTTCACAGTTGCAGGGAGAAAGAAGAAGAAGAAAAAGAAGAAGAAGACTATTTACATTAAAATTCTTTTCATGTGTAACACTGAGGTAAATGTGGATTGCATTTTCTTTTTGCCGAAAAATCCCTACGTTCATCTTGGACACGGACTGACACCATCTTAGGATACACTGGCAGTCGACTCAGCTTCCTGTCTGTGCTTCATCGTTTCTCCTTTTCCACATGCTGCACTTTATGAAAGGACAAACAGAGGACATGAGAATAGCAAGGGCATGCTCGCATAGTACGTGACGTCAGAGATGGGCAGATTCCTCGCATGACAGGAGCTGTGACAGAGCTTGAATGTCGAAGAGACATGAGAGAAGAAAGAGACACCAAGAAATTTTGCATATATAAAACTGATGTGAAAGTCTGAAAACCCAGATGTTCTCAAACTGTTCTATGTGCATGAGGCGAATATCAGCAGATCTAACAGCCAAAATCCATAGCTCTTGAGAAACTATAAAGACAATAACTAGAAACAGTACGTTGAAAATATTTTCCATTTTAAATTTTTTTTATTACTACAAACAGCAAAACATTAACATATAACGTTAACAAACAAGCAAGTCATTAACACATCACGTTAACAGACACCAAAACATGAACACATAATGTTAGCAAACATCAGAACATTAATGCATAATGTGAATATTTCGCTCAGAACATATAACGTTTAAAAACCAAAATATTAACACATAACGTTAACAAACAGCAAAATATTAACACATAACGTTAACAAACAGGAAAACATTAACACGTAATGTTAAACAAACATCAGAACATTAATGCCTAATGTGAATATTTAGCTCAGAAATGTTTAGCACTTTTAAACTAATTCACTGGTGGGTGGGGGGGGGGGGGAAGGGTTAACGCGCTGTTCGATGTAACAGAATAAGATGAGATAAATTATGATCGATTTTTGTGATCTAACGGATGTAATTAATTATATTAGTAGGATCACTCACGAGTTAGTCCTTTAAGATCTGAAGTTTAACAAAATAATTCGTCTTGTAAATTTCACAGAATTTTCCCGTGATTTGTAGTAGCCTGTCTGTGTCTGTAAACAGCAGACAAAATTGTACTAAATTAGTGTTATTTTGCACGGGATTCTGAGAGAAAAGTTTCTTGAGTCTAGCAAATTTGAGCAGGTAACGGAATTTCTCGGGATTATTATGAGTTGTGTACGGGAAAGTTTCTTAAGTGTCAACGATTGGAATGTCTGTGTTGAGTTAACAGTTTAAATTTAGTTTTAGAGTTTTAATTGTTTGTTTTAGAACGAAAGTTTAAGGTATGAAAGTTCAGGGCATGAGTTATGAATCTCGTCTTTTAGTGAAGCTCAGAACAGTTACCTTTTTTTTTTTTTTTGCATGAATGTGAATTGCACGGAGTGAAAGTTCTGGAAGGATGGCAGCGTAAATGAGGGTTATATAAGAAAAAGAACTCGGAGCTTATTAAGGATCATTAAGATGATTGTATTTGGAGTATGAGAATCGTGTGATAGAGGCAAGTCAGAAGTAGTTTTACAGTGAATTCAGTCATGTCCTAGTGGAGTATGGTAGCGCTTGTGATGTCCGTTTAGGACAAGGTTTTTCTTGTAATAGTATGTTAGGAATTATGTTGTAGTGTCCTTGCTAGGATCATGGTGTACTGTTTGTGTTTTCTTATTCTGGAAGATGAAGTGTTATTCTGGAAGTTGTTATTCACTTCAAACATTAGTAGGTACTGTGCTTTTTGTAACTGCTTGCTGGTAGAATGTTTCTTCCTTATGGCACGGACTGCGTGCCCGCCAAGTTTTTCATGTTTCACTTTTTGTCACTTCCTTATGACAGCAGTTTTTCCTACCATCGTCATATCCATCATCCACGTCTTCCCCATCAATAAATTTGTTGTCTGTTGAATTTAAACTACACTTGACTGTTCTACGACTGAATCATTGTTGTGTTGTAAACTTGAAATATGGAGTCCAGATGTTCTGTTGTTGTCCAGTGGAAGAAGGAGTGTGCCCGGGTGTATTGTTCTCTGAGTGTATCACAGAACACAAATAGTAGTCTCTCAGACCAATCTGTCTAATCTGATCCTGAGAGAAAGTAACTAACTTTATCCATAGTTGTTCCTATGGACCTTTAAAGTCAACAGATACATCTTTTCTACTGCCATATTGGCAGGTTAGCATTCAGTAAATCACGGAGAAACGGAATACGCCTTTAGCTTGTGCCGTGATTGGCCCGTGCTTTCACAGTCGACACTATTTCAGCTGTTACCAATGTCATGGCATACTTCTTTTCTGGAGGGCTTCCGTGGACGACATTTGTTATTCTGACAACATCTGTTTAGACTAGTGTTGTTAGTGCACTAAGTATATTATTAAGCTGCTGTTCTGGCAGTTATTTACTTCTGTTTTACACTTTACTGTCACACTTGTAGTAGCTCTTGGCTTCAATGTATGTTATCTACTATTTGTATTCTGGGTGTGTGTTGGCTATATGGTAGTTGAAAGTTACCTATAG
The DNA here is from genome assembly GCA_009760885.1 of Achatina immaculata. Taxonomy (NCBI): domain Eukaryota; kingdom Metazoa; phylum Mollusca; class Gastropoda; order Stylommatophora; family Achatinidae; genus Lissachatina; species Lissachatina immaculata. The sequence continues at coordinate 28,250,302 of CM019717.1, forward strand.
ATTGTGATGCAGCATTGCTTTAAGAATTAGTTAGAATAGTTTTTTTGTGCTTGCTATAGTTACGAGTTTGGTAGGAAAGTTAGCTACTTAGGAAGTAAGACTCTAGTCGGTTAGATAGCTAGCGTTCGATATTCGGTTGGTATCCGGTTCGGCAGGGTTGTTCGGCATAGCTTGTCGGAGTCAAAAAGGAGTCTAGATAGGTTAGGAGTTGAGTTGTATTGGCGTCCTTTTGTCCTTCGAATTGGCGTCAAGGATGTGTTGTCGAATCTGTGGCGTCTAGTCAAGGCATCGACGATGTCCAGCTTGCCCGAAAGTTTGGGGCACCTCTACCTCCTGGGCCCTAGGCAGTGCTAGTAGTGAAACTTACCTGTGCCTGCAGTCCTGCCCAGTGAACCTGACCCCGGACCTGTGAGCCTGATCCTGAACCAGTATCCTGTGAGAAACCAGAGCGGCTTGTTGCATCGCATCTCGGTCATCTCTACGCAGACAGGAGAGATAGCAAATGCTCAAATTAACTGTTTTCTGCATTTTCAGCAGTTACTTTGCGGCTTCAGCTTTACTGCAAGAAGGAACACTCAGAATATCGTTACTTGATGAACTCTGCTACGTTTTTTCTGGATGAGATTATCCGGCAGATAGATAGGAGTGGACACTTGTAAATGAACCGTCGCAGGGTGTTCTCCTTCCTCTACATTGGATCATGGACAAGTGTGTGAAATGTTCAGACATTTGGGATATTAACATTCAAAGTTGCAGGTTCTCGTATCATATAACGGTAGACAGATATATTTTGTATTGTAAGAATTAGAAGTTGCTCTAGGTGAGGTCGCACGATGGCTTCAGCTCCACCCACGTCGGATTTGTTGAGTTCCCTGTCAAAAGTCAGCAATGACTTGAAGTTTAACCAGGTCATGTCAGCTGTTGAAAGGTTTACCGGGTTCCTAGCAAAGCTTAAACAGTGTTAGAGGAGCTTAATAAGCTCACGGAGGTCGGAGATGCTGATCTGCCAATGAGAAAGCGCTTGGTGTACCTGCACACCACTGGTTCTTTTGGCGGAGTTTGTTAGGCGCTCCACCTTCCGGAGACATGAGAAGGGTTTGTTTCTGTACTTTGAGCACGCTACGGTGTGTTACAGGCCCCCCCCCCCAAGAGGCTTAGCATATGTTAGCCTCCATCAGGCGTATTCCGGGAGAGTCTATTCAAGCACTGGCTGATCGTATCAGTGAGGCAGCCAGAGTTGCCTACTCTGCAGCTGAATTGGTATCTCCGCTGGCTCAGAGGGAACTGGTGCGGACTTTTACAAATGCGCTACTCCCAAGAGATATTAAAACAAAACTGTTAAGAGATAAACCTCCTACTTTTATTCAAACAGTTGATATTGCTTTGGTAGAAAATGTTATTACTAGGTCGGTGAACCTAAGCTGTGGGTCCCGACAGAGACTTTTTCAGGTGCTCCGCCCACCAACGAGATGACGTGAATGAATGAAACCTTGCGTTCCGTTTATCAGAGTGTGCAGCCGAGTTCGCGTCAAGAAAAGTCGAAAGGTGCAGCTCCACATAGAGAGAAGATGGTAGGCTCGACTAGCATAGGTCGAACACAAGACGAAACAAGCCTGTCAATACACAACCACAAAATGTTAGAACATGTTATACTTGTGGTAGACAGGGTCATATTGTCAGTTTTTGTAGACAGGGTAATGGTAGACGTCAGTCACATTTAAAGTGACAAGTCGGTGCACGAATAGCTCGCGTGTGTCCTACCGTATCTTTACACCATCTAAGTCTGCCAAACGGTCAGTTTCATTCTGGCATGCTACACAACTACTCTCGGTGGCTGCGAATCCCCCTACTCCTAATTCTGTCCTTCGTTCTATTGCGTCTTACAGAGTTAGGGCGTTATTAGACACAGGAGCTAGTTTCTGTCTTATCAAGGATTCTGTGTACAGATCCTTACCTTCTGCTCCAAAGCTCTTGCCAGCTAGAATTACTCTGCGGACTGTTACTGCAGCTTCCATGAGAGTAATTGGCAGAGTTTACTTACCTATCTCTATTGCTAGTGTCACTGTTTCTCACTGCTTTTATGTGGTTCGCAACATGAACAGTTCCGCCATTCTGTGGCGTGATTTTTTGTCTCGTTCTGGCGCTGTCATAGATTACAAGTCTAACACTTTCAGCATTCACAACAAGAAGATTCCATTAGAGCTAGATGCACACATTGCTTCTATTATTCGTGTTCAGCGATCTTCTCTTCTTTCTCCTCGTTCTGTCAATCTTATTCCTCTGAAACTTAAAGCACAGCCATATTTCGCCTCAGGAAATTCTTATATGATTGTAATCAGAGGAACCTTTCCTACTGTCACAACTGGAGATAGAGCTGGTAGACTCAGTATGTGAGCTCCACACTAATCACTATCCCGTGTTGACAGTAATCAATCATTCAAAAAAACACATCAAACTTAAACGTGGATGTTCGCGGTAAATTGACTCCACTCATAATGTCAGTGAACTCTTTTGAGAAAGATACTGGTACTGTAGAGTCAACATCTGAAGCTCGTTCTGAGGTTATCGTTCGACAGGTTCTCCGCGCTGATGTGCACAAGAACATTATGTCCAGTTTGTTGACACAGAATTTGGATGTGTTTGCCTTGACTGATTCCGAGATTTCTCATACCTCGACAGTTCAGACGGAGATTGATACCGGCGATCATACGCCAATCTCCAGGAAACCCTACCGCACTCCATTAGTGAGTAGAGAGGTGATAGAGAAGGCCGTCGAGAATATGTTGCGTGATGGAATTATTTCCCGCACGATCTCACAGTGGTCATCACCAGTTGTCTTGGTAACTAAGAAGGATGGTGCGCGTCGTTTCTGTTGCGACTACCGTGCACTCAATGCTGTGAAGCGCTTTTGGTCGTATCCGTTGCCACGCATTGAGGATATTCTGAGCACGATAGGAAAAGCCACATTTTTCAGCACTCTGGATGCTCGATGTGGCTTTTGGTGCATTTCCTTGTCCGAAGACGCTCAGCAGAAGTCAGTTTTTACCTGCCATCTTGGCTGTTTCAAGTTCAACTTCATGAGCTTTTGGTTAAAAGGGACACCATCTACTTTTGTCGCATTCATGGACACAGTGATGCAAGGCTTAGGAAAGTTTGCACAAGCCTATATCGACGATATACTGATGTTCACTGACGGAACGATCGAAGACCATGTTCAAGATCTTCAGACTGTATTCAACCGAATGCACGAGTATAAGGTCAAGCTGAAACCATCGAATTGCCATTTTGCGGGCTCTGAGACTAAGTATCTCGGATACGTGATCAGTCAGTCGGGCATATCTCTTGATCCTGAGAAGGTCAGAGCCATTGCCGAAATACCGTCTCCTTTGAATGTAAAGGAGGTGCGCTCTTTTCTGGGGACGTGCAGTTACTATCGACGTTTCATTCCCCATTTTTCGGAGATTGTGGCTCCCATTGTTGACCTCACCAAGAAGGGTCATCGATTCAAATGGCCTCCAGTCTGTCAATTGGCGATTGAGTTTCTGAAGGATCGCCTTGCGAAGATATCGCTTCTCTCGCATCCTGATTTGCAGAAACCACTTACCATGTATATAGATGCCTCCAATGTTGCGGTTGTAGCCTGTTTAGTGCAGACGGCTTCCACTTCTGATGGTCTCTCTGTTGAAGAGCCAATTTATTTTCTTTCGCAGAAGCTGTCGCGCTCTCAGACTAAATGGTCCACTTTCGAGAGAGAAGCGTATGCTGGCGAACAGACTCTTCGTGGTGAAGTCTGGCCATAGACCCTTGGTGGGCAGGAGGTGTCAGACGTCAAGTTGCAGAGGTGGTTTGCTAACCTCCGCGCCATGAACTTCGAGATGTTGTTTCAGCCGGGTGAGAGGAATCAAGCCTTTTCAATGGTACCACCTCTGTACCAGTACCAGTACATTTAGTTCACAGGGGCGTACCTCAGACACGTGGGTCTGAGACGTGTGATATCAGTTGAGTGATCGTCGATGAGGCCTATTCATAGGTAGACACTCCTTTTTTAGTACACTGCTAATTTCAGACTGAACTGCTGTGTCTTTATCTCTTGAAGCAGAAAGTGAATAGAGCGACAAATACCTCGTGTCCCAGAGCTTGAGATGAGGAAGCAGGATATCAAGCGTGTGGTGATCAACATTATTGATCCCATTGCTCCTCTTTCTGTCTAGTTGGACATGATTCAGTACATTTCCAGAAGCAATGTTAGATACTAAGTAGATGTTGTTCCTTGTATAAAGAGTACATCCTTTGCTCCTGTCCTGTATGTCACACTAAAGACTATGGTGTGACGTAAAGAGCTCAGAATAATTTATATATATATATACATATATATACATATATATATACATATATTGTAAGCACCACAGAGTGTTTTGCGTACTATATTGTACAACATTTGTGGTTGCATATATCCCTATTGGGATGAATATTGTGAGTATGTTTTCCATTATTGTTCACATTTGGTATGAAATTAATGACACTTTTGAGAGAATATTGTATGAGAGAATTTTGTCTTTGCCTTAGGGAAGGGTAACGGAATTTCTCAGGATTATTATGAGTTTTGTACTTGAAAGTTTCTTAAGTGTCAACGATTGGAATGTCTGTGTTGACTTAACAGTCTAGATTTAGTTTTAGAGTGTTAATTGTTTGTTTTAGAACGAACGTTTAGGATACGAAAGTTCAGGGCATGAGTTATGAATCTCGTCTTTTAGTGAAACTCAGAACAGTTACCTTTTTTTTTTTTGCGTGAATGTGAATTGCACGGGGTAAAAGTTCTGGAAGGATGGCAGCGTAAATGAGGGTTATATAAAAGAACTCGGAGCTTATTAAGGATCATTAAGATGATTGTATTTGGAGTATGAGAATCGTGTGATAGAGGCAAGTCAGAAGTAGTTTTACAGTGAATTCAGTCATGTCCTAGTTCAGTATGGTAGCGCTTGTGTTGTCCTTTTTGGGACAAGGTTTTCCTTGTAATAGTATGTTAGGAATTATGTTGTAGTGTCCTTGCTAGGATCATGGTGTACTGTTTGTGTTTTCTTATTCTGGAAGATGAAGTGTTATTCTGGAAGTTGTTATTCACTCCAGACATTAGTAAGTACTGTGCTTTTTGTAACTGCTTGCTGGTAGAATGTTTCTTCCTTATGGCACGGACTGCGTGCCCGCCAAGTTTTTCATGTTACACTTTTTGTCATTGCTGTATGACAGCAGTTTTTCCTACCATCGTCATATCCACCATCCACATCTTCCCCATCAATAAATTTGTTGTCTGTTGAATTTAAACTACACTTGACTGTTCTACGATTGAATCATTGTTGTGTTGTAAACTTGAAATATGGAGTCCAGATGTTCTGTTGTTGTCCAGTGGAAGAAGGAGTGTGCCCGGGTGTATTGTTCTCTGAGTGTATCACAGAACACAAATCGTAGTCTCTCAGACCAATCTGTCTAATCTGATCCTGAGAGAGAGAGAGAGAGAGAGAGAGAGAGAACTTTTTTTCATATTTGTTCCCCTGGACCTTTAACCACAACAGATACGTCTTTTCTACTGCCATATTGGCAGGTTAGTTTGCCACAACAGATACGTCTTTTCTACTGCCATATTGGCAGGTTAGTTTGCCACAACAGATACGTCTTTTCTACTGCCATATTGGCAGGTTAGTTTGCCACAACAGATACGTCTTTTCTACTGCCATATTGGCAGGTTAGTTTGCCACAACAGATACGTCTTTTCTACTGCCATATTGGCAGGTTAGTTTGCAGTAAAGCACGAAGAAAATGAATATGGCTTTACCGATGAGGCAATCAGTAGCCATGGTTGATGTGCTAGCGTCAGGGTTAGCGAACCATAGCTGACCAAGACTCTGCCCCACCTCTCTGTTGGTAGCCACAGCAACAAGCCTAGCCTGACTAACGGGGCAGGGATCGCCATAATCCCCATGGTGGTGGAGTCTGATAAAGAAGCATTGCACAACCCCCCTTCTTTTTAGATGTACTCCGCGACTGAAAAAGCAACTGCCATAACCCGCTCCCAATCCGACACGATGCTGTACCTCAACACTTCTACAGCATCGGCTGCAAAGAACACCACTTCGCAGTTACAGGGAGATAACACAAGTACAAGTACAAGAACTCATTCTCTTTCATGCTGAAATGAAAACATTATGTGAGATTTGTGCAAGGTTTTCTTCATCACTTCCTGCTCTAGTACCGCAGTCTGCAGTCCTCAAGTTCCACGCGTAGATGAGCTGCATGTATGATACAATGTCTGGAGAATGCAAGAATCAGTCTTTTTAGAATTTCAGCCTACTGTTTCATGCTGTAACAAAACATGTAAAAACAATTTTATGTATCCAGTTATTCGAGCCCGTTACGTGCCAATACATGTTTGTGAGTTACAATAAGTCTGCGGCACATCCTCTGTCGCCCAGATAACGCGTGACTTCACTTTGTTGGTCAGAGAGTGTTGAACTTATTATTTTGAGAACTCCTGTCACACAAGTGATGTAGTCGCTGATGTCATACAGGACAACAGCAGCAGGAAATACAGCAATTAAAAAGATAGAACAGCAGCTATAACAATAGCAACAGCACCAACTATAACAGTAACAAAAACTTCAAATTACCAGCTATTATAACAATACTAACAACAATAGCAGCAGTAACTACAACAGTGACAAAAACTACAGCAGCATCGACAACTACAACAGTGACAAAAACTATAGCAGCATCAGCAACTACAACAGTGACAGAAACTACAGCAGCAGCAGTAACTACAACAGTGACAGAAACTACAGCAGCATCAGCAACTACAACAGTGACAAAAACTACAGCAGCATCAGCAACTACAACAGTGACAGAAACTACAGCAGCAGCAGTAACTACAACAGTGACAAAAACTACAGCAGCAGCAGTAACTACAACAGTGACAAAAACTACAGCAGCAGCAGTAACTACAACAGTGACAAAAACTACAGCAGCAGCAGCAGTAACTACAACAGTGACAGAAACTACAGCAGCAGCAGTAACTACAACAGTGACAAAAACTACAGCAGCAGCAGCAGTAACTATAACAGTGACAGAAACTCCAGCAGCAACAGTAACTATAACAGTGACAGAAACTCCAGCAGCAGCAGCAGTAACTATAACAGTGACAGAAACTACAGCAGCAGCAGTAACTATAACAGTGACAGAAACTACAGCAGCAGTAACTACAACAGTGACAAAAAACTACAGAAGCAGCAGCAACTACAACAGCTGCTTCAACAAAATCATGCAACACTTCCACAACTTCAAGTAAACAGTAAAGTGCAGCTCCACGCTTAAAACACCGTCCAGGTTACTGACGTCAAGGGAGCTCCCTGAAATCATCACTACAAAGCCTGGGGCAGGTAGCTGAAACAGAAACAATACGCAGGTAAAACTAACAGCTTTAAAAAGCAAATACAACAACAAGAAAAAAAATTGTGTGACTAGCAATTCCATCTTCTGATTACGAATTGCTGGATTACATTGTCTTCATTACACAATGGCACGCTCTCTGTCTCTAAAATTAATAACAGCACAAAGAGATGAAAGGGAACTGTGCTGCAGTCATCTGGTGTGCGGTTAATAATTTACAGCTTAGCATGATTTAAAAGTTCATCCACGTAAAAGTGCAACATTTTTGTTTTATAGAACAAACAAGATTTTTCAATGAAAGATTTGGAGAGGATTCCCCCCCCCCCCCCCTCCAGGACGGTTGAATTTTTGTCAGAAAAGGGGTGAGAAATGAGAAAAAGACTCCGTCTACAGGACCAAAGTCAGGCGTTTCAAAACATGACTAGTGGAGGGCATCAAAGATAGAGATTTGTGAATTTCTGAACGGAACTATATCAAACGTTTACCCTGATAGGCAGCGTATCATGATGATGTAATAAAACATTGTAAGATGACGCGGCACTCGTCTAGCAACCAAATGGTCGAGGGTTCGAATCCCCAGCTGAGCGGGATTTTTTTTCCGACCAATACGGCCCCGAGGTCGACCCAGCCTCGTAAAATGGGTACCAGAGAAAATCTGGGAAGTAAAGGCAGCGAGGAAAGGAACTGGTCACCCTACCTCATACGCTGATGACCCAGCATAATGAGGTCTCTAACGCTTCACCCCCTACGGCATTTGCTATGGGACTATCTTTACTTTTAAGATGACGCGGATATTGTGCTCATTCATAGAATTTCGGACACACATTTTTACAAACAGGAAACAACAAGGCTTTCTCACAGTAAAGTAACAGCACAATATATTACGGTCAGACCTTTAAAAAATCATAAACAAGGAACTTTTAGACATGGGGGAAAAAAATGTCGAGATAATTATATGGGACTTGAACAACGGACTTTGGTACGACGAGCAACTGCTTAGCCACGAGAGAACAGCGCACTAATCAACTTAGCCATCTAGTATCCAAATCAAAGATGTTTGATAGCTAAGTCATCACTGCCTGTCTGACTGAAAGTAGTGACAGCCGAAAAAGAAACGCCTAGATTCAGTCTCTCGAGGTACAAAACTGGAGACACAAACATACCAAACTGGAGACACAAACATGCCAAACTGGAGACACAAACATACCAAACTGGAGACACAAACATGCCAAACTGGAGACACAAACATACACATGGTCTTATGCAGATGTATAGTGCACCTTCCATTTGGGTGGCAGATTTTAGTTGAACCGGAGTCCATAGTTCAAGTTCCAGGTAATTCTCTTGTCATTTTTCTTTCTCTGATGTCTAAAAATACTTTGTTCACGATTTTTCCTAAAATATTTTTCCAGTACTGTGACCTGTTACTTTAAAATTTCAAACAAAAAGGTACACATTCTAGCAACTGCTGTCATTTTGTAAATATGCTACCTGTAACTGAAAAAAAAGACGAGAAAAGGAATGAAAATATGGTTTTTACAGAAAAGTATGCAAGCGTTAATGAACAATAACATTTTTTTTTATCGCAACATTTTTCAAGAATGACTTTCTCCTCTCCCAGTAATTTTCCGTGTCGTAGTGAACTTTACAGGAGGCGTAAGACGGAGCTGAGCCTCACCTGCAGTAACGATTAGTCTACCTACATTCTTTAAGCTTCTTAAACATTTTATTATCTTTGTAAACTTCGACTAAAAAAAAAAAAAGAAGCAAAACCACATTTTCAAATTCACTCACGAGCATGGTCTAACCAAGACCTATCCTCAGTGCCGTTTGTTCTAGAGTTACTGTAAAACCCTTAATGAAAAGCGTATCCCTGTTGTGTCGTAGAAACATAAAGGAGATATGGTGTTAGCGCCCACACTTTCCTTGACCTGTCAACATATTAGAGGGTGATGTTGTCTGCTCTACTCCTGATCGCCTTTTTGTCTCCAGCTCCAGAAGACGTCAGGTACCCATTTCTACAGCTGAGGAGACGCTGTCCAGTTTGGTAATAGAGATCCGTAGATGACATGCTAACATCAGGGTTAGTGATCCACAGATGACATGGTAACATCCGGGTTGGTGAGTCATAGATGGCATGGTAACACCAGAGTTGGTGAGCCATAGATAACATGGTAACACCAGAGTTGGTGAGCCATAGATGACATGATAATATCAGAGTTGGTGAGCCATAGATGACATGGTAACACCAGAGTTGGTGAGCCATAGATGACATGGTAACACCAGAGTTGGTGATCCATAGATAACATGGTAACATCAGGGTTGGTGATCCATAGATAACATGGTAACATCAGGGTTGGTAATCCATAGATGACATGGTAACATCAGGGTTGGTAATCTATAGATGACATGGTAACATCAAGGTTGGTGAGCCATAGATCAGGGTTGGTGAGCCATAGATCAGGGTTGGTGAGCCATAGCCGATAAACACACTGTCCCAACTTTATATTTGTACCCCCAGTAATAGACCCAGCCTCGCTTACGGGGCAGAGATCGTCACAGCCCCAATGGTGGTGGAGTCCGCTAAAGAAGTATTGCATACCCTTTGCGATTTAACTTTACTCACTAACTGAAAAAATAGCAAATGTATCCCGCTCCCAGTCCGACACGATATTGTGCCTCAACATCTTCACCGCATTTGCTGCAAAGAACACCAGCTTGCAGTTCTTTGAAAGAAGAAGAAGAAGAGCTAGATGATCGGGACTCCTCCAGTCAGACTTGAACCACCGTAAGAGACAAGCACTCTAACCATTACATCACCTCCATTTTAATCTGCGCCTGTCAACAGTAAAAAAAAAAACACGTCTGCTCTCGTAATGCAATAATGTGTGCAATACTAGAGGGGAAAGTAGATGGAAATGTAGAGGGGAAAGTAGATGGAAATGTAGAGGGGAAAGTAGATGGAAATGTAGAGGGAAATGTAGAGGGAAACGTAGATGGAAATGTAGAAGGAAATGTAGAGGGAAATGTAGAGGGAAAAGTAGATGGAAATGTAGATGGAAATGTAGAGGGAAATGTAGAGGGAAAGGTAGATGGAAATGTAGAGGGAAATAGAGATTGACTATGACATTGATTGGTGGATAACATGAAAAACATGGAGTGGAATGAGCTTGAATAGGTGCATTAGGGAAACAAGGAACAGAGTTATTTGATTCATTGACTGACTGACTGACTAAATGGTTGATTGTTTGACTGATTGTTTGAACTTTATTTGCAAAGGATGAAGAAGCCCTCTTGATATTCTGCACTTAATCATATAATTTTCTTTCTATTCCAGACATTCTGCATTAGACAGAACTCTTATTAGCAGGAATACAATTTTCTACTAAAGTTACTTCTATGTACTAATGACACGTGTTTTGACATCAGACAACGTACCCGTTCGTTTATGCAGTGATGTACGTAGCAGTAACTTGACATTACATAGAAGCAAGCTTGACATTCAGTTTCTAAAGGGGTGAGCTATGCTTTGATTCTAACCTGTGGTACGAAGACTCCCTCGTCAGACGTGTGTCCTTAGAGAACGGCATCAGTGCCTACAGAACTGGGTCACTTTTAGAGAACAGCATCAGCGCCTACAAACCTGGGCCACCCTTAGAGAACAGCATCAGCGCCTACAAACCTTGGCCAATCTTAGAGAATAGCATCAGCGCCTACAAACCTGTACCATTCTTAGAGAACAGCATCAACGCCTACAAACCTGTGCCATTCTTAGAGAACAGCATCAGCGCCTACAAACCGGTGCCATTCTTAGAGAACAGCATCAGCGCCTACAAACCTGTGCCAATCTTAGAGAACAGCATCAGCGCCTACAAACCTGGGCCACTCTTAGAGAACGTCATCAGCGCCTACAAACATGTGCCACTATTATAGAATAACATTAGCGCCTACAAACCTGTGCCACTATTAGAGAATAACATTAGCGCCTACAAACCTGTGCCACTATTAGAGAATAACATCAGCGCCTACAAACCTGTGCCACTATTAGAGAATAACATCAGCGCCTACAAACCTGTGCCACTATTAGAGAATAACATCAGCGCCTACAAACCTGTGCCACTATTAGAGAATAACAAGAAGAACAGCAACAACAATAACAACAACAACTTGCTGTTGGAAGATGAACATAACTAAACTAGAATGAAGACAATGCTACTTTCTAACTCTCATCCGCAGATAAAACAGTAAGAAGGAGCTAATCATAAATAACAAAATTACGTTCCATTTCTCACACGTTAATTACAGGACGTAGAATTACTCTGCATTAACAGAATTACTACAAAAATACGACACCATATGTTCTCTCTATTTTAAAATGTCCTTTTTCTGCCGAAAACCGGATTAACAAGTTAGTCTGGGACTCTATAAATATGTAACAATATGATTTTTTCCCTCCTGGCTGAAGTATAGAATATGTTGTATTCAAATATCCAACAATCATGGCTTGTTACTGACGATATCAATCTCCTGAGAAAAGTGGCCTGATTGGACTACGTTAGATACATCTGGGGGTCAGTTCTGGTTCTGTTTGGCTTGTTATTCATGTGCTCTCTTCCCGCTTTAGAAGACAGAGGCATAATATCTGAGATAAACGTGCATTCAGCTTTATACTGACTGCTGCGGCTATAGAATTCTGTGTTAGAAATGATGTTTCGTGCAGATAAATCTTTCTGTGGGACGGGGTATTGATTTCTCGGTGCATCTCAGGCATGTAATCCCAAGGGTATTCAGACTGTTTTCCCAATATTGTTTTCTGTCATATTTGCAGATCCTTGATGCGTCACTTGTCGTGACCGCTGGGCGGCGTATTGGAGGGCTCATCAATCAGCAGAATATAATACAATGTTCTCTCATACCACAAAATAGAATTGTCATGCTAATCTCGATCCTTTATCGGATTTCGCATTCAACAAGATCCGGTGATGAGCTGAAGAAGCAGTTGTTACAGACTGGGTGCGAGAAGAGTAATGTTTCTGTTTTTGTTTTTGTTCTACCCTACTCTTTCGCTCGTAATATGCATCCATCATCTTCTATCTTTTTTCAGTCTTATCCTCAATTATCACAACTCAGATTCCCCCCCCCCCCTACATGCCTCTAGTATTTCCAGCCATTATTTGGGCGCTACTTATCTTCCACAGGGTTATTAACTAACAGAAACTTTTTTCTTGACTGAGTCAGAAACACGATACAAATATTAACTAGCTAATATACCTTCACTTTATTTCCACATTCTGTCCATCTTGCCGAGAATAAACTTTACTTAGCTTCTTCTGTTTATTATTTCTGCGTATTAAGATAGTTTTTGGTTTATTTTGCTTCACTTTATTTCTGTTTATACTTGGATCCATGTCTTTTCTTCCTTTATCTTTCTGACCCCCTTTCCTCACCCACCTCTCTCTCTCTCTCTTTCTCTCTCGTGCTCTCCGATCTCCTTTTTTTCTCTAGTTTCTTGTTATTTCATTCTTGAGATAAAAGAACACTGCTGACAGAGTGTCGTAATTTGTTTCAAGATCTCTGTGTAGCTGCGAAAAGGAAACTTATTTTGTCTTTTCTGTATCTGTTCTCGTGGACATATTCGTGTACCAATAAGAAAAGTACTTCCGTGTGAGTTTGTCTTTCTATACCATCTCTTGCTTTTCCTAATACTTCTCTCTCCTCTCCTCTCTTTCCCTCCCTCCCTCTCTCTCCCTCCCTCCCTCTCTCTCTCTCCCTCCCTCCCTTTTTCTTGCCTTTTTTATTGATTGTGAAGTATCTACTCCCAGTCTGTCCCCGTAGATTATGTCCAAATTATAACTCTCTCTCTCTCTCTCTCTCTCTCTCTCACACACACACACACATCTCTCACATAGTGTTTGTGCATAATAATTAGAAAGCAAATCACTCCCGACTCTTCACCTTCAACATCTAACTATCACATCTTCTTGGATTCTCTGCTATAGATCGGCTTGTAGCCAGTTTTTTTTTTTTTTTGCCTTGGAAAGTTTTGCTCCGTCAAACCCCGAATAAAATAAATCGGTGCAATGTGGCCTTTTCGGATTCATTTCCATTCTAAAAATTAACAGTTAGAACATGTTCAGGATTAAACTTAACCACATCGACCTGCCCAAAACTGAATTGAAACCTACTAGAGCCAGTGGACAAGTTCAGCCATCTTGGATGTACAACTACTTCCACTTTCTCTGAGATGAAAGAAATCAGTGTCCGGATAAAAGTGGCAGATGCAGCTTTTTTTTTTTACAAACTAGGGAAAAGGGCGTGCAACAACAGAAGGTTAACACTGAGTACAAAGATTCTGATTTATCAAGTCTCTCAATACTCTTTTATACAAGTTTGAAACACATTCAGTTGAGCTGAATCAAACTCAAGGCATGATAAAGAAGTTTTATATTTTCCATTTTCAGAATAAAGAACGTCAGATGGCAAGATAAAGTGACAAACTGAGATTCTGCAGAGTACTAAGCTTCTGTTCATGATGATAACACTAAGCAGCAAAATACTGAGGTATATGGAGCATATAACAAGATAAAAGGGATGGCCACTGCAGTAAAACTGGTTTAAATAATAAAGGTAGATAGAGGTGTATGGTGCACTTTTGCAAAGTGGCAGAGGGAGTGAGTAAAGTGAGAAAAAAACGAATAGAAAGTATGAGAATGTATAAACGAAAACATACAACATCCGATATTTCGGCATGAGCCTTTTTCGAGGATTACATGCACAAACGAGACAAAAGCAAATAACAAAACGAAGAACTTATATGGTCTCCTCCAGAAGTAGGAAACAGAGAAATGCGTGTCCACTAGAAGATGCATAGAGACCACGCAGGCCACACAAAGGATAAGCTGATAGAGCCAATCGTAAAGAAAAGGTGGAGAGAGAAGAGGAAAACATGTGGTTGAAGGGGGAGGGGAAGAACAATAGAAACATGATAGCCGCTAGAGGAGAAGGTGTGTGTGGGGGGAGGGGAGAGATAATGAATGAAGAACATAAACACATGCAGGGAGAAAATGTGAAACTAGTGAATAGGACAAGACCCTATAAACACTAATATGTTGCCAGAGAAGAAAAGAGGGTGGCGGTAGGGAGGGGTAGCTAAGAGAAAGAAAGTAGATTTTTAAAAAAAAGGGGGGGGGGTGGAAAACTAAACAAATTACAGAAAACTGAAGACACTGTTAATTCCAACTGGGTGAAGACAGCCAGCCTGGAAAATAAGGCGCTGTTCTAGGACCCTCCGAGATCGTACACCACCAGAACAAGAGCGGATCGCACTAACAGAAATGTAATGTTTTCCACTGTGGTTGCTAAGGCAAAAATGTTTAGCCACAGGTGTCCAGGCCCTCTTAGAAATATCATTAAGATGTTGGCGAAAACGATCTCCTAAGCGTAAACCGGTCTCCCCTATGTACTTCATACCACAACGTTTGCACATAATAGCACAAATAACATTGCTTGAAGTGCATATATGAGCATATAACAAGAGCGGGTCGTTGCTGCGTTCCCCAGCAGGTTCTAAAGAGCGCATGTAGGGGGAAGGAGGCAACGTTGTAGACCAAAACTGAAATATCAAAATTGTTGTAATTCATCAATGAAACGTTTTTCTAAGAACAGCTGGATCTGGGAATAACCTGCGAAAGACCGAGCCACATGGAGAACAACTTTGCGTAAGGGCGTAGCATTCTTTGAGGAGGATATGTAAGACCAAAATTATAAGTTAAAAGACCAAATATTAAAGAAACTAGACCTTGCAACACAAATATTGCTTCCTGTTTTTGGGGCGTGTTATGCAAACATAATATTGATGAGTCAGCTATGACTTTTTTCCGCCTGATGTGCTTGGAACTGTCATTTTTACTAAACTAAACTATTTTAGAAAAAGAACTCAGTACAACCCGACACACTGACAGTACTGCAAACAGGCACTACAATGTACTTTAGAAAAGTTTGCTGAGAAACTACCTGAAACGAAACTGAAGGTTGAATCATGTCCTTCCCGCAGCTGTTCATGGAAAAGAAAAAATATCGTCAGATGTTCATTGTTCCATTTTTGTTCTTGTTGGTAGCAAACTGGGAACTTGTTTTTCAACATTGTTCCCTTGTTTTACCACCCCAGATGTCTGTAGCCCCGGGGATGTTGGTCTGAGCATCAATTATTTATCTAGGTCCATCAATATTCTTCCCTGAAGGTGGCAGTTCGCTGTGTCAGTTGTGGGCATTCTTCTCAAGTTTTAATTAGGAAATAGATTTCCTGCCCGACCGTCACACTGCTCCCAAGTATGATGGTAGCTGTTTGTCTGTGTGTGTATGTGTGTGTGTGTGTGTGTGTGGTTGGGGGGGGAGGAGGTATTTCATTTGATGTTTGTGTCAAAGGGGGGCTTGATGTGGGCTTCAAATAAAGTTTTTAACAGCTGGTGTTATGAGGTGTGTATGTGTGTGTGTGTGTGTGTGTGTGTGTGTGTGTGTGTGTGTGTGTGTGTTTTTCATGGAAAAATGGATGGGGATGTGAGGGAATTTGAATGTTTTACTTGGGAAAGGGAAGGACGAGGGTGGAGTTTAAAAATGTGTTACATAACACAACACTGAAATTAAAAAATAACTCTGTGTTATTCTTATTTCATTTACTCTTTTGTTGTCAGGATGTAAATGCTCTTGTTTGCTACTCACTTTAATTTATTTCTCCGCTGCGTTACATCACATCAATTTTTTTGTTGTTCTTTGAGTGTTCTACGTTCATAATTTTTATTCAGTGATTGTCCTTCGTTCTTTTTTTTTTTTTGTTCAATGGTTGTCCTACGATCATACTTTTTGTTCAATGATTGTCCTACGTTCATGATTTTTGTTCAATGATTGTCCTACGTTCATGCTTTTTGTTCAATGATTGTCCTACGTTCATGCTTTTTGTTCAATGATTGTCCTACGTTCATGCTTTTTGTTCAGTGATTGTCATGCGTCCAGGCTTGTTGTGTGATTGTCCTTCGTTCTCTTGTTTGTTCTTTGACTGTCCAGCTTCTATATTTTTTATAAAATAACTGACTTGTATCTTTTCATATCCTGCTGTTGGATGTTGTGTGACTGAAACTTTGAGTTCTGTAACTTCGTCGTTGCCTAAACCAGGAACACCGAAGTAGTTAAACTGGACTTAAATTACAATAAAGTAAGGGAACACAGTTTTGTAGGATTAGACCTCGAAAAAATCGTAGACAGTGCACTTTAGTGAGACGTTTGCACCTAGACATGGCAGGAGACCGTGTGTATGTTTGTCTAAAAGTTGGTACCTGCTAGAGAGACTGAATCTAAGCTACGGAATTTCTGTGTCAAGACCTCGTTTCTTTCCGGGTGTCAAGATCCCTCGTGTCTACTGAACAGTTACTAAAGACTATGTCAGTAAAACACCTTTTTTGGAGAGGAGGGGGGGGGGAAAGGGAATGT
Organism: Achatina immaculata; assembly: GCA_009760885.1. Classification (NCBI taxonomy): domain Eukaryota; kingdom Metazoa; phylum Mollusca; class Gastropoda; order Stylommatophora; family Achatinidae; genus Lissachatina; species Lissachatina immaculata. Next base: position 28,267,222 of record CM019717.1, read on the forward strand.
GTTAGTTGGCCAAGTCGATAGTACACTGTTCTCTCGTAGCTAGACGACTGTTCGACCTACCGGAGTCCGTGTTCGAATCCAAAGTAACTTGTGATTTTTCTTTCTCTCACGTCTCACTAAAGTGCTTTGTCTGCGATTTTTTTCGAGGTCTAATCCTACAAAACTGTGTTCTCTTACTTTACCGTACCAAACCTCGTAGTTTCCTATTTATAAAAAATTGTTCCTTAAGTTACACTTTAATTCTCAGAACTGAGCCATAGAAACAGACTTCTAAAGGAAACTCCACTACTACAGTTGGAAAATCCATCCATACCAGGCATATTGTTAGACTAAACACCCCCGTCTTCCTCTACTACTCTATTAGTACCAGTTGTACCACAGTTACCATCGCATGTGTTCACATCAACGTCAACAATATGAAACCTTGAAGAACTAGGAACAGCGGCAGAAAGTGTAGACAAACACAAAGACGATATATTCGTTCATTATATGTCTTTTCAGATGGCGTGTGCCCACTCTTGCTATGTCCCTGATGTTTTACATGCATTCGAATGATTTTCTTTTATCACCGCATATATATATATATATAGTGTTTTTATTTGATCTCTCTCTCCCTCTTTTTCCCTTTAATTTTTCGCATGTGGAGAAATAAAAAGCATCAGTAGAAAACTAAGAGAGTGCAATGGTTACTCCAGATACCCAACACTAATTTTGCTTCAAGGTCTCCAAAAACGTCCACCCGTTAGACTTCATTCCGTGTTTTGAATCAGAAACACATAGCACATCATCCCCATCACACATCATCGGCTCACCAGAAAGAGGGGAAAATGAAAAGAAAGAAAGAAAGAAATTAAGAAAGAAAAGAAAGAAAAGAAAATGCTTCCGAGCATTTGTCAGAGAAGTAATAATTATTGCAGTGAACAACAACAGAAATTACTTTCTGTAGCACGCTAAGAAAAGGGAACTAGGAAAGATGGATACATAAACTAGACAGACAAGTTCTCGACATCCTGAAGCTGAGCTGACCCTTGCTTTTAATGTTTCATGCCATTCAGAGGTCACAATGTCTAATGAGACTACCCCAGAGCTCTCTCTTTTATCAGAACAGGGGATTGCAAATGTGTTATTGGCCAAAACTTGACCTTCGGTGAAGCTAGTTCAGCGGTTCTCAGATTGGCCAGGTCTGGCTCTTTCTTGGAGTTTCTCAAGGAAGACAGAATTTTCTGCCTACACTGAATTAACTGCATTCATTCACACATCACACAGACACATATCACATACAAAACTCACATCACACTCAAGCACACTTATTTTATATACCTACACAAGATAACCATGAATCAAAACTGAGAGCAGAATCACACAAGAAGAGCAAGAATTTCCCTGAATTTTTTGTCTTCTCTTCACTATAAAGTTGGGAGAGGAGAAGTGAAGACTTCTCCAAAACATGCCGGCAAAATGGAACAAATAAATCAAAATGTAACCTACAGAGTAGGAAGAAAGAAAAAAAAAGAGAACATCATCAGTTTTACGTCCATGATGTAGTTCATCATTTGACACGACAGCTACAGAATATCCCAGTGTGGTCGGAATATTTGCCACCGCTAATTACACCCCAGTGTGGTCGGAATATTTGCCACCGCTAATTACACCCCAGTGTGGTCGGAATATTTGCCACCGCTAATTACACCCCAGTGTGGTCGGAATATTTGCCACCGCTAATTACACCCCAGTGTGGTCGGAATATTTGCCACTGTTAACTACATCCCAGTGTAGTCGAATATTTGCCACTGTTAACTACATCCCAATGTAGTCGAATATTTGCCACTGCTAACTACTGGATCATTTATAGTGATATAAAAAGATCATGTACAAACGCAGATAGTCTTTATTGTTAGAAATCTCACTTGTTGCGTTTAACCCCTTCAAAGATTGCAGCAGCAAACCAGATTTATCATTGCGACACTATGTCAAAATTCTCTTTAACGTGTAGTTCTATTTTAAATCAAATTGAATTATTTATTTTGTACATTCAATCAGTTATTGGTTTATGTATTATACTGTTTTTCATCAATTTTGTATAAGAAGCAAAATACAAGGAAAATGTAAAAAGGGATGTTTGAAACAAATAAAAATTGCTAACTGGACCCAATAAAAGGTCTTCAATGTTTTCCATGAAAGATAGGAAAAGGTTACAGACATGGTTCTATAGTTTTACTGGTGAGGAATAACAATAGTTACTTCTCTTTATTGCGTGACTTTGGAAGTGACGCTGGGCCGGCCGTGCTACAGGCGGAACAAGCACGCCAGCTTTTGTTCATGTTCTATTTTATTTGTGCAATCTTTGTGGTTCCGGATCAGTGGCTCTGAAAGCTTGTCAAAAAAAGCGTGGGAGCTGAAGTAGTGAAAGGGAAGCCAAGCGATGGTGATGAATGCCTTAGAAGTTGGAAACAGTGAAACGAGGCAGATGTTGATGATGAATTATGAAATGCTGGTGACAAAATGCAGACTGAAAAGGAGGCGAGGGAGGGGGTGGGGGTGGAGGGAAGAAGAAAGGAGCCGGCAATGAAGCCAGGACTGGTGAACCTAGACCCCCCCCCCCCTTTCCTAGGATCACGCTGTTACAAAAGACTGGCCAAAAAAGGCAGGGATTGATATGGTGGAGCGTACAGAGAAATCCTGGTGCTACAAAAACTGCTAGGATCGGGAAAGAGGTGGGTGAACGAACGAACTATTTTTTGTCAGACGGCGTAAGCACGCAGGCCCGTATGGCATTTCATCTTTCATTCCTCAACTTTCAATCTTACTTAATCCTGAGCAAGTTGAGAAAACCAAATTCGATCTCCATCAGAATAGTTCCCATTTGAGCCGATACAAAGCTGCACACGAATGCTGCCAACGTTCGTCTGCAGATCATGTTTTGAAAGACTGTTGAGGACCTCCGTCATTCTTCCTTTCACATTTTCTACTGATAAAAAAATGGGTTACTTTGAGCACCAGCTTGATCTTCAGGAGCTAGTAGAAGTCACAGAGAGCAATGCAATGCGAATATAGTGGGTGCTCGAGCGCAGTGACGTAATTCGTTAAAACTGGCTCACAGGCAAATCGCTATAGGCTGGCGCATTGTCTTGATGCAAAATCCAACCGACGGCCATCATCTTTCACGCTTGTTCTGCCTTCCGAAAATCGTTTGTGGCATTTAAACATGCGTGCACGAGACAAGCGCTCATCACTGTAAGCCTCAGTCAATAATTGAAAAGTTTCCGTCGCAGATTTCTTCAGCTTCACAAGAAACTTGATGTTAACTCACTGTTCCGTTTGTACTGCACTGTTTTCGACCGAGCGTGGGCCTACGTCTCGTATTTCGACACGCGCCCTCTGGTGCTGACTAAAGCGATGGAGCTGAGCCTTGGCTTACAGTGACAGGTTAAAACATGCTTTGTAGCCACCTTTGTCTCTTCCCTTCCACTCTCGGTTCCCAAGTTACAGGGTCAGTCTCTTTATGTGTGTGTGTTGGACATCGTATTACACAGGTATAAAAAAACGATAACAAATATGGAATGAACAATTTTTATACAACCTCTTAACCAAACATTCAGCAATATATATGTATATAAATATATCGTCGAGTTATGTGATATTCTCACATATTAATTTACAGTTACACTGATACACAAATCACATACTAGAATTAATTCAGCCATTCTGTAAACACATGACAGGTGAACGTACAACGGATAATGAATGTAAGAGAAAACTAAATTTCTTTAAGGAGGAGTACAGCTAAGTGCTCCGAATGACTGACAACTCACTACGCACTAAGATGGACACCACAGGGGAACAGAAGTAAGGGTAGACCAAATGAGACATGGAGAAGAACAACAGAGAGGATGTTGAGCAATAGAGGGCTCACCTGGTCAAGAGCAGAAAAAAGGCAAAGGACAGGCAATTGTGGAAAACCCTTGCGGAAACCCCATGTGCCCTGGGCACTTAAGGTTCAGAGAGAGAGAGAGAGAGAGAGAGAGAGAGAGAGAGCTGTGCACTGAAAAGGCGGGAACAATAAACATTTGTTTATTAGTTACAGATGCTGATGTATATTCCAGAGGTGACCAGCAGAATAAGCTATTCATGTGCGTGTATATCCGATAGCATTGCCTATGTTTTGAGTTGGATAGCCACAACAATGGCCACATCAAGAGTGAGACATACTCAAATAGAATTTTATGAACTAATCGGCTTTACTGAATATGAATTTTTTTTGAGAGAGAGAGAGAGAAAATTATGAGATTTGCTGATTTGCAGTCTGAGCTGTCTGTGCTAATTTTTAGTCTGAGCTGTTTGTGGTAATCTGTAGTCTGAGCTGTTTGTGGTAATCTGTAGTCTGAGCTGTTTGTGGTAATCTGTAGTCTGAGCTGTTTGTGGTAATTTGTAGTCTGAGCTGTTTGTGGTAATCTGTAGTCTGAGCTGTTTGTGGTAATCTGTAGTCTGAGCTGTTTGTGGTAATCTGTAGTCTGAGCTGTTTGTGGTAATCTGTAGTCTGAGCTGTTTGTGGTAATCTGTAGTCTGAGCTGTTTGTGGTAATCTGTAGTCTGAGCTGTTTGTGCTAATCTGTAGTCTGAGCTAGATGCTTGCTAGTAGCAAAATGTACCCTCGTTTTTAAAGCGAATAAACTCTTTTTGTATTTGACATTTACCAGCCATTCCAGGCTGTGGAGAAGTGTGTTGGTATGTATTATATTTAGGATAACTTCCCTGCTTTTTAAACGATTTTCTGCTTAATTTTAGCTACCTGGTAAACTTTCATGCTATGAGTTTTTCGAGACCTATATATGGAAGTTCTAGGCTAGGCTTTGGTCAATATTGACGTCAGAAGTATTACAAGAGTTTACAATGTGTCTTATTGTGATGAGCATGGATTTTTTTTGGGTGTTCAATGGAGCAATAAAAATGAAATGTTGGTAAACATCGAAAGAACAACCTATGTTCGTCACAGTAAAGACAGAAGTTGTAAACTCGCCAAAAACAACTCCTCACGGATAAAAAATGCTGGTGAATATAATACGGCACCTGATGATGATGATGATGATACTATTTATTTCAACCTGAAGTTATTCTGTATTAATGAAATCATGATCACCGATGTCAACTGTGAAGTCGACGTTGTGAAAAGACCACATGAAAAGTGATTAAGATGTAATGGAAGATCATTGATAGAGATAGCAAACAGAAGAGGACCGAGAATAGAGCCTTGTTGATCACCATAATTTACTATAGATGAATCCTATATAGTTTTTTTAACAAAAAGTTTCTACATAATGTCTATTAAGAGAATTACAATACTCTTTGTTAGGTTAGTGTGTAGTCTATACATTTTTTTCACGTCCATAATAAATCATGACAAAAGGTGGAAAGCAGGAAGAGTTGTATCTAGCTACATCATGGACATCTATCGTCATCATCATCATCATCATCGTCATCGTCATTCATCATCTTCACCATCGCTCAGTAAACCAGCAGGCCACTTTGTTCTCATATCATTTGGAACAAAAGAAAAGAACAGTCTTTAGTGTGTGACAGCTACTGTCAGGTTTGAGGAAATGCCAGTCAAGTCCCAGCAGAATTAGTTTGCCTCTTCAGTATGTTCATGTCCGAAATGAATTTTGTCTGGATGACATCTCATTACAACATATGTGGTCACGAAAAAAAGGCTAATAAAATGGACAAACAATGGTAACAATACCACTACAATGACACCGGGATATCTATTATCTCATCTCTAGAAATGATCAACTCATATTTCCGCAGAACGCCAAGCAAAACTTAATCAAAGCCTGATACTATTTAAACAATACATCATTCATTATTAAAACAAACAGGAGCAAAATGGCGAAAAGAAGCTCACGGTTCACCTGAAAGATACGACAATCTATTTGGTTAACTTAACACAAGAAAAAGAGAACGTGATCACAACAGAGAGAAGCTCATTCAACAAACTAAAGATTAATTCATCCGACATAAGCGTGTACATATTCCTGTATGTATGGATCTGTTGCCACGCTATAAATAATAGCTCAGCAATTTTCACTATGTGACGTTTAACGGCACGGGAAGGATATAAGATACAAGAATTTTCACAAGAATCTTTAACATCAAAGAAGGAATGAACACAGAAACGTGTGACCGTCTCCCAAAGAGTCCTAGACAGGATTTACGGGATTTTCTGAATATCTTAGTCCGATAATCGTTTTCTTTAAATATATTCCAACTAACCATGAAGTAAGAAGCATTCCAACACAAACAAACAAAAAAGGCAACCGCTTTTTATCTGTTAAGCGTATCGTAAGCACCTGAAAAGTTCAACTGATTTCGGTTTGTTTGACGTCATCAAACCCTGCTGAGAGATTGTTTGAAGTCTCAGTCTGTTAAGCATTTCCTGCGTGCCCATTTTATACATCATGTTCTCCTCGGTTAAATTTAACATAATGTTTTTTTGGAGGGGGGGGGACACATTATTTCATAGCCGAATCTCTGTTACAGTGATGTTTAGAGACAGTATTACTTCATGTCTATCACAGTGATGTTTAGAGACAGTATTACTTCATGTCTGCCACAGTAATATTTAGAGACAGTGTTACTTCATGTCTGTCACAGTGATGTTTAGAGACAGTATTACTTCATGTCTGTCACAGTGATGTTTAGAGACAGTATTACTTCATGTCTGCCACACTTGGAGAATAAATTAGCATAAACAACAACAGACGCCGTTCACGTGTGGCATGTGTGGCATGTGTGCATGTGTCGAGGCTGTGGTTATCTTAGAAGATTCAGCTCTTTATTGGAGAGTCTGACAAAAAAAAGTAAAGAAGTTTTCGGGGACGTCAATGAGCAGAAAACTAACTGAAACAGTAAGTAGAAGGTAATCGCATTTGTTTGTATATGTCAAGATAAGACAGGCTTTAATGAATCTGTCAGTCACTGGAAAACTCCAGGCAAAAAAGAAACACAGAAAAGAGGATGACAGTGAAAGAAGAACACATAAAGAAGGTGGCCAAGAGAGTGGGAATCAAACAAAACCGCTCCGATTATAAATATCGAAAGATAACAACACTGATTATAAATATCAAAAGATAACAACACTGATTATAAATATCAAAAGATAACAACACTGATTATAAATATCAAAAGATAACAACACTGATTATAAATTATCAAAAGATAACAACACTGATTATAAATTATCAAAAGATAACAACACTGATTATAAATATCAAAAGATAACAACACTGATTATAAATATCAAAAGATAACAGCACTGATTATAAATTATCAAAAGATAACAACACTGATTTTAAATATTAAAAGACAACCGTTCTGAGTAAAACTATCACAAGAAAAAAAAAATACAGACATGTTATAATATATCGTTACGAAAGCTGATGAATGTTTGAATTTATCTAGATTTTTAAAAGTAATCAGATAAACTCAGGCGAATCTTGAAATTTCCGAGTTTTATGATTAAACATTAACATAAAAACAATTCAGAAAATCATCACATCTTTTAAGATGACTAGAGACAGTTACAGTATCTCACTCACATTTCTCTGAATCCCGTTTACTATTCAGTATTCTTTGTAATGTGTTTTTATTTTTTAGAAACCCAAATTTCCAAATGCCTGTGGTTATTTATATATTCCTACAGAAGTTGAATATTACCCAGTACCACTTTCATGACTTCTGCTCATGCAGAATATTCAGCCATAAAGGTTCGGTACCCAGATCTCTTGAACCTAGATATTGCCGTGGTCACTCTCTCTGTAGCTGTAATCAGAGACTGATCCTCGCTCTCCGGGAATTCCCATACATGCTCCGCCTTCTGTTCCAACATCTGCTGAAGTGTTAGTCAGCTGATGGAGCCAGTCACGCACTGATTGTGGGTAACACGCTAAATCACTTCGTTTGGAAAAACGTCCACTTTCCCTCTTCTCCCCCAATTCGATCATCTTCCTGATATGATTGTCGTCATTCAACGCTATGTCGTCCTCCAAGGGTAGCCTAGCCAAGGTGGCTCTTGCAGTCTCCTCCTTGTCCATTTTAAGGGCCCCCTGAACTGATGCAAAGCCGCCAGCTCGTCCGCTTTCTCACTGCCTTTGACTCCCGCTTGACCCGGGCAGTAGATCCACGTCAAACTGGATAACCGAGAACCCTCTAGAAGGTGGACCCACGTAGGGAAGAAATGTCTCCCGATTCTCCGTAACTTGTTTTGGGAGTCAGTTACAATGAAGCCACGTGAGTTGTCCTGCTCCACCAACCAGAAAATTGCTCCTGATGCAGCCTGCACATCTATTCTCATGCTGGAAGTGGTAGTTACACAGGCTTCTGATATACTCGCAACCGGTTTACCGTTACTGTAGACAATATAGGCTCATCCACTTTTTAGGCTTCGTGCCACTGACCTGTCTGTGAAGATCACAGGGTCACGTGGTTTAGAGTGACGCTGAATCTGTTCCTGCACCTGGGGCTTCTGTTTTACCCTGAGCCCAGTCTTGGCGTTCACAGCCAGGCTGGGTCACTGAGATAGATGACCTCAGAGAGGGAGACTTATTATGACCTTTCCTTTGAAGAGAATGTTTATATACATATGTGTGTGTGTATATATAAATTACTAAACCTGATAGATAGCCGAGCCAAGAGTGACAAAAAAAAGTGCCGAGAGTGGAACTGGGCACTAAGAAATGTTAGATGAAAATGAGACTTTAATATTCTATTCCTGCTAGTAGGTGAGCACACAAAACTAGCTTGTGATAGCAACATCCATCCATGATAAAGCTCAGCTTTACAACACCGTATCAATACACGCTTGGAACAGTATTACGTCCGAGCTGTAGGTACGAAACTTGCGAGCACATTCTTCCTGTAGACTTTACTGAACAACTCGCTACTTAACAAATATCTAGGGAAACAGCCACTGAAAACACTTAATATTTGAATGCAATGCAAAACAGAATAGATTCTATTTTACACACGTGAATGCCAGTTTATGAAATTAAAAGCAGGACGTCGAGTAAAATAGTAATCACTTTAAACTGAGACTACATTTCACTAACAGCCGACGAGAATCTCTGATATTGTAACTCTAAAAATAAAAAAAAAACAAGGAAATGATGGAAATTTTAAAACATAATAAATACGTATTACTTGCATGTAACTAGGTAAAAAGAATCATTATAAACTGCATGAAGTTTGAACAGCTAAACATAAAAGAATGAAAAATAAACTCTTCTAAATAATCTTGCCTTTCTGCCTAGGATCTGGTAAGTGTTAAATGATGCATGACAGAACGCCTGAAGTTTGGAAACAGATTCAATACAGGACGCAGGTGAAATATCTGCATAGAGTATTCCTCTTTTACAGACTGAGGGAGAGTTGGAAAAAAACAAATACAAAAGTGTCAAACATCCCTCACTCTGTAGACGAGGAAAACTATGCAGATGTGTCTTAAAAATATAAAAACAGTGAACAAAAGGAGATTTGGTGAACACATCTTATTGAAGTGCAGATGTTTCTAGAAGAAAAGGAGAAAAAAATTGAAGAAAAAAAAATGTAGCATTTCCATACAAATGTTCCTACTCTTAAATTAAGGGGGGGGGGGGGGGTGTCCATGGATAAACTCGTAATTTTCCTGCTTCGTGGATTCCTGCTTATTTTATTTGATCTTATTTTATTTATATGTACAGTCGACAGTATATTAATATTTCAGTGAATTGTCTGTATCATAATCTAAGACCAGAGAATTGTTTATATCATAATCTAAAGTCAATGAATTGTTGATATCATAATTCAATTTTTTAAAAAAGATGAATGATCGTTTTAGTTAGAAAAGATGTATATTTTTCTGCGGATCTGATTATAAACGATGTTTATTTATTAAAATAAGCATTTCTCCTGAAACCCTCTTATGAAACCAGGAAAATGAAACGTTGTGGACCAGAGAGTCTGCTCTTCTGTTCGGTGAAAGTGATATAAGTGTCGGCAGATGCTGATAGTTTATCTTTCATTGCTTCCTTCAGTTTCTGGGCGCAAGAAGATGAGACAGTGCTCTGCCCAATGAGCTGCAAGGCAAGATTCTCAATAATCTCAACAACATGGAGCTAACTACGTTCAACAGGTTGTCGAGATTTAGTCTGCTGCTAGAGAAAGCTGGGAGCAAGTTATAGTGTTTTACCCTCTCTGGTCCACCAATCACTGCAGGCACCTCCGCTCCACTATCTAATTTCGAGGATAAATAAAAAGGATGAAAAAGGGGGCAGAGATAATAATTAGGCCATTAATCATTCCCTATTTATGTGTCAGTGTTAACCACATAACGCCTGGGTACGGAGTGTTACGGGAAGCGGGTGACGTGTTTGTGAAAGAGTGAACTGAGTTCGTGCAGAAATTGTGGGGATGATTCAAAATATGACACGTCATCATCAACCATTAGTAGAAATGTCACTTCTTCTGGCACGGTCATGTTGCACAGATTATGTGTGTATAATGAGCAATGTACGTTAATCATTAGAATCCTTTTTTTTTCAAGGTAAAGACTTACAGTAAAGTCTAGTTTATTTGCAGTTTCATTTGTCAGTTTTTGTTCACGGTTCAAGTAATTTTATTAACTTTCTCGTATTCTTACTGAAAGTTTTAAAACATTAAAGATAATTTCATTCATCAACCAATAATTAAAGTGCAAAATGTTTGTGTAAAAGAATTTCTAGTTTGACACGAGCCACTCAAGTTTAAAACACACACACACACACGAGAGAGAGAAAAGGGTTAATGGACCTTGAAATTTGGTCACTGGAGCAGGCAGTTTGGTTAAATTAGGCGCCTGTGACAGCCTCATCAATTTCTTTACATCATTTGCCTCGATGAACAATTTTATCATCACATTAGCACCGATAATAATATTTGTAGTACTTAAAACGCACTGTAAATTATTTGTAAAATAAGGATCTCAATTAACTGTGAAGATAGCATTGTTTAGTTATTGTTCACGTTCTCATTAAGCCTTTGCATTAATTTCATGCCTCTCTCTCTTTCTCTGTCTCTCTCTCTCTCTCTCTCTCTCTCTCTCTCTCTCTCTCGCTCACTCTCCTTTTTCTATAAATTTGTCATCGGTGGCTGAGTTTATGTAACTATCTCCAGCACGGGACATACATGAACTAACCTGTGCAGTAGCTAGCACTTAGAGGTCAGAATGTGGTATGATATAAGTGAAGGAGACTAGAAGTGATTGCCTACTACTATTACTACTACAGCTACTATTGCTGCTGCTGATGCTATTGCTACGATCACCGCTGCTGCTACTACTACTACTATTACTACTATTACTTACTACCATTACTACTACTACAACTAACTACTACTGCACCTACTACTCATAATGATGATAATGGTGCTCCTGGTAGTGAAGCTACTACTACTATTAACTGCTACTACTACTACTACTACTACTACTACTACTACTACTACTACTACTACTACTACTACTACTACTACGATTTGCTTGCATTTTACTGCTAATATTATTGCTATTTCTATTATCATACCTCTGCTACCACTACTCAGTCGGTCAGTAATTTTCAAGTCCCTTGCGAAACTTTGCTTCCCTAAAAGCACTCCTGTAGGCCCCTCCGTTGTAACAAGATCCCCTGCTGCTGATGCGCCCATTCGCAGATCATCAACGATGTCTTGCAGCCATCTTCACCTTGGTCTTCCTCTCTTTATTTTTCCTATTATGTACCCTTCCAAGATGGTCTTCTCTAAACTATCATGACGTTTAATATGTCCAAAATATTTAAGTTTTCTCTCTTTAATCCTCTTTACTAGCCAGCCTTCTTCAATACTGAGTTCTTGTAGTATGGATATATTTATTCTTTTTTGTGTCCATGATATTTGAAGAACTCTTCTGTAGCATTTACATTCAAAGGCATTTATATGTCAATCTTTTTCCTGATAACCCATGAGACAGGTTGTTGTTTGCTCATCTGTCTTATCTCTGTGTTGTTCCTAAATTCGTTCCACTTTATACTGAGCATTTTCCTTAAGCATTAGTTCTAATTTCTTGTCTCTTTCTTTAGTTGTTTTCCAGCTTTCAAATAATGAATGTGGATATTACATTTCAATTTAATAATCTTAACTTGGTACGATATCACCCAGCATGCTTTGAAACCAGCCCGGAATCATTTCAGTGGCCCCAACCACCGAGGCAAATCTGATTTTATGGTAACAGTCATCAAACAATGTCGCGCAGATGACACAAGCCGTCTAGCTCTTGAAAACCGCTACATTCAGGAATATGAAACGCTGGAACCACACGGTTTGAACTCGATATTCAGCTACATATAACATTTTCCTCTTCCACAATCATAATCCCTCTCCACTAAGCTACATTCTTGTTACAAATAGTTCAGAACCTCCTTACATCATCGCATTATAACCCCTCTACCCCGACCATAAACATTATTTCACTTTCTCCTGGCTAGGTTACCATTGTATCACACTCTCTCTCTCCCCTCAACAGTTTCCCCACCCACCACCCTCAGTTACGATCCACCTATCACACACCACAATTTAAACATTCTCTACACTCCACCATGCGCATTTCTGTACATTTCTGAAAGAGCATATTTTGAACGGGCGCATTTCTAAACGAGCGTCGGAAAAGCTACATATTCTTTCAAGTTATAGCTAAGTGCTCTATTCATTTTATATATTTATTTTTTAATATAGGATTCATGTGTATCCATACTTTATCTAATCTCTTTAATTCTTCGTCCTGTGGTGTATTTGTGTGATTAAGGCTCACGCCGAAATGTCACAACTTTGTAGTCGTTAAGTAATGAACCTGCTCCTACTTTTTTTCCTAGTTTATACATTCTGGTATCACAGCCTTACTGCATTGCTACGTGTGTAGTTGTATACTTATACACTAATTATTGTGTTACTTGGTTTTTGTGCTCATAAATTTTGAATACCACATGTTATCGAGATTCTTGAAGGTCAGTGCTGCTTTTGCAATACGATTTCTAACTTCCTTTCTGGTGTCACCATCCTGATCTATGTAGCTGCTGAGATATACTTAATGGTTTAATTCTTCAACAGCTGATCCTTCTACTTTTATTTTTCCTTCATAGTTAATGAGAAATTTCGTGATTTTTTGTTTTATCCTTGTTAATTTAGAGTCCCATCTGTGCTAGCCATTGAAGACAGGGCATTAAAGGGGAAAACCCTCGGGGACAAGTACAGACGTACCAGCAGGGCACTACTGAACTAGTACGAGTATTGGTGTATTAGTGTGACGTATTACTGTATTAATGTATTAGTGTGACGTATTAGTGTATTACTGTGATGTATTAGTGTATTACTGTGACGTATTAATGTATTAGTGTAATGTGTCCAAATCATCAAGAGATGGAGTTTTGTGGAGTTTAACTGTACCTTGGTAGACTTACATGTTGTTGTTGAATGCAAGAGTTGGTAACACTACTCTATCAAAAAGGCAATTTTGTCACTATGGTACACCCTGAGTGACACAACAACAATGAAAGATTCACAACTGCTACAATGAAAAACGACAGTGTCACGTATGAAAATTTTGACAGGACTTCCCACTCACTCGACAGGACTAACAGCTATAAACTCCGTGAAAGTAATAATAGTCCAACATAAGGATACACATAAAACATTTATTGAATTAAGAAATGAACGATGAAAAATGGAGATGAGAAAAGAGGATGAGCTGCCAACATGGCAGGTTGAATCAACAAATATTACAAGAACTTCCCGGCCGCGTAGTCAGTGCCATGGGGAAGAAATTTCTGACTAGTAACTTCTATAAACAACTACTTACAAATTAGTAAATTTCCAAAAAAAAAAATATCCAGAACACACATATCTTCCAAAAGTTGGAAGCCAAAACAACACAATTCTGTCATGATAAGGACAACACTACTAAACAGCTTACATCTCACTAACAAAGAAAACTTCTCCTAAAGGACAATATGTTGAAACTGAGTCTACTACATCACTGAAAATGAGTCTACTACATCACTGAAACTCTACTACATCACCGAAGCTGAATCTACTACATCACTGAAACTCTACTACATCACAGAAGCTGAGTCTACTACATTACTGAAACTCTACTACATCACTGAAACTGAGTCTAATACATCACTGAAACTCTACTACATCACTGAAACTGACTACTTGCAAACTTCCCTATTGAAAAACATGACTACTGAGCAGAATTACTACAAAAACCCCCTTAATAAAACTTACTCAAGCTTAAATATCCCATACTAAATATTCCCATGATTCCCGAATATTCCATCACGACGAAAAGCCCACTCCATGTCAATAATCATATTTTTCTAAACTTTGGTTTCTTAAACAAAGAATTTCCTAAAAAAAAACTAAGTCTCTATTACTAAATTTAAATAAATACCAAATTTGACACTTAGACGCTCTTTTCTAACTAAGCTCAGATATCCCGTGCAAATTCATGCTACCTGTCAAAGTTACCCGAGCTGACTAACTTTTTCTCGTGGAACATGAGATGACTCATTCTAAAAAATCGATATCATAACAAGGGACATAATCAACTACCAATTACAGTTATTACCTCCATTAGACTAACCTAACAATATACTATCACAGTATCTGTTTTTACTTGCATTGATTTCGCATTGTCACTGAAAAGAGTTATGTCATCTGCAAAATCAAGATCTTCCAGTTACGTCTCATGTACCAAATCAATGCCTGTTTTATCCGTGCAGCATTTTTTCATTATGAAGTCTATGACAATTCCAAAAAGCAAAGGAGATAATATACATCCTTGTTTCACGCCCGTTTCAATCTGGAACCATTCACTCATTCCTTCTTCTGTGTTAACTGCACAAACATATCCATTGTTGAGGTCTCTAATGATGTCGACAGTCTTAGATGGTATTCTACATATTCTTAAAATTCTCCACAATGAATCTCTGGGTATGCTATCAAATGCCTTTTTAAAGTCTATGAAGTTCAGGATTAATGATTTCTGTTTTTCAATATGTTCTTCAAGTATTATTCTTAGAGTAAAGATCTGGTCGAGACAGCTTCTCCCTTTTCGAAATCCTCCTTGTTCTTCTCTCATTGCAGTATCCACTTAATCTTGAATTCTATTCAGAATAACTTTGCAAAATACTTTTGACATAACTGATAGTAAGGTTGCTCCTCTCCAGTTATTGCAGTCGCTAAGGTTGCCTTTTTTCGGTATTTTAACAGTGATTCCTTTTTTCCATTTAGAAGGGATCTTTTCTTCTTTTCAGACTTTACTAAACATTCTCTGTAGTTGGTTCAAGTTGTCAATGTTAATAACTTTTAAAATTTCAGCTGTTTTTTTTTTTTCATCTTCACCTATACCTTTGTTATTAGCCATTATATTCACTGCTTTTTCAGTTTCATGCAATGTAGTTTAATCCAGGCTGACATCTAGTTGTGGGAATGGTAAGCCAACATCTAGGTCTATCAATTCTTTTGGGTGTGGTCGATTAAGTATTTCTTGGAAGTGTTTGGCCCATTTTTGCTTTTGGTCTTTACTTAGCGTGTCAGTTTTGCTAGAGATTGGTCTTTCTTTGGATACATTAGTACCTGTTAGCCTCTTTTGTATGTTATATAAAGTTTTCCTGTCGCCTGTTTTTTATTGCCTTCTCTGCTGCTTTCGCCATATTGTCCATGTATTCTCTTTTATACTTTCTAGCTGAACTTTTCACTTTATTGTCTAGTTTTTTTTTGTATGTTGCTTTTGCCAAATCTCTTCCAAGATCTGTCTTTACATTCAACATGGCTAATTTAGCTGCTCGTCTTTCATGTATGGATTTCTGTGTGTTATCTGATGTCCTCGTAATTATACTTGATATTTTGCATAATATTTCTGCCCGAATATACGATTAACTTACAGTTTTCCGCCAGTCTTTTCCCTGCTTCTGGCTATGGCATTTCACTGATGCCCAGAATGTATAAAATAGGAAAAAAGTAGGAGCAGCTTTATTACTTAACGATTACAAAGTTGTGACGTTTCGGCGTGAGCCTTAATCATACAAAAACATACAGGACGAAGAAACAGAGAGAGAAGATAACGTATAGATTCACATGAATACTAAAAAAAAATTTTTTTTTAAGTACAAGAGTAAAACTCTAGTACACAAACTACCCTCCTTTTTGAAAGATACCAACCACGCCTTAACAACTTTTGATACGATCACACTCTCTCAACACCACACCTATCACATCTTTCTCCTTGATGTCTGCTCCCTATACACTTCTATCCCCCATGAGGATGGACTTTTAGCACTCCGCTACTTTCTCGACAAAGACCCTCACCCCACAACTGACACTGACACCATAATCAGACTTACAGAGCTAGTACTAAACCTAAATTCTTTCGAATTCAACGGCGAATACTTCGAGCAAATCAGTGGTGTTGCCATTGGAACGAAAATGGGTCCCAATTATGCATGTCTATTTATGGGCTTTCTGGAAGTCAAATTATGGGAAACTTACACTGGCAGATTTCCAGAATTCTATAAAAGGTACATCGATGATGGCATTGGAATTACAAGTATGCCACATGAAGACCTTAAAAAAATTATTGAATTCGCTAATACACTCAATAACAACATAAAATTCACTTATGAAATCTCTGACAAGTCTGTTAATTTTTTAGACATTAAAATTTCTATTGGCACAAACAGGCTTGTCACCTCTGTATTTTACAAGCCCACCGATAGTCACACCTATTTGCTTTACACCTCTTCCCATCCTGAAGCCTGTAAGAACTCCATCCCATATTCCCAACTCCTCCGTCTTCGCCGCATATGTCAGGATAATTTGGACTTTATAGATCAGTCCAAGTTATTAGAATTTTTCCGTCATCGCCACTACCCAGAAAAGGTCCTTCGTAAAGCCTTCAACCGTATCCAACTAGTGAGCCGCAAAGAAGTATTCAGGAAAAAAGCCTGTTACTCCATCTGACAGAGTTAAGTTAGTACTGGCTTTCCACCCGCACGGTCAGATGGTTAAGAAAATTCTTTATCGTCATCTGCCGATAATCCAACTCGACTCCGACACTTGTGACATTTTCTCTGATTCACCCCTATTGGCATACAAACGTGAGCCAAACCTTAAAGCCACTTGAAGCAGAGCCTTACATACGTTGGCACCAGAAAATGTAACCGCCCCCGCTGCGTTACCTGCCCCGTAGTTTGGGAAACAAAAACAATCACCTTTCCCAAAACTATCCTCACTCTTCATGAGGGATTCACATGCGAGTCCCAAAATGTGATATATGTCATCGTTTGCAAAAGATGCAGGATAACATATATCGGTGAGACTGGCCTCAGATTAGGGGACCGCATGCAAAAACATCTGTACGACATCGCCCAGCATGCTTCGAAACCAGTCACAAATCATTTCAATGGCTCCAACCACAGAGGCAAATCTGATTTTCTGGTAACAGCCATTAAACAATGTCACGCAGATGACACAAGCCGCCTGGCACTTGAAAACCGCTGCATTCAAAATTATGAGACGCTGGAACCACATGGGTTAAACTCGCTGTTTAGTTACACGTAACATCATCTTCTTCAATCATTACAGTACCTCTCCACTAAATCCACCCCTTCTTACGTTTCAAACTTCCTCACAGCATCACTCTGCAACCCCGCTTACTTTTCAAACTTCCTCACAGTATCACTCTGCAACCCCGCTATTTTCTCTGCAACCCCTCTTCCTAAATCATCTGTTTCAATTTCTCCTAGCTAGGTCGGTATTGCGTCACTCTCTCTCCCCTCCCCGGTTCCCCATCCACCACCCCCAGTTACAACCCACTGACCACATGTGACAGGTCTCTATTTAAACAGTCTCCACGTTCTACTAAATCCATTCCTGACACACACCGCCGGACAAGCCACACCTTGCAATTTACAGCAAAGAGTGTATTCATGTGAATTTATACTTTATCTTCTCTCTCTATTTCTTCGTCCTGTATGTTTTTTGTATGATTAAGGCTCACGCCGAAACGTCACAACTTTGTAATCGTTAAGTAATAAAGCTGCTCCTACTTTTTTCCTATTTTATACATTCTGGTATCACAGCTTTACTGCAGTGCTTCGTGTATAGTTGTATACTTATACACTAATTATTGTGTTCACTGATGCTCAGGACGTCTAAGTGATATTTACCCATTTCTTGGATTACTTGAGCAGTTTTTATGGTGCGGCCATTGTTCTTACTTCCAGAATCCGATCTTTGTCACATATTTGGGACCGATGAATGTGCTCTTTCGGTTTAACTACTGTGCACTAAAATACCTTGATTCACTTAAAATGCCTTTCATGTCACTCGAGTATGCTGGCGTTAAAAAAAGTTCCACAAATGTTAAATGAAAGGAAATTTAACACTTTAATCTTGACTGAAGCCAGCTAACCATAAAACCCTATAATCATGAATACAAAAGTTCCAAATCCGGGACGTAGAGTGAAGGCTTTGTTCTCGGTCTTATATGACCTTAATACCTTGGCTAAAGATTTGATGGCGAATGTCTCCGTGACTGAGCGATGGAAGCTTGTTGCAGATTTAAAGCTTTCACATTACGCCAGTCAACAGAAAGAGATACAGCAAAGATATTATTGTCCATGTGATTCAGTTATCGTAATCTCTGTTCTCACTGATGGCTTTGTACTCAAAGACCATAAACGAACTCTTACTGATTAATCTGATCGACACGCATAGTTATTGTGTGCAGCATTATGCGTGTCGATCAGATTAATCAGTAAGAGTTCGTTTATGGTCTGAAAACAATGGAAGAAAGAAGACAGATCCTCCAGATGATAAAATTCTTGGAGTCGACCCGTCTCCTTGTGTGGGTGGCAGAGCGAAGAAGAACAAGAACAACAACAACAACAACAATAACAACAACAACAACAAGCTAACTAGGAACACCATTAGGATATAGATTAGGCTCTCTGCTAGCCAAGTTCCGCCAGATCTTTTATCTTCTCTAGCATTCCCGTCTCCTTCTCTTCCACCTTGTTTAACAAACTGCAGATATAATCTATTCGTGTAAACAATCAGCAGCTTTTCTCTACTAATATCCAACAAAGGCTAAGCTCTGAAAGCTCACGCACTCATAACCGAAATACTTAAACTGTCCTACACTGCAGGATCTGTGTTGTTATTATGCGCGTGTGCATATGGTTGCCAGGAGACAAATATGAAAACTTTACCCAGGGGTAATACACATGACAATATATGCTCTCTGTGCTCTGACAAAATAGATTAGATATGTTGATGCTGTCAGTGGGGTTTTGTTGCAGCTACACGATTATTGTTGCGGATGCTGAGAGAGCTGCACCATGGGACTGGGAAGATTTATTGTTGATGCTGCCATGTTTAGTTTTCTATGTCGCTTCTGGCTGGATAATCATGGCCTGTGTGAGGTTCATTCCTAAAAACCACCATTTCAGAATAGCCACAGAAACCGAAATCATAATTTCCAAAACTCCATAGTTACAATTCAGAGTATTGAGTTTATTTCTGGAGTAAAATGGGGGCATATTGAATCTTTCTTGTCCTGTTTCAAGCGCTTGTATTGATATTTTGTCGTTTTTATCTGAGTTTCGTTCATTTTAAGAACGAAACCAACTACAGGAATGGCACAGTTGTTAGATTACATACACAAAAGCTGGCCAAGACCCTGTTATATAGTGCCTCTGATGCGCTACGGTACAGGCTGATCATGTGCTACCTCGGGTACATGCTTCTTCTTCTTCTCCTTGGAACTGCGAGCTGATGCTCTTTGTAGCAGATGCGATGAAGATGTTGAGGAGCGGGTTACACCGGCTACTTTGTTCAGTCCTTGGGTGCAACTCAAAGCATGGACTGGACAATAGTTTCTTCAGCAGGCTCCACCGCCCTGGGGACTACGGCGATCTCTGCCCCGTTAGCCAGCTCAGGTGTGTTACTAGGGGAGGTAGTGGGTAGGTCTTGATCCGCTATGGTTCGCCAACCCTGATGTCAGCTGCTTTAGGCACCTGCCGCCGCTGCGCTGCTTACAGGTACACAGGTAAGAAAAAAACACTTTGCCAATAGTGAGGATCGAACCCATAACCCCTATATTAAAAAAAAAAATTTATATATTTTTGTTGACAACGTTAGTGGCATGGGGGTCAAAGGCTGCGGTCAAGGCTGTTGTCCCCATAATCGCAGGCCCCCCCCCCCCAAAAAAAAAAAATTAGGTTGATGTAGTCAGCACCAGCCCAGGATACTTTCCCTTGCTCTAGTCGACCCAGGTACCCATTTCTACAGCTGGGGGTGGGGAGGGGGGCGCCAGGGCCACCTCCAGTCACATTTGAACCACCAACCTCCGCGTCAGAGACGAGTGCACTGACCGTTGCGCCACTCATGAGCCCAATTTGAAAAAAAAAGAGGGGGGGGGGGTAAAACTCCCATGCCATTAAAGCATATTGGAGGTACGGTGTTAGGCCCGTATTTCCACAACCCTAGGCACGTGAAAGTCTGATGTGGTCAGCATCACGTCTGGCCGCTTTACCTTCCCAGATGTATCTGGTACTCATGTTTAGAGGCTGGGTGGACCCCGGACCCATTTTGGCGTCTACCAGGAAAAAAAAAACCCACTGCTGGGACTGTATCACTGGGTCATAATAAACCGAGCACCCAATTTACTAAAAATAAATAAATAAAAAGTGACCACAACCTTACAGTTAAGATAAGCTATGTGTGTGTGTACATAACTAAAAGTGCATACGTTTAAAAATTCGGTTGGTGCTTCTTCGTTAAACAGATTGTGAAATGAAGAAGGAGAAATAGCAAACATCTTTGTTAACAAGTTAAGTAAGGTAGAACCACTCGCCTCACAAGGGAGATACCCAAAGTCAGAACAATACGTCTTGCTGGAAATGATGATCTAGGTCAGTGCATGGACCGTGTTAGTTTGGTGAGCATAATGCCCTGTTATACAATAAAATTATATGTTCTGCCCCAGATATGTCGGATAAATTATTACATTGATTCCCCAAAGTGGAATCTGAAGAGTCACGGAAGGGCCCCTGTTGGAAGTGTAGAATATGCACAAAACTAGAAACAGAGCTAATGCGAACTGGTGGCGGACTGTAGGACGCTACAGATAATTGTCATTGACTTCAGCGGTCTGCAACCTGCAAAAGGTTGGGAATAATTGGATTAGAACATTAAGCTATTTAAGTCTCCGTTTTATCCAATCATCTGACAGTGACAAGATCTGAAAAGCTACCAGGTTAAAAAAAATTTACAGCCTTGGAAGTAGTTACACGAAGTCGTTAACTTTTATTATACTTACATGGGTGGCTTCTGTGGTTTTTGTTAACTTTTATTATACTTACACGGGTGGCTTCTGTGGTTTTTGTTAACTTTTATTATACTTACAAGAGTGGCTTCTGTTGGTTTTGTTAACTTTTATTATACTTACACGGGTGGCTTCTGTGGTTTTTGTTAACTTTTATTATACTTACACGGGTGGCTTCTGTGGTTTTTGTTAACTTCTATTATATTTACAAGAGTGGCTTCTGTGGTTTTTTTTCTGTCAGTTCGTTTGCAGGCACAAACAAAATGTGAAATTCTTTGCTTTTTCTTTTTCTTGCCATAGACTTTCTTGTCGGCTTCATTCAAGAATTTATCCTCTCCCAAATGAATCGTCAGTGATTTCTCTTGACCTACTTCCACTGTCTTCTGACTTTCTCTGACAGTGATTTATCTACAGAAGATTCTCTTGATCTACTTCCACTGTCTTCTGACTTTCTCTGTTGACAGTGATTTATCTACAGAAGCTATTCTTGACCTACTTCCACTGTCTTCTGACTTTCTCTGTTGACAGTGATTTATCTACAGAAGCTATTCTTGACCTACTTCCACTGTCTTCTGACTTTCTCTGTTGACAGTGATTTATCTACAGAAGATTCTCCTGACCTATTTCCACTAGTCATCACTAAGTCGCCACCACTTCCTATACACAAAACATGATCAAAAATTCTGCAACAAATGTTTAACCTGCTTCTGTTTCCCATACTGTCTTCCTCAGACTTTGAAATTCAGTCTCCATGTACCTATATGTGTAGCACTTACATGATGTATAACATCCATCATCAAACTTGCTACTTTTTGTAAATGTCCGAGTAATATACAGGTTACAACACAGAACATGATTCATGAAACCTCCGTGCTGGTACAAGAATGCTTCCTGAAATTACTGCACTGGTCCATGCATGCTTCATGAAACTGCAGTGCTATAACGAATATGATCAAAGAAATTACCATGCTTATACAATAACCTTGATTCATGAAATTACCATGCTTGTACAATAAGCTTGATTCATGAAATTACTGTGGTTGTAGGATAAGCTTGTGAATAAACAATCTGAGGGTACAGACAGTTATCACTTGAGAAAACAGAGTATGGTGGAAGAAAGACTGTAAATTCTTATTGCGTGCAACAAACGAATGACCGTCAGCTGTTCATGAATTTTTTTTTGGAATGAATATAAAAAAATTTAAATATAAATAAATAAAAGCCTAGAATCACTCATAAAACTGTAAAACTGGATGAAGAATTAAAAAACAACAATTCTCAGAGAAGTTTTAAAACATCAAAATTAAATTCTAAGCTACAAAGAAAAAAGAGAAAATTCTCTGAATATGCCACAGAGAACAGAATTACTGAACTTGTTTATTACTAAAACAAACTCAAGTCAAGGAGGAAGATGGTGAAAAGTAACTGAACACATGCTGACCTTGTGACATGAGACAAGAAAGACATTTAGTCTGGTAACAACTGCTGAAGAGAACGCAAAGTCTAGATGATTACTGAGCAAACCCTTATGTTGTGGTACCCCATGAATGAGTGAACTGACTGCAAGAGAATTAGTCTGAAAACTGATACTGACTACAACTGCAGGGGAATTAGTCTGAAAACTGATACTGTTGTCAGAGAACTAATCTGAAAACTGATACTGACTGCAGGGGAATTAGTCTGAAAACTGATACTGACTGCAGGAGAATTAGTCTGAAAACTGATACTGTTGTCAGAGAACTAATCTGAAAACTGATACTGACTGTAGGGGAATTAGTCTGAAAACTGATACTGTTGCCAGAGAATTAATCTGAAAACTGATACTGACTGTAGGGGAATTAGTCTGAAAACTGATACTGACTGCAGGAGAATTAGTCTGAAAACTGATACTGTTGCCAGAGAACTAATCTGAAAACTGATACTGACTGCAGGGGAATTAGTCTGAAAACTGATACTGACTGCAGGAGAATTAGTCTGAAAACTGATACTGTTGTCAGAGAACTAATCTGAAAACTGATACTGGCTGCAGGAGAATTAGTCTGAAAACTGATACTGTTGCCAGAGAACTAATCTGAAAACTGATACTGACTGCAGGAGAACTAGTCTGAAAACTGATACTGACTGCAGGAGAATTAGTCTGAAAACTGATACTGACTGCAGGCCAATGAAAGAGCAATGAAATATTACAGAGCACAAACGAAACCAAAGAAGAGAATAAAAAAATATACTCATATATTTTCTTTGTACACAAAGTCTATGACTTTGAATCTGAGCTTCAAGTGCTGTTTTCATAAACACATGAAAATATGTAGTTCTTTATATTTCTAACACACTGGTAACATATTATGACTGTAATACTGGACAAAATGTATAACAGAAACATATAGTGAGAAATGGAAAGGATAAAGTGAAGTTTAATCAGCATGTCCAGTAGTCTCGCGGCAAGAGCTACTCATACCACGGCACCTCTGCTCTAGAGGCCAGCCACATCCAATATACACCCATACTGGTGAAATATGCCTAAACCGGCTTAACCCTGGGGTGAAACTTGATGACTGCTCATGTCATGGTACCTCCGCTCTAGAGGTTGGTCACGTCCTAAATATGCCCATATTAGGATAATACGCCTAAACCGGCTTAACCCAGGGGTGAAACTTACTAGTGGCGAGGATTCGTCCTCCTGGACAAAAGCTTCATCCTGGTCACAACTAGGAAGGGTAGCGGCCACGACCACAAAATGCTGAAGTCAGAGACACTGGACCAATGCAGTCTAGATGGGCAACCACCTCTCACCTGACAGTGATATATGTGTATCCTAATCATGCTGAGGTTTTCAGGTGAGAAAGGCCAACGCTGGACTGGATGGGCAACCACCTCTCACCCGGCGGGGGTATACTGATATACAAAATACGTCGAGGTTTTCTGGTGAGAAAGTCCAACTCTAGACTAAACTAGTGCAACGAAAACCACAGTGTCACATGATGCCGCTTCTGTGACCCACCAAGAATGTGACTCAAGCCCCATGATGCTCTGAGCCTCCATCCTAAATGAGACCATTGTGAGAACCACAGAGTAAATTCAGTAGGATCACGGGTAAATCTTGGTGGTAGAAGCGAAGGAAGAAGAAGATATAGTGGGAAAAATATGCAAATTCTCGCAAACACACTACAAACAGGACAAAATGAATGGTGTAATGTAATAAAAAAAGATTTATTCCATAATCATGAAATTCTTTGCTCATAATCTCAAAGCAAAGTTCTGGCCATGAGATTAGTGCAAATATTTATTGTAGATGGAAAATATTTACTTATCAAAGCCCTTCCATGCATTTAATTATCCCAACTACACCATTTAGCCAAGAAATTGACAGAATTCATTTAAAAAAAAAAAACAAAACAAAAACATCTCTTGCAAACAACAAAGTTCAGACAAGAATAAAACCTACACCAACTTGGCAACCTTAAACAGCCCATGAAACTGTACCCAACAAAGCACGCTAAACTTTCCTCACTCCCAATGATTATATGGGTACTGTGTTACCGCACGTGTGTTGTATTTGACCTGTCTGCACACTAGATAAGTGATGTGGTCCATATCACATCATTTTTCTCAGTTCTGAGACAAGCCAGGTACCAATTTTTACTGCTGGATTGACTGCTGTACCTTGTGCTTGGAATGGAAGATGAGTGCACCAACCAGTTTCATTACTCACATGCTTGTAGTAGTCTTCGAAACACCTCTTTTAACTTTTAGTGTTCTTGTAGTCTTTCTAACCCACTGTAACACTCACACTGCTATAAGGCAAGCAAGGATTGGCAGTCAGTCATCAGGTGTCCACATCTTTCAACTGTCCACCAACAACTTTATGCTGACATACAACTCCAGGATACCTTCCAACCTCCTCTGTTTGCCTTTTAATGCATTTATGCTGTCTTATAACACTGTCTTCTAACACCAAGCTGTTTTCTAACATCTTCAGTCCTGTCTTATAACACTGTTTTCTAACACCAAGCCGTTTTCTAACATCTTCAGTCCTGTCTTATAACACTGTTTTCTAACACCAAGCTGTTTTCTAACATCTTCAGTCCTGTCTTATAACACTGTTTTCTAACACCAAGCTGTTTTCTAACATCTTCAGTCCTGTCTTATAACACTGTTTTCTAACACCAAGCTGTTTTCTAACATCTTCAGTCCTGTCTTATAACACTGTCTTCTAACACCAAGCTGTTTTCTAACATCTTCAGTCCTGTTTTATAACACTGTCTTCTAACACCAAGCTGTTTTCTAACATTTTCAGTCCTGTCTTATAACATCTTTCACCTGGAAAACATATTATGATTACATTAAAATTAATACATAATTAATGCAGATATAAAATTATGTCTCCTGATAATGAAAACAATGCCATTATATGTACTAATATAAAATGTATGATCATGCTGGCTACAAAATGTTTGTGAAAAACAGTCAAGCAGGAGTCCATGTACACAAGAGACAACACTATTTCAGCAACAAATATTAATGCAATAACCCAGCTTCTGGCATAAGACCATTATAACAAAATAAAAAAAAAAACACACAACAAAGGGAAAAAATCTAGTGATTCAGGAAGGGCAGGCCATCAGCACTCATCTCCCTTGACAGGCTAGTCTGGTATAAGAGATTATAATTTTAGTCTGCTTTTTTTTCTTTTTAAGCCAAAAAAAAAGGAAAGGTGGGTGGGTGGGTAGGTAGGGAGTGGGAGGCACACTAACAAAAACAATCATCTAATACTGAACTATAAGAAGATGTAAAACTTGCTTTCACTTTTAGACAATGTCAACCTGTAGTGTTGGATGGTTGAGACGCAAAGGTCAGTTAAGATTTTACGAAAAAAAATGATTAAATTTCTTTACTAGTTAACAAAGCGAAAGAAAGAAAGAAAGAAAGATATACATTTTTGATTCAGTTACTAGTATTTACAAAAAAAAAAAAAAAAAGGAAAATCCTACAGTTACTTAAGTGTCAAGCAATCAGGCAAGCAAACACTTACAGACTGATAAATACAAGAGAATATTACAGAGGCAAACAAACAAAAAAAAAAGACTACGGTTAATAATTCTATTACAGCTCACCCTTACAAATGGTCAATTCTGTAAGCAATGGGCTTAATTAAGCTGAAGCTATGTGCACACTACAGCTTGTGGGGTAATACTATACTGCAAAGCTGGCTATACAACTTTACATGTTATTACTGATGGGGTTACACTATGGTTTTTAAGCTTAAAATTCAACATTACAAACTACAGCTGAGTCCTATACTACAATTTTAATAAGAAAATCCAACATTCAGTCAGTCATTTGCATCTCTCGTGCGGAACTTTGCCTCCCGTTAAGCTCTCCTGTAGGCCTTTCAGATGTAAGCAAGATGCCCTGCCGCTGATGCATCCATTTGCAGATAATCAACGATGTCTTGCAGCCATCTTCACCTTGGCCTTCTTCTCTTTCTTTTTCCCATTATGTACCCTTCCAAGATGGTCTTCTCTAGATTATCATGACGTGTAATGTGTTCAAAATATTTAAGTTTTCTCTGTTTAATCCTCTTTTCTAGCCAGCCTTCTTCAATATTGAGTTCTTGTAGTATGGATATATTTGTTCTTTTTTGTGTCCATGACACTTGAAGAACTCTTCTGTAGCATTTACATTTAAAGGCATTTATGTGTTTCTCAGCTGTTTTGTCATTACAAACTACAGGTGAAAGTAAGGCAAAGGTAACTCTGTTATGTCAGGGAGGCATATCAGAGGTATGGTGTTAGTGCCCTTATTTTGCTTTACCTATGGGCATACTAGAGGGTGATATGGTCAGCACCACACCCATATATATATATATTCCAAAAATAACTTTCTTGTTCTTCTATTTTCTGCCAAATGTTGGGTTCATCTAATCTCAGCTTCTATCAAAGTAACAGTTCCTTCTTCTCTTATTTTTTTCTACAAAAATGCTAATTCTTTATTTCTCTTTTATATGTCATTAAAAATGCAAAACTCATCCTTTCTTTCCATTATCTGTAAATAAAACACCAATTCTTCTTTATCTATCATACATGTTAAAAAAATGTACATTTTAATGATGTGATATGTACACATTCTACTACTATGAATGGATAACATAATCTGGTGATAGTACACACAATTACAGCATTATATTTTTAAAAAACCTCTCTCAAGTAATCATATGTGTTAAATCTACAATGGAAGATTGGAAACACAAAGGCAAATAAGATGAAATAATGGAAGTGAAGAAAGCAGAGAAAATGATTTCTGTTTCAGTATGTGGGATTGTGATGTGAAATATCTAAAAAAAAAAAAAAAAGTAAACAATCGGGCAGTAACTGGCACATTATGTTCATACATAGCCTGGAAGTGCATGGAACAAGAAATTCTGTCCAGCAAGTGACAGCAGCAATAAAAGAACCACTTACTCGGGCTCATCTAGGTCAAGGGTAGCAAATGTCTCTGAGGGCACGTGCCAAAACTGACTCATTTTTATGAAAGAACTTCCCTAAAGCTCATGTGATTAAACTTTTCAACTTCAACACATATTCTGAAGTAAAGTTTTTCAGGTTTTGCCACGGCCAGAAAATGCATGTGTGTGTCATTTGGGCACCCATAGCATGGCTTCATCACACTTGGTCTACAGATGCCTGCTTAAAGGATGGCCAATCAGCTAGAGACTGCCAGGATGCTGTCTCATCTACTCTCGCTGTTACAGTTACAGGAAGCTGTCTCATCTACTCTTGTTGTTACAGTCACAGGAAGCTGTCTCATCTACTCTTGTTGTTACAGTTACAGGAAGCTGTCTCATCTACTCTTGTTGTTACAGTTACAGGAAGCTGTCTCATCTACTCTTGCTGTTACAGTTACAGGAAGCTGTCTCATCTACTCTTGCTGTTACAGTTACAGGAAGCTGTCTCATCTACTCTTGTTGCTACAGTTACAGGATGCTATATCCCTCTGACACAGAAACACCTGGTGAAGGAGTCTTGAAGCAGAGATCAAAAAGATGGACTACACCTTGAGACAGTTAGAAGAAACAACCCAGAGCAGAAATAAACAAAGAGCCCTTGTTGATGGCCTATGCCCCAGATAGGGATAAAGAAGGTGAAGAGGATATTTCTTTGGCCTGGCTATTGCTTGGTGTAGTTATCTTCTGGTATCCAGCCCAGTCCCTCATGAAAGAAAAACAGTAAACAATCTCCACCTGACACAATGCCTGTCTCACTTTCATCCTGCATTTGCTAAAGAGGACACAAAATTTACACCTTCACACAGATAAAAAAAAAAAAGAGCTTTTCAAATACAGACTCATGTGCTACACTCTAATTCTATTGGTCACTTCAAATATAGACTCACGTGCTACACTCTAATTCTATTGGTCACTACAGACTCCTTTCTCACAAAGAAATGTGCATATGGTCATTTTAACAGGCAATGTGACTGGACCACAACTCGGACATCACACAACAGTTTGCTGAGTACATCAAGGGCAACAAATATTTTCATTTTTCTGCTGAAATCTCTAGAACAACACTTGCACTGAAACTTCTCCGAGATGAATGAACAAGAATCTGATAAAAGTGATGGCTGCTTAAAAAAACAAAAACCAGAATTAAGATTACCTGTGCCTTACTGTGTCGTCTGTGTGCTCCCTACAGTTCCTTATAAACATTAACAGACTGACAGCCTCATGCGGAATATACTCTAATGTGCTGTGCTTTTCAGACAGTTATCTCTGTTTTCAGAGAAACTGGTTTATTTATTATCTTTGAGATCAAGAGATCATTTTGTGGGTCATGCTGTCTGACTCATCCTTTGGATCATGCCGTCTGACTCATCCTCTGCACTGCTCAATCTGCTTGGGTTTCATGAACAACATATACATAGTATCATCTAATTTTGTTTCCCCTCATATCCAAGGAGGCTACCTATCCAATATCCAAGAAGGCTACAAATCCAGTATCCAAGAAGGCTACATATCCAGTATCCAAGAAGGCTACATTATCTAATATCATTACCAAAGAAAGCATAATCAGTGATAACAATCAAGTCTCTTTTCTTGATGAACCCAGTGCCCTTAGTTCTGCAGACAGATACTCTACCCACTGAGCTAATCTTAAACATGGCTTGTTACTCAATAACGGCTTTAAACATGTGAAATGTGAACTCTACAACAAAACACTCTATCTTCTTTACATGCACAACACAACTAATATTCTTTCATAACAAACTTTTTAAAAAGTCCAGATTAAGTGTAACCTAGACAAAAAGTAATCAATGAGAATAATAAACAGCCATGACTGAGTGGTATTCCAAATACAAATATGTTCCCACTGGAGATATGTTCCCCCTAACAATATATTTCCACTAGAAATATGTTCCAACAATAAATATATTCTCACTAGAAATATATCCCCCTAACCATATATTTCCACTATAAATATGTTACCACTAGAAATATTTTACTATTAGCAATATATTCCCACTAGCATTATATTTTCATTAGAAATATATTCCCCATATTCCCACTATCAAAAGAGCTATCCATCTTTCACCACGAGCTTTCTTTCTGTCTGGATCAGAAAACATAAAATTATCATGTTTTTCTGTAATGATACCACAGCTATCTTATGTCATACCTTATTTGAAACTAGCACTACTCAAGTCAAATCATTTGTGGAACTAGTACTCATCATGTTAGACCTTCTGTGGAACTAGAACTCATTATGTCAGACTTGTAGAACTAGACTTCATCATGTCAGACCTTCTGTGAGACTAGTGCCATCATGCCAGACATTCTGTGGAACTAGCAACCATCATTTCAGAC
The DNA here is from genome assembly GCA_009760885.1 of Achatina immaculata. Lineage (NCBI taxonomy): Eukaryota > Metazoa > Mollusca > Gastropoda > Stylommatophora > Achatinidae > Lissachatina > Lissachatina immaculata. The sequence continues at coordinate 28,297,511 of CM019717.1, forward strand.
CTTCTCTGGAACTAGCACCCATCACTTCAGACCTTCTGTGGAACTAGCACCCATACTGTTTTTGGCTGTTTCTTATTATCATGGAGGACAGTTTCACAGCAGTACTAAATTTTGAATCAATACATACTAGATATGCTGCTAACAATAACTGAGATACAACTGTCTTACTTGGCAAAAATGGGGATTGGAAACTATAATACAGGATGACATATGTCCAGTTTTATTTCCATCTTATCTTATCTTATCTCCTTCCCGTGCCGTTAGACGTCACATAGGGCTCGCAAAGTAGTTCGCCAATTTTTCCTGTCTTCGGCGAGTCTTTCCATCTACATGTTAAAATAATTACAGTAATTGGTATATAATCTGGCTATCTTAAATAAATGGCTTGGCTTAATGTATGTCATATTTAGTTCAATGTTTTCTTTACTGCAGAAATCAAAGTAGCAAATGTGTATCTACTGATAACTTTCTAAGTTATGCTGGCCAATCATGAAAGTGACTTGCCAGATTGCTTACATTGCCTTTATCTTCATCATTTTCATCTTTGGTTGTTTTTTCTTAGACTCACGTCGATTTTCTCGGTCCTGAAAATAAAAAAATATTTTAAAATTATTAACATTCACCACACCTTTGTTAATTTTTTCTTTATAAATTAACAGAAAAGTAATTATTGTAATATAAATTAACTGAAAATTAATTACTGTAATACAACAAAATATACGTAGAAGGAACAGCTGTTGATGAAGTAAACCAATTTGCAATATCTTGGAAGTTATATAGACCAGGATGGTGACACCAGGAAGGAAGTTAGAACTGCAAAAGCAGCATTGTCCTTCAAAAAAACATATGGAATTCAAAAGTTATAAGCACAAAAACAAAGTTAATATTATTCAATTCAAATGTGATATCCACTCTCATTTATGCATGCAAAAGCTAGAAATCAACTGCAAAAACAGACAAGAAATTAGACTCTTTTGAAAACAAATGCCAAAGGAAAATACTTGGTATAAAGTGGAATGAATTTAAGAACAACACAGAGATAAGACAGATGAGCAAACAACAACCTGTCTCATGGGTGATCAGAAAAAGAAGATGGACACATGTAGGCCATGGTGTATAAACTAGGAAAAATGTAGCAACAGCTTTATTACTTAACGACTACAAAGTTGTGACGTATCGGCGTGAGCCTTAATTATACAAAAAACATACAGGACGAAGAAATAGAGAGAGGAGATAAAGTATAGACTCACTTAAATACTATTAAAAAGAAAAAAAAAATTAAAAAGAGTACTTAGCTGTAAATTGTAAGGTGTGGCTTGTCCGGCGGTGTGTGTCAGGAATGGATTTAGTAGAACGTGGATACTGTTTAAATGGAGACCTGTGATATGTGGTGGGTGGGTTGTAACTGGGGGTGGTGGATGGGGAACCAGGAAGGGGAGAGAGAGTGATACAATGTTGACCTAGCCAGGAGAAGTTGAAATAGATGATTAGGGAAGAGGGGTTTGCAAAGTGATGCTGTGGGGAGGTTTGACAAGTAAGAAGGGGCGGAGCTTAGTGGAGAGGTACTATAATGATTGAAGAGAATGTTAAGTGTAGCTGAACAGCGAGTTTAACCCATGTGGCTCCAGCGTCCCATAATTTTGAATGCAGCGGTTTGATATCAAACAATGTCACGCAGATGACACAAGCCACCTGGTGCATGAGAAGATGTCTACCTCAAGTTTACGAGCCCTCTCTGGGTCCTCCTCTGCCATGAGCTTCTCCTTCTCCGCCCTCTTCTTCTCCTCTCGCCGCTGCTGAGCCAGCTCCTGTCTCTGGGTGTGAGCAGCTTTCATGAACTGCTCCTCGGCTTTCTGTCGGTTCTTCTCTGTCTTTGATCTAGCCTAACAAAGAGAAGTGAACTTCATCAGTTAACAAAGACCTAAGGTTTTCTCTGTCTTTGATCTAGCCTAACAAAGAGAAGTGAATTTCATCAGTTAACTAAAACCTGAGTTTTTCTCTGTCTTTGATCTAGCCTAACAAAGAGAAGTGAACTTCACCAGTTAACTAAAACCTGAGTTTTTCTCTGTCTTTGATCTAGCCTAACAAAGAGAAGTGAACTTCACCAGTTAACTAAAACCTGAGTTTTTCTCTGTCTTTGATCTAGCCTAACAAAGAGAAGTGAACTTCACCAGTTAACTAAAACCTGAGTTTTTCTGTCTTTGATCTAGCCTAACAAAGAGAAGTGAACTTCATCAGTTAACTAAAACCTGAGTTTTTCTCTGTCTTTGATCTAGCCTAACAAAGAGAAGTGAACTTCATCAGTTACCTAAAACCTGAGTTTTTCTACCAAAATCACAAAACTTTCACTGGAACTTCTATGAGCTGATGGCAGGGATTGTGATTCTGATAAATGCAAAATGTGTGATGATGCAAACTCCTATGAACAAACTGAAGGTAAATCACATCACTCCTGACAGTTATAAATGATAAAGTTACATTCAGTATAATATCTAAGAAGAGTCAGATAACACATAAGAAATCACCACCACCTATTATGATACTGCTCCTAACAAATGAGTATTGCATTATGATAGACATAATACCCACGGTACACACTACATCAATTACATAAAAAAATGTGTCCTAATGCATGATGAAAAAGCTTACCTCTTTGCTGAGCTGAAAGCGTGTCACTTTGTCGATGAAGTAGAAGACTAACTGCATCAGGGGTTTTAGTGTCTCCATATCAGAAACACGAGTTTTGCCTTTCCCAGGGACTAGGGAGAAAACAGAAATGAACAGCCAGCAGTGCAGTTATTTCAAAATGAACAAAATCTAAACGTTTAAAGGATCACCATCACTGAACTCTATACACATCTGGAGCTGCTCCAGTTTTCTCCTTGAAAAGATTATCTCAGCACAGCTAGTACGTATGCTCTTTTCAGTGCCAGAAACTGTTATCAAACGGAGGCTGACGGGGCTGGAAGTGATGTATGTATGTGTGAGCATGCATGTATGTGTGAGCATGCATGTATGTGTGTGTGTGTATGTGTGAGCATGCATGTATGTGTTTATTTAGAATCTACTGCTTCAGTCTAAGATGCTGTGCCAATGTAGACCTTCCATCCCCACCCCATCATATTTGAAAACAAACTGCAGGAGCTCTTCACAGGTGGTAGCTGTATCAACTGTTCTTCAGGAATTTAAAAAACTGGTGAAGTTTCCCAAGAAAAAGCATAGATCTTTATCAACAAGAGCTAGAAGTTTTCAGAAAAAGAATGCTCAACAGCCTGGGTCAAATAAATTCTTGAAAATAAAACTTCATGAAGAAGTTTTATAAGTCAAAACTTATCCATAAGTTATGAAATGAATTGTTTTCATTATTTCATTCATTGTTTAGCATTTTCCTTCCTTCATTTACAGTATACTAATTTCCTATCCTCTCTCTTTATATGTTATTATTATCCCATGGTCCCCCGTGTGGTACCCGGGATCTGCAAAGAATAGGACCACTGTACCCTACCATGCATGATCGTAAAAGGCGACTAAGGAGGGTTCAGCATAGGGCCAGCAACCCTATCTGGTAAAAAACTATCAGACTGCTACAGAAACAGAAGCAAGGGAAAAAGCAAATGCAGGTGGAAGGAGAAATGCGTATCAGGAAACTGAGCCCATGAAGGTTGTGGATGAAAGCCAGCCACTGGAAGTCCCCAGCCCGACTGCAGACCTCCTGGAACCTAAACAAAAGATGCAAATAGGCAGCTGGAATGTAAGAACACTAAACCAGACTGGAAAACTAGCACAAACCATCAAGGAAATGCACAGATACAAACTAGACATACTAGGAATACAAGAAGCAAGATGGACAGGACAAGGCAGAAGGAAATTAACAACACAGCACACAGAAGATACAATAATATGGTCAGGTAAAGAAGATCTTCATGAAGGAGGAGTAGCATTGATTATAACAAAAGAAGCATCAAGAGCATTGCTGAAATGGACCCCAATAAATGAGAGATTATTATATGCACGGTTCAACTCAAGATTCACGAAGCTGTCTATTATAGTTTGTTATGCACCAACAGAAGCAGCTGAAGAGGAATTAAAAGAAGATTTTTACAACAGCCTCCAAGCCACAGTAGAAACAATACCCAAGCATGATATGCTACTCATCTTGGGCGACTTCAATGCAAAAGTAGGTGAAGGAAATGAAGATAGAAGAAGAATCATGGGAAGAGAAGGAATCGGAGAAATAAATGAAAATGGAGAAAGACTGTGCAGTTTCTGTGAAGAAAACATGATGACCATTGGAGGGACAATTTTCCAACACAAAAACATCCATAAGGTGACTTGGAGGTCACCAGATAAAACCACAGAAAACCAAATCGATCACATACTAATAAACAACAAGTGGAAACGGTCACTACAAGATGTGCGAGCAAGGAAAGGAGCAGATATAGGAAGTGATCACAACCTTCTGGTAGCAAAAATAAAACTAAAATTAAGGAAAGCCAGAATCGGAGAACACAGAAAGATACATTTTGATACAAGAAAACTGATAGACCAGCAAACAAGAAATGAATTCTCAATAATACTTAAGAACCGCTTCAGTGTCCTACAAGACGAAGCAGAAATGTCCATATTAGAGTTCAATAAAACACTACAGGAAACAGCAAAAGAGGTGCTGGGATATCGGAAAAGGAGAAAAGAGGAATGGATAAGTGAGACCACATGGGAAAAGATAGAGCAAAGAAAAGAAATCAAGAAAAAATTACTGAACACCAAATCACAACGGCTTAAAGAACGAGTTTTAAGTAATTATGCACAAAAAGACAAAGAAGTGAAGGAATCATGCCGTCAAGATAAACGTCAATACTATGACAACTTAGCAGAAACAGCAGAGAAAGCAGCATATACAAATGACATGAAAACCATATATAAAATCACAAAGCAGATGACAGGTAACTTCAATACAAGATGTGAAAGTGCAGTAAGAACACAAAATGGACAACTGGTCAGTGGAGAAAGAGAAAAAATTGAAAGATGGAGGGAACACTTTAACACCCTACTAAACAGAACACAAGCAGCACAAGCAATAGATATACCTGAAGCAAAAGCGGAACTAAACATCAATACAGGACCAATAACAATAAATGAAGTAAAAGAGGCGATAAAGATGCTAAAATCAGACAGGGCACCAGGTGAAGATGAAGTGACTGCTGAGATGTTGAAAGCAGAAGAAACAGAAACACCAAAACAACTTTGCCGGATATTACAACAAATTTGGGATTTAGAAAAAGCCCCAGAGGAGTGGAAAACTGGTCTTATAGTAAAACTACCAAAGAAGGGTGACCTCAGAGATTGCGGGAACTGGAGAGGCATTACCCTACTGCCACTCACTAGTAAAGTATTTTGCAGAATAATCATCAACAGAATTGTACCAACACTTGAGGAAAAACTTCGGAAAGAGCAGGCAGGATTTAGGAAAGGAAGATCATGCATAGACCATATATTTGTACTTAGACAAATATTAGAACAGGCAAATGAGTGGCATAGCACAACATATGCATTATTCATAGATTTTGAGAAAGCCTTTGACAGTGTCAACAGAGATGCACTGTGGAAAATCCTAAGATGGCATGGCCTGCCCCATAAAATAGTTAATGTAATCAAAGCCCTATACGAGGGTTTTCAGTGCAAAGTTATCTGTGGAGAACATACCTCCAGCAGCTTTAGGGTACAAACAGGAGTGAAACAGGGATGTGTACTATCACCAACATTATTTATCTTGGTAGTAGACTGGTTAATGAAGGAGGCAACATCAGACAAATGCAGAGGATTACAATGGACCCTTAACACAGTGCTGGAGGACCTTGACTTTGCGGACGACATTTGTCTATTATCAAGCAGTCACAAAGATATGCAAGATAAAATAAACAAGTTAACCCAGAATGCAAACAACATAGGACTAAAGATCAACGTAGGAAAGACAAAGTTAATGAAGCAAAATGTGAACAACAGAAATGTACTCAGAGTAGATAACAAGTTAGTGGAGGAGGTCAACGAATTTGTATACCTTGGCAGCAGAGTAGTAGAAAATGGAGACAGCACAGAGGACATCAACAGCAGACTTACTAGAGCAAACCAGGCTTTTACAATGCTACAGAATATATGGAAATCAAATAAACTAAGCATAAATATGAAAATCAGGATATTTAAGAGTAATGTTCTAAGTGTACTACTCTATGGAAGTGAATGCTGGAAAATCACCAAAACCATAGAAAACAAGTTGAATTCTTTCCAGACTAAATGTTTACGTAGAATTAAAAAAATATTTTGGCCAAACACCATAAGAAATAACATCTTATTGGCAGAAATGCAGATGAAACCACTGACAACAATTATTGAGGAAAGACGCTGGCGATGGTTGGGACATGTGCTCCGAATGACTGACAACTCACTACCAAAAATAGCACTAAGATGGACACCACAGGGGAGCAGAAGTAAGGGTAGACCAAAAGAGACATGGAGAAGAACAACAGAAAGGATGTTGAGCAATAGAGGGCTCACCTGGGCAAGAGCAGAAAAAAAGGCGAAAGACAGGCATTTGTGGAAAACCCTTGCAGAAGCCCCATGTGCCCTGGGCACTTAAGGTTCAGAGAGAGAGATTATCCCATGGTGACAAAAGTCAAGATTCTTGTCAGTCAAGATTCTTGTTACTACATTAACTATTAATCTTTTCTCACAGCTAAGGAGCCATATATCCAAGTAGTAATACATTCATCATATAAGGAGAGGGCTTAATAAAGACTGCACAGCAAGCACTGGAGAGCTGAAACTAATAATACAGGAAACAAGTCTGAAAGCACATACTCTAAGGGCAGTAACTCTCAGCTATGCACATACACTCATGTACCTCAAATGGCAGAACACATTCTTTAAAACTGAATCAACTCTGAAAAACCAACAGCCACCTCCTGCCCCAAAAAAATGATGAACAAGCCAAGCTCTACAAAACTCACAGCTACAAAAAAAAAAACGTTCAATTTATGCATGAGGCAGAAAAGTAAATATAGAATGTAAATGATGAAGATGAATGTAAACCAAATAAATGTTGAAGAAACAGGACCAAAGAACATGAAATGTTACAGAAAATGCCCAAAAACATTACTCATTTGACAGGCTCTAAGCACCACAAAGAGGACAAGCTTAAAAAATGTGTCATAAATCAGATAATACAAGCCTTCTTACAAATTACACTTTACTGTATTTAACAACAAAAAGTTTCAGTGTAAACAAATCTCAGTAACTGGACACACTACACTTTGGGGAGTTGGAAATAGTCAAGAGAATTTATTACATAAATGATACTCTGCCAAGTCTGAAATAACATGGTTTGGATGAAAAGTAACTCCTTAAAAAAAAAAAAAACCAGATTGTCCAGTATTAAAAAGTAGAAAGATTCAACAACTGCATCATGCTTAAAAAATATTGCATTAAAAATCATCTATAATACAAGAACAATTCAATAAAATACTTTTAAAATATTTACTTTTTAAAAGTCATCAGTAATAGTAGAAAGATTAAAGAAATGATATACAAATATTATTCTGCATTTTTTCCTCCCTATAATTACTCCTCTGATTTGAACAATATGCTTGCTATTCCTGCATGCCAAAAACTACACCAACAAAAATGTCTTTTGCTACAGACTCATGATCCTGGTCAGTTCTCTGGAACTAAATGGGCTAACATTTTGTAACTGAACTTACTTGTGAAACAGAACAGAAGGCTTGGTTTTGTCTCTGGCATTTTTGCAGGCTGGCTGTCTCTGAAAAAAATACATAAAATAAATGACCAAAGTTGACACATAAATTTGTTTACCTTGACAAGCGACAATGTATTTTTTTTTCAATATTACTACTTTCAGCTCAGGATCAGACTCCTGGACATAAGCCTCCAGCAAGCTTCACCTTTCAGGCAGATGTTCTCAAATGAGTTTCCTTAACATAAGTGTGTCAGGTATCAATTTTGGAACCTGGACTGGCTAGAACACAATACAGCCTTTTATAACCTAATCCTACCACACTGATTACACTGCTTCATAATCAGCTATGCTTCTTCTGTGATGTTAGTGTATAACAATATCAGTCTTTGGCAGTACAGTACCTAGGGCTAGTGTAAAACCTGAGGATACTGCAGCCAGCATGCAGATATTTTAGTTATTTTATGTTACAACAAAGCTTGATAAGTCTACCCATTCTTACTCAAACTTCCTCACAGCATCACTCTACAACCCCTCTTCCCCGATAATCTGTTTCGACTTCTCCTAGCTAGGTCAATATTGTATCACTCTCTATCCCCTCCCCGGTTCCCCATCCACCACTTCCAGTTACAACCCACCGACCACATGTGACAGGTCTCTAATTCAACAGTCTCCACGTTCTACTAAATCCATTCCTGACACACACCGCCGGACAAGTCACACCTTACAATTTACAGCTAAGTACCTTTAAAAAAATTTTTTTTTTTTTTAGTAGTATTCATGTGAATCTATACTTTATCTCCTCTCTCTATTTCTTCGTCCTGTATGTTTTTGTGTGATTAAGGCTCACGCCGAAACGTCACAACTTTGTAATCGTTAAGTAATAAAGCTGCTCCTACTTTTTACTATTTTATACATTCTGATAATGGAATTTGTACTTCTGTTTTTCCCACAAGGGTGTTAGTGTGTTACTGAAGAGTGGTTTAAACGTATGAATTTTAATGTACCACCAAGGACTGATTTAAACCAAAATGCTGCCCTTAAGTCTTTAAACTCCATAAACAGATACAACAGTTACATCATGGTATACTTACTCTTGAAGTTTTACTCCAGAAAACTTATCAGAAATGTGAATGTACTCAATAATGCCTTCATACTTCACTAACATCTGGCACACCTGCAGGTCACAACAGCAGAAAAATAAAATGCAGTGATTTACACAATATCTCTAGTTTTTGATTCTCTTGGAAATAATACAAACAAATGTTAGAAAACTGACTGCACAACTGAGTTATCAAGTAGTATCCAAGCTCCAATCACAAGGAAGAAAACACACAATAAAGCTACAGAGTAAACTACAGGAAGGCAAACAGTATCATCCACACGCACAAATCTGAAACAAGTTGATAGATTCAAGTACTTAGGAATGATTATAACAACTGATGGGAAATGTCACAACGAAATAAAAAACAGACGTGCTCAGGCCAAGTCGGCATTCCAGACAATGACACACATCTTGTGCAACAGATCCATATCAATGGAAACAAGATTTCGAGTATTTAAATGTTACTACTTAAATGTTACATCGCGTCAATTTTGTTTAAGAGAGTACAGTGAGAAAATGGAGGCCATGGAAATGTGGTTTATAAGAGGATGTTGAAGGTGCCATGGACAGCCAAGAAAACCAACGAAGAAGTCTTAAGATAGGCTGGAGTTAAAAAGCAAATTATAGCAAAGATCAGAGGCAGACAAGCAGGATTTATAGGACATTTCCTGAGAAGAGGAAAACTGGAACACATTGTGGCAACTGGAAAAACTGAGGGAAGAAGAGACAGAGAAAGACAGAGAGAGAAATTACTGGATGGGCTGTCAGTGTGGCTAGGAAGAAAGTCGCCGGCGGATCTCATAAAAAAGGCAAAAGATGGGGAATTGTGGAGAGAAATGATCGCCTATGCTACACAGCATGGCACTTAGATAGATAGATACACAAGTTACAGAGTAAACTACAGGGAGGCAAACAGTATTATCCACACACACACAATAAAGTTACAGAGTAAACTACAGGGAGGCAAACAGTATTATCCACACACACAATAAAGTTACAGAGTAAACTACTAGATGGGAAAAAAATACATAATTCCAATTCACTCACCAGTCACACAAAACACATGAAAACTGGAGTTCATGACTGGAAACAATGAACTATAAAACACATTTCCTTTCACTTAAACAGCTAAACTGAGACTTAGAAACTCACCTTTTTATCCAGCATGGCTGAAGATCCCTCCCCAATCTCTGACAAAAGTTGGTAGGATGAGGGCAGATCAAACTTCTCCGCTCCTTTCTTCTCTGTGAACTGACTCTGTAACATAAAAAAGATCAACATTTTCTATGCCTTTCTTCTCTGTAAAGTAACTTCGGTATGCTGACGACACAGTACTGATAGCTGAGAATCAACAAGACCTGCAAAATCTCTTGGATAAAGTTGCCAAAGAAAGTGAACAGAAAGGCCTTACTTTGAACATCAAAAAGACAGAAACTATGGTTATATCTAAGAAACAGAATCCACCAGCATGCAGTATTAAATTAAACGGAACTATTCTAAAGCAGGTGCAGAAATTCAAATACCTTGGAGCAGTAATAACTTCAGATGAGAAATGCAGAACAGAAATTAGGAACAGAATATGCCAAGCAAAGACTGCATTTCAGAGAATGAGAAACATTAACTAACACATCTTTATCAATGAATGTTAGAAAATGAGTCCTAAAATGCTATATTGAACCTATCTTGTTATATGGAAGTGAATCATGGACAATAGGCAAGTCTGCACAAAAATCATTGGAAGCAGCAGAAATGTGGTTTATTAGAAGAATGTTGCGAATCCCCTGGACAGCAAAAATAACTAATGAAGAATGTATGAGAAGAGCTGGAGACACAAAAAACCTTGTCAAAAAGATAAGAGAGAGACAATGTACTTTCATAGGACATGCAATGAGAAGAGGGGGCATTGAAAATATTATAACAACAGGAAAAATAGAAGGAAGAATATCAAGAGGAAGACCAAGAGAAATGATACTGGACAGTCTTGACGGGATGGTGTGAGAGGAGATCACCAACTGAACTGATGGCCTGCATGAAGGATCGGGTACTCTGGAGAAGCATAATAGCCAACGCCAGCTGGCACGGCACATGATGATGATGAAAGTAAGCACAATGAACATAATGTCAGCGAGAAACCTAACAGAACAATCTCTTAAAGACCACAGTATAGACTGCTAGAGGCATATCTATAAAACATGGATTACTACAGTAGCAAACAAAGGAACATTATTCAGACAAATTGTCCTGATCCATCTGGGCAAGTAAACTTATTTTTGTAGTTGACCCTACGATAAAGCTGATGCATAGTCATTATGGAGGACAAAAAATGGATTTACTGTTGTCTGTCTGGACAGACTCAACACAACAAGCTTCTCAACAGACTCCTTACCAAAGGGTGCACAACCAGCCCCAATCCACCACTGAGCCTTAAGGAGTACATTTGCCTGCTACTAGATGCAACACAAATAGCAAAGGAAAGGATCTTAGCTCATGTTCACTAGCCCTGATATTTGTGCCATCACTCTAGCACTACCATCTTTGTTGCCACAAACACCATAATCACACACAAAACACTTCCCATGCACCACAGAACAAGAGCATACAAAACCAAAAGTCATGTTCTTACATTCAATAAAAAATTACAGGTAGAACAAATTAGACTTTTTGGGGGAAAGGAAGGGTATGTGTGTGTGTATATTCCAAAGTTTCCATGCTGCAATGAGGTTCATGAAGGAAAAAAAAGCATTTAAGTCACATAACTAATGTTTTGTTAAGCCCTTTTGAGAACCTGTCCCAGAAGAAAAGAAAAAGAAACTGTAGATCCAATGAGACAAGGCCTAACAGCATGAAACCTCAGCATCAGTATGCGCGCACACACACACACAAATACGAAAGTTACATATAACCTAAAAGAAACAGCTGGATTTGCCTATTTTTAGCGTGACCAAAAAACATAACCACTGAAGAACTGGTAAGCTGTAATAAGTTAACATGAAGCATCAAGTACGCAGAACTATAGAAATACTTTATCACAACAGCACAGAATGATAATAATTTGTAATTTAAGCACACCATATATGTCCATTCACAGAGCAGAATACACGGTCAAGTGTAATACAAGGATAGTGACAACTATGTGGTTCCAAGTTGTATTTCAGTCAAAATCTGGACCATTGTGGAAAATGGATGAAGAGGACAACAGCAGCATAAGAGATCATATCTAACAGATAACCTGAATTCCTTATTAAAAAAATAAATAAAGCTCAATTATCATATATTTACCAAACACAGTAACCCAAGGGATATGACAAATCAGATTTTACCTCACTGACGTTACTGTCACCGTCTTGTGAAATTCTGCCAACTTACCAAATCATTCATATCTTTATGTAGCTTGGTGGCAGATCTCTTCTGTGCAATACAAAACACAAAACTGTCCATTTTGCCTTCCTCCAGCTCCACTTTGATCATCTGAACATGAAAGCCAGCAAGTGTGAGTCATTAAACACCCTGACATCTACTTATGTGAATCACCATGCTGTCTGATAACAACTGTTAATCATTATACAGGCTGATAACAATACTAGTGAGTCATGAACGATTTGCCAGCTACATATATGAATTATCATACACTCTGACAACAATACAGGCAACTTATTATGTAATCTGACAACTACATATATGAACCATTAGACAATCTACTGAATATATGAATCATTAAACTGTGACTAACAGCATACATGAATCATTAAACTGTGACTAACAGCATACATGAATCACTAAACTGTGACTAACAGCATACATGAATCATTAAACTGTGACTAACAGCATACATGAATCACTAAACTGTGACTAACAGCATACATGAATCACTAAACTGTGACTAACAGCATACATGAATCACTAAACTGTGACTAAGAGCATACATGAATCACTAAACTGTGACTAACAGCATATATGAATCACTAAACTGTGACTAACAGTATACATGAATCATTAAACAGTTAATCAACATCATACATGAATACTTAAACAGCATGACTAACAACATGGACGATTAACTTCCTAACAAAACTGTATGTGACATTTTAACAACTAAGAAGGACCACATCCTCAAAACAACCATCAGCTGTCACAAGCTTCAAGTTCACAGCTACATGAATATCACTATCAATTCATCCACTACAAGTTAAAGCAGCAAAAGTAAGCTGAGGTCTTACAACTTGATCTGAAGCTGGCTTGAATATTCGCAGCAACAGATTGATCAGGTCCTGCCTCTTCAACAGCTTCAGTTCTACCAGCATTCCTTCCACACAGGAACGTCCACTACACCACAGAGCATACACATTCTCTGACTCCTTGATGAGAACACCAGATGTAACTTCTTTTGTTGTGCCATCATCCCCTGTAAGAGCACAGCCAGGCATGTGTTGAACTAATCTAGCACAACTAGGCATGTGTTGAACTAATCTAGCACAGCCAGGCATGTATTGAACTAATATAGCACAACTAGGCATGTGTTGAACTAATCTAGCACAGCCAGGCATGTACTAATCTAGCACAACTAGGCATGTGTTGAACTAATCTAGCACAGCCAGGCATGTACTAATCTAGCACAACTAGGCATGTGTTGAACTAATCTAACACAGCCAGGCATGTATTGAACTAATCTAGCACAACTAGGCATGTTTTGAACTAATCTAGCACAGCCAGGCATGTACTAATCTAGCACAACTAGGCATGTGTTGAACTAATCTAACACAGCCAGGCATGTATTGAACTAATATAGCACAACTAGGCATGTGTTGAACTAATCTAGCACAGCCAGGCATGTATTGAACTAATCTAGCACAACTAGGCATGTGTTGAACTAATCTAGCATAGCCAGGCATGTGTTGAACTAATCTAGCACAATGTTGAACTAATCTAGCACTAATAAAGAGACTGGCACTGAAAATACTACTTCTTACATCTTACATCTTTCCTGTGCCATTAAATATCACATAGGGCTCACATGGTAGTTCGCCAAGCTTTCCTGTTTTCGGAGAGCTTTTCAACCTCGTCAAGGGATTTTATGCTTACTAATTTGCCCTCTCTTAACAATGTCCTCTTTAGTTTCACATGATTCACCTCTTATAAATCTTTGGCCTGTTGCGTTCCACTTGATAGCTTCTTTTAGGATTCTCTGACTGTTTCTTCTCATCATGTGACTGATATATGTCCATCTCCTTTTTCTGATCATCCATGAGACAGGTTGTTGTTTGCTCACCTGAATTATATCTTTGTTATTCTTGAGCTCATTCCACTTTATACTGAGTATTTTCCTTAGGCATTTGTTTTCAAAAGAATCTAATTTCTTGTCTATTTCTTTAGTTGTTTTCCAGCTTTTGCATGCATAAATAAGGGTGGTTATTACATTTGAATTGAATAATCTTAACTTGGCTTTTGTGTTTATAACTTTTGAATGCCATATGTTCTCAAGATTCTTGAAGGTCAATGCTGCTTTTGCAATTTTAACTTCCTTTCTAGTGTCACCATCCTGGTCTATGTAGCTGCCAAGGTATGTACTTCAACAGTTGTTCCCTCTACATATATTTTTCCTTCTTGATTAATGGGAAGTTTCATTATTTTTCTTTCTTCTTTGTTAATTTCAAGTCCTATTTTGCTAGTCAGTGAAGACAGGGTATCTGTTTTTTCTTGCATCAAATTTACATTGTCACTGATAAGAACCATGTCATCTGCAAAATCAAGATCTTCTGTTTTGGTCCCATGTACCCAATCAATGCCCGTTTTACCTGTGCAACATTTTTCATTATGAAGTTTTTGACAATTCCAACAAGCAAGGGAGATACCATACATTCTTGCTTCACACCTGTTTTAACCTGGAACCATTCGCTCATTCTTTCTTCTGTGCTGACTACACAAACATATCCGCTGTAGAGATCTCTAATGATGCTGACAATTTTAGAAGGTAAAATTCCATAGTCTTAAAATTCTCCACAATGAATCTCTGTGTATGCTATCAAATGCCTTTTTAAAGTCTATAAAGTTCAGTATTAATAGTTTTTGCTTTTCAATATGTTCTTCAAGTATTATTCTTAGAGTAAAGATCTGGTCAAGACAGCTTCTCCCTTTTCAAAATCCTGTTTGTTCTTCTCTCATTGCAGTATCCACTATATCTTTAATTCTATTCAGAATAACTTTGCAAATACTTTTGACACAACTGATAGTAAGGTTACTCCTCTTCAACTATTGCAGTTGCTAAGGTTGCCTTTTTTTTTTTTGTATTTTAACAATGATTCCTTTTTTCCATTTAGAAGGGACCTTTTCTTCTTTTTAAACTTTAACATTCTCTATAGATGGCTCATGTTATCACTGTTAATAGCTTTTAACATTTTGGCTGTTATTTCATCTTCACCTGCAGCTTTTTTGTTAGCCATTAGCTGCTGTTTCAATTTCATTCAATGTAATTTTATCTAGGCTTACATTTAGTTGTGGGATTGGTAAGTTGGTTTCAAGGTTTATCAATTCTTTTTGGTGTGGTTTATTAAGTATTTCTTGATTGGAAGTTTATTTGTTGTTCGGCCCATCTTTGCTTTTGGTCTTTACTTGATGTTAATAAGGTGTCAGTTTTGCTAAAGATTGGTCTTTCTTTGGATGTAATATCATCCGTTAGCCTCTTTTGTTTGTATGTTATATAGTTTTGCTGTCTCCTGTTTTTGCTGCTTTCTCTGCTTCTTTTGCCATACTGTCCATGTATTCTCTTTTATCTCTACTAGCTGAACTTTTTACTTTGTCATCTAGTTCTTTGTATGCTGCTTTTGCCAAATCTTTTCCAAGATATGTCTTTACATTCAACATGGCTAATTTGGTTGCCTATCTTTCAAGTATGTATTTCCATGTGTTTTCCACTACCCATGCTTTTCTATTTGTTGTTTGCAGTCCAGCACTTGTTTTAGCTGCTGTGATTATGGCTGGGCTGTGAGAACTCCATAATTCATCTATATATATCTCCTCTACCTCACTGAGTGCTGCAAAATTATTGGTAAATTCCAGATTAAAATTACTGTTAGTATTTTCTTCCTGTAGGCTGTGGCTGTTTATCTTTCTGAGTATTGATTTCTTGTGTTGGTTTTTCAGTTTTAGTCTTATTTTCCCTATACACAGGTTGTGGTCATTGTTGACATCTGCACCTCTATATGGTCTTATGTTTATCAGAGAAGTTCTGAACTGCTTTCTAATGCAAAAATTGTCTCTCTGGTTTCTGGTTCTATCATCAGGGGGTATCCAAGTTGTTTTATGCATCTCTTTGTGTGGAATATTGTTCCTCCAATGACCATGCCCTCTGTTAAATGTATTTCAATTAACCTTTCTCTATTCTGCTTTACTGTATCAAATCCTTCTTTCCCCATTACTTTTTTGACATCAGTGTTATATTTTCCCACCTTGTTTTTGAAGTCTCCTATGACAATTAGGATGTTGTTTAGGGACTTTGTTAATGAGTTGTAGTTAGTGATAGAAATCATCTCTTATTTCATCATCTGCATCGTTCATGGGTGCATAACACTGTATGATTGTCATTCTTCCATGTCTTAGTTTATATCGTGCTCTTATTATACAACTGTTCACTGGTTCCCATTCTGTAAGGCTCTTTGCTGCTACACTTCACATAATTATACTCACTCCTTCTTGGTATTTCCCATCGCCTCTGCCTGAATGTATTATTAACTTACGGTTTTCCGCTGTTCTACTCCTTGCTAGTAGCTATTACATTTCACTGATGCCTAGTACACTGAGGTGGTATCTACATATTTCTTAGATTACTTGAGCATTTTTTTGATGGTGCTGCCATTGCTCTTACATTCTAGAATTCAATCTTTGTCACATATTTGGGGCCGATGAATGCATTCTTTTGATCTTTGTCAGGTCTTCAGAGTTGGTATCCCTTATGTGTCACACTTGTCACAAGTTTCCATTACAATTCCATTCCCCCCCTCCTCCAACTAAAGCCACCTTCAGGTAGGTCTCAGGATAAGGTTGTTAGCCTTATGCCCAACTCCCGGTTCAGAATGTGAGATGACTCAAGCGAAATCCCACTGAATTTTGCATGTCGATAAGAGTAATAAAAACGCCTGCCATCTTGAGCACCACCCAGAAGAGAGAAAATACTACTAGGACATTAAAGTAAGCTAAGGCATCAGTTCTGATGCTAGGACTGACAAACTACAGTCAGCCATGACCGTACTTCACTTCCCAGACATACCCATGGGTGCAGAACGTACAAAATGTAAGAACAACCACAATGTAGTTTTGGACAACTTATCACTGTTTTATGGTCATAAAATTAAATATCAAACCTATCCACTTTTTGCAACATAGAAGAAGAAGTATAAGAAGAAGAAGAAGAAGAATCATCTACTTTTTGCTACAACACTTCATCCTTGACACTAACACAATTTTTTCTACTGTACTTTATGTTCATGTTACACAAGACTTCTGATAGTCCTTTATATGGTGTATCTCTGAGTAATTCTGTTTACAGTTCTGTGACAGAGCAGTCAAGAGATATATAACTGTCAATGCAAATCTGAGAGAGAGAGAGAGAGAAAGAGAGAGAGAGAGAGATAGAAAGAAAGGAAGAGAGATAAAGAGAGAATTATATTTTTAATTGTGAGATTATATATCCTATTTTTCTGATGAAGTAGACAATAATAACATTCATCTTTCCTGTACACTTTATTTTTCTGATGAAGTAGATAATAGCAACACTGATCTTACCTGTACACTTTATTTTTCTCACTTTTCTCTCCTTTGTTTTGGTGCAGGGATTCCACTGGCATGTTAGCTATGGGTCACTGATTACCTAATTGGGTGTTTTCACCCCCAACACATTGTATAAAAACAAACTAAACAGACTGCTTTCCATACTGGCATATTGCAGTACTAAATGAGAATATTATATTGTTTCTCATACATACCAACGATACTAAACTGTGACTCCAGAAGTTCTTTGTGAGCTGTCAGCCATGCTGTGGCCAGCTTACAATTCTTAGATTTGCCAGCCAAGAAATTTAGAAAGTAAACTGTCAGACCAGCTATCATGAGAATCTCAAGATAGAAACTGTCCCAGCTTGTTCTTAAATGCAGAGGCACCTGGACAGCAAAAGTAACAGCGACATGATTCAACAATCACCAAAATAGTGGCTTACACTTCACATAATCCTACATAATGCTCATTGTTAACAAAATGTTAACAAATACATAAATATGTCTGGGGTCAGTGCAGTAAAACTGTGGGCGCAAAACAACAAAACTGCCCTCATTTCAACTGAGAATGTATAAGAACAGGACAAACTGCATTTCAATATATATATATATATATATATATAAGAAAACTATCTTCTGTACTCAATGAGCTTCAGTCTTTCATGAAAGAGTTCCTCTTTTTGTGTTCATCTACTGCAGTCTTGGGAACAGTGCCAAATACAAGGGACTTATTTTAAATGAACATCCATTTATCCCTTAATGCACTGACAGTCATGCATGTGACTTACCTTGCAGACATTTCAGAAGCAGTTTCCCCAACACAAAGCCACCATGTGCCTTTTGACTGAAGCAAGTTGATAAAAGGTTTACAACCCAATGGCTGTTCATGACAATCTAGTTCACTATGAGTATACTGTTCCAATATTCTAAGGATTCTTTTCATGTCATTTCCTCCAAGACCATATATTAAGTTCATTCATCAACATTCCACCTTTTCTCTTTCTGATATTGTTGAATACAAAAGATATCTACAAAGAAATTCCTAAAGATTTGAATCATTAGACCAGTATGGAAAAAAATAATTGCTGAGAAAAATATGAAACAAAAGTACATCAGATCTGTAATAGTAAGCTCAAAGGTAAAAGGTCAAATCCCCGTTTCCATGCCATTAAGGTACACTGGGGATATAGTGTTAGACCTATATCTCATGAGCTCTGGCACATGAAAGTCTGATGTGGTCAGTATCATGCTTGGCTGCATTTACCTTCCCAGATTTTTCTGGTACTCATTTTTAGAGGATGGGTGGACCCCAGGGCCTTTCTGGTGTGTATCAGAAAAAATCCCACTGGCGGGATTTAAGCCGCTACAACCAGATTATTAAACCGAGTGCCTAACCACTCAGCTAACCGGCAATAAGCTCAAAAATGACTTTAAAAACCTACTTCTAACACTACACAGATGCACACAGAGTGCATGATGTTAGTACTTAGATTTCCATCCTTTCATCACATTAGACAGTCAGCGTTGTACCTGGCCACTTTTCCTGTTCTAGCTCCAGGTACAAGGTACCCATTTCTGTAGCTGGGTGACCATGGTGGCTCTGGCTGGACCTGAACCACTAGTCCTGCTGTGAGAGATGAGCACACTATC
Source organism: Achatina immaculata (assembly GCA_009760885.1). Classification (NCBI taxonomy): domain Eukaryota; kingdom Metazoa; phylum Mollusca; class Gastropoda; order Stylommatophora; family Achatinidae; genus Lissachatina; species Lissachatina immaculata. The sequence continues at coordinate 28,316,776 of CM019717.1, forward strand.
CACTACACCATTCAGATGCTCAAAAGGTTATAAACAGATACAAAAACAAGTGGAATAATGAACTTTTCATAAAGACAAAGATTTGTGTTGTGGAAAAAAAAATGGTAGCTTTAAAACTGCAGGGAACTAACTTTGCTTTCACTCTCCACCGAACTGAGAAAACAACAGAAATCTGGAATTTCTCTCATTCTTCCCCCCTACCGTTGCCATCTGTAAGTCTGGAAGCTTGTCTGGAGTCTTGGTTTTCAGAGAATCTTTGTCTCTGTCGAAATTTTCAAACTCTTCTTCATCATGAAGATGCTCAAACTCATCATCTCCCTGGGTTAAAAAAAAAAAAAAAAGTTTCTTAACAACATGCATGAGATAGGGAAACTTGCCTGTCCAAGGGTACAAGAATAATTAGGTAAAATTTTACAGCACAGTGGGAAACAATGAGGTTTGCTCAAGACTTAGCTTGAAAATTAACAAGCACTTTAGATATGACAGTGTTTTATGGCTGGGTGGTTTAAGCATTGTCTCTCAGGGGTTAGCAGTTGCTTATTTTGTTGGAGTCGGGGGGTTCTGTTCTGTCCCTCATGTCTAAAGTGCTTTTCAAGGCTAATCCATCTTATTCTGCTTCTTTTCCGCACACAAGCCTCATTTTCTCTATGCTGCAAAGCTGTATACACTATATTTTAGAAACGACCAATTTTTACACAGTACATATTAAGCTGGCTCGACCACATCGACTGAACGGTGAAGATGGACATGCCATTACTTCTTCTTCTTCTTCGTATGCACATTGCCGATGATGCGTGGTACCCTGATTTTTGCAATGCACCTTTTGCCTGGGTACCTCCGACTTTAGCACCTTTACTTGCTAGGGCAGACTGTGGTCTTGCTTGAACTGCCATAAAGACAGTGGTGTAAGCTGGCCTGGCCAAAACTTTGTTTTCCATCCTCTAGTGGCTGTACTTAGCCCCTTCTCCACATCAGATCCAGCATGCAATGCTGGCTGGCCAGACAGCTTTGAGACAGTTCCACAGAGACACTCTGACTTTGGGATGAGGAATCCAATGAGTGCTTCAACGATATCCATTCCCTGCCACCTATAGTCTGCTGGCTCTGTTTTGTTTACATCATTCTGATAGCCATTGTTATAGAGACCCATAAGCTTGCCACGTCCTGGATTCATTGGTTTCACACCAGATTTTCTACATCCCCGCCAGCGATCTCCATGTCCCCATCTATCCACCAACCTGACATTACATTTTACAAAAATAAAAATTACAATTAATGTTGATTGCTACATGTTTCTGGGCTACAGAAGCAGGTCAGAATTCTTAAGCAAACAAATCTATGTTCCCTGTCTCACAAAGACTATGTTAAGATAAGTGTGTTCTTCACACAGTTGTTCCCAGGGGAGGACATGCCATTAAAAATGTATTCTTCATGAAAAATGAGTACACAGCAAAAGAATATCTAAAACTGCAGATCAAAGATGTGTAACACGTCAGCAAATGGGTATAAAGTATAACTATATCTAAATGCAGGAAAGGGCACTGGTTGCACTTTGTTGCTATTATACATCATAAAAGGCCTGATATATATCCAATGTCAATTATGCACTTTTTAGGACTGGGTTCACTTTCTCACTGTGACCTCTATTCATGTGGCCAAACTATTGTCTGTTTCCAGGGGCACAATTAAGAGGTAGAACAGTGTTTCCAGGGGCACAATTGGGAGGTAGAACAGTGTTTCCATGGGCACAAATGGGATATAGAACAGTGTTTCCAGGGGCACAACTGGGAGGCAGAACAGTATTTCCATGGGCACAAATGGGAGGTAGAAAAGTGTTTCCATGGGCACAAATGGGAGGTAGAACAGTGTTTCCATGGGCACAATTGGGAGGTAGAACAGTGTTTCCATGGGCACAAATAAGAGGTAGAACAGTGTTTCCAGGGGCACAATTGGGAGGTAGAACAGTGTTTCCAGGGGCACAATTGGGAGGTAGAACAGTGTTTCCATGGGCACAAATGGGAGGTAGAACAGTGTTTCCATGGGCACAATTGGGAGGTAGAACAGTGTTTCCATGGGCACAAATAAGAGGTAGAACAGTGTTTCCAGGGGCACAATTGGGAGGTAGAACAGTGTTTCCAGGGGCACAATTGGGAGGTAGAACAGTGTTTCCAGGTACACAACTGAGAGGTAGAACAGTGTTTCCAGGTACACAACTGAGAGGTAGAACAGTGTTTCCATGGGCACAAATAAGAGGTAGAACAGTGTTTCCATGGGCACAAATAAGAGGTAGAACAGTGTTTCCATGGGCACAAATAAGAGGTAGAACAGTGTTTCCATGGGCACAAATAAGAGGTAGAACAGTGTTTCCATGGGCACAAATAAGAGGTAGAACAGTGTTTCCATGGGCACAAATAAGAGGTAGAACAGTGTTTCCATGGGCACAAATAAGAGGTAGAACAGTGTTTCCAGGTCACCTATGGTTCGCCAACCCTGATTGAAACAAATCAGCTATAGGTCAATGACAGATATCTAATTCAGTTCAAGCACTGCATCTTCACCCTTTGTTGCAGAAAATACATTAGAAACAAATGCACTTAGACTAGACCTTATAGCATATACATGGTTTCACTTATGCTATTGAAATACTGGCAGAAGTAGCCATTTGGGAAGCTGTTTTTTAAAATGATTCTGTCTCTAATGATTCCTCACAAAACAGCTCACATACACTGGCTTTGAAACACTTCTGATAAAAACAGTCATTTCATAATTTTACCAAAGCGTCTTCCTCATCTTCTTCCTCTTCCTCATCAAAAGCTCCCTCTTGATCATCTGCCGCAGGCTGTTGCTTGTGGCTTTTCTGAACTTCCTCCTCTTCTTCCACAGCAACAACACCATCCCCTGTTTTAATGAGACACAAATTTAAAAAGAAAAATGCAAAAAATATAAACAATAAATAAACACAAATTTTAAAAATACAAATTTCTAAACAATTTTGCTCCTTCATCTTGCGCAATGTTCAAGTCCTAGGTCATGGTTATCGGTAGTTTTTTATACAAGTTCTAGGGCAGCTCCATAAATTCTGTGCTAGCTCCAAAGTCTGATTTACTCCTAGAGTATGTATTCTGGAGACTGAACTCAACTTCTACATCGGCTTTTCTGGTGTGGAATTTGTTTCATCAGTAAATGTAACAAAAGTCTGTATTCAATTTTACTCAAATCCATAATAAGTAAGGATGAGCATTTATCTTTCTGTCCATTTGGTGTGAACTCAAGGCAGTGCAATATTCAAAAGACTGTTTAACTCTTCCGGTGCCTTTCGTTGCTTGGACGATGGTTCTAGTTTCTCACGTAGTGCCTTTAGTCACTCTAGCGATGTTTGTTTGTTTCATTAAAAATCCGGTGTAACATTTTGATTGTAAACATTTAGTGTGTATGCCCTGTGACCTTTCTCAAAATGCTTGAAGAGTGCTTAGTTACGAAGGAGAAAAGTGAAGTTTTCTGCGAGAAATTTCAATTTCTGGTGATGTAGATAGGGGTATGGACATGCCCTGTGACCAGACCACTGTTCTTGAATGTATCCCAAGTAGATGTAGACATATTAGACGACTGGTGAAGTAGTTAGAAGGTTACTTCAGGCATTATTTTACCGATAATGCAACACAGAATCGCAATATGACATCAACAGGTAGATCTACACATCTCATTTGATACACAGTGTACCTCTAGAACTACCCAATGGTAAGTTGGACACAATCATTGTCTAAAAACATCACATTACTTCTTTTTTCCTAAAAAAAAAAACTCTGCATTTATGAAATCTTCATACATATTTAGTTATTTTGAAACATAATAAGTACACTTTTCACATGGAAAAACTGTTTCATTTGCATTTTACTAATATGCCCCTATACATATCAAGACCTGTGCTTTTAATCTGGCACTCAACTGAACATCCGCGTTTCTTCCTGTGGCATGGGAAGAGTTAATTTCCTTCAATCAGAATAAGTACAAACCAAACAAAAAAATTTTTTTTTCACCTTCATCATCCTCAAACTCTTCAAATTCAGCAAAGTCATTATCTTCTACGAAGGCTTCATGCTTCTTGCTTGTCACAACGGTCAGAGCAACAAAAAGCACTGCCACCAGCAACAGAACAACTCCCCTCATTTTCCAGTAATCTGAAACACAAATCCATAAAGATAAATTAAATAACTTCACAAAAAACGTACAAGAAATAAGACATAAATGTGAAACATACAAAAGTTAAAGATTATCACTGACAGGCTGAAGAAAAAATAGCAAAACAGCTCCCTAGATTTTAAGTGTCACCAGCAGATCTGTGTTATGTACCTTTAAATTTTCTTAAATAGAGGATGGGGGGGGGGGGGGAAGAGGGGACAGGGCACTGATTCATTATTCACCAGAGGAGGTCTGTATGTTGAGATGATATTTTTTCACTCCTCTTCCTTTACTCTCTAGAACTGAACCCTGCCCCCCTGTGTGACACTGAACCATGAAACACCTCCTACCTATTCTGACACACATGGTCACATGATCAATGTTAGTCTTCATTTTTTTTTTTTTAATTCTGGCGTCAATTTTTGCAAAAATAATTTCAGCTAAAGAACAGTTCCCAGATTACAGTGAAAAAGTTATACAAGATTTCTTCTCCGTCATGGACTCTGCCTCTTTGGTCACTTCTACCACCAAGACCGCGCTGCGATCCTACTGAATTTATATCTGTGGTCCTCCATAGGTCCCATGGTCCCCAAAAGGACCACACGAAATACCTGAGAGGACCACAAGAGGATCAGAGTATCGGACGGCTTGATCCTGTATTCTTGGTGGGTCTCAGAAGCGGGATTGCGTGACACCGTGGTTTTCGTTGCACCAGTTTGATCTAGAGTTGGACTTTCTCACCGGAAAACCTCGGCATGTTTTGGATATCAGTATATCCCCACTGGGTGAGAGGTGGTAGCCCATCCAGGCTAGAGTTGTCTGGTGAGAGCTTTTGATGGATGTATCCCCAACAGCCTTTCAAGAATTGCTGCTTCTGTCCCTGCTCTTTGCTGAATAGCCTTTTGATAGCCAATCTGAAAAAAATTTGTTACCTTGCCAGGAGTGCTGTGTCAAGAGTATCAGTGATATCTGGGCCTATCATCTTCTCTGCCACCCTGTTTTACATATCTCAGGAACTATACTCCTCATTTTTGTTTTCTCTAGTCTATCATGTTAATAGGATCAAGAAAAGGATAACTTTCTCTTGTGAACAGAGCCTGTATCGAAAGCCATGTTTGAAAACTACAACTTTTTTGTTTCTAGTTTAACTAAAGTAATTTAGAAATTACATTATTTTCATCTTTAGATACTTATCAGCAAGTCGCCGGTTTGCCCAGCACCGCCCAGTCATGCCAGCGCCCGCTAGTTCTATTAACTGCCCATTTTTATTCGTGTAGGGCTTGGCACATGGCATCTCTCTATACCACATCTACACTTTTATATCAACCAATTTTAAAAACTCAGGAACAACATCCTTTAGTTTACGTATGAACCCAAAATTTACCTTTGCGTTTAAATATGCCAGAGGCCTATATTTTTCTACAAGAAGATACAATCGGAACAGCACAGTCGTCAGAGGTCCAAGTGTCGAACTACAAGTGTCCCCTTCTCTTGCTCTGATCGTAATAGCTAGCAATGAGTTGTAGTAGAGTCCATTTAGCAGTAAAAAAAACATTTGTAACACATCAGCGGAATAAGCTGGGGGCAAAGATGACGGTGCTATTCTGACGGTGAAGTTTTGTGATCCAAGAAATCAGTCAAGACATTTTCCTACTTCATAATGGTGGTCTTAAAAACGGATTGTTTCAGTTTAGTTATCTGGCTAGACCTCGTCTGGACCCATACAGTGGTGGAATGTGAGGAGAAATCTGCTTGATCCATTCACCCGTTTTCTATACCATCTAGCATTCAGAAAAAAAGCCTGTTACCCCATCTGACAGAGTTAGGTTAAGTACTGCCTTTCCACCCGCATAGTCAAACGGTTAAGAAAATTCTTTATCGTCATCTGGCACTAATCCAACTCGACCCCGGCACTCGCGACATTTTCTCTGATCCACCCCTGTTATCATACAAGCGTGAGCCAAATCATAAGGACATCCTTGTCATGCGAGTCCCGTAATGTGATATATACCATCGTATGCAAAAGATGCAAGATAACGTATATTGGTGAAACTGGCCTCAGATTAGGGAACCGCATGCAGAAACATATGTGCTTTGAAACCAGTCCCTAGTCATTTCAATGCCCCCAACCACAGAGGCAAATCTGATTTTCTGGTAGCAGCCATCAAACAATGTCACGCAGATGACACAAGTCGCATAGCGCTTAAGAACTCGTTATTCAGCTACGCCTAACACTCTCCTCTTCAACAATCATAATCTCTCTCCATTGAGCTCCAGTCCCTTCTCGCCTGTTACATACAAGCCTGGGGCAAAAGCTTTGGGGCTCCTATCAGGATCTGAAGAGGACTGGGGGCTTTGTCATGTCGACAGGGATCAGGATCTGAAGTGATCAACAACTTCGAACGAAGAAGAAGCTCTTCATAGCGTCACATTACAACCTCTCTACCCCAACTATAATCATCTATTTCACCATCTCCTGGCTAAGTTAACATTGTATTACTCTCTCTCTCCCCTCCACGGTTTCCCCACCCACCACCCCCAGTTACGACCCACCTATCACACATCACAAGTCTCTATGCTCCACCATGCCCATTTCTGAACAAGCGTCGGACAAGTTATAGCTAAGTGCTGTATTCATTTTTTTAACATAGCATTCATGTGAATGTATATTTTAACTCCTCTCTCTCTATTTATTCGTCCTGTATATTTTTTTTATGATTAAGGCTCACGCCGAAACGTCACAACTTTGTATTCGTTAAGGAACAAAACTGTTCCTACTTTTTTCCTAGTTTATACATTTTGGTATCACAGCTTTACTGCAGTGCTTCGTGTATAGTTGTATACTTATACACTAATTATTGTGTCTATACCATCTAATGCTTGTATATATAAAAAAAACTGTACGACATAGTCTGAAACGCTCGGAAGTTACATGAATATCCTAAAGAGTTAATCTATGGATTTTTTTATATTTTTTCTTAGTAAACCCGTAAAAGTAAAGCCTCTAAAAATGAGTATCACAGAAATATGGGAAGATAAATGTGGCCAGGCATGATACTGACCACATCACCCTTTTATGTGCCAGAGGTCTTGGAAATACGAGCCTAACACCATATTTTATGTGCCAAAGGTCTTGGAAATACGAGCCTAATACCATATCCTCAATATTCTTTAATGGCATGGAAATGGGTATTTTACCGTTACCTTTACTTTTACCCGTAACAATAACCAACAGAAATACACGATGGGAGTCTGCAGAACCTCGTTCATCGTAATGATGTGGAAAATAAATCTCATCTGGCAATGTTTTCTGACAAAATTAACAGTCTGTTATAATTTTAGCTGTATATTTATATGCAACACATAATATAAATAAAATATAAGTGAACACTAAAAAAAAAATTTGACTGAACAAATGGTGTACTGGTAGAATGGATGTAGTGGTTTGGGAATTTGGGAGGGGGGTGTGAATAGGCTTGTTTCCACTTTATTGATTACACATGTTTCTAAACACCAGGGACCTTCTCTATATGAAACTTCATACACTTCTAGCTAAACAAATTTCTAAACACCAGCACCAGAGACCTGCTATACACTGGGCTTCATACACTTTAGCTGCACAAGTTTCTAAATGTCAGGAACATGCTACAACTGGGACAAGATATTGCAAATGTGTCTCTGTCTTAATTGTTAAATTTATTTAAAGCAAAAAAATTAATGGCAGAAGCATCTGTGACGATTGTAATGTTTTGACTTTCATTCATATACAAAACGTTTCAGTGGTAAATCATAATTTTTCAGCGTCACATAATGAATATTAGTGTGTACATGCCAAATTCCATATATTTAATTTCAGTTCTAGCCAAAATTTTACCCAAATACTTCACTTTCATTAAACTGCTTTGTTTGTTATGCACCAACAGAAGCAACTGAAGAGGAATTAAAAGAAGAGTTTCACAATAGCCTCCAAGCCACAGTAGAAACAATACCTAAGCATGATATGCTACTTATATTGGCTGACTTCAATGCAAAAGTAGGTGAGGGAAGTGAAGATAGAAGGAGAATCATGGGAAGAAAAGGAACCGGAGAAATAAATGAAAATGGAGAAAGACCACGCAGGTTCTGCAAAGAAAACATTATGACCGTCGGAGGGACAATTTTCCAAAACATCCATAAAATGACTTGGAGGTCCCCAGACGAAGTCACAGAAAACCAAATGGATCACATAAATAACAAGTGGAAACAGTCACTACAAGATGTGAGAGCAAGGAAAGGAGCGGATGTAGGAAGCGATCACAGCCACTGTTCCCTCTAAGCTGCGCGCCTGCGCACAGAAAAAAAAAATCATACCGCGCACAAAATTTTTGGAGCCGCGCGAAAAGAAAAAAGAAACTGTTACTTTTATTTTCCAGTTTCCAGATGTTACTCCGTGCTATAATTGCGATCAAGAAAAATGCAATGATGGTACATGTTTTTTCCTTTACTGTTTCTTTCTTGTTGAGAAATTACTTTCTGATCGGATGTTTCGACTGGTCTTTTATCTCGTAGTTTCGGTAGTACTGTAGCAGAATCGTGACGAGTCAAGTGGGCACACAGAGAATAGAGGGTAATTAAAATAAACGGGCAGATGAATTTCCACAGCGTCCAATTTCGTGGGAACGGAGAATGTCCATTGAGCTGCTCAGGTATGCGAATTGATCTTGGTAACTAACACCAAACGTCGTGACCGTCAACATTAGAGCCGTCCTGTTCCTTTTTTATTTTAAATAACAGCAGATCTACTATCCCCGTGGAAACGTGTTTTGTTAGCGGGGTAGGGGTATCCCCTATCAAAGGAGAAGTAAGACGCCTCCTTACCTCCATCAGTCTAAGGGACACCCTTGGGCAAGGTGGAGTACCCGTATAGCTCCCCGATCAGGGTGACGTGAAGCCATGGGAGCAGGTGGTGGATGGAATGGGAGAGCACCCGACAGATAATGTTGTTATGGTCACCATTCTGTGATGGTAGGCAGATGATCTCAATGTAGAGAAAATGGCTACAATCACTGACTAGTACAGTCACTGCCCGGAAGGAAAGCAATGGTAAACTGTCTTCTGGAAATATACCAAGAAACCCAAACGGCAACATGGAAAGTCAAATAGGAAAAAGATCTAGTAGTGAGGCCCTCAGGCCAGATAGATCTAATTTTAACACTGGGGAATAGTGTGAGGCAGAGGTCAGTTCTAGTAATTGTGATGACGGACAAAATCCGGACGGTGTTACTAAGGAAAACCCCTGCATCAAACTAAAAAGAAAAATAAGAGTAGGAACATGGAATGTAAGAAGCATGTATGAGGGAAAATATAAAAAAAATATGTGACGAGATGAAAAGAACGGGAATACACATTTTGGGAATCTGCGAACATCGATGGAAAGGATCCGGACATTTCAAGAACGAGAATGATAATATCTTGATATTCTGTGGTGGAGAATTAGGAGGAAAGAATGGAGTGGCTTTTTATCTGGACAAATCAACATCAAAAGCGTTACTAGGTTACAATCCAGTAAGTGACAGAATCCTCCAAATCAAACTTAAGGGCACTCGAAGAAATGTAACAGTAATCCAGATATATGCACCTACATCAGCATCAGAAAAAGAGGAAGTAGAAGACTTTTATAACACACTGCAAACGACGATAGACCAGGTACGGGAAAATGATATTGTATTAATAGTGGGGGATTTTAATGCAAAGATTGGTACAGAAAGAGCAGAAGATGAAGGGCATGTTGTAGGGAAATTTAGCATTGGACATAGAAATGACGCAGGAGATAATCTAATGGCGTTTTGTATGGAAAATGGGCTAATGATTGCTAACACACTTTTTAAACAACATCCAAGAAGACTTTACACATGGACATCACCTGATGGGAAAACCAAGAATCAAATAGATTACATTTTAGCGCAAAGAAGGTGGAGATCAAGTATAACATCAGCAAAAACTTTACCAGGTGTTGACTGTGACACGGACCATGAGTTATTAATAGTAGACATAAAGATAAAGATAAAGATAAGACAGTTAGGGGATCAAGACCACTCCGCTTTGATCTTACAAAACTAACAGAACAATACGGTATAGAGGTGAAGAACCGTTTTGAAATCCTGATGGATGTACAGGAGGAGATGACACCAGATGAATTAGCTACGCAGACCAGAGATATCTTACTTACTACAGCTAAAGACATGGTTCCAGTAAAGAAAACACAAAAGAATGGATGGATTACAGCAGGCACACTTGAACTGATAAAACAACGTAGAGAAATGAAGACTCAGTGGAAAGTGACAAACAAAAACAAAGAGGAACATAAATCTTTAACAAAAGAAGTAAGAAGAAACACAAGAAAAGGCAAAAAACAATACAAACAAGATTGTTGTGAAGGAATAGAAGGACATCAGAAGTGTGGAAGAGACAGTGAAATGTTTAAAGAAATGAAGACATTGACGAGAAATGTCACACCTAAGCTAAATGTAATTTGTGATAAGATGGGGAATACCTTGATAGAGACAGAAGAAAGTCTAGAAAGATGGAAGGAATATTGCAGAGGAATGTATGATATAACCGACTGTGAAAGCAGAATATAGTGTGAATTATTATTGGAGGAGAAAGAACCTGAACCGAGAATAGAAGAAGTTTTGTGGGCAATAAAGAATCTGAAAAATGGTTAATCAACAGGATGTGATGAGATAACAGCTGAATTTATTAAAGCAAGAGGAAAGGAATGTGCAACAATCTATCATGCACTATGTAAAAAGATATGCCATTCAGGTATTTGGCCAAAAGAATGGAAAAGAACTGTATTCATACCACTGCCAAAAAAGGGTAACCTGAAATTATGCACAAACTACAGAACTGTTGCCCTGATTAGTCATGCCAATAAAATTCTATTAAAAATTATACTGGGTAGACTTCATAAGAAAATAGAAGAAGAAGTCAATATGGTCCAAGCTGGTTTCAGGCAAGGAAGAGGATCAAGAGATCATATATTCAATCTAAGATTAATAATAGAGAAATGCAGAGAGTTTAATGTGAATCTATATTTATCATGTATAGACTACTCAAAGGCATTTGATTGTGTACAACACCAGAAACTGTGGGAAATAATGGAAAAAATGGGATTTCCAACACATTTGATACAATTAACATCACTGCTGTATCTAGACCAACAAGCAGCAGGAAGAATAAATGGTGAAACAACAACTTGGTTTGACACAAAGCAGGGGTCCGTCAGGGATACATATTGTCGCCTTACTTATTTAACTTGTATACCGAAAATATAATGAGGAATGTTAGAGAAGATGTAGACAAAGAATATTACGATGCAATAACAATTGGAGGTTATGAAATACCAGAGATTAAATATGCCGATGACACAGTATTACTGTCCACAATACAAAAAAGGAATGGAAAAACTAATTATGTCAGTCTGTAAGAACAGCGAAGAGCAAAATCTCTATCTTAATGCGAAGGAAACTAAATTGATGACAAGTGAGAAAACAAACAAGGCAGCTGAAATATGTATCAATGAGGAAAAACTGGAAGAAGTGGAGAGTTTTGAATATCTTGGATCACTATTAACTAATAATGGAGATACAATGAGGGAAATTAAAAGACATCTGTCGCTCCTCTGAAAGTAAGACAACTAAAGAATCTGTGGAGAGGAACAGACAGAACTACAAAAATAAGATTTTTAAGGGCATGAATCTTTCCCATCGCAACATATGCCTGTGAGACCTGGACACTTAACAAAATATCTGAGAAACACATAAATGCCTTTGAATGTAAATGATACAGAAGAGTTCTTCAGATATCATTCATTCATTTGCATGTCTCTTGTGGAACTTTGTCTCCGTAACAGCACTCCTGTAGGCCTCTCGGATGTGAGCAAAATGGCCTGCTGCTAATGCATCCATTTGCACATCATCAACGATGTCTTGCAGCCATCTTCGCCTTGGTTTTCCTCTTTTTATTTTTCCCATTATGTACCCTTCCAAGACGGTTTTCTCTAGATTATCATGACGTTAAATGTGTCCAAAATATTTAAGTTTTCTCTGTTTAATACTCTTTACTAGCCAGCCTTCTGAGAGAGAGAGAGAGAGAGAGAGAGAGAGAGAGAGAGAGAGAGAGAGAGAGAGAAACTGCTTTGTACTGTTCAGCTGCTAACATAACTGTATTTGGAGAGCCAAGTTATCTAACTGGATATAACTTCTACACTCTGACTGAGAGGGGGATCTACTTTAAGTTTCGTTGTAGAAGTGTTCATCTTCTCCCCCTCCCCCACCCCGAGAACAACTGTGTTAAGAACACACGTATCTTTACATTAGTCTTTGTGAGACAGGAAACATAAATCTATTTGCTTCAAAAACTTTGGCCTACAGGATTATGAGAGTAGCTGTGACTTTGCGGAGTATTTAGCTGATAAGTATACAAGATAAAAGCTACCAGTATTCTAAACTTAAGTATAGGCCCTTGTTTCTTCCCACTTTTCTCACTCTTTCTATCTTTTTTTTTGTTTTTGTAAAACTGAACCATACAGCTCTACCTACCTTAATTACAAGAACCAGCTTACCCACAGTCATTATTTCTCTTACCTCTCTAACAACCCACCCACCTACCCACAATTATTGTATAACATCTTCCCTCTCTAACGACCCACCCACCCACACACAATTATTGTATAACATCTTCCCTCTCTAACCACCCACCCACCAACACACAATTATTGTATAACATCTTCCCTCTCTAACGACCCACCCACCCACACACAATTATTGTATAACATCTTCCCTCTCTAACGACCCACAACCATTATTCCCTCTAAGCTGCGCGCCTGGGCACAGAAAAAAATCATAATCCGCACAAAATATTTGAAGCCGAGCGATGAAACTTTTATTTTCCAAATTCCATATTTTACTCCGTGCTATAATTGCGATCAAGAAAAATACAATGATGGTACATATTTTTTCTTTTACTGTTTCTTTCTTGTTGAGAAATGATTTTCGGATCAGATGTTTCACCTGGTCTTTTATCTCGTAGTTTCGGTAGTACTATAGCAGAATCGTGACGAGGCGAGTGGGCACACAGAGAATAGAGGCTAATTAAAATAAACGGGCAGATAAATTTCCACTGCTGAAAAGTACAGCGGGTCTATCCTGTTATTAAATATACAGACCTTTACATTGTATATATATATATATATATATATATATATATATATATATATATATATACACACATATATATGTATATATATATGTTCATTCATTCCTTTGCATGTCCCTTGCGGAACTTTGCCTCCCAAACAGCACTCCTGTAGGCCTCTCGGTTGTGAGCAAGATGGCCTGCTGCTGTTGCATCCATTTCCAGATCGTCAACGATGTCTTGCAGCCATCTTCGTTTCGGTCTTCCTCTTTTTCTTTTTCCCATTATGTATCCTTCCAATATGGTCTTCTCTAAATTATCATGACGTTTAATGTGTCCAAAATATTTAAGTATATATATATATACATATATATATGTATGTATGTATATATACAGGGTGTTTCATAAGTAACTGTGCACTAACCCAGTATCGATTCCGGTATCGTAGTGATATCTTAATGTCTGCAGCATCTACCTACCAAGATATCACTACGATACCGGAATCGGTACTAGTTTAGTTATTTTCCGAATGCACTGTATATATATATATCTCTCTCTTTCTCTGAACCTTAAGTGCCCAGGGCACATGGGGCTTCCGCAAGGGTTTTCCACAAATGCCTGTCCTTCGCCTTTTTTTCTGCTCTTGCCCAGGTGAGCCCTCTATTTCTCAACATCCTTTCTGTTGTTCTTCTCCATGTCTCTTTTGGTCTACCCTTACTTCTGCTCCCCTGTGGTGTCAATCTTAGTGCTATTTCCATATATGTATATATATACACACACGTTGTTACTATGCACATTTACACACACAATATTTTGTTTGCACTTGAGCTGAATATTTTGCACACAGTCGGCAAACCCTTGGAGAGAACATTGCCCAAATCCCTGAACCTAGAGTTTCCTACAGCTTCCCCGAACCTTGAGTTTCCTACAGCTTTTCTGAACCTAGAGTTTCCTACAGCTTCCCTGAACCTAGAGTTTCCTACAGCTTCCCTGAACCTAGAGTTTCCTACAGTTTCCCTGAGCCTAGAGTTTCCTACAGCTTTTCTGAACCTAGAGTTTCCTACAGCTTTTCTGAACCTAGAATTTCCTACAGCTTTCCTGAACCTAGATTTTCCTACAGCTTCCTTGAACCTAGAATTTCCTACAGCTTCCAGAGCCTAGAGTTTCCTACAATTTCCCAGAGCCTAGTTTCCTAGAGTTGAATGGATTCCTGCCAATGTTAAACTTATTATTTTGTAATTATAAAAATATTTACATAAATGTTATCCTCATTGTTTGAGAAATATGTAATACTTGTTTGATGTATTGATGACCCATTCTGACAAGAATACAGAAAAAAGGGAATTATTCTTGCACACGTGATTTTTGTATCTATTTTAATTTTATTACCCTCATATACATGCACATGCTCTCTCTCTCTCTCTCTCTCTCTCTCTCTCTCTCTCTCTCTCTCACTCACTTGTAAAAGTAACTTGTTAGATATTGTTAGAAATTATTGTAATGTTTGTTAAAAAAACATATGTTAGAAGATCTGTGCTGACAATGTATTTTTGTTTATGTATATGTCTGTGTGAGCGTGTATGTGTGTGAGAGCTATTTTATTAGGTTAATTACTTCTTCTCTTTTACTTTGAATGTAATAGTTTAATCTTACACTTTTTTATATGTTTTTTTTCTAATGTAATTTGTATACTTGTATTAAATCGAGTGTGTGGGAAGAATGAAAGATGGAGTGATGATGGACAGAATGTAATATGGGCCTGCGTGTCCAAATCTTTACCATTTAAAAATAAATATCATTCATTCATTCATTTATTCATTCATTCTCTCATATTCACACACACACACACATGCAACACACGCAAATCCTGTTGTTAAAATTACGTCTTTCACAACACAGTTTAGCATGACCGTCATATCTGTGGTAATCTGTTGTATGAGTCAGTGCATCCACCCGTGTCTTTGGTCGGCGATTGGCTTAGCAGTCACCACCCAGTACGTCCTGTGGCATCTTGCAGGGCCGCAACAAACTCTTTCCACCTTTCATAGTCTGTGGCTAGCCTTTACAGGGTTGATTCATGAATTCTCGGCATAAGGTACAAATACTTGAAACACACAGTTGGTATTAGGTGCATTTGTAGATCATGTTAATGTAAGATTAAACACCAAGCTTCAAGAAATTAACTACAACCAATTTTTTGTACAGGCTACTGAAGTGGTAAGGGGTGGCAGAAATTGAGAAAATGGATAAAATTTCTCATCGAGCAGTCATTCGTTACCTACGCAGCAAGGGCTTATCAACGAAGGAGATCCATGAGAATATAATAGAGACTCTAGGGGAGAGTGCCCCTTCTTACAGCACAGTGAAGAAATGGACAGCTCAGTTCAAACATGGAAGGGAGAGTCTGGAAGATGATCCCCGTCAAGGAAGACCAAGAACGGTAACCCCCGATGAAACCACCGGCAGAATCCATGACATGATAATGGAGGATCGACGGCTAACTGAGCGGTACGCTGCTACTCAGTTGGGCATTTCCCAGGAACGTGTTCATGCCATTATTCACAATGATCTTCAAATGACAAATGGTTCTAAGGATGTCGTAGCCGGAGGTGGGGTGAAGGATACGCTCTCCAATCCAATTAAATGTCTCCAAGGCGTGCGTCTCAAAGAGCCTCAAGTCCAGCTCCTGGCCTTCTCGTGGCGGAACTGTTCAAACTGACAGAAGAAGGGGCGAAGGCGAATATCTGGCGCCTGAAAACCAGACGTTTCGGGTAGATGAGAGTCTTGTTGGTAGCTTATCCGAGAGAAGGAAAACTCTGATTTAAAACCCGCTGCTGGTGATATTCTTCAGCTGCAGTGCGTGGAGTGTGGCTCCTCCCGGCCAGTGAAGAAAGGTGAGAATGTGGTTGCCACGCTGCGCCACCGTGGAAAAGGTGAAAGAAAGGATTAAGTGAAGTAATCAATAGTCTCGAGGTCAGGACTGCTCAAGTCACGGCACCTCTGCTCTGGAGGTCGGCCACTTCCTATGTGCACCCATACCGAGCGAATTGCCTGAACCAGCTTAACCCAGGGGTTAAACTAGGACACTGCTTTCGAGATTCTTCGTCCGCCGCGCGTGGGGTGAAACTCCTCCCGGCCAATAAAGAAAATGCGAAAAGGGTTGCCGAGAAGCGCCGCTGTGAAAAGGTGATGGAAAGGATAAAGTGAAGATTAATCGGTATATTCTGTAGTCTAGCGGCGAGAGCTAATCATACCACGGTACCTCTGCTCTAGAGTCCGGCCACGTCCTATATACACCCATACCGGCTTACACCAGGGGTGAAACTTGATGACTACTCATGTCATGGTACCTCCGCTCTAGAGGTCGAACACGTCCTAAACGCTCCCATACTTGGATAATACGCTTAAACCGGCTTAACCCAGGGGTGAAACCTACTAGTGGCGAGGATTCGTCCTCCTGGACAAAAGCTCCGTCCTGGTCACAACTAGGAAGAGTAGCGGGCACGATTACAAAACGCTGAAGTCGGAGACACTAGACCAGTACAGTCTAGATAGGCAACCACCTCTCACCCGAAGGGGATATATGCGTATACTAATCACGCTGACGTTTTCCGGTGAGAAGGTCCAACGCTGGACTAGATGGGCAACCATCTTTCATCCGGCGGGGATGTACAGATATCCAAAACGCGTCGAGATTTTCCGGTGTGAAAGTCCAACTCTAGATTAAACTGGTGCAACGAAAACAGAGAGACAAAAAACCTTGTCAAAAAGATAAGAGAGAGACAATGTACTTTCATAGGACATGCAATGAGAAGAGGGGGCATTGAAAATATTATAACAACAGGAAAAATAGAAGGAAGAAGATCAAGAGGAAGACCAAGAGAAATGATACTGGACAGTCTGACGGGATGGTGTGAGAGGAGATCACCAACTGAGCTGATGGCATGCATGAAGGATCGGGTACTCTGGAGAAGCATAATAGCCAACGCCAGTCGGCACGGCACATGATGATGATGATGAACGAAAACCACAATGTCACGCAATCCTGCTTCTGCGACCCACCGAGAATACAGGCTCAAGCCCTGCGATAATCTGAACCTAATGTGATCCTTTCGGGGATCTCTTGTGGTCCTCACAGGGACCACAGGAGATCACAGGGCCAATTAAGGACCACAGGAGTACATTCAGTAGGATCATGGGGCAATCTTGGTGGTAGAAGCGAACGAAGAAGAAGAAGAAGAAGAAGAAATGATCTCTGCTCGATGGGTCCCGAAACTTCTTGGAGCTGATCACAAACGACAGCGTCTCAACATGTCAAGAGACAATCTTGGCCATTTTTCTGCAGATCCTGAAAAGTTTCTTCAGCAATTTGTGACTATGGATGAGACTTGGTTCATCATTTTCAACCAGAAACCAAAGAACAGTCAAAGCAGTGGAAACACCTCCAAAGAAAGCGAGGGTGGTTCTGTCTGCAGGGAAAAGTGATGGCAGAAGGTGTGCTATTGGTAGATTATCTTCAAAAGGGCAGAACGCTTACTGAGGCCTATAACGCTAATATTGTGAAGCAACTGCAGGTCAAACTGAAGGAAAAGCGTGGTGGGAAATTAACGAGAGGAGTCATCTTTCATCAAGACAATGCTCCAGTTCACAAGTCGGCGGTGGCAATGGCTGCCATTCATGAATGCAGCTTCCAGCTTCTTGAATATCCTCTTTATTCCCCAGATTTGGCCCCTCGAACTATTACCTGTTTACCAAACTCAAAAAGGAGCTCATTGGTCACAAATTTGCTTCATATAATGACGTCATTCATTCTATAGACCACTTTCTACTGTCACAAGATGCTGACTTTTACAAAGAAGGGATTCGTATGCTCCAGGATCGCTGGACTAAGTCCATAAACTTGCAAGGGGACTATGTTGAGAAATAGCCCAAAAAAGTTGTCCACAAATAATCCGTTGTACCTTATCAACTCTCATATATTGTGCTCCAGCTGTGTTGCATGCCATCGTATGAGTCAAGATAGACTCTAATAACTAGATCATACAAATCTTTCTGTTACTTGTTTTATTCTATAATGTCAACATTTAACTTCCTAGAAGAATTTTTTCAACACAGTTTCATTATTACCAACTTCCAAGTTTATAAAATAACCTGTTGTATGTTAACTTATATATTTTTTTCACAAATATTTTTATTTTGCTTTCGCCACTATTCTTCAGCTTTTTTTCTTCTCATACAAAAGATCTGGCCAGATCTCAACCCTCTACTAGAGCTCTACGGTGATGTGGAGAGCCAGAGACAAGCTGATGCACTTGTGAGAGAGATTGGCATCAATGTCTTAGTGAATGACAAAGAAAAATAATTCCTTTCACTTCATTCTTTGTTACTGTCATCTAGTGAAGATATGAGTTGAGATATAACATTGTTATTTAGTTCATATCTTTGGATGGTGATGAATTTGGCAGTCATTGATAGATATGAATTTAGATGTTTTGTAGAGCAGCAGAATATTTTCTTCATGTCTTACAGTCTGCAGCCAACCTTTTTATGCTGCCTTGGGTCCCTGGCCATGTTGCATGTTATCTTGCTGCTATCCTCACCATGTTATCTTTGGCTGGCCTTTCATTCTTTTTTCTTTAAGTGTCCATCACATTGCTTTTCTAGCAGTGGTGTTGAGATTAAGGTAAAGCTTGATTTAACTTTTACCTTTGAGTAGTTCTTTCATAAACATATCCCTGAATAGAATATAAGAATTCAAATCTGTAGAGTAGCTGGTTCATTCGCAAATTTAATAATATCTGCTGTACCATCTATCTGAACCCACGATCCAGTGCGATTTGGACACACACATTTTACAGTGACTTTTGCTTAATCGTACGAAGCCACAATGAACTCTGTAACCTGGTCCACCATCAGCCCAGCCTGGCCCAACCACTGGAGCTCCAGAACAGCCTAAACATGTCTCCACCTGATACCATGTTTCTGTATATCAAGAACCATTCTGACTTCTCTTGTACTTACATCTACATTTCTTGCCCACACTAACAACTTTCCTTGTCCCATGGGGATGAGAGATTACAACAACATAGTTCTTGATAAAACTCGTCTTCACAGAACATGGTATTGATGCAAATAATCTATGCATGCTGTAGCGCATGGATCCTATGAGATACTTTACACGGTCATTCACGTCCATCACACAGACTAAATGAACCTTGTCTTGCTCTTGTCATTCTTCACACAAACATGCAACTTTGCCTGTAACAAGATCCTTCTTGTCTTCATCATGGTAAAACAGGCAAACTGTTGTGTGCCTAGCATCTTCTGCATCTCCGACCACATGTTGATTTATGGAGACACGAAATGCAAGGTGAGCCCTTTCCAGCTGCCTATGTGTGAGATCTGATCCATAGTTTGTCACCATGAAATGATCTTTTCCAAAAGCTTCCAGGTACGAACAGTTTGGTATATGACACAACTGACACCTGTTGACATCTCCGTGGTTACATGGAAACAAGTTATGTGTGTCTGAAAAGTAGCATATAGAACCACTTCCAGTTCTGTATAAGTCCCCTTTGTCTATCTGTTTATTTGATTCCTGAGCTGCACATTTTGACCTGTTGACACAGACCATTACAGTCAGATCAATATTAAGATTAATCAGATTCAGAACTTCTGGACATTGAATGTCTTCAGGCAGGCAAGCTGAATTAAAATCTTTGCTTGCAACAAATTTAGCATGATCTGATTTACATCCAATAACATAATGAGCTCGTAGCTGCTGTTGCTGTTATGCACTTCGTGCTGTAAAGGTTCATCTTCATCATAGCTTGACATAGTTGTTTACTTGAGATGAACATTAAAAAATGACACTTTGTTTTCCAATTTCGATGAAAGTTCAGCCAGCCAGGGAGTAATATACTTGGAGGACAGAAAATGAGAAAATCCATTTTATAACAAAGACAATCACAAGGCATTTATCTGAAGTTGTGTGGGTGGGGGGGAGGGGGGCGGGGCGAGGAAGAAGTAAGAAACAAGGGAAATAATGGCAAAAATACACATTTCACGTAGAGAGTCCAAGCAGGATATATTAAATGATAGCAAGATCTACATGCCAAGATCTATATGCTGTGAGACCGATGATGACAGCCAGTATGAACCATCTTGACTGCCTCAACCTCAAGAAACTGCCGTCCTCGTTACATTACAAATGATAACAGCAATCCCGTTCTGTTGCACAAGTGTAATCCTGAAAGACCAGTTGGCCACAAGTAATATAATCTTATAAGAAATGAAAGGTTATTTCCAACATTTTTCTTTCTTTACCATCCTATATTAATATACTGTACTTACAACAGTTTAAATTAATGACAAATTCATATGAAGGAAACTCTCTAATGTAGAGAGCGGAACAATAACACAACTCCTTCAGATCATCAGAGGAAATACCCCCCTCAGCCAAGTGTTTCGGCCTTTTTAAACTCCTGACACTCTAAGGGGGGGGGGGGGGCTCTGGGTCATGACTCTCAGAGGTCTTGTGAGTTGCCTTTTTTTCGTCCTGGGATTGAACCCATGATCTCCCATTTGGCACTGCACTTTGAAGTGCGTCTTTAGCTATCCAGCCACGGATATTGGTTGTGAGAAATGAAATTATGTTCTCAGTGCTTGTTTCGCATACTCCACAGCCAGCATGAGGCCTTTTCTGCTGTTTCTGAAAGGCTTTTCACTGCCCTTGCTCTTGCTTGTCCCTTTATGCCCAGTTGCTTACATAGGTCGTATGCTGAAATTGCTATGAATCCTCTCGCTCCCACTTCTACAGCTATCACTTTTGCCCTGACTCCTGCCCCCTGCCTCAGTTGCTTGACCAGATCATTGTACTTCTCACATTTGAATAGATGTTGCTCCTCTATCCAGTTTTATAGAAGTCACAATGATAAAGCAATATTAATGCATATAAACAACCTGGCACACTCATTAATTAAAATGTAGGCTACTTACGTTAGCGATAACAATTCTTCGTGAGCTAGGACTTGTGAGTCGGAAAGATCAGTATTTGAACTGAACACAAACTCTGGGATTACATTTAAAAGGAAGTCCAAAATGCGTGAAATAAATATGCAAATAAAAATATTAAAAACACGTTTACTAGACCTACTAGAATCGCATCGCATACACAACACATCAAAGGCCAACTGTAAACTTATTACTTAAGATTTTCGACTCCATAGACACTGTTAAATGGGAACTCAAAACTTTCCATTTCTTTTTGTACACTAAGATTAAAATATCATTTAGGCAAAGTTATTTCGACATAGGTCTCGTGACAGACACACGTCTTACCAGCTCAAGGGGATTTATTTGTAATTGTTTTTCGGATAATAAACAAGTTGTTTGTTTGGGAAGGTGGGGGGGGGGGGGACTTCTACGTCCTGGAGTAGTTTTAGCGCGTCTTCCTGACGTGAACTATTTTTATCTGAAATATTTCCCAAAGTGACCGTTCTGACGGATGCATTTTAAATTAGTTTTATCTGTAATATTGTTAAAAATGGAAGCTATTCATTCTTTTTATCTCCTCTCTAACCCTCCCTCCCTCTCCCCTCTCTCTTTCTCACAAATACACGTCGGCGTATACGCACAAATTAACTTAGTCTACTATTCTCTTTTGTGCTTTCTGCTTGTTCCTCATGGTCCTCTCTCTTTCTCTCTCTCTCTTTCTCTCTCTCTCTTTCTCTCTCTCTCTTTCTCTCTCTCTTTCTCTCTCTCTCTCTCTCTCTCTCAGATACACGTCGGCGTATACGCACAAATTAACTTAGTCTACTATTCTCTTTTGTGCTTTCTGCTTGTTCCTCATGGTCCTCTCTCTCTCTCCCTCTCTCTCTCCCTCTCTCTCTCTCCCTCTCTCTCTCTCACACACACGCGCGCGCGCACAC
The DNA here is from genome assembly GCA_009760885.1 of Achatina immaculata. NCBI lineage: Eukaryota > Metazoa > Mollusca > Gastropoda > Stylommatophora > Achatinidae > Lissachatina > Lissachatina immaculata. Next base: position 28,339,062 of record CM019717.1, read on the forward strand.
ACACACACACAAACGTATGACCGCACTTGACAAGAACTGCTATAAACTACCTCTGCATTTTATTTTCTTTTAAGCTCTATTTCTTTTTTTTTCCCATTTGTTGTTGTTGTTGTTGCGCTTTCTGTTCTACGTTGCCTCTCTTTCGCTCTCTTACTTCTCCTTAATTTTACCCTCTCACACACACATAATCGTGCACACAAAACGTTTCAGCCAGTGAGGAATGTTATATGGGAACTTTGGTTAGTTTTTTTTTTTTTTTAGTGCTCAGTTATGTGTCGCTCTGTACTTCTTATATGTCGCCAGGCCTCCTAATGTTCTGTTTCGGCTTTTCGCTCTCATATCAAGGGCAACTGTTTAGGCACACCCACATTCTATCTTCTTCCTAAAATCCATTGTATCAGCATGTTCATGCCCCACTGAGCACATTTCTGACATTTTGTACAGTATTTTCCAGCCTCTAGCACACAAACTGCCCTCTTTCTTAAAAGATATCAACCACGCCTTAACAACTTTTGATGCGATCAAACTCTCCCAGCACCAAACCTATCACGTCTTTCTCCTTGATGTCTGCTCCCTTTACGTCTCTGAGGAGGGACTCTTAGCACCCCACTAATTTCTTGACAAAGACCCTCACCCTACCACTAACACTGACACCAAAATAAGACTCGCAGGGGTGGTGCTCAGCCTAAATTCCTTTGAATTCAAAGGCGAATACTTTGACCAAATCAGTGGTGTCGCCATGGGAACGAAAATGGGTCCCACTTATGCATGCTTATATATGGGTTTTCTGGAAGTCAAATTATGGGAAACCTACACTGGCAGACTCCCAGAATTCTATAAAAGGTACATTGATGATGGCACTGGAGTCATCAGTATGCCAAAGGAGAAGCTATAAACTTTTATCGAGTTCGCCAACTCACTTAATGGGAACATAAAATTCACATGTGAAATTTCTGTCAAGTCTGTCAACTTTTTGGGCGTCAAAATGTCTATTGTCATGGACATTCTTGTCACCTCCGTATTTTATAAGCCCACCGACAACCACACGTAGTACTTACTTTACACACCTTCCCATCCTGAAACTTGTAAGAACTCCATTCCATACTCCCAACACATCCGTCTTCGCCGCCTATGTTAAGATAACTCGGACTTTATGAATCAGCAAACAATTTTTTCGGCATCGACACTATCCAGAAAATGTCCCCCGGAAAGTATTTAACGTATCCAACTATTGAGCCGTGAAGAGGAACTCAGAAAAAAAAAAACAACCCGTAACCTCATTGGACAGAGTCAAATTATTACTACCATATCACCCACGTGGTCACATGGTAAAGAAAATTTTTTATTGCCATTTGCCACTAATACAACTCGACCCCGATATTCGCGACATCTTCTCTGATCTACCCTTATTTGCATACAAACGGTAACCAAATCTCGTCCACAGCTACATGTAGCGGAATCTTGTACATGTTGGCACCAGAAAATATAATCGGTCTGGCTGTGTTACCTGTCCTGTAGTCTGGGAAACGGAAACTATCACCTTTCCCAAAACTATCCCCACTCTCCATGAGGGATTCACATGCGAGTCCTGTAATGTGATATATGCCATTGTAAGCAAAAAATGCAAGATAACTTATATTGGTGAAACTGGTCTCAGATTAGGGGACCGCATGCAGAAACATCTGTATGATATCACCCAGCATGCTTCGAAAAAAGTCCCAAATCATTTCAATGGTCCCAACCACAGAGGCAAATCTGATTCTCTGGTAACGGCCATTAAACAATGCCACACCGATGACAGAAACCACCTAGCGCTTGAGAACCGCTACATTCAGGAATATGGGATGCTGGAACCACATGGTTTGAACTCGCAATTCAGTTACACTTAACATTCCCCTCTCCCACAAACATATTCCTTCTGCACCGTTCCATTCCTTTCTCACTTGCTACACATAATTTCAAAACCTCCTCATGGCATCAGATTATAACCCCTCTACCCCAGATGCAATAACCTATTTCACCTTCTCCAGGCTAGATTACCATTATACCACTCTCTCTCCTTTCTCGGTTTCTCCCCCTCCCACCCCTATACGATCCACCTAATACATATCAGAAGTCTCCATTTAAACATTCTCAACACTCTACCATGCACATTTCTGGACACGGACTCTTTTACAGGACATAGCTAAGTGCTCCATTTATTTTATTTATTCTTTTTTTCCATTGCTGTTGCTACTTTTTCCCTAGTTAATACATTTTTGTTATCACAGCTTTATTGCAGTGGCTTCGTGTACAGTTGTATACTTAATTGTGTGTATCTCTCTCTCTCTCTCTCTCTCTCAACCTTAAGTGCCCAAGGCACAAGGGGCTTCCGCAAGGGTTTTCCACAAACGCCTGTCCTTTGTCTTTTTTTTCCGTTCCTGCCCAAGTGAGCCCTTTATTGCTCAACATCCTCTCTTTTGTTCTTCTCCACGTCTCCTTTGGTCTACCCTTACTTCTGTTCCCCTGTGGTGTCCATCTTAGTGCTATTTTTGGTAGTGAGTTGTCAGTCATTCGAAACACATGTCCCAACCATCGCCACCGTCTTTCCTCAATAATTGCTGTCAGTGGCTTCATCTGCATTTCTGCCAGCAAGATGTTATTTCTTATGGTGTTTGGCCAAAATATTCTTCTGATTCTTCGTATTGCATATATACTTATAAACTAATTATTCGTGTGTCGTTAATTAATAAAGCAGTTCCTACTTTCCCCTTTGTTGATTCTTTTAACTGTCATCCCGTTTCCAATATGTGTTGATGGGGACTTGTACTGTGCTACTTTTCTGTGGCTAAATGTGAAGCGTGACATTATAGTTATTTTAGCAGTTCAGAACATCCTGTACCAAAAATAGAGCCTTATTTATCGGACAAACGGTAGTCGTGTTCTAACTTTCTGTATGTGGAAATGACGGTGATTTTAAAAAAAAAAACTTGGTGTTGTACCCGGCAATGCCCAAACTTAAGCAGTAATTATCACCATCTTGGTTATTTAACCTTCTTTCATTCCTTAGACATCTTACAGTGCGAACGGGCCAAACAGATTTATCGATAAGACTTTGCGGTTTGCTGTAAGCGAGGGGGGGGGGGTATTGAATAAACCACTGCAGTTATTTCAATCCATCTGTTATATGGTCTGTTTCTCGCTCTGCTTCCGCCTATTTTTGGTGCGTGTACTTTCTATAGTACAGTGCATGTATATGAGTTGAAACGTAGCCAGATCATCTGATTTGGTCCATAATATGAAAGTGTTCCTATCCTTTTGTTTATGAAGTTTTACACACGAGACAGGAAAAAGGTTATGCTTTTTAAAATCATATAACATGCAGAAGAACAAAGATCTAAAGAATATATTGCCCTCCACAAAAATTAAGACCAGAAGAACAATTTTAATTTTGTTCATCGTGGAGGGCAATGTTCAGTCATGAATCTTTTCGCGAAGGACAATTTTTTAAAATTCAAATACAAGAACATTCTCTGATTCTCTTTTCGCAATAGAATCTATTTTTAGACGCAGCTTCACACTCGTCACAAGCTAAGGACCTCTTGACCCTTTCTCGTGTGTAATATATTAAACGATAAATCGTTCTCCTCTTTTTACTACTACTTTGTTCTGTATGTTTTTTGTGTTGTTTGTTATAACAATAAGGCGTAAACCGAAACATCAAAACTGTGACACAAAATCCCGTTAGTGAATAAAGCTCTCTTCACTTTTGTAATGTATACAACTAGAAAAAAAAAGTAGGAACGGCTTAACGAGTATACAGTTGTTACGTTTCGGCGTGAGCCTCATAAAAACATAAATGACGAAGAAATAGAGAGAGGAGATAAAGATATAAATTCACATGGATACTATGTTTAAAAAAATGAAATGAAATGACTAGAGCACTTAGCTGTAACTTGTAAGAAGCTGTGGCTTGTCCGACGCTGTGTGTCAGAAATGCGCATAGTGGAGTGTAGAGAGTATTTAAATGGAGAATTGGGATGTGTGATAGCTGGGTCGTAACTGAGGGTCCTGGGTAGGGAAACCGTTTAGGGGAGAGAGAGTGATACAATGGTACTCTAGCCGGGAGTAGGTGAGATAGGTGATTATAGTTGGGGTAGAGGGGTTGTAATGTTATGGATGCTGTGAGGAGGTTCTGAACTGTGTGTAACAAGTGAGAAAGGAGTGGAACTTAGTGGTGAGGGATTATGATTGTGGAAGAGGGGAATGTTAGCTGAATAACGAGTTCAAACCATGTGATTCCAGCGCAAATTAAAATAACTAGCAGAAAATAAAACCTCACAAAGGAGGGAGTATTAGTAAATATGTATGTATGTCTACGAATTACTCTAAATATTAATTGTACGGAATGTCAAGGGAGGGCATTCTCAGAAATAAATAATTCGGACCACAAAAGTTTAGTAACACGCCAGAGGTGTCAATTTTTTATCGTGATGAAATGTAAAAACAGGGACAAACTATGCTCTCTCAAAGTTCTGTAACGCGATTCCATTTCTTATTATGCTTGTCAGTTTCGATAGAGATATTTAATTATGCCGAAGCTTCAAACGGTGACCGGTCGTTTGTTTTTGGCAAATGTTTGAAGAGATGCACAGAACGTCAATGCAGCAATGCTACACAGTTCTGGCTAGCGCAGCCGGTACACATGAAACTGTTGTCGTGGTCATGTCAAGATGAATGTCGTTATCAGTGTATGTGGGACACCGTAGAGGCCTTTCAGAAAGATGGCAGCAGGGTTCCACAGTTTTATGGAAAGGTAGGGCCTGATCATACGTTTGAATAGTATTGTAAATGAAAAAAAAAATTTTTTTTGACATGAAAATAACACTCTGTTTTTCTTACTTTGCTTTTCCACACACGGAAATGCCGTTATATTTTTCTTACTTTTTAACACAGAAAATGTTTTTCTTACTTATTTTTACAGTTGAAAAAAAAAGTCTTTTCTTTCTGCCTATTATCACAGAGTCTACATTAACCAGTATATGTTTTCAGAGATATACCCAATTCCTTTATGACAAGTCTCAAGTCAAGTCTCAGATCACCCCCTTCAAGTCTCAAGTCCTTGCATGCAGCTTCAAGTCAAGTTTCAAGGCTATAAATCAAAGTGTAAAAAAAAAACCAAAAAAAAACTGTTGGTTTCAGTAACCAGATCAGAATTGCTAAAAGTGATTAATTATAGATTACACAAAGGAGTTGTGAAAGCGAAGAAAGTCAAGTAAATAAAAATAAAACAAACACAACTATACTTTATTTGCCACACTTCATCCAGCATCCAGTGGTCATTTATTCATTTTGATTCTTATATAGCATTAGAACCAGTTAGAAATACAGACTTGAAAACAAAGGCTGGTAAATTCTCTTCATAAGGACCATGGAATGATTTATAAAATTTGAAATAACTGACTGTAGCTTTGAGCTAAGATGACTAACTTCCACTGTAAGTGGAAATAGTTAACATATACAGCTGAACTTATAAGCAAAGTGTGTTTAAAAAATTAATTTAAGTTTCAGTAGCAAGTTATAAAAATGGACATGGTGGCAACAAAAGGGTAAACATTTGACTGAAAAATTAAACATTTGAAAGATAAAAACATTTAACTGAAAGATTAAACATTTGTCTGAAAGATCTCTGGTTAAAATAAAGACAGTTCATCTTGACATGACAATAAAAATCAAAGATTCACAGCTTTACACAGCTAATTCCAGTATGGAAAAAAGTGAGGTTGCTGGCAATTTCTAGATGCTGGACCTTCCATTAAATTAACTGTTCAATATAGTAATGCCAGATAGAAGTACATTGACACCATTCCTAGTACTTTAGAAGTATTTGGAGAAATCCGGACCTGAATTATCTTTCTTGAACCTCACATCTTTCTCTCTCAACAAGACACATGTGATAATACAGCCTTGACTAATAATATAAATTCTTCATTTTATGATGCTGTATTGCTTCATGTTAACTAACATGTGTACCAGGCATGCATGCTCTGCCTAGAGCAAGCCAGTTATTACATAATAAACTAAACAGACTATAGATTCAAATTAGATATGTGTGACAGCACACTGAAGTTTGCATTGTCTTACTAATAAAAGAGCTGCAGTAAAATCAGTCAGTTGATTGATTGAAAAATGTCAGTTCATAAGTCAAGTCTGAGCCACTGTTCTACATCTTAAAGTTGAATACAAGTTGAATCTTTAAAGCAGCCTGAGTCGCATTTGAGTCCGAGTTGACTGACTTCAGTCTGCATTCTCTGTGTGTTTTGTCCAGGTTTGTAACCAACATGTGTTTTGTCCAGGTTTGTAACCAACATGTGTTTTGTCCAGGTTTGTAACCAACATGTGTTTTGTCCAGGTTTGTAACCAACATGTGTTTTGCCCAGGTTTGTAACTAACCTGGTTCTAAGGACTGTTATAGCCGTAGGTGGGGTGGGGGATATGCTTTTCACTCCAGTGAAATGTCTCCAAGGCGTGCATCTCTCAGATAGCCTCTGAGAGTAAAGTCCAGCTCCTGGCCTTCTCATGGCAGAACTGATCAAACTGACAGGAGAAGGGGCAAAGGCGAATATCTGGTGCCTGAAAACCAGACCCTTCGGGTAGATGAGAGTCATGTTTGGTAGCTCATCTACCGCTGCTGGCGAGATTTTTCAGCTTCTGTGTGTGGAGTGGGGCTCCTCCCAGCCAGTGAAGAAAGGTGAGAATGGGGTTTCCGCACGGTGCCAGTGTGGAAAAGGTGAAAAAAATTATTAAGTGAAGTAATCAGTAGTCTCGAGGTCAGGACTGTTCAAATCACAGCACCTCTGCTCTGGAAGTTGGCCACGTCCTATGTGTACTCATACTGGGCAAATTGCCTGAAACGGCTTAACTCAGGGCTTAAGACAATGCTGGCAAAATTCTTCGGATGCCACGTGTGGAGTGAAACTCCTCCCGGCCAAGGAAGAAAATGTGAAAAAGCAATTAGGGCTGCCATGCGGCGCCAGTGTGAAAAGGTGATGGAAAGGATAAAGTGAAGCTTAATCAATATGTCCAGTAGTCTCGCGGCAAGAGCTACACATACCATGGCACCTCTGCTCTAGAGGCTGGCCACGTCCGATATATACCCATACTAGTGAAATATGCCTAAACTGACTTATGCCAGGGGTGAAACTTGATGGCTAATCATGTCGTAGTAACTCTGCTCTAGAGGTCGGTCACGTCCTAAACATGCCCATACTTGGATAATACGCCTAAACTGGCTCAACCCGGGGGTGAAACTTACTAGTGGCGAAGATTCATTCTCCTGGACAAAAGCTCCGTCCTGGTCACAACTTATAAGGGTAGCAGCCATGACCACAAAATGCTTAAGTCGGAGACACTAGACCAGTGCAGTCTAGATAGGCAACCACCTCTCACCCAGCGGGGATGTATGCGTATCCTAATCACGCTGAGGTTTTCCGGTGAGAAAGTCCAACGCTGGACTAGATGGGCAACCACCTCTCACCTGGCAAGGGCACACGGGTATCCAAAAACACGTCGAGGTTTTCCAATGAGAAAGTCCAACTCTAGCCTGGATGGGTAACCACCTCTCACCCAGTGGGGATATACTGATATCCACAACACGTCGAGGTTTTCCGGTGAGAAAGTCCAGCTCTGGATTAAACTGGTGCAACGAAAACCACGGTGTCATGCAATCCCACTTCTGAGACTCACCGAGAATACAGGCTCCAGCCCTGTGATACTCTGAACCCCTTGTGGTCCTATCGGAGATCTTCTGTGGTCATTTCGGGGACCATGGGACCTATCAAGGACCACAGGAGTAAATTCAGTAGGATCACGTGGCAGTCTTGGCGGTAGAAGCGAATGAAGAAGTAACCAACATGTGTTTTATATAGGTTCTCTGTTTACAATATCATTGCTAGCATTGCCTCTTCTTAACTCGTTGTATAGTTAGATGAAGTTCCATATGGGTGTGTCATGTTTTTATTATGGTCATCTTTTTGTCTTTTATTATGATTACAGCCATGTGTCTTGTCATGCAGGCAGCCACTCTCCTGTCCCAAACATTGTTTTATTTTTTTTTTTATTTTCCTTTTATAGTTTGTTCGACATGAATTTTTCATGAGCTGGTGTGCAACTCACCCAAGCTGTAGAGTTGGTGTACCAAATCTCTGAATTCAACAAAGCTGTAGAGTTGGTGTGCCAAATCTCTGACTTCAACAAAGCTGTAGAGTTGGTGTACCAAATCTCTGACTTCAACAAAGCTGTAGAGTTGGCGTACCAAATCTCTGACTTCAACAAAGCTGTAGAGTTGGCGTACCAAATCTCTGACTTCAACAAAGCTGTAGAGTTGGCGTACCAAATCTCTGACTTCAACAAAGCTGTAGAGTTGGCGTACCAAATCTCTGACTTCAACAAAGCTGTAGAGTTGGCGTACCAAATCTCTGACTTCAACAAAGCTGTAGAGTTGGCGTACCAAATCTCTGACTTCAACAAAGCTGTAGAGTTGGCGTACCAAATCTCTGACTTCAACAAAGCTGTAGAGTTGGCGTACCAAATCTCTGACTTCAACAAAGCTGTAGAGTTGGCGTACCAAATCTCTGACTTCAACTTTTAAGGTTTTCTCTTCTCCACATAAATTGCTTTTGACTATGTGCAACTTTGCACGAGGTTTTTTTTAAAAATGCTGTTCAGAAGTGATATATTTCTGATGACTCTGGCTTCAAAGCCATGAAAACCACTCTGTTCATATGCAATGTCAGTTTTATACTCTTGTGCTGAAAAATTATAGAAATCTATATATAGAGATAAATTTCTACAAAATATACTCACACAAAGACCAAATGTAGTTCATGTGATTGCTGTTCCTTATTCTCCACAGTGGCCTTTTGTACGATTTGCTGGCATCCAAGAGCCAGCATCCATGGTGTTCTCCCTCCTCAATGCAGTGTCCCATTTGGCAGTTTTTTCTTACAGATCGAAGGTGCCACCAACTGCTCATATGTACGGGGTCTGGCATGGCATGGCAGTGGTAAGTGGAGACTGATAGCACGTTACATCTCCAAGTATTCAGGTGTGAAAGTGATCATCAGACTAGAACTGACCAAGACCCTATCCCATCTCTGCAAGGTGATTCTGCCACAGACAGGCTGTTGAGCTTCTCCAGTCCTGGAAAGATAAGAGAGGGAGGCTGAGGAAAATATCTTGACTGACATAAGTGGTGGGAATGAATGAATGAATGAATGAATAATCTTTATTTTTAAAGGGTAAAGAATTGGGCACGCGGGCCCAATTCTCTGAGGGAGGATAAGAGAGGCCGCTGATTTGATATGACATGCTTAGGACTGCAGAAATGGAGAGGCATATATGCCAGTGCCTACCAATATGGCACCTAACAAATGGATGAATTAATAATGTATGTATCATATGTGCGTGCATGAGAGCATTTCATTATGTGTGTACATGTGTGCGCGCAATATAAAAATAAACTGGCAGTTACTGGTAAAAATTGCTCTGGTGGAAAAATAGAAAAACCAAAACTTATGGAGATTGTTGGTTACTTGTAACTGGTTTATATTATTAAAAACCTAGTAAAAAACAACCAGTTAATTTATTTGGAGGATAATTTGACCAGTAAGTTGATGTTGTACAACTTACTTGGAAGAGAATAGCCGGTTTTGACTTTGGTCCAGCATGTGACCATTGTGTAAAGATTAAATCTCACTACAAATGTAAGAAAAACATTTACTTCCCACTGATGTTTGTAAAGTATTTTTAATTTTAAATTAAAAAAAGTATAAAGTTCCAAATGTTGTATTGACAGAAGCTCGTATTTTGGGCAGTTCTTTGTACAAGGTGAAAGATAGGTAAAACTGGACCAGTTTAAAAAAATCCTGGCACTATATATACTGTTCAAAAAAAGAAACAACACTAATATAGTCATAATGGACACCAAATTTCACACTTGTATCAAAATTTTATTTTACGGAATTAATGTTTCAATCTTGGCTTGAAGAAACTTTAAGACTTTAACAATGAAATGATGTTCATTAAATTTGGTTTGGACTTTTATTCTTTGCAAATGAGGCCTTCATTTCAGTAAGGTCCTCCTCTGGCCTGTATCAGAGAATGACATATCTTTGACATGGATCCGATTAGCTGTTGGATCTGTTGTGTGGTGGCTGCCCACTCTTCCCGCAGTGCAAGAGACAACTGTCTGAGACTGGTTGATGCAACATCTCGCTGGTGGACTTGTCCGTTGAGTTCATCCCATAAGTGTTCTGTTGGGTTCATGTATGATGACATGGATGGCCACGGAATGGTCTGGAAGTTGTTGGCAGTGAGGAACTGGGTGGTGAGTTGTGCCAGATGAGGTTGAGTGTTATCCTGTTGAAAAATCGACCCTGATGCAGCCAGAAGTAGAAGGATGTGAGGATGAAGAATTTCAGCAACATATCATTGGGCATTCAGGCATCCTTCAATTTGCACCAGGTCTCTTCTTCCCGTGAAGTTGATCGTCCCCCCACACCTCATCCACGCAGTTTTGGGCGTAGCGCTCATTGACTGTGATAAACTCTTCTCTGTCTATCGTGTCACTAGAGCAGAAAGAATGATTCATCACTAAACCAAACCCTTCTTCAGTCATTTGCAACGGTCCATTGATGATTCTGATTTGTCCACTGCAGTCGATTCTGGCGGTGCTAGTCCGTAAGAACAGGACGTCTTCTAGCCCAAAGACCAGCGTCATGCAGCCGGTTCCTGACTGTTTGATCTGAAATTCTACGAGCTGCTGTCATTCACTGGACTGTTGAGGACGCAGATGCAAATTGATTACTGAGGTGATGCAGCTGTTGAATCAGTCTTCGGTAGGAGTTGTGACTATGGGTCTTACATTGTGCGGCTAGTCTGCAACTGAGCCAGTTTCTTGAAATCGTCTCCAAATGCAACTAATGGTGCCCGTAACGATATTAAATTGTCTGGCCACTACACTTTTTGACTGTCCAGACTGTAAACATCCATTGATGATGAGTCGTTGTTCTATAGTGAGATGAGCCATATTTGCGTATTGAATTTTCAAATGAGTTGATTCGAGGAGTGTCAATCTTTTGTAGGCATTTAATAACATGGTCAGTGAGTTTTGTGTTCAGTAAGTTTCATGGGATTATCATGAACCTGTCATGAGTTAGTGTCTAAAATGCTGTTTTGACTAGTGTCGCTTTTCTGTGCTCATGAATCATCTGCTGAGTACAATTCAGGTCAGCACATGAAGTTGATGTCCAAGTGAACGTTTCAGCCGATTTGCCCTCGTCTGATCTGCAAACTTCAGTTTAAATCGCAACATCTTATTTGTTTCATTTCTTTTTTTGAACAGTGTATATAGCTTTGGCTATCAGTAAGCATGTAGATACATATGCTGATGCCACAGATCTGTTGTTGGTAATCGTATGTGCCAACCTGAACTCTGAACAAGTATGTATGTTTTTGTTACAACCAGAAAAGAGGTCACACTACAACCAGGTATAGACTTGAAGCATGGGAAGAGCAGAGGATGTGCAAAGCTAGTTCAGCTTTCACAGAAGTCAAAAGTCATCTGTGAAGCTCTGTTTTCTTCATCATTTTATCAAAAAATGATAGGTCCATCTTATTATTCAGACAGTCTGCATAAAGCAGCAATGGTCATTTTTGAGATTTCAGCCTTATTGACCTGTACACTCAAGTAATAGATAATGTTCTGAAAGAAATCGTGAATGATTGGTGTCTGGTTGGTTATAAACTATTTTGGAGATTTTCAGCAGAAAGTATTGTTCCAAAAGGACCAACAGGAGCTATTTTCTTCTTTTTTTTTTTTAGGAAAAAAAAACAAACTTCACTGTTATTTAAGTGTCATTTTAAATGAAAATATCATATTTTTATTTCCTTCACCAACAGTTTTGACAGGTCGTAACTAAGCATTATTACAGAGTAAAATGTAGCAATGTCCTGATGAATTTACACTACAAAAGCAATAGAATTAATAGCAGACAGTAGAAGCAATTTGGGTCATGCATTTCACATAAGGTAACAGAATTGCAATTTCCTGTTTCATTTCAGACATGTTTGGGGCAGCAACAAAGATTAAGTAGAAGTGGTGATACAGATTACATACAATTTCAGTTCTAAGGACTGTTATAGCCGGAGGTGGGGTAGGGGATACGCGCTACACTCCAAGGCATGCGTCTCAAATAGCCTCTGACAGTCCAAGTCCAGCTCCTGGCCTTCTCATGGTGGAACTGTTTAAACTGACAGGAGAAGGGGTGAAAGGCGAATATCTAGCGCCTGAAAACCAGACGCTTTGGGTAGATGAGAGTATTGTTTGGTAGCTCATCTAGGGGAAGGAAAACTTTGATTTAAAACCCGTTGCTGGTGAGATTCTTCAGCTGCTGTGCATGGGGTGAAACTCCTCCCGGCCAATGAAGAAAAATGCAGTTAGGGTTGCCGCATGGCACCACCGTGGAAAAGGTGAAGAAAATAATTAAGTGAAGCAATCGGTAGTCTTGAGATCAGGACTACTCAAATAACAGCACCTCTGCTCTAGAGGCTGGCCACGTCTGAAATACACCCATACTGGTGAAATATGCCTAAACCGGCTTAACCCAGGGGGGAAACTCGATGGCTACACATATAACGGTGCCTCCACTAGAGGCTGGTCACGTCCTATATACACCCATACAGGGATAATATGTCTAAACCAGCTTAACCCAGGGTGAAACTCCCTAGTGACGAGGATTCGTCCTTCTGGACAAAAGCTCCGTCCTGGTCACCACCAGGAAGGGTAGTGGCCACAACCACAAAATGCTGAAGTCGGAGACACTGGACCAGTGCAGTCTAGATAGGCAACCGCCTCTCACCTGATGGGGATATATTATATCAGAATCACATTGAGGTTTTCCGGTGAGAAATTCAAACGCTGAACTGGATGGGCAACCACCTCTCACCCGGCGGGGATATACTGATATCCAAAACACGTCAAGATTTTCCGGTGAGAAAGTCCAACTCCAGGCTGGATGGGCAACCTCTCACCTGGGGGGGGGGGGGGATATATTCATATCCAAACCATATTGAGGTTTTCTGATGAGAAAGTCTAACTCTAGACTAAACTGGTGCAACAAAAACACAGTGTCACGCAATGCCGGTTCTGTGACCCATCGAGAATATAGGCCAAAGCCCCATGATGCTCTGAGCCTCCATTCTATATGAGACTATCGTGAGAACCATAGGAGTAAATTCAGTAGGATCACGGGGCGATCTTGGTGGTAGAAGTGAATGAAGAAGATGAAGAAGACATATAAATTTCATATATAAATAATACATTTTATATTGTTTCAATCATTGTTACAGGTGGGTGTGGTGACATGGTTATGTGCTGCAGTATTTCACACCAGGGACACACCACTCACAGAGGTCAGTCTCTTTGTAATCATTCATTTCTTTTTGTGAACTTTCTGTGAAGTTCTATTAGTAGGTTCATTCATGTCTGTATCAGTATGTTCACTCATGTCTACATCAATGTATTCACTAATGTCTGTATCAATATATTCACTCATGTCTCTATCAGTATGTTCACTCATGTCTACATCAGTGTATTCACTAATGTCTGTATCAGTATATTCACTAATGTCTGTAGCAATATATTCACTAATGTCTGTATCAATATATTCACTCATGTCTATATCAATGTATTCATTCATGTCTGTATCAATATATTCACTAATGTCTGTATCAGTATGTTCACTCACATCTGTATCAATGTATTCACTAATGTCTGTATCAATATATTCACTCATGTCTATATCAATGTATTCATTCATGTCTGTATCAATATATTCACTAATGTCTGTATCAGTATGTTCACTCACATCTGTATCAATGTATTCACTAATGTCTGTATCAATATGTTCACTCATGTCTGTATCAGTATGTTCACTCATGTCTGTATCAGTATGTTCACTCACATCTGTATCAATATATTCACCCATGTCCGTGTCACATGATCCATAGCTGTATATATGTAAAGTAGGCTTAAGCTGTTTTGTAGTGTGAGCAGAGTTTACCGCCTAGTCAAGATATTGAAGTACCTCCACATAGCATATCCTATATTATCTCAGCATATTGGCTAAATAACTCTCAGAAACAGAATTTTTTGTAGCAGAACTGTGAATTATCACAACTCTGGAACTGGCTCATGGCCTGGCCTGGCATTCTAAACCTTAGTGGATTGTTTAAGCTCCAAATCCAGTTTCGCGTCAGCAAAGTTGGTTACGTGCTGCTAACAACTTCAGTATTATAGCAGTATGACCAAGAGGATAAAGAAAAACCTGGTTCCCATAACAATGGAGCATCCTGGGATACCTGCATCTGCTCAAGGAGCTAGAGAGAGTCATTAAAGTACACGCCCCTTTTCTGTGTTCAAAGATCTTCACTTTGACTTGCGCGTGGAGTTCATAACTTTAAACTGCTACTTGTCACTTACAGCTTCAGGAAAATTGGAACTCTGGGATGGAATGTTTCTGCTCGTGTTTTCACTTGCAGAGTAAACATACTTGGGCTGTTTTTTTTTTTTTGGTAACCTAATTAGGAAAAAATGTCTTAGCAGAAAGAACAGATTGTATGGCAGTATGTTGTAGAGCTAATATGCTTGTGAGACTTTGACAGTAAGCAAGCAGATGAAACAGAAATGGAAAACTATAGAGATATGAAAGTTGGAGAGACAAAAATGAAATTCTCAGAGAAGTTTCAGAATATCAGAAACTAATTAAAATCATAAGAAAAAGACAATCAAAATTCTTTGGACTTGTCATGAGAAGATGTCAGAGAACCTAACAGTAAAATTGTAAAATTCAAAGGAAAATGAAAGGAAGAGAAACAGAATAATGTTCAGCCCAAATGGCATAAGAAAAGAAGAGTAATGAATCTGAATAAGGTTTACACAAAGAGAAGGTTGACTAGCAAGAACTTTATGCAAGCAAAATTTACTGCATAAATGAATTAATAGCTGATCACTTGTGAGACAGAATAAAATTTCGATGACAGAACATATGAAAATAATTTGCTTCATTACAACAGGTGTAATAATTTTTATGATTGTTTCTGACAAGAGTTGTGTTTAACATTAATCTTTTGTGTTTGATCTACAGAAAATGGACTATTTCAGTGCCTTTGCTTTGGTGCTATACAATGTTTTTACACTACTTTGTAGGTATGAACCAGTTGATGAAGTATTGTGTATATAAATAATGAGTGTGATATATTGTCTTGAGGTCAAATTAGTAGTCATAAAATCCCTTGATGAGGTTGAAAAGCTTGCCGAAAATATGAAAACTTGATGAACTACCATGCGAGCCCAGTGTGATGTTTAACGGTGTGGGAAGGATGTAAGAAGACGTTCATTTATTCATTAACTGTCTTGTTGACAGGTGTTAGTGGTTTTAAGGATTGTTATAGCCGGAGGTGGGGTGGGGGATACGTTCTCCACTCCAGTGAAATGTTTCCAAGGCATGTGTCTCAAATAGCCTCTGACAGTCCATGTCCAGCTCCTGGCCTTCTCATGGTGGAACTATTCAAACTGACATGAAAAGAGGCGAAGGTGAATATCTGGCACCTGATAACCAGATGCTTCAGATAGATGAGAGTCGTGTTTGGTAGCTCATCTAGGAGAAGGAAAACTCTGAAAAACCCTCTGCTGGCGAGATTCTTCAGCTGCCATGCATGTGGTGAAACTCCTCCTGGCCAATGAAGAAAAATGCAATTAGGGTTGCTGCGCATTGCCGCCGTGAAAAAGGTGAAGGAAAGGATTAAGTTAAGTGACCAGTAATCTTGAGGTCAGGACTACTCAAATCACGGCACCTCTGCTATAGAGGCTGGCCACGTCCTATATACACCCATACTGGGGCAGATTGCCTAAACTGGCTTAACCCAGGGGTTAAACTAGGACATTGCTGGCGAGATTCTTTGGCTGCCACGTTGGAGTGAAACTCCTCCCGGCCAATAAAGAAATGCAAAACTGCGATTAGGGTTGCTGGGCGGCGCCGCTGTGAAAAGGTGATGGAAAGGATAAAGTGAAGTTAATCGATATGTCCAGTAGTCTCGCGGCAAGAGCTACTCATACCACGGCCCTCTGTTCTAGAGGCCGGCCATGTCCAATATACACCCATTAATTCATTAATGTGCATGTCCCTTGTGGAACTTTGCCTCCCTAACAGCACTCCTGTAGGCCATCGGTTGTGAGCAAGATGGCCTGCTGCTGATGCATCCATTTGCGCATCATCAACAATGTCTTGCAGCCATCTTCGCCTTGGTCTTCCTCTCTTTCTTTTTTCCCATTGTGAACCCTTCCAAGACAGTCTTCTCTAGATTATCATGACGTTTAATATGTCCAAAATATTTAAGTTTTCTCTGTTTAGTCCTCTTTGCTAGCCAGCCTTCTTCAATATTAAGTTCTTGTAGTATGGATATATTTGTTCTTTTTTGTGTCCATGATATTTGAAGAACTCTTCTGTAGCATTTACATTCAAATGCATTTATGTGTTTCTCAGCTGTTTTGTTAAGTGTCCAGGTCTCACAGGCATATATTGCGATGGGAAATATACACCCATACTGGTGAAATATGCCTAAACTGGCTTAACCCAGGGGTGAAACTTGATGGCTAATCATGTCACGGTACCTCTGCTCTAGAGGTTGGTCATGTCCTAAACATGCCTAAACCGGCTTAACCCAGGGTGAAACTTGATGGCTAATCATGTCACGGTACCTCTGCTCTAGAGGTTGGTCATGTCATAAACATACCTATACTGGAGTAATATGCCTAAACCGGATTAACCTAGATGTGAAACTTACTAGTGGCGAGGATTCATCCTTCTGGACAAAAGCTCCGTCCTGGTCACAACAAGGAAGAGTAGCAGCCATGACCACAAACTGCTGAAGTCGGAGACACTGGACCAGTGCAGTCTAGATAGGCAACCACCTCTCACCTGGCGGGGATGTATGCGTATCCTAATCACGCTGAGGTTTTCCAGTGAGATAGTTGAACGCTGGACTGGACGGCTAACCACCTCTCACCTGGCGAGGATACACAGATATCCCAAAACACGTCGAGGTTTTCCAGTGAGAAAGTCCAACTCTAGACTGGATAGACAACCACCTGTCACCCGACGGGGATATACTGATATCCAAAACATGTCGAGATTTTAAGGTGAGAAAGTCCAACTCTAGATTAAACTGGTGCAATGAAAACCACAGTGTCATGCAATGCCACTTCTGCGACCCACCGAGATTACAGGCCCAAGCCCTATGATTCTGAACCTCTTGTGGTCCTCTCGGGGATCTTGTGTGGTCCTCTTGGGGATCTCTTGTGGTCTTCTCAGGGACCACAGGAGGACCACGGGACCTATCGAGGACCACAGGAGTAAATTCAGTAGGATCACGGGGTGGTCTTGGTGGTAGAAGCGAACGAAGAAGACAGGTGTTAGTGATCACGCTTCTTCATTTTGTGCAGAATTTGGTATTTCTGTTCAGATAGTTGTCTTATCGTTTCTGACCCGCCATCATCCTGTTTTCCCCTCCCTCACTCTTTTTCATTGAATTTTCAGTTAACCATCAGACTCTCTGTCTTTGTCTATATGGAGTTTATGTTAGTAACTGAGTGTAGTTATTTACAAGGTCATAGCATTGAAGCTTAATGGAAATAAAAAAGTAGGAATAGTTTTTAGTAACAAATAAAATAACAGAGTTGTGATTTTTGTATTTCATTTGTATTGCACAAAAACTGAAAATGGGGGAGGGGGGAAGTATATATTTTGACATTAGTTTGATTAATTCTGCTCCTTCCTCACTCTTAATTTGTTCAATTTGTCATGTCTGAAATTTTACACTCCGTTGAGCTGTGTGCAGCAGACAGTGTTAATCTTCAGACGTTGAGTTGAGTGAGGGGCGTTCAGAAAGTAATGCACCACATTGTTTTTCTCAATTTATACACAATGTACATGGATATGTCATGTAAACATCGGTATTATTCAACATAATTCCCATCAGCTTGTATGGCGTTATGCCAGTGTGAAACAAGTGCATGTATTCCTAGCCCGTACCAAATTTTCTCTTGATTATGTAGCCATTTCTTTGCCGCATGAATCACTCCATCGCCATCAGATCTTACCCTTCAGAGTGCATCTTTCAGTGGACTAAACAGATGGAAATCAGAGGGTGCCAAATCGGGACTATAGGATATACAGTCTAACCCAATTTGGTGATTGCTTCCCGTGTGTGAAGGAATGCATTGTCATGAAGGAGAAGCAAGTCTGCTGGATTCTTGTGCGGCCGAACTCTGTGAAAACATTGATCGAGTTTTTTTCAGTGTCTTAATGTAAGCTTGCGAATTGATTGTCTCTCCTCATGGCATAACATCCACAAGAATCACACCTTCAGTGTCCCAAAAGACAGTGATCATGACCTTTCCAGCTGAAAGAGTTGTCTTGAATTTCTTTCTTCATGTTGATTGCGGATGATGCCACTCCATTGATTGTATTTTTGTCACAGGTTCAAAATGATTTGCCCAGGTTTCGTCACCTGTTACGATCTTAGCTAAAATGTTCTCTCCCTCAACATTGAAACACTCAACAATTCAGAAGAAATTGCTTTCCTTTGCAGTCGATGGTCATTTGTGAGACTTCAAGGAACCCATCTTGCGCAAACCTTAGAAAATCCGAGAGCTTTTATAACTGCTTTTGCACTACAATTGCTGACTGACAGCTGTAAGGCCAATTGTTGAGTAGTGATACACCTATCAGTAAGAATAATGCCCTCAGTACATTTCAACATTTCTGCCTTGGTGGCTGTGGCAGGACTTCCACAGCGTGGCTGATCAGGCAACTCCTTATCTCTGCTTATTGATTCTTTGATTCTCTGAACCCAGTGACTGACTGTACTCCTGTCAACTGCAGAACTTCCATACACATCACATAGATGCTTGTGAATGTTCACAACAGTTTTCTTCTCAGCAACGAGAAATTCTATCACAATTTGCAGCTTATACCGCAAGTTGCTAAAACGTCTCATTTCAACAGTTAGGGCAGCCATATTCTTTGGCAGGTTCTGTGCAATTTGGTTCACACCATATTTAAAGTGTGCAAAATTTCATGCTTCTGTCTTCATTATTAGCTGAAAAAAATGATGTGGTGCATTACTTTCTGAACTACCCTCCTAGTTACAAAGACTTGCTTGAATTCCCAAATTCTCTCACTCATTAATGATTTCATTGATCCCAGTCTTGTGTTCCAATCTGGAGTAGTGTCACAGCCTGTTTCTGAGAGAGTAGCATCATGACCAGTTCAGTCATTGATAACTGTGTGTCATTGTGTCAGTATAGTCATTCTTGCCCAGATGTCAGTTAGTGTTGACTTTTATTCTCAGTACATTATGAAAATAAAATTCAGGGTTGGTAACTCTGTCCTGTGTGTAATAACTCTTGTCATCTCAAACCACAGAATACATCCTCCAGCCCTTTATGTAGCAACTCTGTCATCTCAAACCACAGAATACATCCACAAATTTTGCAGGTGACATAACTCTTATCAGTGACAATGTGAATTCAATGCAAGAAAAAATAGATACCCTTTCTTCAGTGGCTAGTAAAATAGGACTTGAAATTAACAAGGAAAAAAAAAATTATGAAACTTCCTATTTATCAAGAAGGAAAAATATAATCAATTTGCATACCTTGGCAGCTACATAGACCAGGATAACAACACCAGAAGGGAAATTAGAATTGCAAAAGCAGCATTGAACTTCAAGAATCTTGAGAACATATGGCATTCAAAAGTTATAACCACAGAAATCAAGTTAAGATTTTTCAATTCAAATATAATATCCACTCTCATTTATGCATGCGAAAGCTGAAAAACAACTAAAGAAATTAGACTCTTTTGAAAACAAATGCCTAAGGAAAATAAAGTGTAAAGTGGAACGAATTCAAGAACAACGCAGAGATAAGCCAGATGAGCGAACAACCTGTCTCATGGGTGATCAGAAAAAGGAGATGGACATATGTCAGTCTTATGATGAGAAGAAATAGTCAGAGAATCCTGCTGTCAAGTGGAACACAACAGGCTAAAGAAAAAGAGATCTGCCACATGAAAATCTAAAGAGGACATTGCTAAAAGAGGCCAAATTAGTAGGCATAAAATCCCTTGATGAGGTTGAAAAGCTCGCCGAAAACAGGAAAACTTGGTGAACTACCATGTGAGCCCTGTGCGATGTTTAGTGGCATGGGATGGATGTAAGCTAAGACATTTAAAAAATAAACACTTTTTGTGATCCATAATGTAATATAGAATTTTTTTTAGTCTGAAGTATACACAACTTGTGTGAAATTTTATATGTGAAATAAATAAAACAGAGTGCCTTAAGATATACACTTAAAAAAATAATTAATATTTGTTTTTGAATGATTATTAAATGTTTTGATCTGACTTTTGTTTTTCATATACACGTAACATTTTGATGTCAGTGAGTGCTTGAATATTTTGTTTCTTTCCATCCTCAGAGTGATTGGGACAAGTCATAGAGCCACGGTAGCTTTTATTGCCATGTTGTTGATGGCTGGATACTGTTATCACATTCATTACTTAGCTTTCATTAATTTTGATTATGGCTACAATATGGTTGTGAATGTGACAATTGGTAAGTTGTCAGTTTCCTGTATTAAGCTTTTTACATGTTAACTTTCTGTATTAAACCATTTACTTGTTTGTGAATGTCTAGGCCAGTACAAGTAACCCCGGAGGCACCTAGGTGATATAGAGCTAGCGTCCATATTTTCTGTGACCTATTGGTGCACTGGAAGCTGATGATGTGGTCAGCATTATGCCTGGCATCTTATCTTCCTCAGCTCCAGAAGCTAGTTACTATTTTTAGAGCTGGGGGTGAGAAGCTAGTTACTATTTTTAGAGCTGGGGGTGAGAAGCTAGTTACTATTTTTAGAATTGGGGGTGACTAGGACCCTTCTAGTCAGATCTGAGCCATCAACCATCACCATGAAAGAATAGTGCACTGACCACTTGGCCACTCAGGTGCCCATTCTAGACCAAAGCTTGATGTTTTCTCCAGTTGTTTGTCACAGCTCAGTAGTTCTAATTCCTGTGCTCATGACCAATCCTGTTGGAGTATGTCCAGTTGGGATGGACATTTTAAGTTCAGATTATGAATTCTGCTCAGAATTGGATATTCCTGTAGGATTTTTTTGAATTGCTAATTAGATGTTCCTGTAGGATTTTTTGAAAATGGTTAGACAATATAACAGTTGCTGTGCAAAATAAAACAGAATGGTCTCATTTGATACTACTGAATGAACATATTATGGATGTCTTTAAAAGCAGTGTCATCTTAATCTTATTGAAAAGTATTAAAGAAACAAACATTATCTGAAAATTAGTTTGCTTTCTAATGAAATTAAATTAAATGATGAAAAGTTTTGTTAGTGAATACATATGCTAAGTTGTAAGTGTTTGTACACAGGGACAATAAATGGTGTATGCTGGCTTCTGTGGTGTTACTGTCACTGGAAGACAAAGCCGTATGTGAAGAAGTGTTTATGTGTGATACTGGGACTTAATGCCTTACTTTTGTTAGAGCTTGGGGACTTCCCACCTTTATTGTGGACATTTGATGCACATGCCATCTGGCATGCCGGAACAGTGCCTCTAACCTTACTGTGGTACAGGTGAGCTGAATTTGTCATTTATGTTAGATATGTCCTGTGCAGTTGTCAGATACGAACTTCAGTGTAGTCCTCTTTCTGATATTCTTCTTTTCAATTATTCATTTTTCTGACCATCGGTGCAATGACTCTTATTGTAGGTTGTGAATATTTTTTAAAATGTAAAAAAAGGTAAAGGTAAAGCTAATCCTGTCATGCCTTAGAGGCACATAGGGATATGGTGTTCATTCATTCATTCATTCCTTTGCATGTCCCTTGCGGAACTTTGCCTCCCAAACAGCACTCCTGTAGGCCTCTCGGTTGTGAGCAAGATGGCCTGCTGCTGCTGCATCCATTTCCAGATCATCAACGATGTCTTGCAGCCATCTTCGTTTCGGTCTTCCTCTTTTCCTTTTTCCCATTATGTATCCTTCCAATACGGTCTTCTCTAAATTATCATGACGTTTAATGTGGCCAAAATATGGTGTTATATGTTAGTGACCATATTTTCCTTGACCTGTCAGCCCACTAGAGGGTGATATGGTCAGTATCACGCCTGGCCGCCTTTCCTTCCCCAACTCCAGAAGAAGCTGTGTACCAATAAAGTCTGTTTGTTGTTGTTGTTCTGTCTCCTTGGAACTATGAGCAGAATGTTCTTTTCAGCCGATGCAGTGAAGATGTTGATAGACAAGCCTCAGATAGGGAGTGGATTATGGTGGCTATTTCTGGCAAACCTGGAGCGATGCTAGAAAGCAGGTAAAGGTGCAGTGCTTCTACAGCAGACTCTGAAAGTGACCCCCTACTCCATTATAGAGGCTGAGCCTGTGACTGGTGAGGCTGGAATGGTTGGCTATGTTTTGCCAACTCTGAAGCCAACAGTCATCTATGGGTAATGGCTGGCTATGTTTTGCCAACTCTGAAGCCAACAGTCATCTATGGGTAATGGCTGGCTATGTTTTGCCAACTCTGAAGCCAACAGTCATCTATGGGTAATGGCTGGCTATGTTTTGCCAACCCTGAAGCCAACAGTCATCTATGGGTAATGGCTGGCTATGTTTTGCCAACCCTGAAGCCAACAGTCATCTAAGGGTTTCTGAATGTTACCTCGGATGGTATCTTCGCCTCCCCACTTTTTTTACATAAAGAAAGATGATATGCAAATATGCCATTACTACTCTGTCCTGCTTGAGAAGCATATGTAGTTACATCTATGCAGAGGCTACTTTATATTATAGTTATCTTTGATTTTTATCACTTCCTCTTGTCATCACAAGTCTTGGAATATGTACACTTCAATCTAACAAAAAACAAATTTGGATGATTGGTGATCTGTGTAATTAAAAACAGAACAATTTCTCACCAAAATATATCATGAAGGACAATGCAGAGATTCATGGAAGTGTTCTGACCATTTTTCACTATTGTCTGATGTTGCTAATTGAATTGAATGCATGATGTCACATCTCTTTTCATCTTTATCTGTATCATGTGTAGTAATGTAGTGGTACTGCACTTGCCTACTGACCAGAAGGTTCTTGGTTTGATTCTCCACTGGGGTTGAGTATTTTGGACCAACCAGCTCTGGACTAATGTGTCTTTATATATCCTGGATTTCCCCAAGAAAATAATGGCATTGAAGACTAGTGCTGACCTCTAGACCTGACCGTGCTGTGACCTAAGAATGTGAAGACGCTAAAACTTCATACTCCTAGCAGTGAACATTTAACAAAAAATTGTTCTTAACAAACATTAACATTTTGCTGCATTGTGCTCCAGTTTTATTACAGATGATGCTCTGGATGAAGATCCTCGAAAAACCTCAGGGGATGTCAAGAAAATGATCTGATGCTCATCAGTGCATCTACAACTGTTCATGAACTACCAGCGTGAAGTTATTTTAACCCACCAAGTTCAGTGATATATTTTTTTTTTAATACTTACCAAAAAAAAATTACTTTATTGGCTTGATATATACAGAGTTATTTAATAAATGGCTCTGTTTTTATATATAAAAAGCATCTTGGGGCCTTTAATGCAGGCCTAGAAGTCAGTGTTTATGAGTTTTATTTTATGAAGAACAGTGCAGCAGCTTAGTTATTTTTACAAAGGAAAGCATGGCTCAAGTTTATTCCAAAAGATACTAAATGTCACTGATAAGACAAAAGTTGCCAGGGGCACACAACTGCAGTCATAATTAGAGGAGTTGGGCTAGTTTATTTTATATAGCAGATGCCAAATTGATCTTCAGCATTATTTGGGCACACATTTTGTGGCTTTTCTACTTTGAAACCAGTTCAGATTATGGGCTTCGATACCATGTGAAGCCTGAGTACCTTCACCTGCTTAGCGTGTAGTTCTGTCCTAGAGGAAAGAAACTTTCCTTTATTCTTACATTACAGCAGGACTTCAAGGAGGCTCTTGTCCCATATCTTTACTGTGGGAATGTGATGCAGTCTCCAAGCACCTCACAAGATGTATAAAATAATATTAGTTTTATAAAGTGCCTGTCTTGTCTAGTTTGGAGATTAAGTGAGAAAATGGCAGCAAGTGTTAATAATGACATTAATTTTATGTTTCACTTGATGAAGGCACACATAAAGTTATTTCTCTGAATGCCAAAAGGTGAGATTTGTATAAATAGAAAGGACAGGCAGAGTGAGTGAAAAGCCAGTCTGTTAGTATTTCAGGATGAGATCTGGCACAATGTGGCTGGCGTACATGGTGCTGTGCTGACAACCTAGACATTGAAGTGCTGACTACCTAGACGGTGAAGTGCTGACAACCTAGACGGTGAAGTGCTGACAACCTAGACAGTGAAGTGCTGACAACCCAGACAGTGAACTGCCAGACTGCATTTCCACGAAGTGTTGTCTTCAGTTTGTAATAAGTGAATTAAGTGTTGTAGAAATTGTTGTATACTAAAAGTAGCTGTAGCAGAAGTAGCACTAGCTGTTATGAAAGTAATACCGGCTTTTATAAAAAAAAAATTAGTATAAAGTGAAAGCAAAATTAGAAAGATGAATTTTTAGTTGTCTAGAATTGATGGATAATATGTGCTATAGTACCACAGAAGAAATTATGAATGCACAATGTAACACACTTGAAGTAATTCTTGATTCAGTATTTGATATGTGATGTATTAACAGCACTGAATTTATTCAGCTTGACATATAAAAATGTGAAAGTATTTTAGACTTGTGTTATTGGAATATGCCTATCTAAAAATTGTTAACATATCTGAGACAGGCCTTATATCTGCCTTATAAAGTGAACAGACTTGTTAATGGTGATGTCTGTGATCACTTTACCAGGTTTATATGCGTGCATATGATTTTGTCATTAAATATTGCCATGTTGATGAGTTAAACTCTTAGACTGCCAAACAAGACATCATCATCATCATCATCTTGTACCATCACCACAAGGAAGGTTGGCTGTAACGAATCTCCAGTCTGCTGTTTCTTGCCTTTATAGCACACTCTACCAAGCTGTTTCTTGTCTATTTCTTGATGATGTCCACCCATTTGTATCATCATCATCATCATCTTGTTCTCTTCCCTTCGATCTTGTCCTCAAGAAGAGTCTTCAGCACAGCATTTTAATATTTCTTTTTTCACTTCTAGCTG
Organism: Achatina immaculata; assembly: GCA_009760885.1. Lineage (NCBI taxonomy): Eukaryota > Metazoa > Mollusca > Gastropoda > Stylommatophora > Achatinidae > Lissachatina > Lissachatina immaculata. Next base: position 28,364,424 of record CM019717.1, read on the forward strand.
GTTTAGCACTCCTTTGTTTGTTTTGGGATACGTCTTGTTCTTCTGTATATCCACATTTCAGGGCCTCAGTTTTCTTTTCTGTTGTCTTATTCAAGGTCAAGGCTTCTAACACCATAGCTAAAGGAGCATTGAGACAATCTAGCAATTTACAATGTATAGTCTTAGTTGCTGTGATATTTGTTTTGACAGAAAGATCTTCCTGTTTCTGTTGAAGGTGTTTTTTTTTGCCATTCCTATTCTTCTGTTTTACAATTTTCCATCTCTGTTTTCTTTCCCATTGCAATATATGCCTGTGAGACCTGGACACTTAACAAAACAGCTGAGAAACACATAAATGCCTTTGAATGCAAATGCTACAGAAGAGTTCTTCAAATATCATGGACACAAAAAAGAACAAATATATCCATACTACAAGAACTTAATATTGAAGAAGACTGGCTAGTGAAGAGGATTAAAGAGAGAAAACTTAAATAATTTGGACATATTAAGCGTCATGATAATTTAGAGAAGACAGTCTTGGAGGGGTAAATAATGGGAAGAAGAAAGAAGGGAAGACCAAGGCGAAGATGGCTGTAAGACATTGTTGATGATCTGCGAATGGACTCATCAGCAGCAAGGCATCTTGGTTACAACCAAGAGGCCTATAGGAGAGCTGTTAGGGAAGCAAAGTTCCGCAAGGGACATGCGAATGTCATGTCCCAAATACCTGAAGTTTTTCACCCGTTCGAGTAGTTCTTCATTTATTTTTATATTTACGGCTGGGTTTATTTCTTTTCTGCTGATTACCATAACATTTGTCTTTCTGATATTTATTTCCAGTCCACACTTTTGTTTTTTGTTGTTTTATTACTAGATTTTGTAGGTCTTTTTCGTTCTGGTACATTAGCTTTAGGTTTCACTAATGTTAATCCGGGCATCTCACTAATTTCTTTGAATACTTTCTCTGTATAAACAAGACACCAAATATTAGGTATATATATATATATATATTGGCTATATATTATTTCAGGCAAATGATGCCACACCTACTTTTACCATTTACAACAGTTTAAAACTGGAACAAAAGCATACGTCTGCAGTTATTATATTTGTAATTTATTTAAAATCTGATTGGCGCCCTGTGGTATTGGTGTTTAATAAACTTGTTTTACTTTGTTATTAAATAACAACATCAGGTGCTGTTTTTTTTTTTTCTCTTTAATGTTTGTTTTGCAAAGCAAATGCATGTTTATGATAAAAGAATATTATTATTGGTAATTTCTATGCAGAAATAATGCTTTGGCAAATCTCATATGATAATCTTTGAAAATGTCTGTTATGAGAGATGTCTAAAATTTGTCACAGTTGAATATGGTGTGTATATCCTCAAGTGTTCATGCAACATGCAAAATATATGATGTAACAATAGGTAAAATATGGCAGGAATACTCTTATAGGTCGATTATCTGTAAGAGTATTCCTGCCATATTTTACCCTTTACTTGCTCACAGTTTGTATTTTTTCTAGAAGTAAAGCATTTCCCACCATATTTTTTACATTTAAGTTTCATCCAGACAAATTCTTTGCTAACATTTATGGTTTAGAAAGCAGAACAAAACAATTACTTGTGGTCTTTCATACCAGTATTTGTTTACAGAAATGCAAAAAATACCTCTAATCAAAAATAAAATTGAAAAAGAAAGACCAGTAAATGACAGTGTAAAGGGTGGTGCCTATGCAAATAGCCCCGGCTGTCGTGACAGTGCCGCGAAGTGTCCTCAAATATACCGGCTGTCATGGCAGTGTCTTGAAGTGTCCTCAAATATACCGGCTGTCATGGCAGTGTCTTGAAGTGTCCTCAAATATATCGGCTGTCGTGGCAGTGTCCTCAAAATATGAAGTTAAAATTATTTTGTGTTTGGGATGGTTTTGTGTGTACGACCCTGTACAGTGAACGAGTGTATTCTGTAAGATAAGACAAAGAAAGAATTACTGGGACAAATGGAAAGAGAAAAAACAAAATAGTATTAGAATCAGTTCACCAAATTATTTATAGTCATAAGAAGTACAGCTGTAAAGTAAAAATCATTCTGGAAAGAAAAAATCAAGGGTAAAAGAACCAAAAGAAAAACAAATTGTAAATAACATCTCAGAGTATAGGCAGCGACTTGTTAGGTACAGAAACAAAACAGTCAGCCTTTACTGGGAAGAGTTGTGATGACAGCGATGATTTCAGATAAAGATAACTTACAGGCAAGAGACCCATCTTTGAAATACACAAAGCAAGGAAAACAAGTGATCTTATTCTAAAAATAACATAAACGAATGAATGAACGAACAGTTTATTTTCAATGGGTTAAGAATTGGGCACGCAGGCCTGTCTAACATTCTGCCCTTCATCATACAGTTTTCACTCAGTCACAGTCATTCAGCTTTTGTTAATGAGCATAATAATCATGAAGACACAATTAAATGATTACATAAATAAATAATACCCTTATCTCATGTCCGTACACTCTACACTTTGATTTATGCAACAACATGAAATAAACTTGCATTCTTACATTCATTCAAAACTAACAAATTTATAGAAAAGCAGTATTAAAAAATTACAACAATCAAGCCATACTTTAAATTACTTTAGACTATGCTTAGGGAGGCATATAGTCCATATCAAACAGATGCTGACAAAGTCTGAAGTTAGAAGAACAAATGTTACTTATTTTACATGAGTTGGTAGGGCATTCCAAAGGTGAGCAGCTGAGTAAGTTAAGCTTTTACTTAACACTCACAGGCAAGAGACCCATCTCTGAGATACACAAAGCAAGGAAAACAAGTGATCTTCATTAAGAAAATATACAGGAGGTAGAGTAAATATTTGACAGTGTATAAGCTTTAGACACATTTGTATGATTTATCTAGAATGTCTGTGAATATTGATGATTGTTGAGACAGTTTTATTATCTGTAGTAAATTTCCAGATAGTTATATTTATTTGCTGAAGATTTGGATGAAAACTCTTATATGTGGCAGATACCTTCATGTGCAACAGCCCATATCCCTTCATTGGCAAGCAGCATATTCTGCTTTACCCCATCCTGCCAGTGGATGTTCGGGTTTGGAAGATGTTTTCTCTAGAACTAGTGCGACATTTTTACTTCTGGATTGAGGGAAGTCTGTTGGTAGCTGGTTTTGAACCAGCAAACTTCGGGATAAGAAGATAGGTCACTACCAACTTCATTACTCATACAATTCAGAATGCTGTGCCTTATTTATGGTCATTATTTTAGTCCAAATCACAGTCGATATCTAAAGTCTGCCCCTAAAACCTAGGCTTGACATGTGTAAGAAAACCTTTGCATGCTATAATGGTCACTTTTGGAATACTCTTCCATCTCACCTAAAACACATAATATTCATTCTTTCAGCTTCAAGCTTTCTCAGTATCGCTTTGAACAATTCTGGACTTGTGTAATAATGAGAATACAAAGAGTGAGGAAAATGGGCAGAAATAAGAATGACAGAAAGTAAGATGTGCACATATAAATGAAGACCATACAACAGTCCAGATTCTCAGCAAAACTGTTTTCAAGGATCACATAAAAACATAACACAATGGATAAAAAGATGAAAAATTAAAGGCTTAGCTTTTTTTTTTTTTTGTATCTTTTTTTGTTTTTATCTGTTGTGTTGTTTTTGTATGTGATTCGTGAAAAAGGCGTTTTGTTGATTCCTCTTCATTTATATATGCCATTCCTACTTTATGCTCTCTATATTTTTGTAAAGCTGAACCATACACCTCCATTACTTTATTACTAGAACTTGTTTTACACACAGTCGTTATTTCTCGTCTGTAAATCAAAATATGTTACAGAGTGGCATCTGTTCTGTTAATATACAGTATTTTAATTTGTTCAGCATTATGACTGTGTTGTACACATGTAAATGTAATAATATTATTTCATGTATTTAGTGTGTCTTGTATGTTACTGAAGGTGTGAATCGGAGAGACTGAATGTAAAAATTTTGTCATTTTAAATGTCATCATGCTCTTTATGTATGTATTATTCCATGTTCTAAACTGCATGTTTTGAGTGAAAGTAGCATGACAAAGGGCAGAATGTAAGATAGGCCTGCATGCCTGGTTATTTACCCTTTGAATTACTCCCCTCCCCTGATTATTTCTAAAGGGGAGGGGTCTGCTTGGCTGAGTGGTTAGAAACTCGGTCTGCTAATCCAGTGGTACCTAGTTCAAGTCTCGACAGTGGGGATTTCTTCTGGTATGCACCAAAAAGACCTCAACGGTCCACCCAGCCTCTAAAAATGGGTACCAGAGAAATTTGGGATGGTAAATGCGGCCAGACGTGATACTGACCACATCATAGTTTCATGTGCCGATGTCTTGGAAATACAGGACTAACACCGTATACCCAATCTGCATTATTGGCAATAAAACTGGGATTTTACTTTCTTTTTTTTTTTTACTTTTTACTATTTCTAACAAATTTTATCATAATTTAATTCATTCTTTTAAATTCCTTGCTTTTAACAATGTTTTATGCTTCCTGCATAATTAGGCATTAGATAATTTGTTCTTTTTTTAAGAGATATTTAATGACCATAAATGTGCAGGGTGTAGGTCAACTTGCCCAAGACTATTGCATTCAGGGAGGCAAACATTCTGGAAAGGACATGTCACATGAAGAAGACGACCTATATACCTGTTATTGTCATTTTAAAAATCCTCTATTAAGGGAGGAAAAAAAAAGCTAAGTGCATTAGAAAATTGCTTGTGAGTGACAGCTGATGATGGGGACAATGTATCTTGACAACACACTGGAACAGTGTTTAATATGCAGCAAGAAGAGAATATGTATGAAAATCAGGTAATATCTTTTTATATTGCAGTGAAATATTCTAGTAAAGTATCAGTATGCAGAAAATAGCAAGTGTGCTTATTTTCTTCAGCCTGCTTTGAGGTCTAAAATAGTGCTACATGTAAGAGTGAGAATGGAAGCTTTGTAGATCTGGCATAATGAGAAATCATTAATGATAGTTGTGTGTTGTATAGGTAAAGGTAATCTAACATTTCCATTACAGATATCTCTTTATCATTATTGCATATGTGCAGCTGTGTCATGAAGAAAAGCCATCTGCATGAAGGAGGGCTAACCTCAGGTGCTCCAGATGACAGCATGGGGAGCACTTTGTTAAATATGTGGTCTGAGAAGTGGCTTGTTACCTACACTGAATGAGCATATAGTTTGTTGGAAATTGAGATGTACAGGAAGCTGATATTTACCAGCATATCCCTCCTCCTCAGACTGCAGTTCAAAACTGCAAGTGCCCACCATGTTGTCATCTGTAATACTGAGGAGAGTCCTCTTTAAGAAAAAGGCCTGTTATTCAGAAAACTGCAGCAGCTCATTCATGCATTCATTCATTTGCATGTCCCTTGCGGAACTTTGCCTCCCAAACAGCACTCCTGTAGGCCTCTCGGTTGTGAACAGGATGGCCTGCTGCTGATGCATCCATCTGCAGATCATCAACGATGTCTTGCAGCCATCTTCGCTTTGGTCTTCCTCTCTCTTTCTTTTTCCCTTTTTCCCATTATGTACCCTTCCAAGACGGTCTTCTCTAGATTATCATGACATTTAATGTGTCCAAAATATTTAAGTTTTCTCTCTTTAATCCTCTTTATTAGCCAGCCTTCTTCAATATTAAGTTCTTGTAGTATATATATATATGTTCTTTTTTGTGTCCATGATAGTTGAAGAACTCTTCTGTAACTTTTACATTCAAAGGCAATTATGCGTTTCTCAGCTGTTGTGTTAAGTGTCCAGGTCTCACAGGCATATGCTGCGATGGGAAAGATGCATGGCCTTAAAAATCTTAAGCAGCTACATGAATAATAATGACAAAGAGATATTTGTAATGGAAGCACAGGTCCTTACATATAAAATACACATCTATCACTAACATTTTCTCATTACACCAGACCTTCTAAACTTATCAAATGACCCTCATGTATTGATACTGTGTGAGTTACATACAATTCTTCACCATTTTCCTTACATGACCCATTTTTTTCTTTTTTTTAAAAAATTTGTTCCATAAGAATAATTATAAATTCTAATACCAGTGCTTTCCTGTAACATTTGCCAAATTTCTAATTTAATAATTAAAAGAATATATACAGATGTTTATGGCTCCCACAGAATGCATTTACAGTGTACTGCATATATGCAATTGAAAGAATTTCTGGAATTTGGATATTATACCATACTTGGCTTGTATGATTTGGAGATGTGACCAGATTTGGTCTCGTTTGGGAGAACTGTGGAGGCTTTGAGACTTGAGTCTCATTCATATCATTACCATTATTTTTTTTTGTCAGCTGTGTTAGTCAGTTGTGTTAGATAATAAATATTCATTTTCATATATTCAAGAAGAGAGAAATGAGGCTGGTAATTAAAAGTCAAGTACATAAAGAAAATTGTGTTTTAATTTCCCTGTAACAGCAAACTTGGGTTCTCTGCAGCTGATGCTGGGATATTCTGCAAATACATTGATTTATAAATGCTAACTTTAAGAATGAGCCGAGTTCTTCAAGATCTAGGTTTCTTAGATCAAACATACAGCTCCTTCGACGAGGCAAAGCAAGCACTTTTACCCAGATCTGTGCTGCAGCTTCTGCCTCAGCTCCAGTTAGGTTTGGCCAAGTAGATCTTATTGTACATGTTCTGGAATTTGAGTTCTACCTCCATCGGGAGTTCTCTCTACTCTCAGTGGAGCATAAGGTATCAAAAAAGGTTATCCAGCCAATCCTGTCTTGAGCAAGTCAATCCATGTCTTTCCCACTTCCTTTAGTTCTTTCTGTATTGTGCATCTTCACATCTCAATGACTTGGCTCTCTTTCTTTTCCCTTGTGGTGTCCAAGTCAAGGTGGTGGTATAAGGGTGTCTTATTTTTTTCCATTATCATATGTGGCGCAGCCATTCCCATCTGCATCTTTTGACCTCTTTAATAATGTTCTCAGTGCGTGTTTAATTCCAATCCTATCTTTTTTTTTTTTTAGTGGTGATCCTAAAAACAGGTTACTGTGCTCCTAACAGAGTAGGGCTCACTATGTTTCTGATGGAGAAGAGGCTATGAGAAACCTGATTCCTGGATCCACCCCAGGAATGCAAGTACCCTAGTCACCATCCCAGTCAATGTCCATGTTTCAAGATCCTGATGGCACTTCTTGGAAGAACTCATGACAAGGCTTTCTAGTTTATATTACGTACCACTTACAAACATCAATTTCTGATCTCACCAATTCTTCAAATCTACCACCTGTTCACTCACCAGCTCTTCTCTGTACAAAAATGATCATAAATATAAAATATTTTAATTCTCTGCTTGTCTCATGTAGGGTCATAATTCTGTAGAACAATCAAGCGACGTGATGGAAACTTGTCTCTGCATAATGGGCATTCTTGCTGTAGAGGATTGTAGAAAACAATAAATTGCTTTACTTGTATTTTCAAAATATCATCATTGTCATTTTGTACAGCAATAAAACTTAACCTTGTCTCCTAGACTGAAGTGACCATGCAAAGAATCCCGCTGTTCAAGAGTGACCAAAATGAAATGAAAAATGATCTTTGGAAATCCTCCTCTTTAATGCACCCATCCACAAGACAAGACAGGTTAAGATGTTAAACTGTACACAAGTGTATGCTCTGTTAACGAATAAAGAAGTTTCTACCTTTTGAAAATAAGACTAAATTATTTGTCACCCATGAAATATACAATCTTATCATTGGTTTCTACAAATTACTATACGCTCATGAAGTCAGTTTTATAAATTATTATACACTCACTAAATCAGCATTACAAATTACTATACACCCACAAACCTGTTATGCAAGTTATTTTGCACTCTTTATCAAATGAGCTTTATAAATTACCATATACTCACCAAGTCAGCTTCACAAATTACTATATACTCAGAAAGTCAGCTTTACAAATTACTGTATATTCACCATGACTGTTTATAAATTACTATATACTCAGAAAGTCAGCTTTACAAATTACTGTATATTCACCATGACAGCTTTATAAATTACTATATACTCACCAAGTCAGCTTTACAAATTACTATATACTCAGAAAGTCAGCTTTACAAATTACTGTATATTCACCATGACTGCTTTATAAATTACTATATACTCACCAAGTCAGCTTTATAAATTACTGTATATTCACCATGACAGCTTTATAAATTACTATATACTCACCAAGTCAGCTTTATAAATTAATACTCACCAAGTCAGCTTTATAAATTACTATATACTCACCAAGTCAGCTTTACAAGCCATGCTGCACTCTTCAAATCAGCTTTATAAAAGCCTAAACTCTTCCATCAGATATACTTTCACAAGTTTCAGTAAACACTGTCCGAGGAAAGAGACGGAGCATAGAACACCAAGATCCCACCCTGTTCCTCCTGGAGAACACATCACAACAGTCTAATGGATGATGTAGGGAGCTGCGGATGTGGTTGTGGAGCTTACTGATAAGTATGACTCAGCAGCCTGTTATGAGGACATCACTTCATTTTCTTGTGTATGCTCTTGGAACTGAATACACTTGAGTGCCTGCTCTCATTTTTTTAACCTATCGCAATCATCATCATCACAAGGCATATCAACAAAGTGCTCTGCTTCATTGAAACAGGAACAAAAAAAAACAAACAAACAAACCTGTCACAATTATTCTATAAGACATGTTTCAAAATTTCCCATTACTTTCCTTCACAAATAAACTACCAGTATTGATAAAATAAGTAAGCTAAATGTCAACTTAGATGAAGTTACACTGAATGAAATTGAAACAGCCGTGAGTTTAATGGCTAACAACAAAGTTCCAGGTGAAGATGAAATAACAGTTGTGATGTTAAAAGCTATTAACAGTGACAGCATGAGCCAACTACAAAGAATGTTTAATAAAACCTGGAAAGAAGAAAAGGTCCTTTCTAAATGGAAACAAGGAATCATTGTTAAAATACTGAAAAAAGGCAACCTCAGTGACTGTAATAACTGGAGGGGAGTAACCTTACTATCAGTTGTGTTAAAGGTGTTTCGTAAAGTGATTCTGAATAGAATTAATGATGTAGTGGATACTGCAATGAGAGAACAGGCAGGATTTCGAAAAGGGAGAAGCTGTCTCGACCAGATCTCTACTCTAAGAATAATACTTTAAGAACATATCGAAAAGCAGAAACCATTAATACTGAACTTCATAGGCTTTAAAAAAAGCATTTGATAGCATGCACAGAGATTCACTGTGGAGAATTTTAAGACTATATGGAATGCCATCTAAAATTATCAACATCATTAGAGATATCTACAAAGGATATGTTTGTGCGGTCAAGACGGAAGAAGGAATGAGCGAATGGTTTCAGACTGAAACAGGCATGAAATATGGATGTATATTATCTCCACTGCCCGCTGCTGGCGAGATTCTTCAGCTGCCGTGTGTGGGGTGAAACTCCTCATGGCAATGAAGAAAATGCGATTAGGGTTGCCGTGCGGCACCACTTTGGAAAAGGATTAAGTGAAGTTTAATCAGTATGGCCAGTAGTCTCTCGGCCAGGGCTACTCATATCGCAGCACCTCTGCTCTAGAGGCCAGCCATGTTCTATATACACACATACTGGGGTAAAATGCCTAAACCGGCTTAACTTAGGGGTTAAACTAAGATGCTGCTGCCAAGATTCTTTGGCTGCTGCGCATGGGGTAAAATTCTTTCTGGCCAATGAAGAAAAGTGCGATTAGGGTTGCAGCATGGCCGCTGTGAAAAAGGTGATGGAAAGGATTAAGTGAAGTTTAATAGGTATGGCCAGTAGTCTCGTGGTAAGGGCTACTCATACCATGGCACCTCTGCTATAGAGGCCGGCCATATCCTATATACACCCATACTGGGGCAATGTGCCTAAACCGGCTTAACCCAGGGGTGAAATCTGATGGCTATTCATATCATGATGCCTTCACTCTAGAGGCCGGTCACGTCTCATATACACCCATACTTGGATAATACACCTAAACCGGCTTAACCCAGAGGTGAAGCTTACTAGCGGCAAGGATTCATCCTCCTCGACAAAAGCTCTGTTCTGGTCACCACCAGGAAGGGTAGCGGCCATGACCACAAAATGCTGAAGTCGGAGACACTGAACCAGTGCAGTCTAGATAGGCAACCACCTCTCACCTGAAGGGAATATATTCATATCCTAATCACGCTGAGGTTTTCCAGTGAGAAAATCCAACTCTGGACTGGATGGACAACTACCTCTCACCCGGCAGGGATATATTCATATCCAAACCACATCGAGGTTTTCCGGTGAGAAAGTCCAACTCTAGACTAAACTGGGGCAATTAAAACCACAGTGTCATGCAATGCTGCTTCTGTGACCCACCAAGAACACAGGCCCAAGCTCCATGATGCTCTGAGCCTCCAACCTAAATGAGACTATTGCAAGAACCACAGGAGTAAATTCAGTAGGATCATGGGGCAATCTTGATGGTAGAAGCAAACGAAGAAGAAGATCTCCATTGCTTTTTGGAACTGCCATAGACTTTATAATGAAAAGATACTGCTCAGGTAAAACCACCATTGATTTGGTACCTGGCACCCAAACAGAAGATCTTGATTTTGCTGATGACATAACTCTTATCAGTGACAATGTGAAATCGATGCAGGAAAAAAACAGATTCCCTGTCTTCCTTGGCTAGCAAAATAGGTCTTGAAATTAACAAAGACAAAACAAAAATAATGAAAATTTCCAATAATCAAGAAGGAAAAATATACGTAGAAGGAACAGTTGTTGATGATGTAAACCAATTTGCATACCTTGGCAGCTAAATAGACCAGGATGGTGACACCAGGAAGGAAGTTTGAATTGCAAAAGCAGCATTGCCCTTCAAAAATCTTGAGAGCATATGGAATTCAAAAATTATAAGCACAGAAATCAAGTTAAGATTACTCAATTCAAATGTGATATCCACCCTCATTTATGCATGCAACAGCTGGAAATCAACTAAAGAAATCAGACTCTTTTGAAAACAAATACCTAAAGAAAATACCTGGTATAAAGTGGAATAAATTCAAGAACAACACAGAGATAAGACAGATGAGTAAACAACAACCTGTCTCATGGGTGATCAGAAAAAGAAGATGGACATATGTAGGTCAGGTGATGAGATGAAACAACCAGAGAATACCAAAACAAGCGAAACAGCACAATAGGCCAAAGAAAAATAGGTCGACCACGTAAAACTCTAAAGAGGACAATGTTAAGAGAAGCCAGTTTAGTGGGCATAACATCCCTTGGTGAAGTTGAAAGACTCGCTGAGAACAGGAAAACTTGGCAAACAACTATGCGAGCCCTATGTGACATTTAACGGCACGGGAAGGATGTAAGATTGATAAAATACAAAAAAACAAAGATAATGAAAAGTAGTAGTGCAAGCAATAGCCTCATGGTAATTGAGGGAGTGCCAACTGAGGAAGTAGAGTATTTCACATATTTAGGCAGCATAGTGGATAAATATGGGGGAATGGAAAAGGATGTTAAAGCTAGAATAACCTAGTCCAGTACAGCATTTATCCAACTTTAACAAAATATGGTCATCTAAGAACATCAAAGCAAGAAACCAAACTTAGGCTTTACAATACAAACATAAAGACTGTCCTGCTATATGGTTCACAGAGACATGGGTTATGACCAAGACAATACAACAGAGGATACAAACATTCATGAACTACTACTTGAGGAGGATTTTAAACATAAATGGCAGGACAAGATCAGGAACGAGAGGTCTGGGAAAGGGCAGGACAAGAACCTATGAACCTACAAATCATGTCTAGGAAGTGGAGGCGGATTGGCCACACTCTGAGGAAACCTAACATCAACATAGCAAGACAGGCACTGACATGGAATCCTCAAGGAAATAGAAAACAAGAAAGATCTAGACTTATTTGGAGAAAAGAAATTATGGCAGTTGCTCAGAGACAAGGGATGCACATGGAAGGAAGCAGAGAATAATTCCAAGAACAAGGATGACTGGAGAGCCTTTATCCGTGGACTATGCTCTCAAGGGGGTGAAAGGCGATGATGATGGTGATGATCATGATGATTGATAAAATATGAGAAACCATAGATGTGGGGCTCTTAATTTACACCAGGTACCTCACCTTTGAAAGACACCACATGCTTAGCTTACAAGATGTGACAAAAAAGAAACAGGACTAGCAGCACTAGCTCTGTGGGATACTAAGAGCAACTGCATGTACTGGCATGGTATGTTGGATACTAATAGCAACTGCATGTACTGGCAGGGTATGCAAAATGCAGGGTGACCTTTGATGTGCATAAGCACGAAGTGACGTCCTGTATGAATGTTTGTGTGTACATGAGATCAAATAAGTCAGTGTAAGTTCCGCACGTCACAACAGAAAGACACAGAGCAAAGAGTGATCACTAAGTTTTGCTTCAAAGGGGGAAAAAACCATTACAGAGACATTCCAAATGTTGTGTACAGCGATAAAATCATGATCTGTACTTGTGTTTTCTAATGTTTTTTTTTTTTGTTTTATGAAGGTAGAGAGGGCATTTCCAATGGCATGAAGTGTGGTCATTTGAAGACTGCCAGAAACACCAACATGATTGAAAAAAGTTCAACAATCTGTGGCCTCCAACAGACAACTGGCACTGAAAATGATGGAAATAGACATTAGCCAAGAAACCATGAGGACCATTCTGGAGAAGGATTTGGTGAAAAGGAAGGTTTGCTTGAAACTGTCCTGCATAACTTGACATCTGAGCAAAAAGTGCATCGTGTGGAAACCTCTCACAACTTCACTGCAATGGCAAACGGTGACTTGAATGTCCTGGGTTCACCTGTGACAGGTGTTGAGTCTTGGTGCTTTCAGCTTGATCCCAAAACCAAAAGCCAAAGCATGGAACAGAAAACTCCCCCCAACCAAAGAAAGTTTACCTCCAAAAAATCAAAGGTGAAGACCCTGCTCATCATATTCTTCAACAGTGAAGGTGTGATTCTGAGCATTTACTGAAGCGAATCTATCATGTGAGACCAAATCTGATAGTGCCTGGCAACTGGCATCTTGTGCATGATAATGCCCCATGCATTTGATCCCCATTGTGAAGTCACTCTTGTTGAAAAAGGGGTCACAGTGCTGGTATATCCCTCTTCCTCATCAGATTTCATGTTGTTTCCCGAGCCCCAGTTGACCCTCAAATGGAAGCACTTTAACGACATGCAACCACTAAACTGAACAACACTCCTTCTAGAAAGTTTAAAAGAGGCATTCTGGGACTATTATCATCACCATGAATGCTGCACTGTGGCCGATGGAAATTACTTCGAAAGACAGCAAATAGATTTCTCCCCCATGTATGCCATGTGATGTGATCAGTCGTATTTATTTTTTGTCACACCTTGTACAGCAGGTGTCTCACTTTTGAAAGACACTACAGGCATGAGTTTCTTAGCTTACACTAGATACCTCAAGACACCACAGACGTGAGTTTCCTAGCTTACACTAAATATCTCAGGACACCACAGACATGACTTTCTTAGTCTACACTAGATATCTCACCTTTGAATGACATCACAGATGCAGATCTCTTAACTTCACTAAGTACCTCAATGACATCACAGACGTGGATCTCTTAACTCCACTAAGTACCTCACCTTTGAAAGACACCATTCATGAATACATGACCAGCAGTACAAATGGCCACATGGGGTCAGTGTGGATCTTCGTCTCCTCCCCAAGCACAGAGGACACTTCTCACTGAGCATACCTCCAGTACTGTCCGTTTCCAAGTCACTAAAACATGAGATAAAATGATGTCTGTAACTTCTGTAAACAAATCTACTGTCATTTTTCCCCTCTACAGCATATGGAATAACTTTAGTGTAGGAGACAAGATGGCCGTGTCAGAACAATGCTGTAATTATTAAAGCCTGTTAACAACATCTAGGCAAGACTTCAGCTTTCTCTCAGTACTCCAAGAAACAGGCAGTTAAATTTATATGGTCTAGGCAATGTGACATGCTTAGTTACTATAGCTGGGCCAATGTGACATGTTGAGTTACTACAACCTGGCCAATGTGACATGCTGAATTACTACAGCCTGGCTAATGTGACATGTTGAGTTACTATGGCTGGGCCAATGTGACATGTTGAGTTAATGAAGCTGGGCCAATGTGACATGCTGAGTTACTACAGCCTGGCCAATGTGATATGCTGAATTACTACAGCCTGGCCAATGTGACATGTTAAGTTACTACAGCCTGGGCAATGTGGCATGTTGAGTTACTACAGCCTGACCAATGTGACATGTTGAGTTATTATAGCCTGGCTGATGTGACATGATGTGTTACTATATCAGGGCCAATGTGACATGTTGTGTTACTACATCCTGACCAATGTGACATGTTGAGTTACTATAGCCTGGATAATGTGACATGTTAAGTTACTATAGGCCGGCTAATGTACACTGAATTACTATAGCCTGACCAATGTGACATATTGAGCTACTACAGCCTGTGACATGAACAAGTATTAAATAAATCTGCTGCTTTTTTTTTTAAGAAAACCACTGCAACCCACACCTCATCCATCTCAACACACAAGGCTTAAGATCTTGACCAAGGCATCAGCTGCAAAACTCTATGTCTGTTCCACAGACACCATCTACCAATTAATCACTTTAATATAATGTAATATGTCTGCAACATATTTACAAATTCTAACTACAGCCTGTCATTTATCAGAAACATTATCTAAAGATGCAAGTTTGATATAATAGCAAAAGAAATATGAGAACAAGTTTTAGTCTTTTTCTGCTCTCTTTCCCAGTTCCCTGTACAAAAGTTCCAAACTACTCCATTTTGTTGTCTTTCTTAGGAAAGCACTTCTCTTTACCTAGTCCCCAACTTTCTCTGTCTTACTTGTTCTACTTCTCTTTACCTAGTCCCCAACTTTCTCTGTCTTATTTGTTCTACTTCTCTTTACCTAGTCCCCAACTTTCTCTGTCTTATTTGTTCTACTCCTCTTAACTTAGTCCCCAACTTTCTCTGTCTTACTTGTTCTACTTCTCTTTACCTAGTCCCCAACTTTCTCTGTCTTATTTGTTCTACTTCTCTTTACCTAGTCCCCAACTTTCTCTGTCTTACTTGTTCTACTTCTCTTTACCTAGTCCCCAACTTTCTCTGTCTTACTTGTTCTACTTCTCTTTACCTAGTCCCCAACTTTCTCTGTCTTATTTGTTCTACTTCTCTTTACCTAGTCCCCAACTTTCTCTGTCTTACTTGTTCTACTTCTCTTTACCTACTCCCCAACTTTCTCTGTCTTACTTGTTCTACTTCTCTTTACCTAGTCCCCAACTTTCTCTGTCTTATTTGTTCTACTTCTCTTTACCTAGTCCCCAACTTTCTCTGTCTTATTTGTTCTACTCCTCTTAACTTAGTCCCCAGCTTTCTCTGTCTTACTTGTTCTACTTCTTTTTCATGAAGGAAAAAGGGGTGGTCCATTCCACGGAAGTGTGTTTTATTCACATTCTAAGCGCATGTAGTAGCTTAGTGGTTACTCAGCAAAGATTTTATCAGAAACATTCCCTGCTTCACTTATGGCAGTTGACATGGAGAAAGTACCTTCCGTCACTGTGTCTGACAGCTGCAGAAAGTACACTCTTCTGCCACTGTGTCTGACAGCTGCAGAAAGTACACTTTTCTGTCACTGTGTCTAACAACTGCAGATAGTACACTTTTCTGTCACTGTGTCTGACAGCTGCAGAAAGTACACTCTTCTGTCACTGTCTCTACAGCTGTAGATAGTACACTTTTCTGTCACTGTTTCTAACAGCTGCAGATAGTACACTTTTCTGTCACTGTGCCTAACAGCTGTAGATAGTACACTTTTCTGTCATTGTGTCTAACAGCTGCAGATAGTACACTTTTCTGTCACTGTGTCTAACAGCTGCAGATAGTACACTTTTCTGTCACTGTGTCTAACAGCTGTAGATAGTACACTTTTTCATCATAACGTATCAGAAAAAGATAATGTGAGAATTAAGTTAAATATCTCACCCCTGGTGACTTAAAATACTGGAATGTTTCTGCTTCTGAAGGGCAGCAATGAGATAGACCAGGTGTAAAACAGTGGAGAAAATAAGCTGAGCTATAGACAGGTAACCCAATATCTGAAATGGACGTACAGAACTAGGACTGCGCTCCCTGGACATATACTCAATCTGTGGAAAAATGAAAAAAGTATTAGTAAATAACCAAAACACAATACCCACAAGTATTTATACTTAGGTACTCACTTATACAAAAATATACAAAATAAAAGAAACATAAATAAGAAAAAAAATCTGAGAATGCTGAACACTGTTTTTCACTTACGTCTTTCTATTATTACAAGGTCTCTACTGAACAGATGACATATCCATTTCCAATATCTTTTTATTAATAATTGTGATGTATATAAATATATGTTCAATGACAAGTTTAGTTTATTTTGCTAAAATAGTGTAAGAAATTAAATGTCATCAAAAGCCACTTACATAATGTATCCCCGTAAATCTTTTGGCCAAATGGTAGAAAACACCATTCATATAGAACATAGCCAGATGCACTCTATGCATCACTGTCACTGCTTTACGGATCAGAGGAAGCGTGTTCAACATGGCTTCTCTTGTGGTGGAGATCAGGGAGGCTGAGTGTGCGGATCTCAGCCGATGTTCCAGCTTGTCCAATGCTGTTTGCAGCAAATATGGAGCACATACTTGCAAGACTATCATGAAAGCTCTTCTCTGTAAAACAGAAAAAAAGGCACAACACTAGAACAAGAAAAGACTTTGAGAATAATATACGAGGGGTGATTGTTAAGTTCTCGGCATATGGTACAAATACTTGAAACACACAGTTGATATTAGGTGCATTTGTAGATCAGGTTAATGTGAGATTAAACTCCAAGTTTCAAGAAATTAACTACAACCAATTTTTTTGTACAGGCTACTGAAGTGATAAGGGGTAGCAGAAATTGAGAAAATGGATAAAATTTCTCATAGAGCAGTCATTCGCTACCTCTGCATCAAGGGCTTATCATTGAAGGAGATCCATGAAGATGTGGAGACTCTAGGGGAGAGTGCCCCTTCTTACAGCACAGTGAAGAAATGGGCAGCTCAGTTCAAACATGGAAGGGAGAGTCTGGAAGACAATCCCCATCCAGGAAGACCAATAATGGTAACCACTGATGAAAACACCAGCAGAATCCATAACATGATAATGGAGGATCAACGACTAACTGAGTGGTACATTGCTACTGAGTTGGGCATCTCCCAGTAACGTGTTAATGCCATTATTCACAATGATCTTCAAATGACAAAGGTCTCTGCTCGATGGGTCCCGAAACTTCTTGGAGCTGATCAAAAACGACAGTGTCTCAACATGTCAAGAGACAATCTTGGCCATTTTTCTGCAGATCCTGTAAAGTTTCTTCAGCAATTTGTGACTATGGATGAGACTTGGTTCATCATTTTCAACCAGAAACCAAATAAAAGGGATGGCGACTGCACTCCCTCCCTCACTTTGTAAAACTGCACCATACATCTCTATCAACCAGAAACCAAAGAACAGTCAAAGCAGTGGAAACATCATGGATCCCCACCTCCAAAGAAAGTAAGGATGGTTCTGTCTGCAGGCAAAATGATTGCTTCCATCTTTTGGGATTCAGAAGGTGTGCCATTTGTATCTTCAAAAGGGCAGAACGGTCACGCTAATCTTGTGAAGCAACTGTGGGTCAAATCAAAGGAAAAGCGCCGAGGGAAATTGATGAGAGGAGTCATCTTTCATCATGACAATGCTCCAGTTCACAAGTCGGTGGTGGCAATGGCTTCCAGCTTTGAAACATCCTCCTTGTTCCCCAGATTTGGCCCCTTCAGATTATTACCTGTTTACCAAACTGAAAAAGGAGCTCAGTGGTCGCAAATTTGTTTCAGATGATGACGTCATTCATGCTGTAGACCACTTTCTACTGTCACAAGATGCTGACTTTTACAAAGAAGGGATTCATATGCTCCAGGATCACTGGACTAAGTGCATAATGGTGAAGTATTTTACTGTCCATATTTGTCTTCACCATAAAAAAAAATCTGCTGTTTCTGACATATTATTCATTATTTCTGTTCATTCCCAATCCCTTTTTTTATGCTCTGTTTCACTTGCCTTTCTTCTCTCTAGTTTCTGTACTCACCCTTTTGCATTCTGTTAGTTTGTAAGTTTCCGTATTAACCCTTTTGCCTCTTTGCAAGTTTCTGTATTAACCCTTTTGTCTGCTGTTAGTTTTTAAGTCTCTGTATTCACTCTTCTGCCTGTTGCTAGTTTGTGAGATACTGCATTAACCCATTTTTTGTAAGTTTCTATAGTAACCTTTCTGTGCTATTACTATACAAACTTTTGTATTCGCCCTTTTAAGGTAGATAAGGTGTATAGTTCAGTTTTACAAAACAACAGAGGCATCGAGGAATGTTAGCAGAAACACCAGTGGCAGCAAGTAAGAAAGTATGAAGAGAACGTATAAAATAAGAACATACAACATCCAATATTTTGGTGTCAGCCTTTTTTGAGAATTACATACACAAAAATAGATGAAAAATTTAGCTTCTTGGTATCATCCTGGTTTGAAGGACTCTCACAACTAAGTTCTTCCTGTGTGTATGACCTCATGAAGTGTAAAAAAAAAGCATCTTGATACAGCCAACAATGGAACAAGTTGCTAGTTAACTGTAGACCAGTGAGCTTTTGCACATCCTACATATGGTCATAAAATAGACTAGGTAAATTGTTTAACTATGTGAGAACAATGCAGTAAGCATGTGAAGTTAGACTCTCAATCATTTTCTTGCAATGTTTCTGTTCCTTATGTCTACATGATTTATATTTTTTGGAAGTTGTTTCTGCTATTTTTACATTATACTCTGCACAAGCCCAGATATTTCCAACTACTGGCCACAAGAAAAGGAGACCACTTCTGCTGCATGGGTCAAATGCTACATCAATCTTCTTGGACATTTGCTCATCATCTTACTATGCCCTGGTAAAGAAAGAATTATGGATTACTCTGACTCCTATTAATCAGAGCAACTCATTCTGTACTTGTCTATGATTTTTTTATACTTTTGAAATCATAAGTAACTTGTCTTGTTTTCTGATGAACATGATGACAGATGAAATTGATGATGGGCTCTGTGATAGATGATGATGGCAGGTTGTCAGTCATAGCTTTCTTCATATCCTGGGGCAAACAAATAGAGACAGAATGAGCTGGAATTTCAGGAATCTTATTAAGCTCCACCACAACAGAGATTTATAACTCATTCATTAGGTGGCTGTATTATAGTAGCATTTCTTAAAGCTACAATAGTTTATTGGCCCCCTGCTTCCTATAACTCATAAAAGGATCTTGGTCTCTGCTTCCTATAACAAGAGATATAACTCACAAAGGACCATTGTCCCTGCTTTCTTTAACAAGAGATATAACTCACACAGGACTACTGTCCCTGCTTTCTTTAACAAGATATATAACTCACATAGGACCATTGTCCCTGCTTTCTTTAACAAGAGATATAACTCACACAGGACTGCTGTCCCTGATTTCTTTAACAAGAGATATAACTCACACAGGACCACTGTCCCTGATTTCTTTAACAAGAGATATAACTCACACAGGACCACTGTCCCTGATTTCTTTAACAAGAGATATAACTCACACAGGACTTTGGCCCCTGATGTGGTAAGGATACTGAGACACAGCATCGTGTCAGTTTGGAAGTGGGTTACTGGGGCTATTAACTCAGTCCCTGAGTTAATCCAACAAGCAAGGGGTGTGTAAATGCTTCTTTAGGTGATTCCACTGCTATGGGGACCATGGCAATCCATGGCCTGTTGGTCAAGCTTGGTCTGTTACTGGGGGTACAAAATGAGAGGTGAGGGAGTGTCTTGGTCAGCTGTGGTTTCTGTCTCTGACACTGACATGTCAGTTGTGAGTTGCTGTTTGTCACCTTGGATAGCGTCTTCGTCCCATGGCCCCCCCCCTCCTCCTTCCAATTCCTGTAACAAGAGAGGTAACCCACCCATCTTGATGGCAATGCTCTTAGTGACCTGTCAGTTTGAATGATGTTCACATACTCCTCCCCAACAGTCTGGAGTTCTGAAACAAATAAATATGAACTTTTAGTACTGACTTTATGACAGACCAAAACCAAGATATGTATATGCTGGTTATTATAATGTCAGCAGTTTTTTTTACTATTACTGGTGTTAACAAATATTTTTTCTCTCTCTTTTTTTTTTCTTTAATGAAGCTATCCCAAACAAACAGAAAAAAAAGAAGAACATTTCTGCAGTAACTATACTTTCATGTTTGATCTTTCTCATCCTTTTGGATAAGATCAAAATGTCTTACTAAAAAGTGCTGACCCATCAACATCCACACACTGGCCAACCCGATAAAAATTCAATTATAATCCATACAGACAGTTCGTTAAGATCTGATTCTACAGTTTACCTGAGCCAGTTGTAAGGACAAAATAAGCAAGCCCAGCTGCTACATCTAGATGTCTTCTCCACTGAATCCAGGCTCTTGGACCTAGATAAAGAAAGCAGCATCAATTACTTTCAGAAACATAACAGTAACTTTAGATATCAGCTATTCAGTATTATGGATGCTGTTTTAATGTGACTGATAGAATATCATTAAAAAGATTATTGTATACACAGTCAGGCAGTGTGCTACACATAACGAAAAGAGAAACTTCACACAACCAAATGTATTTTTAGGTTCACAATTATTTTAGGGATATATATATAATAATTTATGAGACTTAAAATAATTGATATTTTTGACAGTGAAGCTAAATAAAATATTTTTGATAGTGAAGCTAAATAACAGTTAATACAGAAAACAACTAAAGAAACAGAAAAGAAATTAGACTCTTTTGAAAACAAATGCCTAAGGAAAATACTCGGCATCAGGTGGAATGAATTCAAGAACAATGCAGAGATAAGACAGATGACTGAACAACAACCAGTCTCACGGGTGATCAGGAAAAGGAGATGGACATATGTTGGTCACTTGATGAGAAGAAATGATCAGAGAATCCCAAAACAAGCTATCAAGTGGAACACAACAGGCCGAAGAAAAAGGGGCAGACCGCGTGAAACTCTGAAGAGGACATTATTAAGAGAGGCCAAGTTAACAGGCATAAAATCCTTTGTTGAGGTTGAAAGACTCGCCGAAGACAGGAAAAATTGGCGAACTACTTTGCGAGCCCTATGTGACGTCTAACGGCACGGGAAGGATATAAGATATAAGATAAGATTTTTTATAGTGAAGCTAAATAATAGTTAACATTTTTGATAGTGAAGCTAAATAAAAGTTAATATTTTTCATAATGAAGCTAATATTTTTCATAATGAAGCTAATATTTTTGATGGTGAAACTAAATGAACTGAATATTTTTGACAGTAGAACTTAACAAAATTAATATTTTTCACATTAAGGCTTAACAAAATTAATATTTTTCACATTAAGACTTTAAAAAATTAATATTTTTCACAATAGGATTTTACAAAATTAATATTTTTAATAGCGAAGTGTAACGAGTTAACAGTTTTTATTCTGAAGATTAAAGAAGTTAACAGTTTTAACAGTAAGGCTTACTGAAGTGAATATTCTGGATAATGAAGCTTAACAAAGTTTAACATTTTGGACAGTGGGACTTTGACAATGTTAACATTTCTGATAGTAAAGCTTAATGAAGTGAATAATTTTGACAGCTTGCTTTAACAACACTAACATTTTTTACAGCTGGGCTTACGGAACATTACTGTAAGAGAGGATTAAAGTTACTGAGCATTTCTTATAGTCTGAATGTTGTAAATCATCTTATTTCTCACCACTAATTACTGAAAAGAAGCAAATTTTCTTTTTGAGCTGAATCAAAATTAACATTTATAACTCAGATTCATGGCCATCTTGAAATTCGCTTCTTACGTGGTTCATGCACCATCGGCTGTGAAGCATTACTCTAAAACTTCACTCTTACCAAAGCAGTATATAGTTACGGTGCTTTAGAATTTCCTACTATAAACTTGTCTTCTGTGAGCTGTTCTTTGCAGTCAATGCTATGAAGATGCTGAAACACAGCATTTTATCGGCGTGGGAGTGGGTTTGGCGGCTATCTTTTCAGTCCTGGAGTGGAGCTAAAAAGACAGGGGGTGTGCAATACGTTTCTAGCAGACTCTGCCATAGGGACTTTGGCGGCATCTGCCCCGTTAGCCAGGCTATGCCTGCTACTGAGGGTACCAATAGAGAAGTGGGACAGGGTCTTGGTCAGCTAGGGTTCGCTAATCCTAATGCTGGCAGTCAGCCATGGGTTGCTGATCCTAACGCTAGCATGTCAGCTAGGGTTCGCTAATCCTAACGCTGATATGTCAGCCATGGGTCACTGATCCTAATGCTAGCATGTCAGCTAGAGTTCACTAATCCTAATGCTAGCATGTCAGCTAGGGTTTGCTAATCCTAATGCTAGCATGTCAGCTAGGGTTCGCTAATCCTAAACACTAGCATGTCAGGTAGGGTTCGCTAATCCTAACGCTAGCGTGTCAGCTATGGGTCGCTAATCCTAAGGCTGGCATGTCAGCTAGGGTTCGCTAATCCTAATGCTGGCATGTCAGCCATGGGTCGCTGATTCTAACGCTGGCATATCAGCTATGGGTCGCTGATCCTAACGCTGGCATGTCAGCTATGGGTCGCTGATTGCCAAAACGGACAGAGTTTTTGGCCCCCCCCCCCCCCGGTCATAAACTAAAACTCTATGTATAGAATTTCTTGTCTGCCATAAAACAAATTTAAAAGCATGATTTTACACGTAAAAGGATAAACCTGCAATTCTTTGGAAAATATCTGAAAATGATGATCTGAGAGAATTTAAGAAATTGTCATCTTTTTGGTGAGAACGTATAATTTCAGCCGTGCCAGCAGGTCGAAACATATTCCTCCTTTCTAGCTGATCAAAGTACAACCGACCATGAAAATAACACGGGAAATAGTTTAGCTTTATTATTTTTAACCACAGAAGACCGAAGCGTTTCGTCTCTGTCGTATTAAAAATATATCGTACTCTTTATCCTCGTGTAATTCATTCACTCATTCATTTGCATTAGAAGATCTCTGTCAGGATATAAACCACAGCACAGGGAATATTCAGGTTGGGTCAGGCAGCAGGGAGGCAACGCAGCCCTCCGACGAGACCAGAGACAAGATTAACTTCCCATCAGCAAGTGCCAAAAGCATATGGGAAAACCTGGACACAGGATTATGTAAAGAATTGGACAAACAGCTGAGAGGGAAAAACCTTGACCAAAAACTGGAAGCATTTGGTAACAACATATATCTTCACTGCCACAAAGAGTTTGGAACCAAACAGACAAAAAGAGGAAAAGTAACACCAAGAAAGTCCAGAAGACAGAGGAAAATAGAAGCAATAAGACAGCAGAAGAAAAATGCCCGGAAAATGTTCAAGAAGGCACACAAATCAGAAAAGGAAGGACGAAGACAGGCTTGGCACCATCTAAAATCCCAGCACAATGCCCTTTGCAGAGCTGAAAGACTATGTAAAAGGAAGAGAGAAACCAGATATGCAAGAGAGAAGTTCTACAGAGATCCCTTTGGGTTTGCCAAACAGTTATTTGAACAGCCAAAATCAGGTACTCTGAGATCAGCAGGCAAGGATGTGCTCGAGGAACATCTGAGCAAGACATACTCTGATAAAAATCAGCATACACCTCTCGAGCAGATGAAAGGTCTAGTGTGGCCCTGTGCACCAGGCAGCAATTTCAAAAGCAGCCTTCTGACCTTACAAGAAGTAGAGAGCATCGTAGGAAAAGCTAAAGGCAAGTCAGCAAAATGGCGTCCCTTACATACTATACAAAAGATGCCCCAAAGTTCTAAAGAAGCTCCATAAACTCCTAAGAACAGCATGGACCAAGGGACTCATATGTAAAGAATGGAAAAAAAAGCCTAATGGAGTATACATCCCAAAGGAGCAGAATTCCACTGAAATCAACCAGTTCAGACCGATCTCACTTCTGAATGTGGAAGGAAAGATATTCTTCTCTGTAATGGCAAGGAGACTAACAACATACATCCTAAATAATGGTTACGTTGATACATCTGTGCAGATGGGAGCAATTCCAGGTTCCCCAGGATGTCTCGAGCATGCTTCAATGATTTGAGAAGCTATTCAGCAGGCAAGATCTGGAAAGCAAGATCTACAGATAATATGGCTTGACCCAGCCAATGCGTATGGCTCAGTACCACACCAGATGATATGGCTAGCACTAGACATATATCATATGCCAAAAGAAATCACGAATATACTGAAAATGTACTTCATAGGGTTCCTCATGAGATTTGGAACGTCAGGATATATTACAAGATGGATTGAGCTCCAGGTAGGAATTGCAATGGGCTGTATAATATCTCCCGTACAGTTCGTACTAGCCATGCAAGTAATCTTGAAAGCAGCAGAAGGCCCAAGGTTCAGAAATGGATGTCAGATGCCACAACTAAAAGCATTCATGGATGACACAACAGTAATAACAACCAGTGAAGCACAGACACGAAAGATGTTAGAGCGTTTGGACAGCTTTATCATATGGTGCCGCATGAGCTTCAAGCCAAAGAAGTCAAGGAGTCTGTCACTCAGAAAGGGGAAACTGATAGAAAGATCGTACACAGTGGCAAATCAAATAATCCCAACTGTAAGGGAGGAGCAAGTGAAGAGCCTTGGCACAGTATATGATGCTTTCATGAAAGACTCGTTTAAACGCGGTGAAGCAGGTCGTAGAAATGGCACAGAATGGACTGAACATCATAGACAAAAGCAGGCTACTGGGGAAGTTCAAAATATGGTGCCTCCAGTTTATGCTGACTCCAAAATTGATGTGGCCACTACTCATTTAAGAATAAGTACCAGCACAGTAGAGGCAGTCGAAAGAAAGATAAATAAATCCATAAGAAAGTGGCCGGGCGTGCCACCAGGATTAACTGATGTAGCACAGTCTTGGAGTATGTAGCATATGGGCATGAAGTGAGTTACATTTAATTATATGCATTATGTACTGCAAGAAGAGCAAATTGCAGCTGCCATTCAATCTGTGGTCGATGAATACAAAGTAGGAAAGACAAGGCTCGTAATGATGCTACAAGAATCTACAGATCCAGTGGTACGAGAAATGCAGCCAACACTTAAAACTGGACGAAAGTGGAAAGTAAATGAGGAAGTGACCGTAGCCAGGAAAACACAGGAGCTGAAAGAAGTAATAGGATACACCCAGACCAACAAAAGGGGATTTGGTCATGGTGGAATCAAATGGTAGTCAAAGGCCTCCTGTAAGGAAAGAAGGGATAGGGTCATCAGCAAAGTAAGGAATGCAGAGGATGACAAGCGGGTCCAGAAGGCAGTCCAACAGGCACAGCAAGGTCAGTGGACAACATGGGAGGAAGTCCTGCAGAGATCATTAACATGGAATGACATCTGGAAAATGGCACCCTTGAGACTCAGCTTCATCATCAGAGCTACTTATGACCTTCTGCCTACAGGCTACAACCTATACAAATGGGGTTTATCAGAAGACACAAAGTGTTCGCTGCTACAACTCCAGCACCAGTAGCTTGGCCAGACACTTTCACTTCGTGAATTTTAGAACGGTTTTTAAAGTGACGAAACCAGCTTCTGCTGGCCTGAGTGTTTCAGCGCTGCCAGACTCCTCGCATGTTTCGTCAAATAACGGCTTGTCTAGCTCTTTGGGTATTTGGACACGCGTCCTGCGTGGTTGTATCCCCATTACGAACTACTTATAGACGCGAGGCGCGATGATGGTTTGTAGCTCTCTAATTTTAAAAATAATCAAAGTATCTTAAAACCAGCAGTTGACTTCCTTCCGGAATTCAGTTGTCCACATTAAGCGCGTGGTTTGAGCAGAAAACAGAGCGATTCTTTGTTCATTTAAAGCCAGTTTTTCAAAGTTTATCGTCGCTAGGCCTTTGTTTATCAACAAATATGGCTTCCAGTGCTAGTTTCTTTCGTCCAGAGCAGCATATTTCTGCATTACAAGCTCATAATTTAATTTAAAATTGTATAGACTGTGGTGTAGAGAATGTAGGAGTAGAAATGGTAAATTTTCGGCCGAGCCACGTGGCAGTGATTGAAAGAATTTTTCGTGTTTTTTTTTTGGTCCAGCAGCAAAATGTGTTAGAAGGGTAGCTGGTGATACTACTTCTCAGCTTTTTGCTAGTACTAGCTGTAATATCACAACAATTAATGCTGGAGATTGTGTAATTTAAAAAATTAAATGTTGTAGAATGCTTCAAATTAAAAAAAAAACAAAAACCACAACACAATGGCCTGTTTTCTGGTAAATATTAGTCAACGACCGCCCACTTGTTTTCATGTAAATATTACCTACCCACTTGGTGTTTTTAGTTTGCTGTGAATGCATAACTAGTGCATATTTTCATGTAAATTTTGTAAGATATGTTAAAGAACAGATGTTTGTGTACATTTTTATTCATTATGGAATTATATGACCAGCTACAGTGGATTAACTTGATGGGTAAGTGACAAAAAATTTATTTTATTACTTCATTTTCCATTCTTTCTTCTCAGTTCTTAGCTCTTTTTTGTTGTTGTATACTAACAAAATGGTAAAAATTTTATTTGAAAAACAAAATACATTTTTTCTTCTTCAAAATAAGGTAGAATACTTCATACTACAGATCAGATTATGCCTTTGTCATTCTTTTAAATGTGACAACCATCCCATTTCACATTGTGAAATTTACCCCCCTTGGTCTTTTGAGGGAAACACACCCAGTATACAAAGAGCTAGGATTACCGTCTGTGTAGTAAAAACGTTTTGTTTCGTATCTTCACCCCCACAACACTGCCTCACTGCGTAAACAAGCTGTTCTTATTTGCACTTTATTTTATCAGTATTGTGTAATCGTTGAGAGAGTAGAAGGCACTAAATTCAGCGGCTTACACACGTCTGATCTACTCTCACCAGACTCCATCCGATAAATCACATTTATTTTCTTCTTAACTGTCAGCGTTTCACTCCCCCCCCCCCCCCCCTTCTTTTTCACAGACAGTTGTAAGCTCAGAGCTCTTGGTTATAAAAATATTACTGTATCATTACTATTAATGAGAGTAACACTGTACTATAATAACATTATGTAACCCGTTAATACCCCAAAGAGTGATTCACAATGAAAGCAGCATGACCTACCGAACGTAAACAAACCTTGACCCCGCAATCATTGCACCCACAATGCAGTTGCACGCGAAAGGAGAAACAAAAAGAACCGCCAAGTGCATGTTCGCGGGTATAGACGTTACTGCGGTGTGTTCCTGAGTTTGATTTTTTTTTATATTAGTTTCATTTCTTTAGCTAATATTTTGAAACAGTCATTAACGTGAAAGGTTGTAATGAAACATCGTAAAAAGGAACATCGTTTCCATATAACGAAAAGGGCTAGGTGTAGACGGAGTCCTGGAAATCCATGCGGTCAAAATTCACTGTATTGTATAGGATAATTCTAATGATGATTATATTTCAGCTTTCCCCTATGGTATCCCTCCTTTTCCATTGCTACCTAAAACACAGGGCACCCAATGATCTCCACCTATTGGATGTTTTGTTTATTTTAGAACAGTGTCAGATAATTGTACTCGCTTCCAATGGTGGCCTGCAAGAAGGTACGGAACACAAGAAAAACACATACTGCGAGTAATAAAACCACTGGTAGTATATCTCACACCACTTATATGAAACAACTTACCGGATACATTTCATCAAATTTACAAACCCATCGTTTTTAATAAACGAAATTTAAAAAAAAGAAAACACGTACACAACATTCAATCACTTGAGAAATAATTTCTATGAGGCTTAGTCGTTTTATTCCAAATCAACAAAGTTGCAAACAAGAACAAATTTAGAACTGAATGAAAGAAAAGCAAGTTCACACATTCGCATTCAAATATGCACTTTCAATGCCTTTCTTAAAGTCAGAATTCAAACATTTATATTTCACAACAGCAAATATAAAATCAAACATTCATATTTCACAACAGCAAATATAAAATCAAACATTCATATTTCACAACAGCAAATATAAAATCAAACATCCATATTTCACAACAGCAAATATAAAATCAAACATTCATATTTCACAACAGCAAATATAAAATAATCTATCTAAACAAGCGAAAAAGAGACACTTTGCTAATCAAATTTAACTGCACGTTGTCACATTTCACCAATATTTTCTTAACATTTACAAACATTTACCAACATTTCAGTTTATGAAAAAAAAAAGAAAATAAAACTCACTCCAGCCGGTACATAGTAAGTAAAATCTTCAAATGGCAAAAGTCAAACCACTGCTTTCAAACCGTTTTCGAGCTGACGCCATCATAAATCAACTATCACTACCAGTTAGACAGCCAGTACAATCTGCATGTACTAATGTACCGTGAAAATACTGCTTCAGCGAACTCTTGATTTACAATGCTTAAATCTTTCAGTCCAAAACAACACTGGCAATGTTGGTAGATCTTGCACACCCTGAGAACCACTGCTCAGAGCGATGTAAGGGCAAAGTCTAAGTAAAATTAAACGTAGCATATTTCTAATCCAGCGCATATTTTTACAGATAAATCATATAGTAGCTTCCTTCCAGTTTCTTTCTGCCAAAATTTGACATTAAAATTTCTTCTGACAGTGCATGGGAATTAATTCAGGAGTGAAAGAGTTAGATTACAAGTCAATAATAACAATAACAATAATAATAATAATAACGTGCAATAAGTATGCGCAAAGCTAATCTGCAAGAGGAGTAGCATAACAGGGAGAGAGAGAGAGAGAGCGCGCAACAAGTTTTGTAAGTTCGTACACCAGTAATGAGTACTAAAGTGGTTAGTGCACTCACTCCCTTCACATAACGAAAGCCAGTAGAGTACTCCCAGATAGAGGTAGAAACGTCTCTGTCAAACTCCTAGTCTAGGCGAGGAAGGAAGAACTAGCCTGAGCTTGTACTAATTACAAACCCTCGACAGGACTACAAGTGAAGGAGAGTATGGACACTAACATCACGTCCTATGTATGTCTCAATAGACTACAAAGTGCATATGGTAAAACTCTCCTTGAGGCTTTTCAGAAACACATCGGAACGATAAGACAAGAGCAATCAGTGAAATTTGTACTAGGAGAACATACGCAAGTAATGCTTTCTGTTTATTTATGCGATGGAATATTGTGCTTTCTGTTTATGCGACGGATAGGTAAAAGGTCAAATCCCCATTTCCATGCCATTAAGGCATTCTGTGGATACAGTGTTAGGGTCCGTATTTCCAAGACCATCGGCAAATGATAGTGTGATGTGGTCAGTATCACGCCTGACCGCATTTACCTTCCTAGATTTCTCTGGTACCCATTTTTAGAAGGGTGTCTGAGTGGCGAAGTGGTTAGTGCACTGGTCTCTCATGGCGAAGGTCGGGGGTTCGTTTCCGGCCGGAGACACCCCAGTCACCCAGCTGTAGAAATGGGTACCCAACTTCTTCAGTTGGGGAAGGAAAGGTGGCCAGGCGTGATACTGACCATATCACCCTCTAGTGTGCTGACAGGTCAAGGAAAATATGGGCACTAACACCATATCCCTATGTGCCTCTAAGGCATGACAGGATTACCTTTACCTTTTTTACCATTTTTAGAAGCTGGGTGGACCCCTAGGCCTTTTTGGTGTATGCGAAAAAAAAGTCCTACTGCTCCTACTACCACTCAGCCAACCAGGTCACCTTTATGCGATGTTCAAATTATGTTCTCTATTCCTCCATGTACTGTCTGTGATTATGGGGAAAAAACATTGTTTATCTTACATGTTATTCTAAAAAAATTCACTTTCATTTTTACAACTACACGGATATCACACATATAGAGACAATACAAAGAGTATATTCACATATTACTTGTACATGACCAATTATAAGTATATATATTTTGTAATATATGACCGAATGTCACGTGCCACGTAGCCACTTGTTACATGCTACATTGCTACAAACTAATTAAACCGTAAATTACCAGCTACACCGTCACATGTCACGCACTACTTGGCTGTATGTTGCACAGTACTAGGTCATGTGTTACAAGTGGCACTGGTAGTATGTGTTTTCATTTTACTTACCGTATAGTCACATGTTTCGCACCACATGACCACATGTTAGTATTTTATAATCACAAGTAACATAATGCATATAATTAAATGTAACTCACTTCATGCCCATATGCTACATACTCCAAGACTGTGTTACATACTCCAAGACTATATGCTACTTACTATATTGCAAATTTGTACATGTTACATGCTGTGGGGCTATATGCTGTTTATTATACTGCCATTTACTACTTATTACATGTCCATGTGGTACTTTTCTACACAGCTACATATTACATGCTACATGGTAAAATTTTACATGCTACTCGACTGTATGCTACAAATCTGCAACATGCTACATGGTAAAATTTTACATGCTACCCGACTGTATGCTACAAATTTGCAATGCTACACATTATGTATTAAACGGCCTCATGTTACTTACTCTACATAGCGACATGTTGCTGCATAGTACTACAACAGAAAGCGCAGTCCATGGCCACATTGTAAATTTACATGACCGCGTGATGTAAACTATATATCCTCATGTTATCCATGATTACAAGCTGCATATTACTTTACATGATACATATACATTGCTATATGTTATTTACTGAGTATATCAAAGACTGACTATATCCATACTACAAGAACTTAATATTGAAGAAGGCTAGCTAGTAAAAAGGATTAAAGAGAGAAAACTTAAATATTTTGGACACATTAAACGTCATGATAATCTAGAGAAAACCGTCTTGGAAAGGTACATAATGGGAAAAAGAAAGAGAGGAAGACCAAGGCGAAGATGGCTGCAAGACATCGTTGATGATGTGCAAATGGATGCATCAGCAGCAGGCCATCTTGCTCACAACCAAGAGGCCTACAGGAGTGCTGTTAGGGAGGCAAAGTTCCGCAAGGGACATGCAAATGAATGAATGAATCGGGGATGCACTGATATTCCAAACACGTCGAGGTCTTCCGGTGAGAAAGTCCAACCCTAGACCAAACTGGTGCAATGAAAACCACGGTGTCACGCAATCCCGCTTCCGAGACCCACCAAGAATACAGGCTAAAGCACTGTGATACTCTGAACCCCTTGTGGTCCTTCGTGGAACTCATGTGGTCTATTTTGGACCACACAGGGGACCACCGGACCTAACGAGGACCACATGTGTGAATTCAGTAGGGTCACAGTGCGGTTTTTGGTGGTAGAAGTGAACGAAGAAGAAGAAGAAGAAGAATGAATCAATCAATCAAAGACTGAAACTTATTCTTTTCTTAAATTTACAGTTTCCTTCAGAATAAAACTTTTACAAATCTGAAATTTTTTTTTTATCCATTAAAATGCACATTAAAAACATACAAAACAAAACAAATTCAGGCGTCGTTGGGACTTTGTTGTTCTTCATTTCATTTGTGCGTATTCATCACCGTTTATTTTACATTTCACGTCGTTTGCTCATAATCTTGTATTTTTATCTGGATACTTCACCCCCAGCCAAAATTTCGAATCAGCGATTTATACTTCGAACTACTCAGTCACAAAAAGCGCCTGAAAATGTACGTATATGATATTTACATCAAATGTGCAAATTATACAAAGACATTAATAATCACCACAAAGACTATCCACGTAAAAAGCTTCGCTGACTTTACTTGTTGTGATGCGTTACAGCCGTCCTCTTTGCATTCAC
Source organism: Achatina immaculata (assembly GCA_009760885.1). Taxonomy (NCBI): domain Eukaryota; kingdom Metazoa; phylum Mollusca; class Gastropoda; order Stylommatophora; family Achatinidae; genus Lissachatina; species Lissachatina immaculata. The sequence continues at coordinate 28,396,457 of CM019717.1, forward strand.
ACGTGATCTGTTTGTAGCGCTTGCCATTGGTTCCGAAGATTGAGATGCAGCTGAGCGACTTCGTGGTCTTGGCGCATTGACGAACTATACGGTATTCCACTTTACCATGACCGCGAAAGTCAACTGAATTAAGAATTTGCGAGAATTACAGAGTTTTCACAATATCTAAAAACTATCCTAACAAAACTACGACTTATTTTCAGTCCGCTTTTTTTTTACAACTCGAGCACAGCTTCTTGTACGCAGTACTAATGTTCATGTGAGCATATTTTTCAAAACCTTCATGACCTGACAGCCTGTATGCACTGTATTCTGGCGACCACGTCATTTAAGGAGTTTTTAATCTGATTTCAGAGATAAATTTCCCTAATACAGTGTGCCAGGTATCCATTTTTACACCGGATCAAGGAGGTTTAAGGTAGCTTCTTATTAAATTTGTACGTTACGGTAAGTCGTCTTTATAGTAAGTCGAATCGCTTGGGTAAGTCGAATCGCTAGGGTAACTCGAGTATATCATTCTGGTTATTCTCAGGCTTCAGCTGACTGAAACTATCAACAGTTTTGGAAACCATCATTAATAATACTCCCATCATCATCATCATCACCATCATCATCATCACCATCATCATCATCCCTGGAGCAAGATACATAAACGTTCATCTGCTCTCTGAAATCCCATCGCCCCGTGTCCTCCCCCCCCCCCCCCCCCCAGTATGTTTTCCTCGTCCCTTTTATATTATTGTTCGCCACATTTTTTTTCTGTGTCTTTCTGTTATTCTCTCTCCATCTTTAGGCTCTGTCATTGCCAGACAGCCTAACTCCAGATTACGGCCACTCCATGAAGATTTTATTTTATGTTGAGGTGCTTCCTGTATGGTCTTCGCAATACGTTATATGTTGTGCTGAAGAGTTTTCAGTTTCTTCATTTGCTGTATAGTCTTTGCAGAACATTCTCTTGGTTTTGCTAAAAAAAAAAGGTAACAACCAGAAGCTCTTAGTGTGACACTGGCCATGTTAAGATTTGTTGCTAAAGATACTTAACTGAAACGAATCTTACGATATATTTCATATTCGCACTGAACCTACACATCTTCATGAATTCATTCATACCGCATATTGGTTGAAATATTTCCAGTAATCTTATAGAAATCTATATTTATGTACACATAATAATTTTTTAAAATGTAGCTGCCTCTTTTCCTTCGTTCATTCGCTTTCTACTATCTCTGTTCTTACAGACAATTAATATTAAAGGGAATGTCTGTTATATTTCCTACGCCAACAGTCATGTGTTATATCATATTCTGGTGCGCCTCGCATTGCAAACATACGTTCTCTCATTGTCAAGGTAGGTTTTTTTCTAGTATAATGTTTAGACGACCATTTTACAGTTGGATCAACTGCAGCAAGTCTCTAGTAAACTGCCACAGTATGAAAAGGTTATTGATTTCTCTGCTCTAATTCTCCAGGAATCGTCTGTTTAGTTTTCGTTTAATTCTCAAGGCTTAGATGTCTTTATTCATGCATTTCAGCCTTATTCTATCTATTCTTACGTTTCTCTGCTCTCCTTTCCTCTTAATTTCCCCCAACCAATAATTCATTTTTCTTCTCCACTCCTTATTCAGATACTGCTGCTGTGTCGACTTCACTGCACGAAATCCGTTGCACCAGCGACGGTTCTGTATGGGTGGAGTTTGGGGTAGATACAAGATTAGTTCGGCGGATAGCTTCAATGCTGTTAAGACGATCAGTTGCCTTGAGATACAGATCTCGGAGCCCAGAACCATTTCAACGTGGCTGCCCCAGGGATCTCCCTTGTCTCTTGTGCTATTCGATGTGTGTTCTGCTGGCATTGTGCTGTTATTTTGGAACAGTGTTACCTTATGAGCATGGGAGGTGTAGAGAGGAACTAGCAACAAGGGTACAGAACGGGGTGGATCATATAGCAGCTGGTGTGATGATAACAATGCAGTGATAAACCCTGAAAAAGCTAGCATCCTGTGGTGCTCATTAAATAACAGAATTGTAAGATCTGAAGTTCCGACTGTGAAGTGTCGGGGACAAGATATTAAGAGAACACCTTTTATGCGGTATCTAAGAATCACATTTAATCCATCTTTGTCCTTTGCACAACATATGGACAATGTAATACAAAAGGCCAGGAAAGCGTTGAGAGCGGACAGGTTAATGGGTGCAGCAAACTTTCTACAGCGCACTCTGTTCTTGCTGATGCAGGCGCTGGTGATGTCACAACTGGAGTATGTTTTAAGTCTACTCACCATGTCAAATGTATATTTGAACAGGCTAGAGCTCGTACAGAACGAAGCAATGAGACCAGTCTTGGGTTGCACCAGGGATACTCCTGCAGCAGCCACGCGTTTTCTAAATAATATTGAGAGTGAGGTCAAAACACAAGTATGCTCAGGTAAAGGCGTACATTAGGGTTACTGGCACAGAGGACCATCCTCTTCATAAGGAGTTTGGTTTTATAAAGGGCAGACTCTTCATACGAGGCAGATACTGGGTGGCTGATGCTGAGGATACAATAACATCAGTGTGCGATCTAGATGAGGTGCCTAAAGGTGATGAGTGATTATGGGTAAGGGACCGACCTCAGCCAACAAAGGTTGTTATACAGCAGGGCCGCAAATGTAGAAACTGGGCACAAGGAACATTTGAACTTTGGGTACAAGATCTCATCCAGCATCACTGTGGGTCTTCTGGCATGGTAATATATACAGATGCTTCAGTGATTCAGAACAGCAGAAGTAGTGGGGTTTTTGTTGTCTACCGCAATGAGAGAGCTGTGGCACAGGGTTCAGGAGCATTTGAAGTCACCAGATCAAGCATGTGAATGGAAACTGTGGCTGTGTCGGCGGCAATGGAATGGATAGTTGCCCATGATGTAGTTTATGTCGTCATTGTGACTGATGCGTAAAGTTGAGAGAAAAATTGCTTCGAAAAGAATGAGTTCATCTGTTAAGCCAGTCAAACTGTGACGAGCCTAACGTGGCTTTATTGTCCAGAGCATACTGATGTATATGGCAATGAAGTGGCAGACAGACTCGCTGGACAGGCAGGCTGAGAATGGACACTTGCACCATTACTAAAAGCTGTACTGGAAAGACTGTGGGAAAATGAAGAGCAGGAATGGACGAATAACATAATTGTGAAGCGACTGCTGGAGCTAGGACAAATTAAAGGTGCTGGTAGGAAATGTGAATTGTGTGGCAGAAAACGCATCGTAAAGAACCAACATTGATAGGAACTATTAGCAAACACTCTCTTGGATGGATGCTGCGGCATGTGGCGGGGCTTACGGGGGGCTGTCCTGAATGCAACAAAACCGGAGTCTGACTTTTAACCTTTGAACCTTGTGATGTTTTTAATGCAAGTGTGCTTTCTTCCCATCACTGTCGCTCAGAGTTTTTACAGTTTGAAAGTTCTCCTACCGCAGCGGACATTACGTTCCTCTTCCATAAATAAATGCAAAAACAACCATGTAAAGCCAAAGAGCCCTGAAGTCAGGGTTATCATAACTGGCGAAGAAGGAACACGGACAAAGTACATAACTGGCGAAGAAGGAACACGGACAAAGTACATAAATGATGAAGAAGAAACACGGACAAAGTACATAAATGATGAAGAAGGAACACGGACAAAGTACATAAATGATGAAAGCGAAATACGGATAAATTTTAACAAATGATGAAAGCGAAATGCGGAAGTTGGGGGATGTCATATATTTCGGGTCTATGTATGCAATAATTTCGAAACTGGAGAGATAGCTCAGATTTCTCTCACAGTCCTTGTATATCCTATCTCCCCCACCCTCTTTTTAAGTATCATTTTTTAAAAAGTCCTGATCTTAGAAACAAAAACTTTAAAAAATCCTTTAATTAACATGTCATGTTTTCTTTTCTTCATCTTCCTATTCCATTTCTTCAGATGTTCATCATATTCTTAAGAACTTTTGGTTGTAATGTGTTTATAAAAAAATTTCTTCCAATTTTCGTACACGAATTTACCTTTGTTACTAATAGTTGTTACAGTTATTTATAAACTTTTATAAAGATTTTTTTTAAAAAGGTAAAAAAAAGGTTATAAAACATGTCTCATTATCAATCATATCACAGCCAGCATGAGGCCAGTGTGGTCAGTCACATACATTTGTACTGTATCTTCCTACAGGCCACTGCAGACTCGTCACAGGTGACCTTAAACTTGTCAAGTTTGCCGCTGGTACAGTCTGACTCTAGGAAAGAATTGCACTCGTAGCATGACACAGCCTTCACCTTGCCATGACCTGTAATTTGAAGTGCAAAAGTGGATGAAAATGTAGAACGCATTCTCTAAAGAAAAGATTGTAAGATAAGATGAAAAAAAAAGGAAAGGAAATAGGAAATTGGGTTGGGGGGGGGGGGTGAGGGTAAGGAGAAGTGGTGCAGATAGAGGAAACACCATTCACATTAAATTTTAACGGAATAAGTGTGCCAGGAACGGCTGAGAAAGAACAAAAAGCAAATAAACGAACAAAGAATCCAGCAACTTAACAGTCTAGGAAAAAAAAAGAAAAAGTTTTCAGGGGGAAAGAATGAAACTAAAGGTTGGAATTTGTTAGATCAATGATGAAATAGCCTAATTATTAAGTTTAATATAAAAAAGTGTGATAGTTTTACTCAGTTGATATTTTCGTGTATCACTTGCAACATTTCTCATCTAGTTCTACTGATGAGCTGATGCCATTGGTGACTTCTGCTACAGATAGTACGAAGCAAATGATATAAAAATTCTATGGGAGAATACACGAGGAAAGCATATCCAGCGGGCAAGCTTATAATCAATAATAACTGTTATCCAAATAAATACTGAAAAATATTTAAAAAAAAAACACTGTGTAATTTTCTCAAAGTAGTTCGAGATAAGTGTATCTTTTATAAATAAACAATGGTTAAAAAAAATCTTACTGTGTGGGTAATGTTCATATTGATGAGAGTACAATACTGTTGTTTGATATAATTGCGGTTAATAGAGTGAAACGCATGCCCTTCAAACTTAAACGCAGCCATGTTTCGCACTCTCTTTCTTTCCCTTCCTCCCTCCCTCCCTCTCTCTCTCTCCCTCTCTCTCTCTCTCACTCTTCTCTCTCACTCTTCTCTCTACAGTTTTAAAAGAAATAATGTGAAAAAAAGCGCTCAGAATTTGAAAATTGTATTTCTCTAATGTTTACATACAGGATTGTTGAGAAAGAATAAGAACATCAAAAATGTGGAGAGATATTGAAATGTTTAAAGAAATGAAGACATTGACGAGAAATGTTACGCCTAAGTTAAATGTAATTTGTGACAAGATGGGGAATACCTTGACAGAGACAGAGGAAATTCTAGAAAGATGGAAGTAATTTTGCAGATGAATGTATGAAACAACTGGCTGTGAAAGCAGAAATCAACAGTGTGAACTATTATTGGAGAGGAAAGAACCCGAACCGACAATTGAAGGAATATGCAACCTATCAAGCAATATGTAAAAAGATACGGAATTCAGGTATTTGACTAAAAGAGCTGAATTCATACCATTGCCGAAAAAGAGTAACTTGAAATTATGCACAAACTACAGAACTGTTGCCCTGATTATTCATGCCAGTAAAATTCTATTAAAAATCATAATGGGTAGATTTCGTAAGAAAATAGAAGGAGAAGTCAATATGGTCCAAGCTGGTTTCAGGCAAGGAAGAGGATCAAGAGATCATATATTCAATATAAGATTAATAATAGAGAAATGCAGAGAATTTAATGTGAATCTATATTTATCCATTATAGACTATTCAAAGGCATTTGATTGTGTACAACACCAGAAACTTTGGGAAATAATGCAAAGAATGAAATTTCCAACACATGTAATTCATTTAATATCACTGATGTATCTAGACCAACAAGCAGCAGTAAGAATAAATGGTGAAACAACAACTTGGTTTGACATAAAACAACGAGTCCGTCAGGGGTGCATATTGTCACCTTACTTATTTAACTTCTCTACTGAAAATATAATGAGGAATGTTAGAGAAGATGTAGACAAAGAACATTACGGCGCCATAAAAATTGGAGGTTATGAAATACCAGAGATTAGACATGCTGACGACACAGTATTACTGTCCACAACACAAAAAAGAGTGGAAAAACTAATTATGTCAGTCCGTAAGAACAGTGAAGAGCAAAACCTCTATCTTAATGCGAAGAAAATTAAATTGATGACAACTGACAAAACAAATAAGACAGCTGATATATATATATATATATATATATATATATATATATATATATATTATATATATATATATAACTTGCCGTGCCGTGTGGCGTAGGCGATCCCTCTCCACAATTCCCTGTCCTTCGACTTGATTATGAGATTCGCCGGTGACTTTCTTCCTAGCCACACTGACAGCCCATACAATAACTTCTCTCTCTCTCTCTCTCTCTCTCTCTCTCTCGCTGTGTGTGTGTCTTCCTCTGTCTCTTCTTCCCTCAGTTTTTCCAACTGTCACAATGTGTTCTAATTTTCCTCTTCTCAGAAAATATCCAACAAATCTAACCTGTCTGCCTCTGATCTTTGTTGTAATTTGTCTTTTAACTCCAGCCTCTCTTAAGATTTTTTCGTTGGTTTTCTTAGCTGTCCATGGTACCTTCTTATGAACCACATTTCTATGGCCTCCATTTCTCTTTCTACTCTCTTATTCATGGACCATGCTTCACATCCATAAAACAACATTGGCTCGACGTAACATTTAATTATTTGGAATCTTGTTTCCATTGATATGGATCTGTTGCACAAGATGTTTCTCATTTTCTGGAATGCAGATTTAGCCTGAGCACGTCTGCTTTTTATTTCGTTGTGACATTTCCCAGCAGCTGTTATAATCGTTCTTAAGTACTTGAATGTATCAACTTTTTTCAGTTCTGTGCCATCGATGGTAATGCTAAATTTTGGTGGTATTCTTTCTTTGAGATGACCATCATATCAGTTTTATTCAAGCTGAGACCTTTACTTTTACTTTCACGAACCACGATGTCCAGAAAAGCCTGTAGCTCCCCTTCACTTTTAGCAATCAGATCTGTGCCGTTTGCATACCTTAAGTTGTTAAAGTTGTAACCGCCAACTGATATTCCTGGCAAACTCTCTATGTTTTCGCTGTAAAAGGAAAAGAGATCAGGAGATGGAACGCATCCTTGTCTCACTTCCAATTTTATGACGGAAGGCAAGGGGAAACCAACACTGTACATTCCCACGAACAGTCATGACAATCCACAATTCTTTGAATCATTACGACGTTAATGGGGGTTCCAGTGGAATCACCTCGTCCGGAAGGGACTATCACGTGCGACAAGTGATACCAGATCGTCATCCAACTACTGTACGCAAATAAAACACAAGTAACACCACAGTAATTGCACCATGGAACATTAGAACACTAACAGAACTTATATATATATATATATATATATATATCGAGGAAAAATTGGAAGAAGTGGAGAGTTTTGAATATCTTAGATCACTACTAACTAATAATGGAGATATAATGAGGGAAATTAAAAGAAGGACAGCTATCGCTCATCAAAAAATAAAACAACTAAAGGAGCTGTGGAGAGGAACATACAGAATTACAAAAATAAGATTTTTAAGGGCATGCATCTTTCCCATCGCTACATATGCCTGCGAGACCTGGACACTTAATAAAACAGCTGAGAAACACATAAATGCATTTGGATGTAAATGGTACAGAAGAGTCCTTCAAATATCATGGACATAAAAAAGAACAAATATATATATACTACAAGAACTTAATAATGAAGAAGGTTGGTTGGTAAAGAGAATTAAACAAAGAAAACGTAAATATTTTGGACATATTAAACGTCATGATAATTTAGAGAAGATCGTCTTGGAAGAGTACATAATGGGAAAAAGAAAGAGAGGAAGACCAAGGCGAAGATGGCTGCAAGACATCGTTGATGATGTGCAAATGGATGCATCAACAGCAGGGCATCTTGCTTACAATCGAGAGGCCTACAGGAGAGCTGTTAGGGGGGCAAAGTTCCGCAAGGGGCACGCAAACGACTGACTGACTGACTTACGGGAGTATAATTTATTAACTATATTTAAGCGAGAGCCTACTGTTTTAACTTAGCACTGAGTTTAATTGCGCAGTAAATGTCCCTTTCCTATATTTTATTGTTATACAGTATTGCCCCTGGTGTCCGAACGCTGCTTTGGAATCCGAACGGCCAGAACGTTCTTCGCGTGTGTTTGTGCGTACGTTTGACCGGCGCTCGGGCCGCCCATACACTTTGTCGTTCAGTCCGTTCTCGAAAGCTGTAGTGAAAGCATCTCGAGAGTTTTTTGATGCTAATTCTATATTTTATTTTTGTGCCTGTTTTGTGTTATTTTTTATATAATAACAACTTAGTTTATTCGCCATGGGTCCTAAAAAGTGTAGTGAGGAAAATAAGAGTACGAGAACAGCTGTTAGAGCTACAATTGAAGTTAAGAAAGATCTTATCGCTAAGCATGAAAGTGGTACATGTGTGGCTGATCTCTCTACTATGTTCGGGATGCCTACATCGACTGTTTGTGCGATTTTGACAAATAAAGAAGCTATCAAAACAGCTGATGTGGCGAAAGGGGTTACGAAACTGACCTCTACGAGATCGAAAAGTATGGAAGAGATGGAAAAACTCCTCTTCCTTTGGATTAATGGAAAACAGGTGGCTGGTGATATGATTTCTGAGGTGATAATTTGTGAGAAAGCCAAGGACCTGCACGATGATATAGTGAAAGACATTTCTGATATTGGTGCTGAAAAGGAAGAGTTTAAAGCCAGTAGGGGGTGGTTCGAGAACTTTAAGAAAAGGACTGGGATCCACAGGGTTGTTATGCACAGGGAGGCTGCCAGTTCTAATTCCGGAAGCAGCAGAAAAGTTTGTAAAGGAGTTTAGGAAGTTTGTGAACAGTGAGGGATATGTTTCGAACCAAGTGTTCAATTATGACGAAACAGGCCTCTTTTTAAAAAAAAAAAGATGCCCAGGCTAACTCACATCTCAAAGGAAGAAACGTTTGTACCAGGTCATAAGGCAATGAAAGACCGCCTTACTCTCTTGCTGAGTGATAATGCTAGTGGGAACTGCAAGATCAAACCTCTCCTTGTATACTATTCAGAGTATCCACGAGTCTTTAAGAAGAACAACATCATTAAGAGCAAACTTAACGTTATGTGGAGATGGAATGTGAAAGCATTGGTTACCAGGCAGTTCTTCACTGAAAGGATACACGAGGAGTTTTCTCCTTTAGTAAAGGCTTATCTGCAGGAGAAAAATCTCCCGATAAAGGCTCTTCTTGTCCTGGACAATGCTCCCGCGCATCATCCAGGCTTAGAAGATGATTTGGTGGGCGAATATAGCTTCATCAAGATAAAATATTTGCCCCCCCCCCAATAGCACTCCTCTTATCCAGCCCATGGACCAGAAGGTGATCTCGAACTATTAAAAAATTGTACACCAAGGCCATGTTCCAGAGATGTTTTGAAGTTACAAATGAAACGGAACTGACCCTCCGAGAGTTCTGGAAGGATCACTATAATATCCTCCATTGCCTAATAATCATCGAGAAAGCATGGAGGGAAGTGTTTCTAAGGACAACGAACTCTGCCTGGAAAAATCGTTGGCCTGAATGTGTTGCTGCAAGGGGTTTCGAAGGCTTTGAGGAACCACCTGTTGTTCCTGACATCATATCTCTGGGCAAGTCCATGGGTTTGGAAGTCAGCAAAGAGGATATCAACGTGTTAGTGGACGATCACAGGACTGAACTGGCAACGGAAGAGCTTCAGCACCTCAACCAGCAGCAGCAGAAAGAAGTAGCAGTGTAGCATGGCCTTGTAATTAATGATTAATGTTATTATTATTATTATTATTATTAATGAATATGATTATGAAAATGTACTGTAAAGAAAATAGTAACATCGAATAGCGACAGAGAAAAGTAGGTAGAAAGAGGAAGAGAAAGGTATAAAACTTCCATGACACTAGAACAAGACGCGGACAAAAGCAAACAGTGGAAACAGTGAATAGAAAAAGACAAGACTCAGTGACTCTGAGATATAGGTAATACAAAGGAAAGACGCCAGAAAGTAGGATGGTCCAGTGATAATAAAACGGTGACTGGACGTTGACACGTGTAAACAAAATAGAAAAGACGAATAGAAAAGGTAGACCCAATGAAAAGCGAAGACACAATAAAAATCCGACATGAAAGAGCAAGATAATGACTTAGGTAAATAACATTTGTATAGACGGAGTTGACACTTTGATATGGTTTTTAAATAAAGGAGTGACAAACTCGGCCAGCTGACCAATTAAATATTTAGAGGAGTGGTCTATTGGACAATTGACTTACGAGAGATAAGTCACGGGGCAGTTTGAATGACGGACAGTCAGAACGCTCATGGAAACCAGTGGACATCTGAAGGGTGGAGCCAAAATACTTATTGGTTAATCCGTCAAGCTGGACTTGAAGATAAAAAGGCGAGCGGAGAGACAGAAAAAAAGAAGGAAGAAGAAGTATGGAAGTAGAAGAGAGAGGAGACAGAGGAGTGAGATCGTCAGAACACCATCGATCCGGCAAGTAGCGACTGACCAGAACTGCAAGAAGGATGACACGTGAACAGTCAAGAGTGAGAAACAGCCGAGAAGCCATCAGATGAGAGATAACAACAGAAGTCTAGAGAAGAGGCAAGTAGACTTTGCTCGTTAGTACACTGCGATTGAGAGACGGCAGAGGAAGACCGTCAGAAAAAGTCAGAAAACAGACAAGAGAAAAAAAGGACGAGACGATATAAAATCAGAAGTAGTCTTAGACGGAAGATGGTTTTCAAGTGATTAAGAAGAACTGACACTTTTGAAACTTTGAGTACAGGAATTTTAGACGAGAAACTAGCTGACCACGTGTTGCAGATGTGATATAATACTGAGATAGGAAATGTTCTCATATCAAGTGTAGAATATTGTGAAGTTGAGAACGTTGAGAAATGCTGCATGTAGAATATGATAGAGTTCAATATTGTGAACAAATTATTAAGTGATTCAATCCAAGGGATGTTATTGACTATACATCTTGAACTTATTTGTCAGAGTGAACATTTTCATCGGACTTGCTCTGCCCTGATCTAGTGAAATGGTAAAGTTATGTGAAACTTGTGATGTGTTAATCATACAATATTATAGCAGAAGAAATTTCTTCAGGGAAGGAAGAGAGACGCTGGAAGCATTCCCACTGCTGAAATCAAGGTTATTCTCAGCATATGATAAAAAAAACCCCAGGCAGTCATTGAGAAGTGGCACCCTAATAAAGCCCTTGTTAACATGTGTGCTAACTTGTTCAATGATAACATCACTGAACATTTTAGAAAAGTTCAAAAACGTCGCCAACATCAAACCACTTTGGAAAGTTGGTTCTCAAAAGACACCATGACCACTGACCCCACACCCTCTACAAGTGGTAACTTAGCAAAGGGCATGAAAAGGTCAAGAACGCAGACACTAGAACCACCAGAAACGCTGTTACATGATGTTATCATAGAAGGTGATTCGCCTTCCAAGCTATAATTTCTCTCCTCCTCCTCCTCCAGCTTCCACATGCGCCATCATCAATCCTTTTTAAGGTAAATACAGGTTTTTATTTTTAAAAATTTTATTAATTTACATTTTTATTCAAATATTATTATTATTTGTTAACATTTTACCTTAAAATTCAGTGTATTTACTGTTAAAATAATTTTCAAAGTGTAAATTCGTGGGACTAGGAACGGATTAATCCAGTTTCTATTATTTTCAATGGGAAAAAATTGTCTTGGAACTCGAACGATTTGAAACTCTAACAGGGTTCTGGAACGGAATAAGTTCGGGTTCCAAGGTATCACTGTACAGTGATACATCGGGTCACGAACGCCGCTAGTCACGAACATATCGGCCCACGAACACAACTTCCAAACAAATTTTAACTCGACCCGATAACAATGCCTCGGCGCACGAACGCACAAACATAGCTTTGGCGCCATGTTTTCGGCTAGCGAACAGCATCAGTTGTACTCAGGTTTGTGCGTTGTGAACATTGTTTGTCGCTGCGTTGCTCTTGATGCAATTTTTTTTTTTGCTTTTTGCATTAAATTAACCCTGATTATGGCTCCCACGAAAGTGAAAAGTGTTAGTGACATGTAAAGAAGCCTAATCGTATTACAGTAGAAACGAAGAAGGAAATAATAACTAAACATGAGAATGGTGTTCGTGTTTCTGATCTGGCCAAGCAGTACGACATGGCTAAATCTTCGATCTGTACAACCTTAAAGAACAAAGATCCGCTAAGACGGATGATGTGGCTAAAAGAGTGGCTATGGTCTCAAGTGTTAGGAGAAGTAGAAGAGTTATTGTTAGTTTGGATACCTACACAGTAGCCCGACGTTATTATGGGATGGGACTCTCCTTCGAAGGAGTAGTCTTCCTCATCCTCCTCCACCATCTACCTCTGCCAGCAACTATCAACCACACAGGTAAAGTTATACTGTTTATTTTATATTATATATTTTTGCCGCACATAAATCCATAAAAAAGTAAAAAAAAAAAAAAATATGTTTCTGGGGCGGGCGAACGGACTAATTGGATTTGCATTAATTTCAATGGAAAAAAATTTGTTCTGTTCGCGAATGGAGTCAAAGAACAAATTAAGTTCGTGACTAGAGTTTTCGTGACACTGTATTTACTTCCCAATGGTTAAGTGAGTTTTATGTAAGAATTTCACAGACCTTAAAAGAAAAAAAGACAACTATTAGAATAGGACAGTGGGTTTTGCTTACAAAATCGATTTCCATTCGTTACATCTGCTTAGGTCCTTTAATATAAGGTAAAATTCTTACTTGTAAACACAAGAAGAAGCTGAAGTACACTTAGTCTCCAAACATCCGCTAGCAGGGACATGGTAGCCGAACACAGATTACCGCTATGTACAATATCAGTGAATAGAGATCGTTGAGAGTTAGATTTAGACTTTTGGCATGGACTTCCTAAGGGCTAACAAAATACTTTGAGTAGATCCATGTTCCAAATGTTCATTATTTTAACTTGCTCTTTCAAAGATCCATCATGTTCACAAACTTTTGTTTTACATATCTCGCTGCCGTTGTAAAATAGTCTCAGATGCCTTCATGAGGACGCTTGGAATATTTATTGTTAGCTACAAGACTCTTGGTCTACCGTTTGTATTTTAGGCAAATGACGACGCACCTTGTTCCGCCGGAAGTTGGTGCGCACGAATCACAAAGTACGATGAAGTTCTTTGCTCGTAGCTATTTTTACATATATTTCTATGAAATAAAATTAGCTCCTCTGATGATCTGAAGGAGTTGTGTTGTTGTTCCGCTCTCTACGGTAGAGAGTTTCCTGCATATAGCTGAATTTTACTTTTAAAAGAACGAAGTTTACAACATGAAAATTTACTATTAGTTTAACTGATGAAAGTTATTACTTTCTAGGTCTTTGGAATCTTTAAAACGAGACGACGACTAATTTCGTTGAAAAAGAAAAATACATAGTCAAGCAAGTCTGTGAAAGCAGACATCAACAGGAGAAAGAACCCGAACCGACAATTGAAGAAGTTTTATGGGCAATAAAGAATTTGAAAAAAATGGCAGATCACCAGGATTTGATGAGATAACAGCAGGAGGAAAGGAATGTGCAACAATCTATCATGCACTATGTAAAAAGACATGGAATTCAGGTATTTGGCCAAAAGAATGGAAAAGAACTGTATTCATACCACTGCCAAAAAGGGTAACTTGAAATTATGCACAAACTACAGAACTGTTGCCCTGATTAGTCATACCAGTAAAATTCTATTACAAATCATAATGGGTAAAATTCGAAAAAAAAAACAAAAGAAGAAGTCAATATGGTCCTAGCTGGTTTAGGGCAAGGAAGAGGATCAAGAGATCATATATTCAATATAAGATTAATAATAGAGAAATGCAGAGAATTTAATGTGAATCTATATTCAAAGGCATTTGATTGTGTACAACACCAGAAACTTTGGGAAATAATGGAAAGAATGTAATTTCCAACACATGTAATTCAGTTAATATCACTGATGTATCTAGACCAACAAGCAGCAGTAAGAATAAATGGTGAAACAACAACCTGGTTTCACATAAAACAAGGGGTCCGTCAGGGATGCATATTGTCGCCTTACTTATTCAATCTGTATACTGAAAATATAATGAGGAATGTTAGAGAAGATGTAGACAAAGAATATTACGATGCCATAACAATTGGAGGTTATGAAATACCAGAGATTAGATATGCTGATGACACTGTATGCAGGAAACTCTCTACTGTAGAGAGCAGCGCAACTCCTTCAGATCTTCAGAGGAGGTACCCCCCCCCCCAGGAAAAGTGTTTCGACCCTATTAAACCCCTGACACTCTAAGGGAGGGGGTGGGCCGCTCTGGGCCATGACCCCTATGACTGTATTACTGTCCCCAGCACAAAAAGGAATAGAAAAACTAATAATATCAGCCCGGAAGAACAGTGATGAGCAAACCTCTATTTTAATGCGAAGAAAACTAAATTTAGGACAACTGACGAACAAATAAGGCAGCTGAAATATGTATCAATGAGGAAAAATTGTAAGAAGTGGAGAGTTTTGAATATCTTGGATCACTGTTAACTAATAATACAATGAGGAAAATTAAAAGGAGGACATCTATCGCTCTTCGAAAAGTAAAACAACTAAAGAAGGTGTGGAGAGGAACAGACAGAACTACAAAAATCATATTTTCAAGGGCATGCATCCTTCCCATCGCAACATACGCCTGTGAAACCCGGACACTTAACAAAACAGCGGAGAAACACATAAATGCCTTTGAATGTTAAATGCTACAGAAGAGTTCTTCAAATATCACGGACACAAAAAAAGAACACATATATCCATACTACAAGAACTTAATATTGAAGAAGGCTGGCTAGTAAAGAGGATTAAACATAGAAAACTGAAATATTTTGGACACATTAAACGTCATGATAATCTAGAGAAGACCGTCTTGGAAGGGTACATAATAGGAAAAAGAAAGAGAGGAAGACCAAGGCGAAGATGGCTGCAAGACATTGTTGATAATCTGCAAATGGATGCATCAGCAGCAGGCCATCTTGCTCACAACCGAGAGGCTTAGGGGAGAGCTGTTAGGGAGGCAAAGTTCCGCAAGGGACATGCAAACGACTGACCGACTGACAACTTATTCAAACCAACGAGATCTTCTTCCTGTTTTTTTTTTCAATATCCTTGAAAGTGCGAGCTGGTTTCTTTGCAGCTGATGCAGTGAAGATGTTAAGGCCCACTATCGTGTTGGCGTGGGAGCAGATTTTGACAGCTATTTTTTTCAGTCTCTGAGAGGAGCTAAAAAGCAGGAGGTTGCAGTGGTTCTTTAACAGACTCCACCACCACGGAGACTATGGTGATCCCTGCTTCATTTGCCAGACTAGGCCTAATACTAGACTTACCAGCGGAGAGTCTGCTACAGTTTGTCCACCCTAATACTGGACTTACCAGCGGAGAGTCTGCTACAGTTTGTCCACCCTAATACTGGACTTACCAGCGGAGAGTCTGCTACAGTTTGTCCACCCTAATACTGGACTTACCAGCGGAGAGTCTGCTACAGTTTGTCCACCCTAATACTGGACTTACCAGCGGAGAGTCTGCTACAGTTTGTCCACCCTAATACTGGACTTACCAGCGGAGAGTCTGCTACAGTTTGTCCACCCTAATACTGGACTTACCAGCGGAGAGTCTGCTACAGTTTGTCCACCCTAATACTGGACTTACCAGCGGAGAGTCTGCTACAGTTTGTCCACCCTAATACTGGACTTACCAGCGGAGAGTCTGCTACAGTTTGTCCACCCTAATACTGGACTTACCAGCGGAGAGTCTGCTACAGTTTGTCCACCCTAGTACTAGCATGTCAGCCAAATCTGACATTGTCTTCACCAACCCCCCCCCCCCCCCACACACACACACACAACTATGAGATTAAGCCAGACTTTGTCCGTGCTATATTTATGTAGCAGCACGAATGCAGAATAACGTAACTGTTAGAAATAATCGTGGATGCTAAATTTCCTTCCGTAATGTTAACAGTTTCAGTTCCGAGCTAGAAATTGTTTCATAAAACAAAAGAAGGAAAGAAGTACGGGGAAAAGATCACCTCATTTCACCCTATTCATGAGGTCTTGTGGACAATGGGCTGAAATTATTTGCTAAATCAAGTTCAGAGGTCAAATAGCAGCGATGAGTAAATAATTCCTAGCCCACTTGAAGAATTGATTATTCGCATAAGAGTTGGGTTAGAGGGGAGGGTATCGCAGGCTTATCTTAATACAAACCATTAAAAACATGCAAGTCCTCAAGATGGAGTCATTCAAATGCTTGGCATCGATATTCCTAACCGGATGTAAGCCATCAATAACAGACTTGTCGATGCTCTCACAAGAGACCAAAGATGAAGAAGAGTGTAAGGGCAAGGGGAAGACATACATTAAAACAATCGTACACACTCACATTTACTCAATCTCTCACACTTATACGCTCTCTCATACACATTCACTCACACAGTTACATACTTCGAGTACTATTAGTTCAAGGGAAATCACTCTAAAATATAACAACCAGGCGTTCAATTTCTGATCATCCCTTACTCAAGGTAGGACGATAGAACAGAATGTTGACAATTTATGAGCAAAATTTATTTTATTTTAGTTGTGATTAAAAAAAATGATCAGACCTTTATTCGTGCACAATTCACACATTTTTCTCTCATATCTCGAAAGTAGTTCATTTAACCACATCTGTACAATAACTCTAGTTTTACACCACCTTGTTCTCATTTTTTGTTTTCCGTAATCAAAAGTAACAATCGAATGAAGTAATGTATATCCAGCAGTGCAACAACTCGACTGCAGATAACAGAAGTTATAATTTTAATCAAATTTCAATCGCGAATGAGAGGTGAATTTATAAACAAGTCGGATATGCTGTCGACCTGTCTATCTGCCAACTTGAACTACGGGATCCTGTTGCAACTGTTTCTGTGGGAATACCTAGTAAGAAAGACAATATATATAGCGGGAAGTGAGTTTCAGTGCCTTCATGTGCACTCGGGCGGAGGGGGCGGCGAAAATGTAGTAGACTCTGCCACCTTGGTGGACTAGCCAGTTCATACATTAGTTCTATCAACACTGGTAGAATTATTTATAAGAGCTGTTTAGCAAGTACCACAGCAGCTAACATCTTCTTGATTTAAAACTGTCATCCAAGGTGACAAATTGTTACATGACAAGAGCCATTACATGATAACTACAAAAACAGTGAAATTTATCCAAGAGACAGGACTACAGATATAGACAGACAATGCGAACGAAGAAGAAGAAGAAGATTACATGATAATGTTGTCATTGTTATGAATCACTGTTATAGTATGATAAGATTCATTATATATCACACCAGGAACAAGGACGCTAACTTTGAATAACTTTTGTTCACTGGTTTGTTATGAGAGTGTCATCTCTAACACTGTAACTGTCATCATTAGATCATCATCATCATCATCATGTGCCGTGCCGACTGGCGTTGGCTATTATGCTTCTCCAGAGTACGCGATCCTTCATGCATGCCATCAGCTCAGTTGGTGATCCCCTCTCACACCATCCCGTCAGACTGTCCAGTATCATTTCTCTTGGTCTTCCTCTTGATCTTCTTCCTTCTATTTTTCCTGTTGTTATAATATTTTCAATGCCCCCTCTTCTCATTGCATGTCCTATGAAAGTACATTGTCTCTCTCTTATCTTTTTGACAAGGTTTTTTGTCTCTCCAGCTCTTCTCCTACATTCTTCATTAGTTATTTTTGCTGTCCAGGGGATTCGCAATATTCTTCTAATAAACCACATTTCTGCTGCTTCCAATGATTTTTGTGCAGACTTGCCTATTGTCCATGATTCACTTCCATATAACAAGATAGGTTCAATATAGCATTTTAGGACTCGTTTTCTAACATTCATTGATAAGGATGTGTTGGTCAATATGTTTCTCATTCTCTGAAATGCAGTCTTTGCTTGGCCTATTCTGTTCCTAATTTCTGTTCTGCATTTCCCATCTGAAGTTATTACTGCTCCAAGGTATTTGAATTTCTGCACCTGCTTTAGAACAGTTCCGTTTAATTTAATACTGCATGCTGGTGGATTCTGTTTCTTAGATATAACCATAGTCTCTGTCATTTTGATGTTCAAAGTAAGGCCTTTCTGTTCACTTTCTTTGGCGACTTTATCCAAGAGATTTTGCAGGTCTTGTTGGTTCTCTGCTGTCAGTACTGTGTCGTCAGCATACCGAAGGTTGTTAATATTGTATCCTCCAATTTTTATGCCTGGTTCTGTGATGATTGTTCTTAGAATATTCTCGCTATACAAAAAGGTCTGGAGATAGTACACATCCTTGTCGCACCCCTTGTTTTATAGGTTGATATTTTCCAATTCTATTTTCAACTCCAACTGCTGCTTCTTGCTGCCAGTATAGATGTTTTACAATCCTCAGGTCTTTGCCGTCTATATTGATGTCTTCAAGCATTTTAATAATTTCATTATGTTTCACCTTGTCAAATGCCTTGGTGTAATCAATGAAGCATAAGTTGATCATTAGATGCTGCACCAATAAATGTGGACTATTGTTTTTAAGTTTTTTTTTTGTTCTTGTGTTTTTAAAAAATCTTTCTATATCCTATTAAATCCATTACCTTTCTTTTATTGTGCCAGTTGGTCACCCTCCCCAGACATTTCTTTGTCACTCTTCTTTCTTTTTGTTGTTTCATCTCCCTCTCATAGATATATATATATATATAAAATAAAACTTCCTAAATCATGCATTACATATATGCAGGAAACTCTTTACTGTAGAGGGCAGAACAACAGCTTCTTCAGATCATCAGAGGAAGTGCCCCCCCTAAACAAGTGTTTCGGTCCTGACATTATAAGGGGCCTACTGGATCATGACTCGAAGAGGTCTTGTGAGTTGTTGCTTTTTTGTCCCAGAATTAAACCCATGATCTTCCATTTGGCACTGCATTTTTACGTGCATCTTTAGCGACTTAGCTATGGAGGACTGGTATTGGTTGTGACAAATGAAATGTTACTACATTGTTACTGTCCCATAGGATCTGTCTGTACTGGAAATAATCATGCCTGTTTCAAATTGAGCAGCACTTTGCATGAAGATTTTTTTTCCTCTTTACAGTGGAAATGGATTCTGAGAACAGTTCTGGAAATATTGCTCCAGGAGTAGATGACTATATTCAGTTTGCAGGGTCCTTGAAACTACGATGTCATAAACTGGAACCTGCTCATGGTGTGAGCAAGCTACAGAGGAAGATACAAGCTGAAATAAAATTTTTGAACTCTGTAAGTATCCAGATACATTGTTATGATGCTGCAGTCCTTGTCGTTTATTTTTGCTTTCTTGGAGCAAGTGATTATTTCCACATGGTTTAATGAAAATGTTACAAACAGAGAGATACAGAATATTCATATGAAATTTATATTTAGATGAATATTGGTAAAATGGAATATCTGTATACAGAAGAAAATTCTTCAGCTTTCTGAGCCATTAAGGCTCGTTGCTGCAGATATAGTTTGCTTCCATTCCTCTCTCCATTTGGTGATACCAGTTTCTACAAGAAAATTAGGATAGCAAAATTTTTAAAGATTCAGCGAATACTCACCTTGAATTTACAAAAACTGACACCAAAATAATATTCAGTTATACTAGATGTAACCAGAAATGAAAATTTTACATTAGTACTCGTAATTTATAATTAGCTATTGCTGTCTCTGTATTCTACAACAGTGTAATAAAAAATAATGTTAAATCTTGGATGAAGTTTTACTACAAATAATTATAACTTTATTCTCACATCCATCCTTTCAGAGAGCAGTCATGTTTCCATGAATTTTCTTTTAATATTCACATTTTCCACCCAACTAAACAGAACACAAGCAGCACAAACAATAGACATACCTGAAGCAAAAATGGAACTAAACATCAATACAGGACCAATAACAATAAGTGAAGTAAAGGAGGCAATAAAGAAGCTAAAATTAGACAGGGCACTAGGTGAAGATGAAGTGATTGCTGAGATGTTGAAAGCAGAAGAAACAGAAACACCAAAACAACTCTGCTGGATACTACAACAAATTTGGGATCTAGAAAAAGCTCCAGAGGAGTGGAAAACTGGCCTTATAGTAAAACTACCAAAGAGGGGTGACCTCAGAGATTGTGGGAACTGGAGAGGCATTACCCTACTGCCACTCACTAGTAAAGTATTTTGCAGAATAGTCATCAACAGAATTGTACCAGCACTTGAGGGAAAACTTTGGAAAGAGCAGGCAGGATTTAGGAAAGGAAGATCATGCATAGACCACATATTTGTACTTAGACAAATATTAGAACAGGCAAATGAGTGGCATAGCACAACATATGCATTATTTATAGGTTTTGAGAAAGCCTTTGACAGTGTCAACAGAGATGCACTGTGGAAAATCCTAAGATGGCATGGCTTCCCCATAAGATAGTCAATGTAATCAAAGCCCTATGTGAGGGTTTTCAGTGCAAAGTTATCTGTGGAGAACATACCTCCAGCAGCTTTAGGGTACAAACAGAAGTGAAGAGGGATGTGTACCATCACCAACATTATTTATCTTGGCAGTAGACTGGTTAATGAAGGAGGCAACATCAGACAAACGCAGAGGATTACAATGGACCCTTGACACAGTGCTGGAGGACCTTGACTTTGCAGACAACATTTGTCTTCTATCAAGCAGCCACAAAGATATGCAAGATAAAATAAACGAGCTAAGTCAGAATGCAAACAACATAGGACTAAAGATCAACGTAGGAAAGACAAAGTTAATGAAGCAAAATGTGAACAACAGAAATGTACTTAGAGTAGATAGCACTGTTAGTGGAGGAGGTCAAGGAATTTGTATATCTTGGCAGTAGAGTAGTAGAAAACGGAGACAGCACAGAGGACATCAACAGCAGACTTACTAGAGCAAACCAGGCTTTTGCAGTGCTGCAGACTATATGGAAATCTAAAAAACTAAGCATAAATACGAAAATCAGGATATTTAAGAGTAATGTTCTAAGTGTAATACTCTATGGAAGTGAATGCTGGAAAATCACCAAAACCATAGAAAACAAGTTGAATTCTTTCTAGACTAAATGTTTACGAAGAATTAGAAGAATATTTTGGCCAAACACCATAAGAAATAACATTTTTTGGCAGAAATGCAGATGAAGCCACTGACAGCAATTATTGAGGTAAGGTGCTGGCAATGGTTGGGACATGTGCTCCGAATGACTGACAACTCACTACCAAAAATAGCACTAAGGTGGACACCACAGGGGAACAGAAGTAAGGGTAGACTAAAAGAGACATAGAAAAGAACAGAGAGGATGTTGAGCAATAGAGGGCTCACCTGGGCAAGAGCAGAAAAAAAGGCGAAGGACAGGCATTTGTGGAAAACCCTGGCTGAAGCCGCATATGCCCTGGACACTTAAGGTTCAGAGAGACAGATTCACATTTTCATTATTGAAAAAAAAACCAAAAACATACAAGGGGTGATTGATAAGTTCTCGGCATAAGGTACAACGGATTATTTATGGACAACTTTTTTGGGTTATTTCTCAACATAGTCCCAGTGCAAGTTTATGCACTTAGTCCAGTGATCTTGGAGCATACGGATCCCTTCTTTGTAAAAGTCAGCATCTTGTGCCAGTAGAAAGTGGTCTACACCATGAATGATGTCAGCATCTGAAGCAAATTTGCAACCACTGAGCTCCTTTTTGAGTTTGGTAAACAGGTAATAGTCCGAAGGGGCCAAATCTGGGGAATAAGGAGGATGTTCAAGAAGCTGGAAACTGCACTCATGAATGGCAGCCATTGCCACCAATGACTTGTGAACTGGAGCATTGTCTTGATGAAAGGTGACTCCTCTCGTCAATTTCCCTTGACACTTTTCCTTCAGTTTGACTTACACTTGTTTCACAAGATTAGCTTAATAGCCCTGGTGACCGTTCTGCCCTTTTGAAGATAGTTTATCAATAGCACACCTTCAGAATTCCAAAAGATGGAAGCCATTACTTTGCCTGCAGACAGAACCACCCATGCTTTCTTTGGAGGTGGAGATCCATGATGTTTCCACTGCTTTGACTGTTCTTTGGTTTCTGGTTGAAAATGATGAATCCAAGTCTCATCCATAGTCACAAATTGCTGAAGAAACTTTTCAGGATCTGCAGAAAAATGGCCAAGATTGTCTCTTGACATGCTGAGATGCTGTCGTTTGTGATCAGCTCCAAGAAGTTTCAGGACCCATTGAGCAGAGACCTTTGTCATTTGAAGATCATTGTGAATAATGGCATGAACACTTTCCTGGGAGATGCCCAACTCAGTAGCAATGTACCGCTCAGTCACTCGTCGATCCTCCATTATCATGTCATGGATTCTGCTGGTGGTTTCATCGGTGGTTACCGTTCTTGGACTTCCTTGATGGGAATCATCTTCCAGACTCTCCCTTCCATGTTTGAATTGAGCTGCCCATTTCTTCACTATGCTGTAAGAGTCTCCACCATATCCTCATGGATCTCCTTTGATGATAAGCCCTTGATGCAGAGGTAGCGAATGACTGCTTGATGAGAAATTGTATCCATTTTCTCAATTTCTTACCTCAGTTTCTTACCCTTACCACTTCAGTAGCCTGTAAAAAAATTGGTTGCAGTTAATTTCTTGAAACTTTGTGTTTAATCTTATATTAACCTGATCTACAAATGCACCTAATATCAACTGTGTATTTCAAGTATTTGGCCTTGTGCCAAGAACTTACATCCCTCGTATTTGTATTCAGTACATTTCTAAGCAAGAAAACAAGAAAAATTAAATTTTGTTGTGAATAGGAAACATAAATAACATGAAAAATCTAACAATTTACTCTAAGATTTCCTTTATGCTACATACATTACAGCTTAGGAAAGATTCTGCAAGTTTATCTAACCTCAGATCATAAGTAGTAGAGGTCTACTGCTTCAAAACAGGCATGAAGACCTAAACATATAGCAACAAGCCTTTGGAAATGAACTAGTCATTTCTCTGGCTCCAACAGCCAGAGTAGTCATCATGAACCCCTTCCGACAGGAATAAATTTGGAAAAAAATTGAACCAGAGGTTCAACAACAGCTATGGAAGTAAATTTTATGAAGGGACGTAACCGCGATGCTGTTTGCACCACAAGCCAGTAGTTAATTCTCCCTGAAAATGCATTGGTTATTCAAGCCAAGTGTTGGTCAGGCTGTAGAATTGCAACCTGTTTCAAAGACCAAAAGAGTGTACCAAAAACTTTTATTTTTAATGGTTAAACTAAAGGAGTCAGGTCCACATATGACACTCTTTTTTTTTTTTTAATCACTTTATGTGGCACTTAAACTCAGTAGCTGTTTATTAGTAATACTTGGGGGGAGGGGGGGGAGGAGGGGAGGGGGCTCAGACTGAACCATGAATGATTAACTAATCCAGGTGACATGTACTACTTCAAGGGCAGATTATGGCATATGGTGCTTTCATCTTTTGCTTTTGTTCTCTTCATTTTTTAGACCCATGTAGTGTCTTTATATCTAATATCTTATATCCTTCCCGTGCTGTTAAACGTCACATAGGGCTCGCAAAGTAGTTCGCCAGTTTTCCTGTCTTCGGTGAGTCTTTCAACCTCATCAAAGGATTTTATGCCTGTTAATTTGGCCTCTCTTAACAATGTCCTCTTCAGAGTTTCACGCGGTCTGCCTCTTTTTCTTTGGCCTGTTGTGTTCCACTTGATAGCTTGTTTTGGGATTCTCTGATTGTTTCTTCTTATCAAGTGACCAGCATATGTCCATCTCCTTTTCCTGATCACCTATGAGACTGGCTGTTGTTCAGTCATCTGTCTTATCTATGCATTGTTCTTGAATTCGTTCCACTTGATGCCGAGTATTTTCCTTATGCATTTGTTTTCAAAAGAGTCTAATTTCTTGTCTGTTTCTTTAGTTGTTTTCTAGCTTTCACATGCATAAATGAGGGTGGATATTACATTTGAATTGAATAGACTTAACTTGGTTTTTATGCTTATAACTTTTGAATTCCATATGTTCTCAAGATTCTTGAAGATTGATGCTGCTTTTGCAATTCTGATCCTAACTTCCTTTCTAGTGTCACTATCCTAGTCTGTATCTGCCAGTGTATGCAAATTGATTGACTTCTTCAACATCTGTCCCTTCTACATGTATTTTTCCATTTTGATTGAGGGGAATTTTCATTATTTTTGTTTTGTCCTTGTTAATTTCAAGTCCTGTTTTGCTAGCCATTGAAGACAGAGTATCTGTTTTTTCTTGCATGGAATTCACATTATTACTGATAAGAGTTATGTCATCAGCAAAATCAAGATCTTCTAGTTGGGTCCCATGTACCCAGTCAATACCTGTGTTACCTGTGCAGCATTTTTTCATTATGAAGTCTATTGTACTCCCAAAAAGTAAAGGAGACAGTATACATCCTTGTTTCACACCTGTTTCAATCTGGAACCATTCACTCATCCCTTCTTCTGTCTTGACTGCACAAACATATCCATTGTAGAAGTCCTTAATGATGTTGACAGTTTTAGATGGTATTCCATATAGACTTAAAATTCTCCATAATGAATCTCTGTGTATGCTATCAAATGCCTTTTTAAAATCTATGAAGTTCAGTATTAATGGTTTCTGCTTTTCAATATTTTCTTCAAGTATTATTCTGAGAGTAAAGATCTAGTCGAGACAGCTTCTCCCTTTTTGAAATCCTACTTGTTCTTCTCTCATTGTGGTATCCACTATATGATATTAAGGTTACTCCTCTCCAGTTGTTACAGTCACTAAGGTTGCCTTTTTTTGGTATTTTAACAATGATTCCTTTTTTCCAATTAGAAGGGACCTTCTCTTCTTTCCAAATCTTGTTAAACATTCTCTGCAGTTGTCTCATGTTGTCACTATTGATAGCTTTTAGCATTTTGGCTGTTATTTCATCTTCACCTGCAGCTTTGTTGTTAGCCATTAAATTCACTGCTGTTTCAATTTCATGCAATTTAATTTCATCTATGTTGACATTTAGTTGTGGGGCTGGTAAGTCAGTTTCAAGGTTTAACAATTTTTTTGGGTGTGGTTGATCAAGTATTTCTTGGAAGTGTTCAGCTCATCTTTGCTTTTGGTCTTTATTTGATGTTAATAGGGTTCCAGTTTTGCTTAGGATTGGTCTTTCTTTAGATGTAATAGTACCTGTTAGCCTCTTTTGTATGTTATATAAAGTTGTGCTGTGTCATGTTTTTGCTGCTTTTTCTGCCTCTTTCGCCATATTGTTTATGTATTCTCTTTTATCCCTTCTAGCTGAACTTTTTACTTTCTTGTCTATTTCTTTGTATGTTGCTTTTGCTAGATCTTTTCCAAGCATGTCTAATTTGACTATATATATGTATATACTTCCATGTTTTATCCGATATCCATGCTTTTCTATTTGGTTTTTTCAGTCCAACGCTTGCTTTTGCTGCTGTGATTATGGCTGTGCTGTAAGAATTCCATAATTCATCTATACCTATCTCCTCTACTTCACTGGGTGTTTTGGAATGATTGGCAAGTTCCTGATTGAAATTAATGTTAGTATTTTCTTCTTGTAGGCTGTGGCTGTTTATCTTTCTGTGTACTGATTTCTTGTGTTGGCTTTTCAATTTTTGTTTTATTTTCCCTATGCACAGGTTGTGATCACTGTTGACATCTGCACCCCTATAAGCCCTTACATCTATGAGAGATGTTCTGTATTGCTTTCTAATACAAAAATTATCTATCTGATTTCTAGTTCTATCATCTGGAGATATCCACGTTGTTTTATGTATCTCTTTGTGTGGGAATATTGTGCCTCCAATGACCATGCCCTCTGTTAGACATATTTCAATTAATCTTTCTCCGTTCTGATTAACCATGTCAATTCCTTCTTTCCCCATCACTTTTTCAACGTCGGTATTATCTTTCCCTACCTTAGCGTTGAAGTCCCCCATAGCAGTTAGGATGTCGTGTTTAGGTACTTTGTTGATGATTTGTTGTAGTTGGTGATAGAAGTCGTCTTTCACATCATCATCTGCATCATTCGTGGGTGCATAACACTGTATTATTGTTATTCTTCCATGTCTTAGGTTGTATTGTGCTCTTATTATACAACTGTTCACTGGTTCCCATTCTACAAGGCTCTTTTGCTGCTACGTTTGACATAATAATACCTACCCCATCCCGGATTTTACCATCATTTCTGCCTGAATGTATTATTAACTTACCGTTTTCCGCCAATCTTTTACCTGCTTCTGGCCATCGCATTTCGCTGATGCTCAGTATGTCTAGATGGTACCTCTCCAGTGTAGTGTCTTTGCTACTTAATAAATCTTTGATTTTTAAACTACATAATAAATAACTAAAATATGATTAAATGATTCTATTGGCATAGTGATTTTGATTTCTCTTGGAGAAGTCTTTTATTCTTTTTTTTTTTTTTTTTTAGCAAAATAATGTTTTAAAAATATGAGTAGTTAGTTGTAATGAAAGTGATATTGAATTCTCGTGATAAAATATTTGATTCTAAACAAAATAATAAAACATATTACTAGGTAATCTTAATTATATAATCATTTTTGGCTTCTCCTGTCATAGCATCTCCCTGATTGGTTATTACTGAAACCATGTATTTCTAATTATTGGTTATTACTGAAACCATGTGTTTCTAATTATTGGTTATTACTGAAACCATGTATTTCTAATTCTTGGTTATTACTGAAATCATGTATTTCTAATTCTTGGTTATTACTGAAACCATGTATTTCTAATTCTTGGTTATTACTGAAATCATGTATTTCTAATTCTTGGTTATTACTGAAACCATGTATTTCTAATTCTTGGTTATTACTGAAATCATGTATTTCTAATTATAATGTTTGTATTGCCTGTTTATTCAGTGGTTTTGCTTCTTTCAGTTCTATCTCTCAGGCCATAATTACAAACTAATTTTTTTATTTCCAACTTTTACATCAAAATATTGGAAACTGATAATGGGTTTATTAAATAGGATGTAAGTTATGACTAGTTCAGTATATTCTAGAATGTCAGTAGTTTCTGTTCTGAAGTATGTGATATTAGAACATATGCATGGGAATATTTATATTTATCACAACTAACTAGTTTTAAGTTTCAAAATTGTTTATTTTTCAGTATCAAGAAATATTAATCCATAATCTCTGTCATTAATATCTACTCTTAGGTTTGTTTATGAGAGTTTATTTTGGCAGTGATTGTAAGTCTTGGTTGATTTTATGTTGATTTTTTGTCTGCTTTATTATAATTTGTTATTTTTCTCTTTGAAATAATGTTCTTACATTCATACATCAGTTCTGAACACATTTGCTTTGTTAACATTTAAGTGATAATGTGGCATTGCTTGATCAGTGTGGCTTTCTTGTTAATGTTTATTATTTGTTAAAAAAAAAGCATATGTTAGTTCTTAGTTATACACTTTGACCAGATCTACTAAAGTTTTGGCTGTGAAGTTGAAGTGGAATATCCAGAACATTTTTTTTCAGCAGAGGAGATATTAAATTGCTTTTTTTTTGTTTTTTTTTTATTTTGGAGACTAATATATCATAAAGTTTTGAAAAGAAGTATCAGCACATATGCAGTGTTTCAAGTTTCAGCTGAAGGTACCAGATCTTGATAGAACAGAGAGCTAAACAGCTGGTTGCTTAGTAAATTGTTAGTAGTTTGTCTCTACTAGGGCAGAAAGCCATCTTTTATAGGGACTGAAGCAAATATACATTTCTCAAGATCATCAAAGACAAGTGTTTGATCTCTTTAAACTCAGTCAATCAATCAGTCAATCAATCAAGTGCCATGCCGCGTGGCAAAGGCGATCATTTCTCTCCACAATTCTCTGTCTTTAGACTTGATTATAAGATCCGCCAGTCACTTTCTTCCTAGCCACACTGACAGCCCATCCAGTAACTTCTCTCTCTGTCTTCCTCTGTCTCTTCTTCCCTCAATTTTTCCAGCTGCCACAGTGTGTTCCAATTTTCCTTTTCTCAGAGAAATTTCCTACAAATCTCGCTTATCTGCCTCTGATCTTTGCTGTAATCTGCCTTTTAACTCCAGCCTCTCTTAAGACTTCTTCATTGGTTTTCTTAGCTGTCCATGGTACCTTCACCATCCTTCTTATGAACCACATTTCCATGGCCTCTATTTCTGATTGTACTCTCTTATTCATGGACCATGTATGACATCCATAAAACAAAATTGGTTATATGTAACATTTAAGTACATGGAGTCTTGTTTACATTGATATAGATCTGTTGCACAAGATGTTTCTCATTTTCTGTAATGCTGACGGCATGAGCACGTCTGCTTTTTATTTCATTGTGACATTTCCCATCAGTTGTTATAATCGTTCCTAAGTACTTGAATCTATCAACTTGTTTCAGTTCTATAGTAATGCTACATTTTGGTGGTATTCTTTTCTTTGAGATGACCATCACTTCAGTCTTCTTTTTTTATCAGGCTGAGACCTTTACTTTTACTTTCACGAACCACGATGTCCAGAAGAGCCTGTAGCTCACTTTCACTTTTAACAATCAAAACTGTGAAGTCTGCATATCTTAAGTTGTTAAGGTTGTACACGCCAATTGATATTCCTGGCAAGCCCTCTATATTTCTCATTATGTTTTCGCTGTACAAGGAGACGAGGTCAGGAGACAGAACACATCCTTGTCTCACTCCCAGTTTTATGTCTTGGAATGCTCCTATTTGGTTCTCAACCTTCATTGCTGCTGAATGCTACCAGTATATGTTTTTGATGAGTTTCAGATCTTTCCCATCTATGCTGATGTCTTCCAGCATTCTTATAATTTCTGTGTGTCTCACTTTATCGAATGCTTTACAGTAGTCCATGAAGCATAAATAAAGGTCTGTCTTTACTTCTATTGATCTTTCCATCAATGTTCTCAATATATTTATGGCATTACTTGTGTCTTTTCCTTCGATGAAGCCACACTGTTCTTCAGCGATTTCTGGTTTTATTTTGCCCCTGACTCTTCTCATAACAATACAAACGCAGGATTTTAGTAACATGGCTCATAAGATTAATGGTTCGATGGTCTTCACATTCAACTGCACCTTGTTTCTTTGGTAGGGCAATGAAAACTGATTGCAAAAGGTCTGATGGGACATAGTTACTGTTATAGATGTCATTCAGCAATCTGGTAATTATTTCTACGCCAAGCTCTCCTAATGCTTCCAATTCTTCCTTGGTGATTTTATCTGGTCTTGGTGCTTTGTTGTTCTTCGTGTGTTTGATGGCTTCTTCTACTTCTGCTTTTAATATGGGAGGCCCTTCATTATTATTTCGTATATCTGTTTCGCCGCTATTGTCTCCATAAAGTTCTTCATCGTGCCATTATTTTTGTCCATTATTGTATGCCTCTCCTTTGACTTCAGGCAATCAGTCTTGTGGTATGCCCTTTTGTTCTTTAAGCTGCTGGCACTAAAAGGGATAAATGTGATTGTTGGACTGCCTTTTTTCTGCTTCTTTTTCTTCTTCCTAGAGTTGAAACACCACCTTCTACCTGACACTGAATCATGAAACGTATTGTAGATATTCTGCCACGTTGGAACCAGTCTTATGTATGCATTTTTTGGTTTGTTGCCTGCACAGTTTCTTTACAGTCTCTTTCCTAACTTTGAAACCATGTACTACCTGCACTGTAGCAAGAGCTTGAAAGTTTTTCTTCATCCCTTCTCTTTTGCCAGTCACTTACGAAATAATTTATAGGGTCTGTAGTGTCAGTAATTGTTGCACTTAGCTCCTTGTCCATGTAGCATTTGGTCTATTTGCTTTTGAAGCCAAGCTCTTATTACAAATATTTCTCGTATGTTACATGGTGTTACAGTTAGCTAGGTATATGTGCGGGGGATGAAAGAGTTAGTCATCTGCATCCAGCTAAGACACAAATTCAGCAGAATGTGCAAGAGATAGGACTTGAGGGGAGATATTTCTCTGTGATATCAGGCATGAGAAAATGTGCCAGAGATCAGGAAAAGAAGATCATGTCTTGCGTCGCTTGCAGATTTTGTGAGAAACCAGGAAGTTGTCTCTCTGCTATTTTTGAATGCTCCTCGCCCAAGAGATCCTACAATCCGAATATCTTAGCTAGATTAGCACTAACGCATCAAAATTTGAATACAAAAACGTTTGTCGGAAATGGTATGTCAGAACTGTCTTCTCCTGGGAGCTGTGAAGTTTGTTGATATGATAGTTTTGTTGTCCTTGTACTATGATTGAAAAAATGAACTGCTTCAGTTCACGACCAGTAGAGAAATAGTCGTCTGCTTTCCCATCCTACTGTTCTATATTTGAAAGACACCAAGGAAGAGTGCTAGTTGATTTTCTTGGAGAGTCCGAGATATGAACGATGTAAGTACATTAATGTGGATCATCCTTTATCTCTCTCTCTCTCTCTCTCTCTCTCTTGCTGGAGAGCTAAATAGAAGCTATTTGATACAGCAGAGAGCAGAGACGTTGTATATGTAAAAAAAAATCAATAATTACACAGAATAACGCATCCTGTAAATGCGATAAAATGGAGAGGGAAAAAACCCAGACTTATCAAAACCCAGATCCATATGTGAAATAGACTGTCGCCAGAGAGGAAATGAATACAACTTTGAAAAAAAAAATACAAGAAACCTCCAGGAAAAGATAGCACAACAAATGATATGATATTGAATATACGGCTCGTAAGTATGTGCAAGCTGCTCCAAATTAACAACCTGTCGCGGTGCGTAGGTCAGTTTCCACAACAGTGGAAAGGCGGTCATCATCCACATAGAAATAATAAAAAAGAAATGCATTATTCCCTGGCTCTTATAATCAATGCATTTTGCAGCTCAAGGAGCAAAACGAACAATTCTGACAAATTGGATTGCCATATTTCTTTCCTCGGCTTCCGATTATTTTGAAGGTCCGTTCTATTTTGCACTCCTGTAGCGTACAGGACAATCGCAATTTGTTATTCGGCACCTTGACATCACGGACAGAGCGAACGTCAGAGCATCGACAAGTCTGTTATTGATGGCTTACATCCGGTTAGGAATATCGATGCCAAGCATTTGAATGTCTCCATCTTGAGGACTTGCATGTTTTTAATGGTTTATATTAAGATAAGCCTGCGATACCCTCCCCCCACTCCCCATTCTTATATTCAGTTCTTCAAGTGGGCTAGGAATTATTTACTCATCGCTGCTGTTTGACCTCTGAACTTGATTTAGCAAATAATTTCAGCCCATTGTCCACAAGACCTCATGAATAGGGTGAAATGAGGTGATCTTTTCCCGTACTTCTTTCCTTCTTTTGTTTTATGAAAGTTTCTAGTTCAGTCTTTCTTAAGACTCAGTCTGACTTTTCGTTTCTAGAAAAATTTAGTAATTGTTGGAAGCAGCGCGGCTTGAACACAGTTTAGCATCGAAAATAATGACCAAAGTACGGGTGGGGGTGGGGGGTGGGAGAGAGAATGATGAGAGTAGTAGTAGTAGTAGTAGTCGTAGTAGTAGTGGCAGCAGTAGTAGTTAATGAATGACTGAGACTTAGGAAGCAAGTCCTCAGTTACCCATATAGCTTTGATATTTGTATAACTGTTCTTCATAAATTCAGTCCCGTGATATTCTTACTAACTAATCCAGGTGTTGAGGTGGTGTCTGGTATAAGTTGGTTTTTGTGTGGGCTTATCTTAGAATCACGTCCAGCAGATTCTCTTTGGTCACCAGTTCTCATACTTTCTTTGTTTTACTATCAAATTACTTCGCGAAGACGTACCTATCCAGCACGCGGTAGTATCGGAAAGTTCCCGACTGATTCTGAAAGAAAATACAGGCTCACCTTATTTAAATTAGCAGCCATCGCTTTCAGTAGTCCCCATGGTGACGTACACAGCGATTCCTGAGCCTCTTGCATGCCTCAGAAGTAGCTGCGACGTCCTTTTTCTACCAGCTTCAAATTTAATATTGGGGAGAAAAGGCTAAATCACAGGGCTAGGCAAATACAAAAGGTGTGGCAGCCGCCAAGTTGTTTTCAGTCAAAAGATGCGTCGTCTTGAGGGAGGAGTTAGCAGGCGCATTGTCGTGATCTACAGGCAGTTGTCTTCTTCTTCCTCTTCTTCTTCGTTCGCTTCTACCATCAAAACCGCACTGTGATCCTACTGAATTTGCGCCTGTGGTTCTCGTTAGGTCCCGTGGTCTCCTGTGTGGTCCCCGAAGGACCACACGAAATCCACGAGAGGACCACAAGGGGTTCAGAGTATCACAGGGCTTTAGCCTGTATTTCTTGGTGGGTCTCAGAAGTGGGATTGCGTGACACCGTGGTTTTCATTGCACCAGTTTAGTCTAGGGTTGGACTTTCTCACCGGAAGACCTCGACGTGTTTAGGATATCAGTGCATCCCCGCTGGGTGAGAGGCGGTAGCCCACCCAGGCCAGAGTTGGACCTTCTCACCGAAAACCTCGGCGTGTTTTGAGATACCCGTGCATCACCGCCGGGTGAGAGGTGGTTGCCCATCCAGTCCAGAGTTGGACTTTCTCACCGGAAAACCTCAGCGTGATTAGGATACGCAAACATCCACGCCGGGTGAGAGGTGGTTGCCTATCTAGACTGCCCTGGTCCAGTGTCTCCGACTTCAGCATTTTGCGGTCGTGGCCGCTACCCTTCCTAGTTGTGACCAGGATGGAGCTTTTGTACAGGTGGACGAATCCTCGCCACTAGTGACTTCCACCCCTGGGTTGAGCCGGTTTAGGCATATTATCCCAGTATGGGCGTGTTTGGGACGTGACCGACCTCTAGAGAGAGGTACTGTGACATGCATAGCCTTCAAGATTCACCCCTGGTGTGAGCCGGTTTAGGCAAAATTCACCAGTATGGGTGTATATCAGGCGTGACCGACCTCTAGAGCGGAGGTGGCATGACATGTCTAGCCATCAAGTTCCACCCCTGGTGTGTGCCGGTTTAGGCATATTTCACCAGTGTAGGTGTATTTCGGATGTGGCCGGCCTCTAGAGCAGAGGTGCCGTGGTATGTATAGCTCTCGTAGCGATATTACTGGACATACCGATTAAACTTCACTTTATCCTTTCCACCACCTTTCCCATCGGCACCGTACAGCAACCTTTATTTCTTTTCTGCATTTCTTCCTTGACCGGGAGGAGCTTCACTCCACGCGCGGCATTTAAAGAGTCTCGCCAGCAGTGTCTTAACCTCTGGGACAAGCCAGTTCATGCATTTCACCCGATATGACTGCACTCAGGACGTGGCCGACCTCCAAACCAGAGGTGCCGTGATTTGACTGTTTGCTTCGCTTTATCCTTTCTACCACCTTTTCCGCAGTGATGCTGCGCGGCAACCTCATTTGCACCTTTCTTCATTGGCCGGCAACTGAAAAATCTCGCCAACAGCGGCAGATGAGCTACCAAACGTGCCACTCATCTACCCTAAGTATCTGGTTTTCAGGCGCCAGATATTCGCCCTCGCCCCTTCTCCTGTCAGTTTAAACAGTTCTGCGACGGGAAGGCCAGGAGCTGGACTTGACTGCCAGAGGCTGTTTGAGGCGCATTTGCAGTCCTTAGAACCACAGGCAGTTGTGATTACGGTCGTTTTCGTCGTACATCTTCTCTCAAACGCATCAAAACCTCGCAGTAAAAGTTAGGATTTATCATACTGCTAGTGGAGCAAACTCTCTGTATTTCTATTGACGTTAAAAAAAAAAAACGAAGAGCATACTTTTGCTGCGCACTGGACTTATGGCGTCTTCTTTGGTCTTGATGACTGCGATGATTTCTATTTTGTCTCCAGATTTTACCCGTAAACCCAGATTTCATCGCCCGTAATGATTGAGATGAAAGTCGGGTCGTCATTAGCTGTCTCACGAAACTCATTGCACATGTCAAGATGCTGTGGCTTCAGATTGAGTGTCAAGCGCCGCGGGATAAACTTCGGAGCAACGTGATGTGTGTTTAGGTTTTCCATGAGGATCTCTTGGGACTTCTTAACTGATTACAACCATGTGGGACAGCTGAGGTCGTCATAAATGAGTTTTTTTTCCACATTTGTTTTCCTGGCGTTTCTCTGGCGATTAGTCGCTCTGAACGCTCATCATCTTGAGCACGCACTCGACCAGCCTTGAAAAGCGCGTGCCACTTTGAAAACTAAAGAATGTTCGCCAAAAGCCTGAAGAAGCATTTCGAGGGTCCCCGTAGCAGATTTATGGAACTTCACACAAAATTTGATGCAGCTGCTCGAATTTGTCAGCCATTGTAACGAACGCAGAGAAGTCTTAACACAAGGCCACAAAACCACTTGTGCAAATTGAAAATATGTAGACAAGTGACAGACTGACTCGGCAGTACTTGGGAATAATGACATTTACTGTCCGGAACGTATTTGTGGAAAGCCAAGTACAGTCCGCGAACTTTCTGATACTATCTCGTTTGCGGATTACTGGATAAGGGTTGGTTTGTTTGTTTTATATCACAAGTTTCTTTGTCTGATCATTTGATATTTGGATGATCAGAAGTATTGACCTCTGTGTCAACGTGCTTCATATCGTAGTTAACATTAATGTTCACTCACAAGCAAAACAACATTTGTTAACATAGCAAAAACACAGTGCCTGAAATGTACAAGTACACGAGGTCATTTATTGCATCAGTATATACATGGTTGGTGAATTTCAAGAACACAAGTAGTTGCTTGTTTATTATCATGCTTATTTACTGTAGATCACAATGTTCACATGCTAGGTTCTGTGGTCGTGGTGGACCGGGTCGTGCATAGCATGGGGTAAAATTCCCGGGTCCCACACGAGAAACATTAGAACCTTTTCTTTGATATTTGAAAATATTGGTGAAATATAAATGGGCTTAGCACAAGAAATTTCTTAAAGACTTACCAAAGTATATTATTTAATATTGTACCCTGTAATGGCGTTCCTAGTATTTTTTTTCGCCTGGATTAAAGGTATCGCGAGCATCGCTTTAGGAGTTCGTAGAGTTTCCCTCGTTTTAAAAAGGGGGGGGGGGGTTCGCATAGTGGGAGAAAATAGGATGGGTAATCAGTAGGGTGGTGGGTCGGGTAATCAGTAGGGTGGTGGGCCGGGTAATCAGTAGGGTGGTGGGCCGGGTAATCATAGGGTAGTGGGCCGGGTAATCAGTAGGGTAGTCGGCCCGGTAATCAGGAGGGTAGTAGGCCCCAAAAATAATTTTGCACCACTGAAGTAAAGTAGCAGAATGTTATCGCCTCTCCTTTTCCTACCCCCCAAGATTGTCTGATTCTAAAAGTGCATTTAAATATTATGCATATATATATATATATATATATATATATATATATATAATAGTGAGATTGATTCTGTGGTTCCAGTGCCCCCTTTGCTCCCCTGGGTCGAGAACCTCTGATGAAGTCACTGTCTGAATAGTGCGTTCCGATCTGAATCGTGAAATTAGTTATTATCTGTTGATACAGTCCGAGTTTCTATACTTTAACTTAAGTGCTGTAACAAGTGTTGAGATAACAATGTAAAGTGTATAGAAAACATCACTGTACATGTACATGCTACTGAGAAGTAGCTTACATTCATCTAATTGTAGCATTCCTGTATGCTTGGGGAGTTTTCTGTATAGCCGATGTGTGAGTCCGAGTATGTAGCTTTTTTTTTAACGACTGCACAACCCTGGCTAAGCAATGCTTACAGCATAACAGGATATAAGGGCCAGAGGTTGGGAGGTAAGGTGTTAATGTTACATTGATTTTAAATATATAAAGCAAGATCCCACATGCTGTTTTTCTGTGCTGAAGAAATAGATTCAATTTATTCACACCAGCGATTTTTGCAGCGTGCAAAAATTGGGATATTATCTCAACAACAGCTTACAACGTAACATGCTGGCAAACAAACAGAATAAAAACTTGCAGGGAGCGAGGCAAATAGTTTGAGAAAAAAAAGTTTTATCAGGACAGGAACACTAATTATGAACAACAGAAGGGCATAACCGAGGAAGGAACATCAGTTTATCTCCCTTGACTTGCAGTGTGCGTGCTGGTTGTAGAACTCACGGGCCATAGAAATCAGTGCGGAATGATAGAAAGTAACTGAAAGAATCAACATAATGAAAGAAAGGGGAAGTATTACACACTTCCTGGTATAACAAGATAATACATTTACGACGCCTGCCAATCCTTAGCGATTTGAAACATGACGATGAATAAAGCGATCCTTATTGTCATTATAATCATGTTTTATGTGGTAGAATTTTAAAAAAGTAAATAGAGGTTATACAATTTTCTCCACCACCCCTCCCCCCCAGTCTCATCATTAGTGTGCCAACAGTGCGTCTTTTTTTTTCCTGTCAAACATTTCCTCACTGACTTCAGCCATTTCTGGCCTCTCCTTTACTACAAAATTCAAGTATTATACATTTACTTTGTCATAATTTTTTTTTTCGAATGATAAATAAGTCCCAGCAGTGGCATTGTAACAGCCACAAACCGCGAGCGCACGTCAGTCTCTGTTAGCACGGTTATACAGGTTGTTAGCACACGTGATTCACACAGGTAAACAGGTTACCTCGCTCGCCGTTTAAACCGGACTTGTAAACAGGCGCTCGGCATTTGACTGCTACTGTGAATCTTTATTTGTATTTCTTATTCCTGTATCGATGCCCACATAAGTATTTCGACCAGTCAAGAAAAATTCTCTTTGGTGACTGCTACACCTGCACGAATTTCCACACTCATGTTTTGTACTGCTGCACGAAGATGCTTACGTTCATTGTTTATTCCGGTGCCTGCAGGAAGTATCCGCCTAACACAGTCCTGCACCTGTATAAATGTTCCAACACCTGCAGCAATGTCCACACCAATTATTCTTATACCTGAGTCATTTCAACATTAATTGTTTTTACACATGGTATATTTCATATTTCTACTCCGCAGCAATGTTCACATTTTTTCCTGTAGCAAAGTTCATATTTTTTTCCTGTAGCAAAGTTCACATTTTTGTTTTCTTGTAACAAAGTTCACATTCCTTTGCAGTAGTAATGTTCACATAATTTACACTGACTGCATCGATTGTACCTAACGCCTGCCTGCAGTAATATTATATTGTAGATAGTTATGTTACCATAATGTTTACTTTGCCTTTACAGTTCCTGCAGTAATCATATTAGTGTTGATGTCTCGTTACTGTCCATGTTTTGCCATATACATTTTTAGTTCTCACCAGATAACAGTCTTTATTTTATATAGATAATTGGTTCTGTTTGTCTTGCATGTAGCAAAGTGTAAGATGTCTGTCTGTCTCTCTGTCTAGAGGATGATTAACACACATCGATATGTTTACTAAAAGAAAAAAAAATATTATCTTCTATACATTGGTATGTTCGTTAATTTTGTAATTATAAAGTAATATATTTTCTTGATTCCACATAAAGTTATTGTTAATATATATATATATATATATATATATATATATATTTTCACACACTTGCCAAGATCAGTGAATATCAAGGTAGCATTATCCATTGCAAAGGATGATTGCTAACGTTCAAGAAGAAAGTGTATTTCAATTTAGATGTAAAGGTAAAAGTAGTCCCATAGCAAATGCCGTAGAGGATGAAGCGTTAGAGACTTCATTATGCTGGGCCATCAGGGTATGAAGTAAGGTGGCCAGTTCCTTTCCTCGCTGCCGTGACTTCCCAGATTTTATCTGGTATCCGTTTTACGAGGCCGGGTCCACCTCGGGGCCGTATTGGTCGGAAAAAAATCCCCGCTCAGCTGGGGGATCGAACCCTCGACCATTCGGTTGCTAGACGAGTGCTCCAACCACTACGCTAGCTGGAATTTAGATGTGGTAAACACTAATAAATGCTAATTGTCATTGTCGAAGCGACTTCTCTGTTTGGAGACTTGCTTGCAGCGTATTGTCGCTACCTCGGCAGCTCATATTTCAGGCTGTGATAGCTTGGGAAGAATATTACTCGTCATGGCATTTTTTTTTTTTTTAGAATACTGAAGGTTAAAAGCAGAAGAGGTCTTACAAGAATCTGTTTATCTGACATTTACACGGATGATCGGTTTTGTTCCCTGTATATTTTTGCGCATTTTTTCATAAACACATGTGTAATACTACAGGAGAGCTGCTAGGAAGGCAAAGTTCCGCAAGGTACATGCAAATGACCGACATTTGTAATACATTTCATTGTTTATATTTTTCTGGAAGTGTAATTAATCATCGGAAATGAAGCACATTTTACTTTCATAAGATCGACCGTGAGGTTAGGCGTCCACATTCTATAGAAGTGTGTACCGTCTTAGAGAATCCCACACGGATAGTTGTTCTGGGAGATTTTATGTTCCATGATGAAAAAAAGTAGTTTTATAGAAAATT
Organism: Achatina immaculata; assembly: GCA_009760885.1. Taxonomy (NCBI): domain Eukaryota; kingdom Metazoa; phylum Mollusca; class Gastropoda; order Stylommatophora; family Achatinidae; genus Lissachatina; species Lissachatina immaculata. The sequence continues at coordinate 28,435,143 of CM019717.1, forward strand.
AGCTGTTTGTAGGAGGGTAAGAAGGTTTATTTCCATGTTCATGAATGTTCTTAGTTACCGTAAATGATGCTGCCAGAGCTAGAGTTGCCAGAACTGTATACTATTTCCGGGTCATATATTTGACTAGCATAAACGAGTGACTGGACCTTTTGTTTCCTCTTTCTGCAGATAGTTTTCTTAGTATGTGACAATTCATTTGAGTGATATGTTTACCTGAAGTCATCTCCTGTGTGCTTGGAGCTGGTGGCTGCTCCCATGAATTTTTGGATATTATTGTTTTGCAAATCTATATACCCAATAGGAGGCCAAATTCTGAGTATATCTCACACAAACGAGTACCAGTGCGAGAGCGAAGTATAGAACCCAGAAGATTTGCCCCAGAGTTTTAAATGTAGGATGATCTGTTTCACTGTAGCTGAGTAGAAGGCCCGGATCTAGGACGTGAGACTGTCATCACAGAATTTGTGGAACCTCATCCCAGCAACAGGGATCAAAACTTAGCATGTTTTAGCATTGAATGCTGACGAAAACAAAGGAGAGGGTCAGATACTTTAGTATATGTTTTCCGTTCTCGTGTGTGTGCATGTGTGCGAATAAGTTTCATAACAAGAATATATCATCTTGAGAGTTCACACCAGCGTGTCGCTATCAATACTCATATGTATCGTTTTAGGCAAGTTTTTCAGAGCTGGTGGTTTCATTTTGCGTACAGAGTCTGTTGCATCCAACATTGTTGGTTCGGAAGTCGATGACGCAGATTCAATTGTGTACAGTAATCTAGACTTTTCTTTGGACCCAACAGGGTTGCGGTCAGGGGTCTGCGCTGCAGTTCCTTTGCCACTGTTGATGCTGGTGGGCGTGTTATGAGTCACACGTGGGAAGTCTGCACTCGTGGTTGATACTGGGTCGTCGGTAATGCTCACCCGCGGAGGAGGTCGCTCGTGAATGCTGCCAGGTTCTGACTGAATCGAGTGGAAATTAGCGTGGAGATGAGCAAGTCGAGCTTGTCTCATTTTGTGCGGGTGGTTTGGTTGATGGCGTCTTTCTGTTAGTGAAAAGGTCCGTCCAACTTTTCCAAGTGGTACGGGTATTCGTGTATGCTTGCCTACCCCGTTTGTCATTCTGTTACCGTTACACAGCCGATCTGCCAGGCTCTGAGGTGAATGCTGAGGGTGATGATGGAGGTGGACGTGTCGAGCAGCCGTCTTGGAGTCTGTGAGACTATCACCTTCGCTGTTCTGAGAGAACACGTCATCGTCCCTGTCATTATCGTGACAGTGAGTAGTGCTATCGCTCATCTCATACCTGTCGTCAGGGTAGTGAGAGGACATGGAGTCGTATTTGCTGGACTCGGCTGCGACAGTCCGAGGCTGCCGGACCAAGTTGGGACAGCGCGCCAGCAGGACAATGAAAACTATGATGGAAAGGGCGAGAACTGCGCCAATACTGGAGCCAATGGACACAGGGATGTGCCAACTTGCGGTCGATGCTTCCAGGCATTCTTTTAGCGGGATCGACGTGTCATTGCGGTACATTGTCACACAAACCTGAAATAACAGGATATTTATTGAGAACATGTTTTGTATATTTTTCGCTGATTAACTAAAATTAGACTTCCTCCTCGTCTTATTTGATCTCCCAGAAACTGAGGACTCGTGCCCTCCTTTAACCTATGGGTCATGTTGATAGTAGTCATGTCGGATGAGGAGTAGGTTAGAGTGACACACTTGAAGTCTAGAAAACTCAAGAAACAAGATTTTCTCTACCAAGAGAATAGTCACATCAAACCCTGCCCCTTTAACAGGACGGCCGAAGCATTACAGTCTGAGACTAAAGACCCGACGATGAACTGGGATGCTGTCTTCACCAACACTCATTCGTATGCCGTGCTAACTGTTCAGTTTATATCAAATAATTACATGTATTACTGGACTGTCTAATTATTATTACTTGTAGTTGTTAAATGTCTGCATTCAGTGTAACAGTACACGATAAAACTTGTTGTCGTTAAATTTACTGCCTCGTGGGCCGCTCGTGGCATAATAGAGTGAAGGAGTAAACATCTGTAGAAAGTTGGTACAGAGGATTTTGAGACACTCAGTGGGGAGTTGTTTTCCTTTTAATTTTGTGGCGCGTCCCTATGTTCTATTCTTTTCTCAGACTCGTGCTAAATCTTTATTCTTAATATCAGCTGCAGCTTTTTGTGAGCTATCAGAGTTGAAATGTACCTTTTATAACATGAACAGAGCGTTATTTACATATGATTCGTGTAAGTAAAGCAGGGGCCACATCCGCCAATTTAATGTCTGAAATTTCAAGAAGCCATAAAGTCTCCACTAGCAATCCGCGTTATTTTCTTTGTGCGATTCGCTAGCCTCGTGTCCCGAACTCTGCAGAATCTACCCATCACAAATTTTTATCAGTCTGCTGTGTCAAGCTGCGTTCCTGTTTTTGTTTCTTACTCTTTAGTTTTTAATATTTTCTCCAGCCATCTGCTTCCTTATTTCCAAGATTTTATTCTCTATATCCTCTCTCTCTCTCTCTCTCTCTCTCTCTCTCTCTGTGTGTTTTTTTTTAAGTTTCTGAAGCCTGTCGGAGCTATTTTGCGTTTGAGAGGTCAGAATGAACTTTTAATAACTGCCATATCCACAAGAAGGGTTTCGTTTACAAACTTGGAAATTATAACGGGCAGAAAAAAGGTGTCATTAAATCTGGAAAGAAGATGAAAATGCCAGGAACACTCCTCAGCCGCCTTAAGATAGCAGACTTGTATCTTTCACACTAACCCACCAAGACTGAGGGAAGAAAGGAGGCACATAAAAACGTAGAGAATAGATGGAACGTGGTATAGTGGAATCCCAGACAGCTGCTGGACAAGCTGGAACAGAGGAAGTTTGTCTGGGCTTTTTTTCTGGTGAAGAAAGTGAAGAGTTGAGGGGTACTGCAGTACAAATTGCTGTGTCTTGTTATCAGATTGGGAGAGCCTCGCTGGCTGTTACAAGAGTAGTGACAGTGGAGAACGCGGGCTGAGAAAGTGAAGAGACATAATGTACAAGTTCTTCTGTGGAAATAAATCATAACCATAAAGAGAGAGCCAGTAAATTGCTGTTTTGGGAGTGTAAGATAAAATGAAAGACGTGACACAGATCGATATAATTTTTCTTTGTATTCCATCATCGGGCGGATGTTTTTGGCTTGGGCATTTTATACTAGAAAATGTTATGTTCTTACTGCACCATTTTCTTCCTGTCTGGTAGTTGCTGATCAGCACGTAAACAAAGGGCACTGTTCGAGCATTAAGGAAGTAAGTCATGGTTGCAGTGGATGCCATATTCTTGATAAGAAAGAACTTTGTCTTTAAATGATATCAAGCTATCCCTCACGATCTTCTGTCAAGGTTTACGCCCTGATTTTGTTCTCCCTAAAAACCCACATGTGTTTGACAGTCGTGCTAACACCTCCAGCTGTTGTCAAAATAATCCAGGCAGTATATAAGCTGTGGATTATAATTGGGGTTATGATGGAGAAAAGTTCTGCCAGAAGACCTGTGTAGTATGGAGTAAAGGTAGTCTTGTCATGTCACTACATCTAGGGGATATGGTGTTCATGGTTATATTTTCTGTTACTAGTGGCTACACCAGAGGGCGATGTTGTCAACTCTCCAAGAGGAATCATTTCGATAGTTGGGTGACTAGGGTTTCTCTACTGAGCTCAGCGTGACAGACTGGTGCACTAACCACTTCGTAGTATATAGTAGAGAACAACAAAGGTTGAATCAAGAACACAGGAGAATGAAAACACATTGCCTCATCAAAAGGAGTTAATGACTGGAAAGTCTGGATAATTTTACCTTATAATATGTATCTGCCACCAGGTTACTGACTGTGTATGAGTTGACTGTAGGCGAGAGAAGACCGCTGTGTTGGGCATATGAGCTTGCTATTCGGTGATATTGAACTCTGAACCCTCGGACATAAACCGGGCCTAGTCCCTCCCAGGCCCACCTTATGTATATTGACGAAGCCGTTGTCGACATAACTTCTGGGCTGAGCTTAACGATCTCACCGTCAGTGGACTCTGTCGCCATGATGGCGGAAACAGTCACCGCTGGCACGTACATGAACAGATAGACTTAACTCAGGGGTGCCATCTTGCGCATAGAGAGCAACGCTTCTGTGACGAGATTTATAAACATTTGCAGTGACATTTCAATAGAGTGATACCGATGTCCGTAATGATCACATCTATGTGCAGCTATTTAATCCCACTGAAGAACGTGAAAAATATAGCTTGGAAGGCCAGTTATTCTCTAGATGTTGGAGCTCTTGTAATAGCTCTGCGAAACGTTACCGGAGACAGGTCTGTAATCTGTGGAGAAAACAAAGATTTAAACATCAGTTATTTTGTAGTTATTTCTAACATATTTTGTCGTTATTTTTAACTGCATATATTGTGACCTTTGTTGGACACAGATTTATAGGTAGCAGAACAGAAATATTAATATGCTTGTTATTAGCTGGTTTGTTCAGCTGGTTGTCATACAAGTGCGCAGTGGTATAGGAATTATATGATTTAAATTGGGCTAATGATATTTGTCTGTGGTTTATATGTTGTTATATTGTATTTTTAGTGTTGGTATATTATCTTTAAGGAGATGGACATATGCTGGTCACTTGATGAGAAGAAATGATCAGAGAATCCCAAAACAAGCTGTCAAGTGGAACACAACAGGCCGAAGAAAAAGGGGCAGACCGCGTGAAACTCTGAAGAGGACATTATTAAGAGAGGCCAAGTTAACAGGCATAAAATCCTTTGTTGAGGTTAAAAGACTCGCCGAAGACAGGAAAAATTGGCGAACTACTTTGCGAGCCCTATGTGACGTCTAACGGCACGGGAAGGATATAAGATAAGATATTATCTTTATTAGGTAGGTGAGGAATGAAGATTGCACAGACTAACACATCGCACATTACACCATTGAATGAAAAAAACACAATCAATCAACAGTCCTTCTTCAAATAATCACAAACTTATATTGTTATTAAATCATCTGTTTACACAGTGAGCAAAATCAACAAAGGATCATCATATATATGTTGTTAATTATCAGCTTATATTGCTATGAACAAAATCACTAAAACAATATCCTTAAATATTTAGGTTCGATTCAGACTCTAACAAACGTAACTAATTGACATGATTGTATTCACATGCATATGCATAAAATCAGTAATATAAAACCAGGTGCACATATAAAGCATCACTTCCACTTTATCAATTAGAAAAAAACCATCAAAATCCTACATAGAACAATTAAACCTTAACTGAGTTATGATTATTCATTACCAGTCATAACACAGTCACTAACAAAATATTTACCTAAGTGGATCGGGATTTGGACTGGAGGTGTCGACTGCACAGCTCGCTTGCATCCACATCACAGAGTATAAAACAACACTAACCTGCACACACACTGGTTCTCGTTCGATGAATAAACATTTTCATTCGCGCTTGAACAATAACATGACTCTTCCGATCTGTTGGTCTACTACGTGCTCAGCTTACAAATCCCGACCTATTAAATTATATCATGTTTTCTTTATATACTGGGCCAATAAACCGATTTTCTCTCAGAATTGCGCACCTCTGAAAATTGACTGGTAACTGACCCATTATTTCAAACGCTTAGAGTTACCAACCAACCTAGGTAACTAGTGCTATCTATTCCCTTACACTCCCCCCCCCCCCCAGGTTTGTTCACAGAATGTTTGTGTATGGAATACAAAAATTTTACATAGACTTTTCAAATTTTTTTTTAACATAGACATTGTACTACTGCTATACATTATAAACTTAAAGTGTTTTATCTCCTTTTTTTGCGACCAGTGCAAATTATGCTAAAGCTCTCTCATTCTGATACTATCCCTGACCTTATTTGACTCTCCGTCGAATCGGGCTGGTATGTGTGCTGTAAATACAAGATGGTGCTGTTTACTGGTGTTGGTAAATGTCTGTGTGCTGATCATGCTTTGTTGACTCACCATTCCCTTACTTATGATCATTTCAACCGATCAAATGCCGTGCCGCGTGGCGTAGGCGTAGGCGATCATTTCTCTCCACAACTCCCGGTCTTTAGACTTGATTATGAGATCCGCCGGTTACTTTCTTCCTAGCCACAGTGACAGTCCATCCAGTAACTTCTCTTTCTGTCTTCCTCTGTCTCTTCTTCCCTCAGTTTTTCCAGTTGCCACAATGTGTTCCAGTTTTCCTCTTGTCAGAAAATGTTATACAAATCTCGCTTATCTGCATCTGATCTTTGCTCATTATTTCATCTCTGTCCATTACTGTATGCCCCTCATTTGACTTCAGGCAACCAGTCTTGTGGTATGCTCTTTTGTTTGTTTACTCCTTTGTTTGTACATATCTCTTGCGTTTCCATGATGGTGTGTCTCTCATTACATTTTTCATTAAGCCACTCTTCTTTAGCTTTATTGCATTTGTGTCTTATTTCTTTTGTCATATTCATCTTTATCTTCCTTAAGACTTCTTCTACGATCCATTAGTTGCACATTTTCTTCTGTCATCCACCCATGTTTAGCGTGTCGTTTATTTGGAGGTTGGATTTCGATAGATATTTGCTGAATAGAGTCTTTAAGTATATTCCATTGCTCATCAATCGTTTCAATCATCTCTATAGCATTATACATATTATGTACTATTGTCCTGTATTGTTCCTGTATTGCATTATCTTTCCGTAACAGCTCCCTATCTAGTTCTTTGTTTTTAGCTACTACCTTTAACCTCTTTAGCCCGATTCTCACTTTTCCTACAACTTGGATGTGGTCACTGTTGCAGTCTGCTCTTGGTATCGTTTTCACGGATATTAATGAGTTCCTGAATCCTCTTTTGATCATAGTGTAATCTGTCTGGTTACGTATGTTATTATTTGGGCTTTTCCATGTCCATAGTCGCCTTAGGTGTTGTTGAAACCAGGTATTTCATATTATCATTTTATTCTTTTCTGCCAACTTAATCAACATCTCTCCTCTTTTGTTTCTGATTCCTAGTCCATACTTGCCAGTAGCTTCATTGTCTTGTTCAGTCACTATCTTTGCGTTTAAATCACCCAGCACAAAGTTTACTTCCCATGGTTTGCACTATTTCAGTGCCATGTCCAGATTGTTGTAAAATTCTTTTATCTCATCATCAAAGCTTTCTGAAGTTGGTGTATATATTTGGATGAGATTTGTGTCTATTGGGTGGCCCTGTAATTTAACCATTAACACTCTGTCTGATATGCACCAGAAACCTTTCACGGTTCTTGCTGTCTTCTTATCTAATATTATAACAACTCCATTTCTACACTGGTTTCCCCCGGAATACATTATTTTGAAGTCTTTATGATCTCTGCTTCCTGCTCCAGTCCATCTCATTTCACATAAACCAAGGATGTTAATTTCCATTATTTTCATTTCTTGTTCGATGTTTTCCAGTTTTCCAAGTTCTGTTAGTGTTTTGTTCCATGTTGCAATTACTGTGGTGTTACTTGTGTTTTCTTTGCGTACAGTAGTTGGATGACGATCTGGTATCACCTGTCGCACGTGATAGTCCCTACCGGACGAGGTGGTTCCACTGGAACCCCCATTAACGTAGTTATGATTCAAAGATTTGTGGAATGTCATGGTTGTTCTTAGGAATGTACAGTGTTGGTTGACAAATGGATCCTTTATCAAAAGCGCGGAAAGTTTGCACGTTTATGTGCACTCAGTTACATTTTTCAGTTGATATCTCGAGCAACATTCCACATATCTGGTCTGAAAATGTTAAAACTCCATGAGCATTCATTATCAAATTATGACATAAGCAGTGTAAACATGTATCTCATTAAAGTGGCCATTAGTCCACAGAAATACGGCTTGGTTGCTTTTTGTGGACGGATGCAAATCTGCAAATAATTTTACTTTTGGATGTTGGCGATATTAGGGAAAAAAATACAGAAAAGCTGATAACTAGATTTCTTTGTCATCTTTTTTCTTAATTGTTGAAGTTTCACAACCATACAGCAATATTGGTTCTATATAGCACTGTGATACTTTTTCCTAACTTCTAAGGACATCTTATTTGTTAGTATCTTCTTCGTGTAATAAAAGGCTGCTTTTACCTTACTTATCCGTGATTTTATTTCATTTGTCCATTTGTCATCAGCTGTTATTGTTGTTTCAAGATGACTGAATTTATTTACTTGTTTTATTGCCTTCCCGTCTGAATAGATGTTGCATTTTGATATGTTTGTTTTTTTCGATGCAAAGGACAGGCATTTGTGGAAAATCCATCATATCTTCATGTCTAGCTCTGTCAAAGGCTTTCGTGCAATCATTAAAGCAGAAGTATAAATCTTTGTTTTCTTCTAGATATCGTTCTGTTATAGTTCTTAATATTAATATAAAAATTGCGTTACTTGTACTTTTTTCCCTTCAGCAAAAATACGTTCTGCGATTTCAGTTTTTATCATAATTCATATTCTGAGGTTAAAGATTCTTAATATTCTCTCTCTCTCTCTCTCTCTCTCTCTCTCTCTCTCTCTCTCTCTCTCTTCACTGAAGTTTTAGGAGCACAGGGCACATGGGGCTTTCTCAGGGGTTTCATTCTTCTTCTTATTTTTGTAAAATGCCTCATTAAACTGATTGTGCTACGCTGATGGCCTTCTGCTGTTCCAGCTTTCTTTGGAATTGCACCGAAAACATCTGGCCCTGTGTCATAGATCATGTTTAGGAGGAGGCTTGCTACTTTTTCTGTGACGGTATCGTCAGTGCCATGGTCATTTCTTTTGTGATGTAGTCAGGCCCTGCTGCCTTCCTTGCCTGCATATGCTTGAGTTCGTTTCCTACTTGCAGACACAGTTATTATTTTGAAGAAAGTTCCAAAAAAACAAATACCGTGGATACCAGAAAAAAAAAACAAAAACAGAAGCTACTTAAAATTATAAGGAAAAGATAGTTAGAATTTCTTGAACTTGTCATGAGAAGACAGAGGTTAAAGAAAGTAGCAATTGCCAGAAAATTCAAGGGGAAAAGGGAAGAGAGGAAGACCAAGAGAAAAATGTCTCAGTGGACTGATCCGGTCGCGTGGAAAAAGAAAAGCATTTCAGTTGGTGGAAATATCAAGGATTGCACAAGGTGGAGAAGAATGATCTGCAACACGTTCGGGCACGGCACATGATGATAATAATGATAACTCGTAATTACACAATTCTTACACACTGTCACCCCCCCCCCCCCCCCGAAAAAAAACCCAAAAGCAAAACAAAACAAAACAAGGGCATGTGCCATGAATCTTAACATGGATAAAATGTTCAGTTCCATGTTTAAAATATCTTGCGTGGCGTTATCTACAAATAGGCCGGGAAAGTGCCATCATCCATCTACATGTCGGTCAGTCTGTCTGTTGGTACACTGAATGTAGTTTAGTCGTTCAGTTTAGATTTATATTATGTGAACTATAAACAAAAATCTGGCACCTAACGTAAAGCAGCGACTGACGTGATACTGGTAGCCGCACGCATTGTCTCCTGATTGATAACGGTGTATGTCTTCTGTACCGGCAGGACGACGTCTCTTCTTCACCAGAAATGTGAGATGTGAAACGTTTTAACAGAGATTCATGCACATGTTTTCATTTATGAAACAAAAATTCTGTCTGTAATAGCCTTTTATAGTATACGATTTCATCGGTAGGTGAGGAGTACAAAACAGTAGAGAACAGAAGAATTTTACAAGGAAAAGAGTGGTATTGGGGGAAATATCGAAAAGAACTGAAACGAGACAACCAAAATATTATGGCGACATTCTGACATAAGAAAGTATATCGAAATCTTTATCGGAAGAAAAAAAAATGTAAACAAAAAAGCAAGATTTTGACAACGGTGGAGACGGGTGGCTAGAATCAAGACTTGGATAAAAATCAGTCCATCATAGTCAGTCAGATATCTTAAGAGGGGTGATTGATAAGTTCTGGGCATAAGGTACAAGTACTTGAAACACAAAGTTGATATTAGGTGCATTTGCAGACGAGGTTAATGTAAGATTAAACACCAAGTTTCAAGAAATTAACTGCAACCATTTTTTTAACAGGCTACTGAAGTGGTAAAGGGGTGGCAGAAACTGATAAAATGGATACAATTTCTCATTGAGCAGTCATTCACTACCTGTGCATCAAGAGCTTACCACAGAAGGAGATCCATGAGGATATGGTAGAGACTCTAGGGGAGAGTGCCCCTTCTTACAGCACAGTGAAGAAATGGGCAGCTTAGTTCAAACATGGAAGGGACAGCCATTATTCACAGTGATCTTCAAATGACAGTCTCTGCTCGATGGATCCCGAAACTTCCTGGACCTGATCACAAACGACAGCGTCTCAACATGTCAAGAGAGAATCTTGGCCATTTTTGTGCAGATCCTGAAAAGTTTCTTCAGCAGTTTGTGTCTATGGATGAGACTTGGGTTCATCATTTTCAACCAGAAACCAAAGAACCGTCAAAGCAGTGGAAACATCATGAATCCCTACCTCCAGAGAAAGCAAGGATGGTTCTGTCTGCAGCTAAGTGATGGCTTCTATCTTTTGAGATTCTGAAGGTGTGCTATTGGTAGACTATCTTCAAAAGGGCAGAACGGTCACCGTTGCTTGTGCAGCAACTGCGGGTAAAATTGAAGGAAAAGCGTCGAGGGAAAATTGCCAGAGGAATTATATTTCATCAAGACAATGCTCCAGTTCACAAGTCGGCGGTGGCAATGGCTGCCATTCACGAATGCGGCTTCCAGCTTCTGGAACATCCTCCATATTCCCCAGATTTGGTCCCTTCGGACTATTTACCTGTTTACCAAACTAAAAAAAAGAGCTCAGTGGTCACAAAACTGCTTCATATGATGACGTCATTCATGCTGTAGGCCACTTTCTACTGGCACAAGATGCTGACTTTTACAAAGAAGGTATCCGTATGCTCCGGGACCGCTGGACTAAGTGCATAAACTTGCAAGGGGACTGTGTTGAGAAATAACCCCGAAAGGTTGTCCACAAATAATCCGTTGCACCTTATGCCGGAAAATATGGGCACTAACACCATATCCCTGTGTGCCTCTAAGGCACGGCAGGATTTCCTTTACCTTTACCGTTTTACCTTATGCCGAGAACTTATCAATCACTCCTCGTACCTTCTGTAAGCACGGAATATTTGTTATATTAGTACCACTGTTTCACAATACTCAGTGAATAAACTAAATATTTATATTCAGTGAATTGCAGCAATTGTGTATTTATTTCATAAATTTTCTTATTTAGTGTCTTCATATGTTTTTGTTGTTTCGGTTAAAGATTTCTTAGTGATATTTTCGCTTCAGTTATTTCAGGAAATCTGCCTTGCTGAGACCTTCAATCTTTCATTACTTCCAGTCATGAAGCAGATAGAGCATACCTGGGGATCCAGCTCGATGTGTCGTTCATTACCCGCGTTCCTTGCCCTCGTTCGTTGCCAGCATCTTTACTCGCTGTCTTCACGAAGAATCTCCTCATTAGTCTTCTCATCACCCGGCAGCGGTATTTAAGGTCCGGATTTGTTCAATATGTTTGACGCAAAACATGGAATATTCATTACAAGTCACGACACCACTTTCACAGGCCGGATACTCACGCACTGGCGTACAGCTTACCGCATACAGGGGGCGGGCGGATCTCGCTGCCTGAAATTAAGTTCCTCTGCTGTCAGTAACTCGGATTCTTCCGTTCACTTTCTCCAACGTTGTCTCGTTATCTGCTCCACAAATTATGTCAGCTTTATCTATTGGTTATGTATGTTTACCCGGAAAAAATACTTTTTTTTTTTTTTACGTATGAAGCCGTTCAGAGGAACTGAAATAATTGTTTAGACTGCTAGGAAATTGCCAGAGACTAAACATTCACATCAGTTTACAAGATTTTCCTTACTCCCTGCATTATTGCATAAAATATTTCGTTTCAGACATGCATTTAAGTTTGAGGGTTTCCAAAAAAGTATTTGTGCTCGCTGTTAATTTTGTTTGTTAGCATAAAAAGCATATTGTTTGTTAGCATAAAAAGCATATAACACACACAGCTACACCCGCCCTCCCACCCACCCACCCACCCAACCAACCAACCAACCAACCAACCAACCAACCAACTAACCAACCAACCAACCAAACAACCAACCAAACAATCGTCCAACCAGCCAAACAAACAAACAAACAAAAGGAGATATTAAAGACAGGTCCAGGTTGTGTAAATTCGACTTAGTACATCCTGAATTACGTTTTAAAAGTCAATCAGTTTTTCCCTCGTTTTCGTGGCTTCCAAAGCGATGAAACCTTGAAGGCAATGCCTAATAAAACAGTCAAGCTTGCAGGACTATTGCAGCTGGAAGTAGATGAAAATGATGTGTGGAAGAACTGATTAACTCGCACTTGGAGGATTTACCCCTGACGCGTTGACTTGGTTGGAAACGCTAACAATTTGCCGAAGCTGGGAGAACCGGAAATCGAGCAAAACCATTTTTTTTTAAACAAAATGACCATAGCCTTCAAATAATTGCCTTCGTTTTTTTCTTTTTGTGTTCGTTGTCTGTGCTTGAAAATATAGGTCTAAATATATCTCGCTTTCTATGCCAGCTGTTGTTAGCCTTCAGGGGAGTTAAGAAGACACCCAGCGTTTATACAGCCTTTGATATGTGCACAAAGTTGAAAGACCATGCACAAGCCAGTCACCTCAAGTATTCATAAGTCAGTATTAGGAAAATAAAGGCGATATTCTGACCATGTTGTCATTACCTTCGTCACTTAATTTCATCATTTTTTTTTTTTAGTCATCAAAATGTTAACGTCTTTTAGTAAAGTACTGGATCTTTTCTAATTCCCTTTTTTTTTTTGGTCGTTACTCTGCATACAGAAAGCACATATTTAGGCTTTCTAGATATTTCATTTATTTACTTTTTATTTTAAATTTGTTAGAAAGGGCACTTTGCTATAAAATGTTAGCTTACGTAATACTCTCCAGAACTGATCCACTGAACTCAGCGTCTTTCTCAGTCGTCAGAACAAAAATAGTTTTCTCTTTGTTTATCGAAAAATGTTTCCACATGTATGTTATGTTTATAAAAATATGTCACCACATATATGTCGTGTTTATAGAAAAGTGTCATCACATATGTGTTGTGCCTACATAAAGTAACTTTTTTTTAAGAGTCTCGAGAAAGAACAAATCCAAGTCAGACATGTAGTTTGTATCCTTCGTTATCTGTCAAACATCACAGCACATATATCTCACGGTCCGCTCACAGAGGTAATTGCTGTTCACATGCAGACTGATCGAGCTTTTTTTCACAGAGGAAGCTAAACTACAGATAAATTGTTGTGGATTAGGGACTGTCATTGTCATTCTAAAATTCCACGTGGAATAGTTTTCTCCCGACAATCCTGACATTTCACAGCTGATTTCAGACATGAAAACATGGGCAAGAGAGGTCTAGTAGAAATATAACGGAAGAAACAGCCATAACAGGAACTAATGTTTTAGCCAAACGTTAGATTTGTGGGAAACAATATTAAGGAAGTTACCTTTCGGGAGTATGTTCTCGTAATTTGCACATACCATTCACGTGCCTTACAGAAGATGCAGTTTTTTTTTTGTATCGTGTCTATGAATTTAACTGGTTTTTAAAAAAAAAAATATTATACAGTTTGCTGAAAATAAGCCGTCATTGTGTACTGCTTGTTTCCATCAGCATATTTTATGACAGTTTTGTTTCAGCTTCTGTGCTTTCCAGATACAGACAACAGATCTCCGATTGTGGAAGAAATAAAACGTATTCCTGATAAACGACAAGTAACTGCAGAACAAGATAAATCCTCATTTATGGTTCAGCTTTTTAACAAAGTTAAGTTCAACGTCTTGCATTCCACAGCACAAATTATAACAGAGTAAGCCATAAGCAATGACTTGTGGTGTTGTTACAAAGCGGTCTTAGAAGCCAAGCAGGTCGGGTTTAACACCAGAACACAGTCAATTTTCTTATCTTTATAATTAATAGATTTCATTATAAGTTTTATATTTGATGTTGTAGAAATTGCAAACTAAACCACATCCGTTCGTTACATTCACGTTAGTATACAAGTGTGCTAAAAATTAAGTTATTTTGTATTTAATGTTATAAACTAGTTAGAAGAGCACAAATTTATTATACATAAGTAATTTTCTTGTATATAAAATAACAGTAATTTGTCGTAACAGATGTTTGACAACATACACCTTTCCAGTGAATAACTTTGTATTATTATAGCGTGCCCCAGGCAAATGCTACGAGACGAGATGCCCGGGGCTTGCTCTGCTCTCGTCACGGGTCGACCCGGTATTGCAGTCCTTCCGGGAATGACCCAGATAAACAAAAAATGTACGATTGGTTAAATTAGTAGTAGAAGCGTTCATTAAAACAGTCAGCTGTATGTTTTACTGTAGTTCGTGTATCAAAAACTAAGGATCGAATTGTTTCTTGTTAGACGAGTTATATTCGATATATCAGTATATATTAGTTCACACTGGTGAGATTGTGTGTGAATATTTATGCTTGTCATTCATGGCAAAAGAAGTATTGCACGCTCCCTGATTTGTAGCTTCACTCAGGAGCTGAAAAGATAGCAGCTGTAACCCGTCTATCATTGTCTTTTACAAACGTTAAATGTTTCCTTGCAATGTCACGTTATCACACAACTATTACTTGTATCCAAGTTAACTTTAACAAGTCTATCCAAGTTAAAAAAAAAATTGTAAAAAAGACTGAACTGGCCGCTGTTACCTTTTGGCACATGTGCCACGCCTTGTCAGTGCTTTGCTAGCCGGCTTCATGCGTTATTTGTAAATCTGATATCTGTGTATGCAGATACTAGAATGTTCCGTATGTTATGCTGGTGATTCTTATATATTATATCCTTCCCGTGCCGTTAAACGTCACATAGGGCTCGCAAGGTAGTTCGCCAATTTTTCCCGTCTTCGGCGAGTCTTTCAACCTCATCAAGGGATTTTATGGCTGTTAATTTGGCCTCTCTTAACATTGTCCTCTTCAGAGTTTCACGCGGTCTGCCTCTTTTTCTTGGGCTTGTTGTGTTCCACTTGATAGCTTGTTTTGGGATTCTCTGATCGTTTCTTCTCATCACGTGACCAACATATGTCCATCTCCTTTTCCTGATCACCCATGAGACTGGTTGTTGTTCAGTCGTCTGTCTTATCTCGGTATTGTTCTTGAATTCGTTCCACTTGATGCCGAGTATTTTCCTTAGGCATTTGTTTTCAGCAGAGTCTAATTTCTTGTCTATTTCTTTAGTTGTTTTCCAGCTTTCGCATGCATAAATGAGGGTGGATATTACATTTGAATTGAATAGTCTAAACTTGGTTTTTGTATTCCATATGTTCTCAAGATTCTTGAAGGTCGATGCTGGTGATTGCCACTTTATAATGTCCGTGCACATATTAAATAACTTTTCTGCGTCCTTACACACTGCTTTGCTGCATACTCATTTAAGCGCCTGATTGTTTTGATTCACCTGGTGCCATAGGGACAAGCGTATTTATTAGCTTTCCCCCCAGAATGCTGCTGCAGCCTTATATCTCCATCATTTGAAGACACAACTGCTCTGTTAACAAGTGTCCAAACTATATTTTTGTCCAGCCGCGTTGAATGGAACAGGTGAATAGACATGGCTTGAACCGTGTACTGTTGTCACGTGCAGTCTGCCATGTCAGCTCTCCGGTTACTTTGTAAGAGTGTCTAAAGTGTCTAAATAATGTATGATATTTATGAAGATCGCCAGCGAGAATGTTGTCTTTGTCGTTATCGTCTTTATGTTCACTTTTCAGTGATAGTGTCACTGATGTTTAAGAGCGGGTAAAAATATGACACAATCATGTCAAGAGCGCTTTAGTATAATCTACCACAGTGACGGTAGCATACGGCTGTGCAGTGTACAGCAAGAAATAATAGTTTAGGAATAATGCAGCATTATTACAAGGACGATTTTGCATCCTAGCACATTTAAGTTCATTTCCTGAATTCTGAGATTACATAAACTTAAGGTGACATTCATGAGACAAAGACTGGGCTGATATTTTCCTGATTTAGTTCGCTGGTGCCATTTTATGCATTTGAGAATAACTCAGTATACTTATAAGATGTATGAATATTTAATTTTGGAAGTTACATGCATTTAGTACCATCATTTGACATCGGGGTAGTTTATAGCTGTGAAGACATTGGATCAAAGAATTCTGTCGTGCAGTTCCCAGTGTTATCATTGCTGCATTTTTTCTTCAAGCAGAAAGCTGTTTAATCATTGCAGGAGGAATTTCTTACAACAAATTTAAACGTGGATAAAAAACCAATACAGAGAGTGGTATAAAAATGTAATCATAAAAGAGATGAAAATATCTCATCCGAAGAAGAAGAAGAAGATCTTGGAGGTTTTGGCCGAATTTCTAAGCGAAAGATAACGCTATCTCGTAGATCCGATCAATAGCAGCTGAGGGCAAACAGAGAATGGAGTTCCCAAAGTGCCGGTGGCGTATGGAGTTTGTAAGGCCGTTATTGAGCTTGAGATTCTGTCCAGTGTGTAATTGGATTTTGATATGTCCCCAGTTGTAGCAATTTATACTACAGTTAGTGAATAAGCCACTGAGAAGAGTACAGTCCGCGCAGTCCAATTTTGAGGCAAAAAAAGTATCATATTTTTTTTGTACAACCTAATTAAATTTGGCTGTCTGCCTGCTCAATTGTCCCTGAACTGTTTGAGAGCTCTTCCTATTACTAGCGTATCATGATAATTTCTCGATATTCAGTATGCATGAGGTTTCATGTCGTTGTAAAGTGAGGACCGAGTATATACAGGGGTTCTTGCTGATATTTTCATGATCGCTAGATACATATATATATGAGGAATTTAGGTAGATAACAACATGCAGCGCCATTAAATGCCATGTATGCTGTATTAATGCTGTGTGTTGTAGAAGCAAAGACAGTTTAAAAAAAAAAAAAACTCGAGGCGCTTGAAGTGTGTGTATATGCAGAAAACAAAGGCGTATTGCATTGGCAGAAAATAAAAAAAAACTAATAAGCTGTAGATCAACTTAAATTGAAGAGAAACAAATGAAAAACGTTACAACGAGATAGATAAAGTATTGCCCGTCATATCAAGGGACATAATACGTAAAAAACATTAGAGGAAAAAGTAGAAGGACAGAGGACAACGATATAGATTGGTGGGCAAAAAAAAAAGACCTGAATTCATCTTGACCAGGTGCACTAAGAAGACAAAAACACACAATAATTAGTGTATAAATTATATAACTATACACGAAGCACTGCAGTAAAGCTGTGATACCAGAATGTATAAACTAGGAAAAAAGTAGGAACAGCTTTATTTCTTAACGAGTACACAGTTGTGACTTTTCGGCGTGAGCCGTAATCATACAAAAACATACAGGACGAAGAAATAGAGAGAGGAGATAAAGTATACATTCACATGAATACTATTAAAAAAGAAAGGAAAAAAAAATTTAAATTAAATAGAGTACTGAGCTGTAAATTGTAAGGTGTGGCTTGTCTGGCTAAGAAGACAAAAAGACAGACCTAGCCGGAGGACCACTGCAACTGATTCTTCATGAGGAGAAAATATAATTATGAGAGGTAGATGTACATTTTTAGAATATATATAAGGAAAGATATCAAGAAAAAAAGCAAGGGGTGCTAGAGATATATGTGGGTGTTTGTGTGGGTGTATGCTCGTACACATATATACATAAATATGCACATACATATATACATAAAGAATTAAATTTGGCCAGTACGCTTTTTATAAACACCACGGTAAAAACGGCTTAAGGCTAAAGACGTAATATAGACGGATCAATGAATAGATGGATTTCCTGGATATGTAAACGTTGCCGATTAAAAAAAAAACAAAACAGGTAGAGATTCCTCCCCGATATTTGAAACTTTCATGGATTTTCCCCATTTTCTTTACGACATAATTTTCTGGGTGCGCGACGTTGCCTGGGCTCTCTCCTTTCCTGTGTGTAGCCGCGCGCATCTCAGCAAATTAGATGTGAGACGCCAGACTTGAATTCCTTTGCCGCACATTTGACTTAATTACGGCCCGTCACAAGTCAGAGCGGGGCCAAAGTGGACGCCAGAGCAGCGCTTTGCAAATTGTGAAATGTAAGACATTCTGCTGTAGGGAAGATTTTCTAGTGAAAGACCCAAGAATAGTTTTTTTTTTAATGCCTTACAGTTTCAACACAAGTCTAAAATTAAGTATATCAAGTATAGATTTCATTTTTAGGGTTATTTCTTCGTTACAGGTTTAAATCTGGTGAGGCCCCAAGCTATATAAAGCCTGGAGCCCCTTGTTTAAAAGAAAATTGTGAGGGCCTGCGGATTATGAGGCCCCAAGCTATAGCTTATACCTAAGTCCAACACTGACTCATATGTCGTAATAAACTATGGAAATATATACACGCAAACATACCAAAAATGATGTCTTGAATAATTATTCCTCAATTGTTATATTTTGAATAACTGAAATTATGAAAGTGTACAGTTATAATGAAACATTATGTGTACCATCCATCTCAGAATCATTCATGATTCTCTGGTGGATCTGAAGGTAATTTTTACGTACCCGAGCATCGTCAGAGAAGTTTTAAAATGTTGGCAGTGTTGCACGAGAATATATATGTGTGAACTTTAGAAATGTTTTTCAGAAAAGGGCTGAAAAATTATCGGTAGTCACCATTATCATCATCCTTTGCCGTCTGTCTCACATTGCCCAGCTGATAGACCGGAAGCGGACAGTATTGTCCATCCAACAAAGCTTGTCAGTTATCCAATGATATTTTGTTTTCAAATGGCGAAGAACTTGGCAGGAAGACGCGTCTGACGTATGCCCTTCCATCATTCAACCTTAACTAAACCTTTCAAACATTCCAGTTAGTACACGTTACTGGGAATATCACCAGGAGCGTGAAAAAAATGACAAAGCTTTCAAACTCAACCTTAAATCTATACATTCAACAATATATACAAATACTAAACGCATGTTGTGTGATTATCATGATATCCAAACATACATCCCAGTGATATCTCTACACAAGTCAATATCACTAATTAGAATTATTGCAGGCATTCTGTAAACATACTATGAATGTTAGAGATAATCTATCAAGCACAAATACATGTTGATTTGTACTTTAGTAAAATTGCTTAACCACATCATCATGTTGAACTTATTTTCACTTTTATATTAATTTCCGGAGTTTAAATTAATGTTCCCTGACTCCCTCATATATTCCGCACCTGATTCTTGCTTGATTGACTGTGACTACCATTTTCTCTGAGTCTCATTACATGGAAATATTTCAGATATTTACTGAGCATGAAAAGGAGCAGATGACCAAGCTAAGATGGAATGGGATCCCTATGAGAGACACACCAGGGACGGACCTGTCAAAAGGGACTCCAAACTGTCAGAAAGACAAGATGGAGAAGCGTGAAACGGCCTGAGTTTTCAGTTCTTTGTGTTACAGGGCGCAGCAAGGAATGATGATGATGAATGGTTTAGAGTGGTATAGTAACAAAACTTCTGAATGTCAACATAGTTCTTCACACTTGAAGACGGAAATGATGGTCGTGAAGAAAAGTTTGAACACCACTGGGCTTCTTCTGATGTTTTAAAATTAGCCGTCGTCGACAGGAACAAAAAATTTGAAAAGCGCTGGGTTAGAGGAACAGTTTTTATCTCTAAGGATTAGAGTTGGCTTATTAGACACCAGAGCCAAGTATAGTGCTCGCGTGTTGTCTCGAATTATGTTCTTTAGTTCCTGTACGAAAGTCAGCACCGCAATCGATCGTCGAGTATTAGTCAAGTTACCATGTCATGTGACATGTGACATCATTATCATCGTCATCATCATCATCATGAGTTGCTTATTAAAAATGAGAAGTCATGGAAAAAAACTTGTTCGGTATTCAGTCGGCTGTCTTTGAAAGCGCCATGCTCTTGTTACAGATGTGATTTAGATTTTTGTCCATGAGTCAGTTGTAGTGCCACCCGCCCTGCCGACGTCTTGTTGAACTTGAGCACATTGTGGATGATCTGGTGTGCTGACACGTGACTGATGTTCAGAACACTATCACTTGACGACTTTCCATCACAATGCGTTCAACTTCTTCAGTGGATTCTCATTTCACTAATCTAAGTGTAAGATTTTAATTTGGATCATCCACATATCAACACAGTCACACATTACATTATCTGGTTACAGCATTTGCTGAAACCCGCTTACTTTCCGTTTCCAGTCGACTATTTTTGGTTGTCAGATAACAAGAACTACTCATGTCCAAATTAATTCTTTAAAGAGACATTTTTTTATGGGTCCTCTAGCTGGTTGAGTTCTCGCTCCCTCGCTGCTGTGTCATGTCTTGTGTTTGCTAACATGATGGCGTCTGAGACGCGCTTCTCACTGCAGTTCTCAGGCTTCGTCTCGTTTCTTCTCGCAAGTCATCGTGACATACGGGGCCATACTTAGATGTATTCATCAGCCTTGAACTGTCATGTATTTCACTGGAACTATTACATACCACGTCTTATGTATTTTGATTCTTTGCATTCTTTAATACTAAAGGTTGAAGGTCAGGCTTTCTGGTGCTATTCATATATTTTTGAAGATAGAGCACGAAAGGGAGAGGACATATATTCTGCGCTCCCTCTGACTTTTGTGTTTTTTTTTTCGTATTCTTGTCGTTCTTCTGGCGCCTGAGGTGCGTAGTGGTTAGTGCGTTCGTCTCCCACGCGGAGGCTGGTCGGAGGCCCTCATATTCTGCAGTTTTGGATCCAACCCAAACTGTAGAAACGGGAACTTGGCTTCTTCTGGAGCTTGGGAGATGAAAGGTAGCCAGGCGTGACACTGGAGACATCACACTGTCCTGTGCTGTCAGGTCATGGCAAAATTTGGCACTAACACCATATTCATAAGTGTCTCGGGGGCGAAACAGCACCTGCAAAGCTGAATGAGATATACGGTCAGCCACCCAGAACCAGCTGCTTGCGTTAGTCAGCTAACACCCTGTTCTGCCTCGCAGTGGCCTCCCTGAAAACAGAAAGTAGCATGGCCAAGTGAATAGGGATTGCAGTGGGAAGACGAGCCCGGTCATAAAAGTAGCTTGTGGCGAAGTCAGATGTGTTGGACCGAAGGGCGAATAACTGCGACTTAAACAACCAATGTCCCTTCGAAGGTGAACAACGGCGACGAAAAATAAGTAAGTGCCTTTTATGGCATGATAGAACTACGTTTGTTGTTGCTCTGTGTTGAGGTTATCGCACGCCATCATTAGTAAGATGGTGATATGTCCGTGTTTAGTTCGGATAGTCGGTATTTCAAATACTCTATCCGAATTCGTACGGTTCTTGGAAGAATAAACTAAATATCCGTATTTAAATGTTCCATCCGTCACCGTACCGTTCTTTGAAAAAGAAAACCCAAATGTCCGTATTTTAAAAGTTACAACCTTCACCGTCCCTTGGTAAAACTAATCTAAATGTCCGTATTTTAAAAGTTGCAACCTTCACCGTCCCTTGGTAAAACTAATCTAAATGTCCGTATTTTAAAAGTTGCAACCTTCACCGTCCCTTGGTAAAACTAATCTAAATGTCTGTATTTTAAAGGCTGCGTCCTTCTCCGCCCAGTTCTTGGGAAAAATAAACTATATGTCCGTATTTTTTTTAATGATCGCGCATTTAAATAAGAGTAAGAATGCATACTGAAATGTTGGGTACATATGAGTGAGTGAAAGAGATCTGAAATGTGTTGTGTGCAGCAATGATGAGGGAAGAGTGCACTCGCTGGTGATTGACGTGTGCGTTATAACTCACAAACACGTTCGTAGTGGATCTTTTTTTTTTAAGTTAATATTGTGATGTTTTAAGGATATGTTTTCGCAGGTTATTAGAACATTTCTGTTATTAGTAATGTTTACAAATAATTCTGACAGCTCGGAATTCTGTGACAACAGTAAAAGCGACACAGCTTTACAAATAAAGTTTTTTTTTCCTTCAGAAAACCATGAATGCTTAAATAAAGTACTTGTGTGTATGTTTGGTTCTGTCCTACAACCTAATGTTACAGCCAGGGTACATAAGACAAGTCTTGGTTTTGTCCTACAACTTAATGTTACAGCCAGGGTACATAAGACAAGTCTTGGTTCTGTCATACAACTTGATATGACAGGACACATAAGACGAGTCTTGGTTCTGTCCTACAACTTGATATGACAGTTAGGACACGTTAAACGAGTCTTGGTTCTGTCGTATAACTTGATGTGACAGTTAGGACACGTAAGACAAGTCTTGGTTCTGTCCTACAACTTGATATGACAGAACACATACGACAGGTCTTGGTTCTGTCCTACAACTTGAAATGACAGTTAGGACACATAAGGCAAGTCTTGGTACTGTCCTACAACTTGATGTGACAGTTAGGTCACATACGACAAGTCTTGGTATTGTCCTACAACTTGATGTGACAGTTATAATACGTTAGACAATTCTTGGTTCTGTCCTACAACCTGATGTGACAGATAGGACACATAAGACAAGTCTTGGTTCTGTCCTACAACCTGATGTGACAGATAGGACACGTTAGACAAGTCTTGGTTCTGCCCTACAAATAAACGTTACAGCCAAAGCAAATAAGATGAGTCTTGGTACTGTTCTACAATTTAACGCAACACCCATGGCACATAAGACACGTATTGGTACTGTTCTACAATTTAACGCAACAGCCATGGCACATAAGACAAGTATTGGTTCTGTCATACAATTTAATGTTGCAGCCATGGCATATGAGACGAATAGATAAGAAAGAGAATAATATAATTGTGTCCAGGAAATAGTTTGCAGGATCACGAGCTGATACCCAGACTTCTACTATGGGATGTAAGTTGTTCGGTAAAGTGATGGTGACTGACAGAGTTTGTTACTGGAAACAAAATAAAATGAGCAGAACAGCAAAAACATAAAGGTAAAAATCGCTCATCCTTGAGTGTGGACTGAGTGATTCACCAAAGATGATAATTTATGGATCATGATAAATAAAGAGCTTCTTTAAATCGGCCGGTGGTGCACGTTTCTTGTCTGCATGAGACGAAATGACCATAATGAAGAAAATCAGAGGCTTTTCGGTAAGATTAGGTTGTTTCAAAACCATATATCAGTCTATTTGGTACACAGTACCCGTTTTTCTAATACATAGTGTGTTGGCAATATCCAACAGCCTAGTTCACAACGTACCCACGCCACGATGCCTACTGGGGTCAAAGCTACAATGGAAAGCCACTCAGTGTCCATTTTTGTTATTTAAGATGAAATATTTAAGATGAAAGATATAAGTCAGATTTTTTCATTAAAAATATGTTTTTTTTTTTGGAGGCTAGATAATTTTTTCTTGCAACAATTTTTAATTGCAAAATAATATAAAATAGTTTTTTTGTAAAGTTTATATTGTACATAAAACATCTGTCTACGTTTCTTGCTTGCCATAGCCACTGTGGTTTGATTGTGAAGAAAGTTTAACTTAGCTTTGAATCCATCTTCTGCGTAAATTAACTTTTCTTTGAAATCCACCTTCTACGTGAATCTGGTAACGATATTCTTTGTACTAGAAAAAACATAAAGAAAACTGTAAGGCATGTTTAAAACTTTGATAAAAAGAAAACATTAAAAATAGTTGTAGCATGCATTTTTACAGCGGAAGAATTAACATTAAGCCCATACGGTGGCCTTCCAGATTTTGTCCTCATGTCTTGAAAAAAGAAAACCTCTCCGAACTGTAACAACACAAGACGTGCAGCATTTCATTGCACGGGCCATTGAGTACGTCAGATACTTATCATTGCTCATGCTGAGCTATGCTTTGATTAGCATTGTATCAGCTAGCTGTAACTTTTGTTTCTCACACACACCCTCTTTACAACGCTCGGCAGTGGTGTGGCAAACTGTGTTACATGTCTTGTAACGTGGCTGGGAAGATGGCCGTCTACTCTGGCACACAAATTGCTTCAGACTTAAGGAAAATCTCGTTCTGCATGCAATGCTACCGTCATATCGAGAACATTTGCATAACAAAGAATAATTACAAATAATTGCACGCATACAGAGAAAATGGATGTTTCAAAGTTAAAATATATTTTTCCTCTTAAAAAAATGTAAAGGGGTAATGTATGCAGAGCTTGCTGCCTCCCTCCAACGTCCTTTGTACATAATATTCATGAATGTACTTCTATTTACTCTCAGTGGAGAATCATGATGATTAAAGTGTGAGCAGTCTGGCTGCGGGTCCGATTCATGGATTAGAAATCAGTGATGGTCTTATTGATTGATTTACAAATCAGTGGTACTGTAGCTCATGAAGTATAAATCAGTGGTAGTCTAGTTGATGGAGTAGAAATCAGTAGTCTAGTTGATGTAGTATATAAATCAGTGGTAGTCTAGTTGATGTAGTATATAAATCAGTGGTAGTCTAGTTGATGGAGTAGAAATCAGTAGTCTAGTTGATGTAGTATATAAATCAGTGGTAGTCTAGTTGATGTAGTATATAAATCAGTGGTAGTCTAGTTGATTGAGTAGAAATCAATAGTCTAGTTGATGTAGTATATACATCAGTGGTAGTCTAGTTGACGGAGTAGAAATCAGTAGTCTAGTTGATGTAGTATATAAATCAGTGGTAGTCTAGTTGATGGAGTAGAAATCAGTAGTCTAGTTGATGTAGTATATAAATCAGTGGTAGTCTAGTTGATGGAGTAGAAACCAGTAGTCTAGTTGATGTAGTATATAAATCAGTGGTAGTCTGGGTGATGGAGTAGGATCAGTGGTACGCTACTTCTGCCATCTTACACCATACTTGAGTAACTGAAGTGATCGTCTCAATCGACCTGTGCCTCATTTTCAGTGGCACAGTGATCTGATCTTTAAAAAGTGGTAGTTTTTAACGTTCTGAACATGTTGTGTGATGAGACTTTTCTGATGATGGTCTCTTGGTTTCCCTTTCAACAGCCTCTTTGGAAAACATTTTGGAGATGAAAACCCCGTTCTCTGACATGGCATTTCTTCATCGTGTCATCTTACCCCTGTTTTGTTTTTTTAATTGATCCCTAGTTCGCACATTGATCTGACTTCCGCTAATCTTCTCTCAACAACACAACACCTGCTGCGTCCCCTAGGAACACATTGCCAAGTCTCATTTATTTAAACTCATCATTTACTCCAAACATTTTTACAGATCGGTATTGCCACCTCTTCTTGCTCCAGCTTAACGAACAGCTGAAGGGAGTAAAATTAGATATTTACACTGAAATATTTAACAGGGAAAAATCGTTACCACCAGTGTACTTTGTTGCGTGCTGGCCACAAGTGGGACACGAACTTGCAAAACAGTTGTGGCTCTCCTATGTCCTGACAGGGAAAGTTTTCACGTTTTTCCTCAATCTTAACATTTTTTTTTGTTTGTTACTTCTTTTCAATAGTTTCGTCTCAGAGTCTCGCGCGTTCTTCATTTATCTTCGTCTTGGGAGTTCTGTTTTCGCAACAGTTGTTGAATTTTCATTGTAGTCTGTTCACAAGACTGCTTGTTTCTTATATCCCTCGTAATCATATCAGTAATAATTCTTCTTATTAATTTGTTACCCTTTTTATGTTGTATCTTGACACTTCGTGTCTTTTGCCTACATTTTCACATCTAAGTTTGATATGTTGTTTCTGTGGGTGAAAAATCGAACTGTTATACCACTAGTAAACATGTGCTTCTCACAGTATGAGAAGAGTGCAAATGTGGTTTGTGACTGGCTGTGTGGAGCTTCTGAAAGCTTGTGAATCATATATTAAGCCGGCATAGATTTCGCTGCCGTACATCACATCATAAGTTGAAGTCTTTGCAACAGAATTTTCGTACGCTATAATATAATGAGATGTCCCGCCAGCTTTATTTTTCGTATTGCCGAAGTTTATTCTAAGCAATAACATTTCCCGAGATGTCACACCAATGTCGTTATTCATGTTGCTATAATATAGACTACAATATAACATCATAAGATGTCACACCAACATAAATTTTTATGTTAAAGTATATTTCTAAACATCTTGAAATGTCACATCCACATCACTCTTCATACTGCTGTAGCATTCTTTTACACTGTAATATATTGAGATATTACATCCATATCATTATTCATCTCGCTCAAGTTTATTCCACTAAAGGGATCTCCAAACTACGGCCCGCAGCCACATCCAGCCCGGCAAGGAATTTTATCTGTATAATTTATTTCTATATAATTTTATTAGTTGAAGTATTCATATTTATATATTCCCCAGCCAGTAAACCCTGTAGCCGTTTTTTTAAGAAAATTGAATCACTTGAAAAACCGCTTCATTCATTCATGTGCTTGTCCCTTGGGGAACTTTGCCTCCCAAACAGCACTCCTGTACGCCTCTCGGTTGTGAGCAAGATGGCTGCCGCTGCTGCATCCATTTGCAGATCCTCAACGATGTCTTGCAGCCATCTTCGTTTTGGTCTTCCTCTTTTTCTTTTTCCCATTATGTATCCTTCCAATACGGTCTTCCGCTTACAGTATCATAAATCGACATTCAGATAAAAACTCTCGTACTGTTACATGACATAGTACTCAGCTGTCTAACTATCCTTGCTTCAGTCATTTGTGGCTGGGGTCATTATGTCCCATGGCAGTTTTCTGTCGTCAGGTTCAAAGAGAAAGGGCGCATAGGAAAAGTGTGTTGTGGGTACAAGGGGGACAAGCCGCAGGATTCCACACACAAAAACATTGAAAAAAAAACTGTAAAAAATTATTTAAAAATCGTTGACTGGAGAGGTTTTAGTCATAAAGAAGATAAATAGTATGTGACATGAATAGAAAACAAATCCTGAATGTAGGTGCATTCATGTGCTTCTTACTGGGTGTCCGAATCTGTTGTTTGCTAGGAAGTAGACAGAATGCTTACAAGTACGACTTTCTTTTCGAATTCTCTCTGATGTTTGTTATGGGCTCGTTTTGAAAGAATCAAAATTTAAATTATATTTTCGTTGGAACTTTATTGACGGCCACAAGTTTATTGTGAATTAGTTTGGTTTGTTTTGCGTAAGTTCTTTATTTTTCTTATCATTTGCCACAAACTTGTACAAACTCTCATTTCTGGTTAACACTTGTCAAAATTTCAAGAAATAAAATAAAATTAATAACCTGCTCTTTCTCCCCAACCTCCATCTGTATCAAGGGCATTTGCTTTACTCATGTATGATTTCCCATAGTAAATGTTTTACTCATGTATGATTTCCCATTGTAAATGTTTTACTCATGTATGATTTCCCATAGTAAATGCAGCATCCTTTTAAAAATAATTATCAGATTTCTCTTTTATTCTGAATAGATCATGCTCATTCCCTTAATAGAAGCATGAAAATGTAACTTATTATTTCATATATATAAGTTTTTTTTTTGTTTGCTTTGGCCAGCGACAAAGTTTAAAATACACAATGTGGCACTCGTACAGAAGAGTTTAGAGATCCATCTTCTAACCATAATATCCTGAGATGACACATCCACATCATTCTTCATATTGTTATACATCCTGAGATATACTACTGCACAGCATTCTTCATCTTGTACACTGTAACATCCTGACATATCACGCGTACATCATATATCACCTATTGCAAGTCTTTGTTTCCTTTTGCCTGGACTTTGTACCACGGTCTTCAACTTAATGTTTGCTTCAAGTCCTTATATCCGGCCACGTATGTCGCACGCCATATATTAGCCGCTCTCATAATTCATATCGTCACCCCCTCTTTTCTCATAATTCATATCGTCACCCCATCTTGTCCCATAATTCACACCATTGATCTCTACTCCACATCTGCTTCGTGTTAACAATTCTGCGACATTACAACTTTAAACGTTAATTACACATGACATCATGATCAGTCATTTCGATTTTCACAGTGTGAATTACTAATTCACATCATATTCATAGCACATATGTTTATAAATCGATGTTGTACAATTAAATCACAATCGTTTCAGTATTATGTATTATTCTAATGTTTATTTCATAACTCAGTCAAGACAGTTCTTTATAATTCACTAATGAAGAACTTTCATATCTTTAATAACAAAAATCGTTATCGTAACATTTAACTCTTTGTTTCAATTTTTTCTACACTTCTTTATGAAGTATTGTCACACAAACTGTGGATTTACTTACGGTCCCCCCCCCCCCCCCAGTTTTATCTGTATGTTAAGCTCATGACACCACCGCCAACATCATTTGTTCCTGTCAGGTCCCATGTATAGGAACTGACTTAATATCCAGTTCCATCACTTTCAAACACGTGGGCTATCGGCTCTGCTGGTATCTCCCAACTCATATGCGCTGGAACGTTAGTGGACACTGTATGAACAAGTTCATGTGATCGGTGTCAAGAGGGTGTGGCAGTGAACGAGCGTGAACGAGCTCATTTCAGATGGATGAGAATTTTTATGGCAGTGTTGACAGATATGATGAGAGCTATCAGTTGATAATGAACTTTGGACGCGCGGGAGAGAGAGAGAGAAAGAGAGAAGAAGAAGAAGAAGAAGAAAAGGAGACGCCTAAATCATCAAAATTTCCAGCTCTTTTCATCAGTCTCATTTAGATGACTCCATATGGTCAATGCCATAGCTGTATACAAAGCAACATAATGCGGACGACAACCGTTTTTGTTGGATTTCTAAAACAAATTTGACAAGCAAGCACTTCATAAAATGTAATGACTATTCACTTGTTTCAATTGACAGAACACTTGGTTATTGTTTTATGTACTGAAATGTTTGTTTTCTATGAGCAATAAATAGATCTATCGCTGGCTTGCTGGGTCAGTCGCGGTTTAAGAGCAGAATTTAACCCAGGGGGGCCCATCTCCCTGAGCAAGTCCGAGCCTAGTTAGCCAGTGGTCTCACGTCCACTGTTTTCATCTTGTATAAATGAATAAGCTTTTCACTACCCCGGCAAGAAGTTAGCTAACCCCAACAAAGCTTGATGCAATGTCAGGTGTAGTATAAAGGTATATGAGGTAGGTAACAAGAAAAGGTAATCATATCGTGAAATTCCATTTCACACACCTTACGTACGAATCTCTTATCTAACTAACTGTTGGGGCTAATAGTACTTGTGAACCTGAGACAGTGAACATAGACACAAGCATAAACGAACAAATTAAACCTTATTATAGATATAAATTATATGACAAATATAGTGGCGTACATACGCGTAACATCGTTGTGAAAACGAATAGCCACAAATTAATTTTGACAAATGAATTTACATCTTACATCCTTACCGTGCCGTTAAATGTCACATAGGGCCCGCATGGTAGTTCGCCAAGATGTCCTGTCTTCGGCGAGTTTTTCAATCTCATCAAGGGATTTTATGCCCACTGAATTGGCTTCTCTTAACAATATGTCCTCTTTAGAGTTTCACGTGGTCGACCTCTTTTTCTTCGGCCTGTTGTGTTCCATTTGGTAGCTTGTTTGGGGATTCTCTGATTGTTTCTTCTCACCACATGACCGACATATATCCACCTTCTCTTTCTGATCAATCATGAGACAGGTTGTTGTTTGCTCATCTGTCTGATCTCTGCGTTGTTCTTGAATTCATTCCACTTATACTGAGTATTTTCCTTAGGCATTTGTTTTCGAAAGAGTCTAATTTCTTGTATATTTCTTTAATTGTTTTCTAGCTTTCACATGCATAAATGAGGGTGGATATTACATTTGAATTGAATAGTTTTAACTTGGTTTTTGTGCTTATAACTTTTAAGTCCCATATGTTTTCAAGATTCTTGAAGGTCAATGCTGCTTTGGCGATTCAAATTCTAACTTCTTTTCTGGTATCACCATTGTGGTCTATATAGCTGCCGAGATATGTTAATGCTATATCTTTTAAATAGCAGAAGGGGGGGGGGGGGAACTGCGTTTGAAAGTCGTTAAGACGCAGATGGTGAAATGTGTAGGGAAGACTGAATTTGGAAATATTTCTCTCTCTTTCTCTGAACCTTAAGTGTTCAGGGCACATGGGGCTTCCGCAAGGGTTTTCCACAAATGCCTGACCGTTGCCTTTTTTCTGCTCTTGCCCGGGTGAGCCCTCTGTTGCTCAACATCCTTTCTGTTGTTCTTCTCCATGTCTCTTTTGGTCTACCTTTACTTCTGTTCCCCTGTGGTGTCCATCTTAGTGCTATTTGTGGTAGTGAGTTGTCAGTCATTCGGCCCACATGTCCCAACCATCGCCAGCGTCTTTCCTCAATAATTGATGTCAGTGGCTTCATCAGCATTTCTGCCAGCAAGATGTTATTTCTTATGGTGTTTGGCCAAAATATTTTTCTAATTCTTCGTAAACATTTAGTCTAGAAAGAATTCAACTTGTTTTCTATGGTTTTGGTGATTTTCCAGCATTCACTTCCATAGAGTAGTACACTTAGAACATTCATTCATTCATTCCTTTGCATGTCCCTTGCGGAACTTTGCCTCCCAAACAGCACTCCTGTAGGCCTCTCGGTTGTGAGCAAGATGGCCTGCTGCTGCTGCATCCATTTTCAGATCATCAACGATGTCTTGCAGCCATCTTCGTTTCGGTCTTCCTCTTTTTCTTTTTCCCATTATGTATCCTTCCAATACGGTCTTCTCTAAATTATCATGACGTTTAATGTGGCCAAAATATTTAAGTTTTCTCTCTTTAATCCTCTTTACTAGCCAGCCTTCTTCAATATTAAGCTCTTGTAGTATAGATATATTTGTTCTTTTTTGTGTCCACGATATTTGGAGAACTCTTCTATAGCATTTACATTCAAAGGCATTTATGTGCTTCTCAGCTGTTTTGTTAAGTGTTCAGGTCTCACAGGCATATGTTGCGATGGGAAAGATGCATGCCCTTAAAAATCTTATTTTTGTGGTTCTGTCTGCTCCTCTCCACAGATTCTTTATTTGTTTTACTTTCTGAAGAGCAATAGATGTCCTCCTTTTAATTTCCCGCATTGTATCTCCATTATTAGTTAGTAGTGATCCAAGATATTCAAAACTCTCCACTTCTTCCAGTTTTTCCTCACTGATACATATTTCAGTTGCCTTGTTTGTTTTGTCAGTTGTCATCACTTTAGTTTTCTTTGCATTAAGATAGAGGTTCTACTCTTCGCTGTTCTTGCGGACTGACATAATTAGTTTTTCCATTCCTTCTTGTGTTGTGGACAGCAATACTGTGTCATCAGCATATCTAATCTCTGGTATTTATAATCTCCAACTGTTATGGCATCGTAATATTCTTTGTCTACATCTTCTCTAACATTCCTCATTATATTTTCAGTATACAAGTTAAATAAGTAGGGTGACAATATGCACCCCTGACGGACCCCTTGTTTTATGTCAAACCAACTTGTTGTTTCACCATTTATTCTTACTGCTGCTTGTTGGTCTAAATACAGCAGTGATGTTAATTGTATCAAATGTGTTGGAAATCCCATTTTTTCCATTATTTCCCAAAGTTTCTGGTGTTGTACACAATCAAATGCCTTTGAGTAGTCTATAAAGGCTAAATATAGATTGATATTAAACTCTCTGCATTTCTCTATTATTAATCTTAGACTGAATATATGATCTCTTGATCCTCTTCCTTGCCTGAAGCCAGCTTGGACCATATTGACTTCTTCTTCTATTTTCTTTCGAAGTCTACCCATTATGATTTTTAACAGAATTTTACTGGCATGACTAATCAGGGCAACAGTTCTGTAGTTGGTGCATAATTTCAGGTTACCCTTTTTTGGCAGTGGTATGAATACAGTTCTTTTCCATTCTTTTGGCCAAATACCTGAATGCCATATCTTTTTACATAGTGCATGATAGATTGTTGCACACTCCTTTCCTCCTGCTTTAATAAATTCAGCGGTTATCTCATCACATCCTGGTGATTTACCATTTTTCAGACTCTTTATTGCCCATAAAACTTCTTCCATTGTCGGCTCGGGTTCTTTCTCCTCCAATAATAATTCACACTGTTGATTTCTGCTTCCACAGTCGGTTGTTTCATACATTCTTTTGCAATATTCCTTCCATCTTTCCAGAATTTCCTCTGTCTCTGTCAGGGTATTCCCCATCTCATCACAAATTACATTTAGCTTAGGTGTGACATTTCTCGTCAATGTCTTCATTTCTTTAAACATTTCACTATCTCTTCCACACCTCTGATGTTCTTCTATTCTTTCACAACAATCTTGTATGTATTGTTTTTTGTCTTTTCTTATGTTTCTTCGTACTTCTTTTGTTAAAGTTTTATATTTATCTTTGTTGTTGTTTGTCACTCTCCATTGCGTCTTCATTTCTCTACATTGTTTTATCAGTTCTAGTGTACCTGCTGTGATCCATCTATTCTTTTGTGTTTTCTTTACTGGAACCATGTCTTTAGCTGTTGTTACTAAGATATCTTTGGCCTGCGTAGCCAATTCATCTGGTGTCATCTCTTCCTGTACAGCCATCAGGATTTCGAAACGGTTCTTCACTTCTATACCGTATTGTTCTGGTATATTTGTAAGGTCAAAGCGGAGTGGTCTTGATCCCATAACTATCTTTTTTATCTTTATCTTCATGTCTGCTATTAATAACTCATGGTCCGTGTCACAATAAGCACTTGGTAAAGTTTTTGCTGATGTTATGCTTGACCTCCACCTTCTCTGCACTAAAATGTAATCTATTTGATTCCTGGTTTTCCCATCAGGTGATGTCCATGTGTAAAGTCTTCTTGGATGTTGTTTAAAAAGTGTGTTAGCGATCATTAGCTCATTTTCCATACAAAACGCCATTAGATTGTCACCTGCCTCATTTCTGTGTCCTATGCTAAATTTCCCTACAACTTGTCCTTCATCTTCTGCTCTTTCTGTACCAATTTTTGCATTAAAATCACCCATTATAAATACAATATCATTTTTCCGTACCTGGTCCATTGTCGTCTGCAGTGTGTTATAAAAATGTTCTACTTCATCTTCTTCTGCTGCTGATGTAGGTGCATATACCTGGATGACTGTTACATTTCTAGGAATGCCCTTAAGTCTGATTGTTAGGATTCTATCACTTACTGGATTGTAGCCTAGTAATGCTTTTGATGTTGATTTGTCCAAATAAAAAGCCACTCCATTCTTTCCTCCTACTTCTCCGCCAGAATATATAAATATATTATCATTCTCGCTCTTAAAGTGTCCTGATCCTTTCCATCGATGTTCGCAGATTCCCACTTAGAACATTACTCTTAAATATCCTGATTTTCGTAATCATGCTTTGTTTTTTTTTTAGATTTCCATATAGTCTGCAGCATTGCAACAGCCTGGTTTGCTCTATTAAGTCTGCTGTTGATGTCCTCTGCGCTGTCTCCATTTTCTGTTACTCTACTGCCAAGGTATACAAATTCATTGACCTCCTTCACTAACTTGCTATCTGCTCTGAGTACATTTCTGTCGTTCACATTTTGCTTCATTAACTTTGTCTTTCCTACGTTGATCTTTAGTCCATGTTGTTTGCATTCTGAGTTAGCTTGTTTATTTTATCTTGCATATCTTTGTGGCTGCTTGATAGTAGACAAATGTCGTCTGCAAAGTCAAGGTTCTCCAGCACTGTGTCATGGGTCCATTGTAATCCTCTGCGTTTGTCTGATGTTGCCTCCTTCATTAACCAGTCTACTGCCAAGATAAATAATGTTGGTGATAGTACACATCCCTGCTTCACTCCTGTTTGTACTCTAAAGCTGCTGGAGGTATGTTCTCCACAGATCACTTTGCACTGAAAACCCTCGTATAGGGCTTTGATTACATTCACTATCTTATGAGAGAGGTCATGTCATCTTAGGATTTTCCACAGTGCATCTCTGTTGACACTGTCAAAGGCTTTCTCAAAATCTATAAACATTGCATATGTTGTGCTATGCCACTCATTTGCCTGTTCTAATATTTGTCTAAGTATAAATATGTGGTCTATGCATGATCTTCCTTTCCTAAATCCTGCCTGCTCTTTCCGAAGTTTTCCCTCAAGTACTGGTACAATTCTGTTGATGATTATTCTGCAAAATACTTTACTGGTGAGTGGCAGTAGGGTAATGCCTCTCCAGTTCCCGCAATCTCTGAGGTCACCCTTCTTTGGTAGTTTTACTATAAGGTCAGTTTTCCACTCCTCTGGAGCTTTTTCTAGATCCCAAATTTGTTGCAGTATCTTGCAGAGTTGTTTTGGTGTTTTTATCTCTTCTGCTTTCAACATCTCAGCAGTCACTTCATCTTCACCTGGTGCCCCGTCTAATTTTAGCTTCTTTATTGCCTCCTTTACTTCACTTATTGTTATTGGTCTTGTATTGATGTTTAGTTCCGTTTTTGCTTCAGGTACGTCTATTGTTTGTGCTGCTTGTGTTCTGTTTAGTAGGGTGTTAAAGTGTTCCCTCCATCTTTCAATTTTTTCTCTTTCTCCACTGACCAGTTATGTGTCCTTATTACACTCTCACATCTTGTGCTGAAGTTACCTGTCATCTGCTTTGTGATTTTGTATATGGTTTTCATGTCATTTACATATGCTGCTTTCTCTGCTGCTTCTGCTAAGTTGTCATAGTATTGACGTTTATCTTGACGGCATGATTCCTTCACTTTTGTCTTTTTTGTGCATACATACTTAAAACTTGTTCTTTAAGTCGTTGTGATTTGGTGTTCAGTAATTTTTTCTTGATTTCTTTTCTTTGCTCTATCTTTTCCCATGTGGTCTTGCTTATCCATTCCTCTTTTTTTCCGTTTCCGATATCCCAGCACCTCTTTTGCTGTTTCCTGTAGTGTTTTACTGAACTCTAGTATGGACATTTCTGCTTCGTCTTGTAGGACACTGAAGCGGTTCTTAAGTACTATTGAGAATTCATTTCTTGTTTGCAGGTCTTTCAGTTTTGTTATATCTTTCTGTGTTCTCCGATTTTGGCTTTCCTTAATTTTAGTTTTATTTTTGCTACCAGAAGGTTGTGATCATTTCCTACATCTGCTCCTTGCTCGCACATCCTGTAGTGACCGTTTCCACTTGTTGTTTATTAGTATGTGATCGATTTGGTTTTCTGTGGTTTTATCTGGGGACCTCCGAGTCACTTTATGGATGTTTTAATGTTGGAAAATTGTCCCTCTGATGGTCGTCATGTTTTCTTCACAGAAACTGCACAGTCTTTCTCCATTTTCAGTGATTTCTCCGATTCTTTCTCTTCCCATGATTCTTCTTCTGTCTTCATTTCCTTCACCTACTTTTGCATTGAAGTCACCCAAGATGAGTAGCATATCTTGCTTGGGTATTGTTTCTACTGTGACCTGGAGGCTGTTGTAAAAATCTTCTTTTAATTCCTCTTCAGCTGCATCTGTTGGTGCATAACAAACTATAATAGACAGCTTCGTGAATCTTGAGTTGAAGCGTGCATATAATAATCTCTCATTTATAGGAGTCCATTTCAGCAATACTCTTGATGCTTCTTATGTTATATTCATTGCTACTCCTCATTCATGATGATCTTCTTTACCTGACTATATTATTGTATCTTCTTTGTGCTGTGTTGTTAATTTCCTTCTGCCTTGTCCTGTCCATCTTGCTTCTTGTATTCATAATATGTCTAGTTTGTATCTGTGCATTTCCTTGATGGTTTCTGCTAGTTTTCCAGTCTGGTTAAGTGTACTTACATTCCAGCTGCCTATTTGCATCTTGTGTTTAGGTTCCGGGAAGTATGCAGTCGGGCTGGGGACTTCCAGTGGCTGGCTTTCATCCATGGGTTCAGTTTCCTGATAAGAATTTCTCCTTCCACCTGCATTTGTTTTTTCCCTTGCTTCTGTTTCCGTAGCAGTCTGATAGTTTTTTTTTTTAACCAGATAGGGTTGCTGGCCCTATCCCGAACCCTCCTTAGTCGCCTTTTGCGATCATGCGTGGTAGGGTACAGTGGTCCTGTTCTTTGCAGATCCGGGTACCACACGGGGTGGAAATATTTAATCAGCATGAAATGTGTGGGAAAGCACAGATTTTGGTAATCTTGTCTGCGCTTGTATTTGATGTCTTTATGTCATGAACCGTCAGTATTAAAGTGCTGTATTGTCAGCATTAGGATATAAAGCAGAATAAAGACGTGAGAGGACATAACGACAACATGTTGAGAAAAAATGATAGAAGATGAAACAGATCGGAAAAAAACAGATGAAAATATTAAAGTCGACATCTGTAGGGGTCATGATCGACCCTGCGTATAATGTACGACACCAGATGATTATGATGATGATTACGCACACTAGACAGGTATTCTAAAAGTGTACTGTCGTAAATGTAAATGATAGAAATTTCTGACAGGTATTAAGGGTGCTCTTTACACAAAAAATAAGAGCATCAGAATAGACAGATCTATCTTGAAAAGGGCGTCTGTAAATAGGAGACGCCGGTTTCTCTTTGTCAAACTTCAAGAGAGACAAGATAATCTTGTACAAGAAATACGGTCAGTGGAGGTGGTTAGTTATGTGTTGAGCTGCAAATACTAAACTGTTGTGTGTACTGCAGCCGTCCGAACTGGAGGTAGTGAAAGTTGTTCATGCCGTTGTTTTTGTCTGCTGTTTTTGTCAGTGAAAGCAACGGAAGAATTATCAAAGATACATTTTTATGTTATGATATGTTTTGTTATGTTAAATTATATTTCTGTTTGTCAGTGACACCCGAATTCTTTAACCCGATATGTCTAAATGATTTTGATTTCCGTTTCCATTTTTCAGTCCGGCTGAATTTCTCTGGAGAACTTTCTTCATTTGTTTGTATGATTGTCCAAGAGTTTCTGAATGCATTGCCTATAGAAACAAAGAGGAGTGCAAAGAAAGAGCCGACTATAAATTGTAAGAGTCAGATGGAAGATACAGAGACAGTGGGGAAAATTTGTTTGGTTAGGATTTGGTATAGTTGGTGCTACCCTAAAACTAACCATACCTTAACCAGAACCCTTTCCCAAAGTCAGGGAAGAAACGGGAAGGGCAAAGTGACGGGAGGGTTGAATAACAGCAGAGATTTTGTTTAAAAAAAAAGCAATTAAAAACAATATGTCAACACTGAATAACACAAAGAATGAATTTATAAACATCTTGAGACTTAAAACAGGACGCAAAGAAATACAGTAGCTGTGTAATATATATATCTCTCTCTCTGAACCTTAAGTGCCCAGGGCACATGGGGCTTCCGCAAGGGTTTTCCACAAATGCCTGTCCTTCGCCTTTTTTTCTGCTCTTGCCCAGGTGAGCCCTCTATTGCTCAACATCCTTTCT
This sequence comes from Achatina immaculata, assembly GCA_009760885.1. Taxonomy (NCBI): domain Eukaryota; kingdom Metazoa; phylum Mollusca; class Gastropoda; order Stylommatophora; family Achatinidae; genus Lissachatina; species Lissachatina immaculata. Next base: position 28,472,619 of record CM019717.1, read on the forward strand.
GTTGTTCTTCTCCATGTCTCTTTTGGTCTACCCTTACTTCTGTTCCCCTGTGGTGTCCATCTTAGTGCTATTTTTGGTAGTGAGTTAGCTGTGTAATATAGTCCCATTTAAAAGATAGTTATAAAACAGATCCCATTTCCCGTAGAGCTCAGTAACATTTATACCCGAAGCTGGAAATAACGTATGAGTGTGTCTGAAAGAAAGAACGAAATAAAGATTAAAACCAGAAGAAATTAAATTTAAAAACATTAATCTGATTCTAATCCCCAGTCCTTTTAACCTGGTTTCGAAAAAAAAATTCTGAAATGTTTAGGCGATTTCATGATCAGTGTAAATTTCTTGCAAGTGCTCAATGATTAAGTTCAGAGCGCCCCCCCCCCCCCCAATCATATTACAGTTTTCAGCATCTTTATACAGTACTCCTCCGCGGTGATGTTAATCATAAAAAAATTAAGTTATTTTGAGCTTCTTTGCCACTCTTCGGCTGATAAAATTTATGGTTGAATGTGATGAGTTTGTTGAAACAACGTTATGGTCAAGTAAACATTTATGTCACTGACGTAATGACACGATGGGAATTTGGAGATCATCATCATCATGTGCTGTGCCGACTGGCGTTGGCTATTATGCTTCTCCAGAGTACACGATCCTTCATGCAGGCCATCAGCTCATTTGGTGATCTCCTCTCACACCATCCTGTCAGACTGTCCAGTATCATTTCTCTTGGTCTTCCTCTTGATCTTCTTCCTTCTATTTTTCCTGTTGTTATAATATTTTCAATGCCCCCTCTTCTCATTTGGAGATGTGATTCGAAAATTATTATTATTATGTGCATGCCAGATAGCGCTGACGATCAGGCTTCTTCGTCTTGTGGCGGTCATTTGTGTTTCAGATCAGTTCAAGTGCTATTCTTTTACCACGCCACCTGGTCGGTCCACTAGAAAAATTAGTTCAGCTATTTATTACTGGTTGTCTCTGGATACCAGCAAAGTACTTTTCCTCAAGTGGGCGTGCCGAATCAAAGGAGCCCATGATCATCTTTTTTTTTCCCTGCAGTAATTTGAGGGGGGGGGGGGAGGATAGGGAAATTTTTCATGCAAACAAAAAAGGTGTCATCAACAGAATAAAGTTCAAACATCTTGCTTTAAAGTGCCGACTTTATCTCCCAAGCGCCCAGTTTGTCACCGGGGCTGACAGCCGACCAAGACTTTGCTTTACTCCAGCTCCCGTCACTGCTTCCAGAGGTGTAGCAGCTGATGAGTGAGGCACTCCGGTCATTGCTCCAAGCAAGCAAACTGAGGTACAGCATTTGATGAGCGAGGTACTTCGATCGGTGCTACAAGCAGACAGGCTGAGTTACAGCATCTAGTGAACGAGGTAATTTGGTCAGTGCTACAAGCAGACAGGCTAAGTTACAGCATCTAGTGAACGAGGTAATTTGGTCAGTGCTACAAGCAGACAGGCTAAGTTACAGCATCTAGTGAACGAGGTAATTTGGTCAGTGCTACAAGCAGACAGGCTAAGTTACAGCATCTAGTGAACGAGGTAATTTGGTCAGTGCTACAAGCAGACAGGCTAAGTTACAGCATCTAGTGAACGAGGTAATTTGGTCAGTGCTACAAGCAGACAGGCTAAGTTACAGCATCTAGTGAACGAGGTAATTTGGTCAGTGCTACAAGCAGACAGGCTAAGTTACAGCATCTAGTGAACGAGGTAATTTGGTCAGTGCTACAAGCAGACAGGCTAAGTTACAGCATCTAGTGAACGAGGTAATTTGGTCAGTGCTACAAGCAGACAGGCTAAGTTACAGCATCTAGTGAACGAGGTAATTTGGTCAGTGCTACAAGCAGACAGGCTAAGTTACATCATCTAGTGAACGAGGTAATTTGGTCAGTGCTACAAGCAGACAGGCTAATTTACAGCAGCTAGTGAACGAGGTAATTTGATCAGTGCTACAAGCAGACAGGCAAATTTACAGCAGCTAGTGAACGAGGTAATTTGATCAGTGCTACAAGCAGATAGGCTAATTTACAGCAGCTAGTGAACGAGGTAATTTGATCAGTGCTACAAGCAGATAGGCTAATTTACAGCAGCTAGTGAACGAGGTAATTTGATCAGTGCTACAAGCAGATAGGCTAATTTACAGCAGCTAGTGAACGAGGTAATTTGATCAGTGCTACAAGCAGATAGGCTAATTTACAGCAGCTAGTGAACGAGGTAATTTGGTCAGTGCTACAAGCAGATAGGGTAAGTTGCTGCAGCTGGTGAGTGAGATAAGTATCACACGTGACCACCGTTGTAGTGGAGCCTATCGAAGCGCTTAATATTAATTAGGAATGCATGAACCTCTCTTCTTTAATCTATTCCGGAATACCAGACAAGTCATCTTTACCACTATGGACAAGAACAGTCATCACTGGGCAAAGGGCTAAACTGTCGAACCCTCTACTTTCCCAACAGAATTACAGTTTCTTTGTTAAATCGCTCAACACACGATGCTAAAAATTATTGCTAAAAACATTATTCTCAGTGCATCAGTTACTTTCGTCGCGGAAAATGATATTTCATGCAAATAAAAATACGGAATTCACAGCGCTACATGCACAGTCTGGGGTCATTTTCTAGAGTTTGAATCGTTAGGGTTGATTTTACAGTCTTTGGTGATGAGTTTTTTTAATTGTTTGATTTTAGAACTTTTTAAAAATATTATTTAAAGACTTTAAAAATATCTTTTGCGAGACCTGGATATAAACTGTCTCAGGACATGCCTTGGTTACAGGATGTGCATGATGGATGTACTTTACGTCTGTGCTTGTGAGAGCGTGCTCTTGGTTTATCTGAATTCGGATATGCTCGTAGATCGGAGCAGTGGGTGAAATACGGAAGAATGGTACAGCTGTATATCTACATTACGATTGTATGCTAGAGGATGGAGTTGGACTGAAGAAATGCCTAAGGTACCTGCGAGGAACAGACTGACTCCTGCATTTTTTTTTTTTTTTTTGGGTCTGTTTGTCTTGAGTACCGAGTGGAATTGAGATTTAGTTTTAACACATTCTGTCTCGCCGGTACTGACCTTAGCCAGCTATGACCCGCTGGTACTAGTTTTAACCTGTTCTGCCTCGACCTTGCTGACAACTAGGTTGCTCCGTTCTCTTACTTATAATTACAGCGCAGCCAATTGGCATTTTCATACTCTTGGGAAATGCAGACAAGATTAGGAAAACAACTTAGCTTGGGTTTGCACAATGTTTAATGTAATTGTTCCTGTGTGAGAGACAGAAGAGAACGCTCAAATCTACAGACACCAAGTCACTAAGATAGGAGCGACGATCAAGTGTAGAAGAATGGCTTCGTTGAAACCATTAACCCTCTTGTGAAGGATCTTTTAGAATGTTAATTATATGATTCTTCTATCAGGTAGCTATAACAGTTATTTATTAATAATGTCTAACTGTCATCGTCACGAGCGTTTACCTGTGTTTGACATACGCTTAAACTTGCCTAATCCATCATTTCTTAGTTTTTAAACGCTGTTTTTAAATTCTGTATTTTTTCGTTATTGCTTTCTTAATGTTTCTTATACATATTTCTTTGAATTTCTGCTACGTACCCTTCATTATCATCTCTCCTGTGTGGATATTATGCTCTAAATATTGCAAACGACGTAGAAAGATAAAGATATTATTTCATTGTTAAAAATGTACCTTTTTTTTAAATAAAGAAAGATAAGAAATAGGATGTAAAAATTTGTGAAAATTGAACCAAAAGGAAAACAGGTTTTTTTAAAAAATACAAGTTATGCCTCAATATACACAAAAAACACAGCATTAACCCTATGATAACGAATAGACGTCGTTAAAAGATAAGAACCAGCTTTAACGGAGTACACGGGTATGATGTTTACTTTTTTTGTCTTATTCAACAACAAAAAAAAGAAGAAGAAACACAGGATGGAAACAGACGAAGGCTAGACTACATATGTGATGTATAATAAATGAAAAAGAAGTGGAAAAAAAAGATTACTTCGCAGCTTGTGGGTTACTGCAGTTGAAAGCTAACTCTGAATGTTTTATCGTAAGTGCTAAGTGTTCTGTGACAGAAAGACGTGGATGTGTTGTTAAAGCTTTGTAGATAAGGGGAAAAAAACGTGAAGATTATGATGATTTGTCCTAGTGTAAACATTTACATAGTTAAGAAAAATTTTTTCAAGTGCGAAGGATGAAAAAGGAAGTTTTTTTTTTGGGGGGGGGGATTATCACAAGTGCGACATTCTGTATAAAAACACAAATAAGGAAGAGCGGTTTTATTGATTGGTTTCTATTATATATTTATCAGTGCTAACGCAATTTGTCGCCTCATATATTCATGCTGATGTCAAAAGCATGTAATATTGCGTCGCGGCCATGTGTGATGCAGGTTGTGTATTAAAGCAGTAATGATTTATATGCACTCATAAATGAATGGGCCTGCTTATACAGGAAGTCATATTTGGAGGCAATATCTTGCAAGACATAAATACAAATAAATTAAAACTCATGCGAAAGTCTTTCTTATAAGAAGATGATAAATGAACATGATTAGGAAAGCACACAGTGATTGTGAACAAGTAAAGCTTGACATCAGGAGAGAAATATAATGAACACGTAGAACCGACACAGTAGAGCTTACACTGGAGATGGGCATAAGATAGACTCAGTGTTTGTAAAACTTTCAACATACTGTGATATTTCCGAAGATATTCAGTCAGATTTTTCCCATTCTTGTTAATTTTTTTTAAAAATCTGTCACACCCACGTGAGTTTTAACATACTACATATGTGTGCGGTATTGTCTAGGCGTGATCGATTGTTATACTATCACATACTACATATGTGTGCGGTATTGTCTAGGCGCGATCGATTGTTATACTATCACATACTACATATGTGTGCGGTATTGTCTAGGCGTGATCGATTGTCATACTATCACAATTTGTTTTAGAATAAAGCTGCGCATGTCTGATTAAGACATCCCCCCGCCCCCCAAAGAACAAAGAGTTTCTGTTTGTACAGTGTGATTAAAAACTGCGGCTGACCAACTTTGTTCTACTGCGGCGAAAGATTAATCAACAAAACAACTCTCTAGATTAAAAAAAAATTTTTTTTTCAAATCCGGTAGTTTCAGAGAAAGAAACTTTAAACTTAAAAAAATACAAAACTCAAACAGAAATCCCGTCATTACAAATACGAGCTCTAATTCATGCGGAAGATAGAAGCCTTTCATTCATCACATTTGGATAAATAAGCGGCTTGTGGTAATGGATTCAGCGAATACCTCGCCTTTAAAAATAGAAGTTGAATTCATGTCAAGATTAAAAACCTTCGTTTTATTCTATTAGAGCAAATAAGCGGCTTGTGGTACGAGGTTTTATGTTTTTAAACAAAACGGGAAGCATTGTCCTTTTTTTTTTTTACCGCGAATTTTCTCCCATTTATAAAAAAAAAAAAATAACGAGAATAGCAAGACCTACATGTATACATCTGTATTCTTGAGATAGTCAGCACAAGGCAAGACAAAGCTTCACAAGGAGTGTCACTATATATGTATAATTTAATGGAAAATTCCATATAATACACACTTATATTAGAAAGTGAGAGTTAGTGAAGTATTTTTCCAGTCCAGTCCGTGGAAGAAAAAGTCGAAACGCAAACGCAGCGTAAAATGTTCTTACATGAGCAAGACTGACGTCACCGTCTCGTCCTTCAGCATAAAATCTACACAGGTAGTCAGTCATATACGATCCGATCTCTGGCTTGAACCACTCTCCCACGCAATCTGTATTTTTTTTTTCTTTCAACCTTGATGTTTTGAACAATGGATGAGGCACTGTGACAGTCGGTAAAAATACTTGAAACTTATATTTGAATGATCTTCGTCTTCTGTAGTTCTTTCTGTCCTATTTGAGAGAATGGTTATAAGTTCTCTTGATGATAGAGTTTAGTACTGAGTACTTTGAAAGATTTGTGCTTCAGCACATGTTATTGGCATTTTTTGATAGCTCAGACTTTTGATATGATGTGAACTTCAACGGGGTAAATCAAATTCAAGCTCTCGTAACACAGCTTCACACGAAACAAATGTGGGTTAAAACAGCCCTCAGACGGCTGTTGTATCATAGAGAAGGTCACGAGGAACATACATGGTGGAAATAGTTTTTGATTTTAATAAGAAGATATGTATATAAGATAAGAAGATATATAAAGAAGATATATATATATATAGGATAAGAAGATTATATATATAAGATATATATATATTAAAAAAGGAAACGCAACAAATACGATGTTGCGATATAAACTGAAGTTTTGCTGATGAGACAAGGGCAAATTGCCTGAAACGTTCATTTGGACATCAGCTTCACGTGCTGACCTGAATTGTACTCAGCTGATGATTCATGAGCACATAAAAGCGACACTAGTCAAAACAGCATTTTTGACAATAACTCATGCCAGGTTCACGAGAATCCCGTGAAACTTACTGAATACAAAACTCCCTGACCATGTTATTGAATGCCTATAAAAGATTGACGCTCCTCGAGTCAATTCATTTGAAAATTGAATGCGCAAATATGGCTCATCTCACTACAGAACAACGACTCATCATCACTGAACGTTTACAGACTGGACAGTCACAAAGTGTAGTGGCCAGACAATTTAATGTGGTTAGAAGCACCATTAGTCGCCTTTGGAATCGATTTCAAGAAATTAACTCAGTTGCAGACCAGCAGTGCAGTAAAAGACCCATAGCCACAACTCCAGCAGAAGATCGCTTAACATGGCTGCGTCACCTCAGGAATCGATTTGCACCTGCGTCCTCAACAGTCCAGTCAATGACAGCAGCTCGTCGAATTTCAAATCAAACGGTCAGGAACCGGCTGCACGACGCTGGTCTTTGGGTTAGAGGACCCTACAGGGGTCCTGTTCTTACGGACCGGCATCGCCAGAACCGACTGTAGTGGGCGAACCAGCATCATCAGTGGACCATTGCGAATAATTGGAGAAGGGTTTGGTTTAGTGATGCATCGTTCTTTCTGCTCCAGCGACACGATAGACAGAGAAGAGTTTACACAGAGTCTGTGAGCGCTGCGCCCAGAACTGCGCGGATGAGGCTTCTCCACATGGTGGTGGAGGTGTACTGGTGTGGGGAATGATCATCTTCATGGGAAGTAGTGACCTGGTGCAAATTGAAGCACACCTGAATGCCCAAAGATACGTCGTTGAAATTCTTCGTCCTCACGTCCTTCCACTTCTCACTGTACCAGGGTCGATTTTTCAGCAGGATAACATTCGACCTCATGTGGCACAACTCACCACCAAGTTCCTCGCTGACAACAACGTCCGGACTATTCCGTGGCCATCCATGTCATCAGACATGAACCCGATAGACCACTTATGGGATGAACTCAACAGACAAGTCCACCAGCGAGACGTGGCGCCAACCAATCTCCGACAGTTGTCTCTTGCACTGCGGGAAGAGTGGGCAGTCATCCTACAACAACAGATCCAACGGCTAAGTGGAACCATGTCAAGGACATGTCGTTCTCTGATACAGGCCAGAGGAGGCCATACACCTTACTGAAATGGAGGTTGCAGTTGCAAAGAATAAAAACTCCAAACCAAATTTCATGAACATCATTTCATTGTTAAAGTCTTAAAGTTCCTTCATGCCAAGATTAAAACATTAACTCCGTAAAATAAATTGTTGACACAAGTGTGAAATTTGGTGTCCATTACGACTACAGTAGTGTTGCGTTTCTTTATATATATATATATATATATATATATATATATATACATATATATATAGGTTTATGTTTTACGCGCTGGGTAAGTATGAAATATCCCGATTAACTCGTGTGCAGGCGTCTTACTATTAACTCATGTGCAGGAGTCTTACTATTAACTCACTTTCAGGCGAGTCTTACTATTAGCTCATTTACAGGCGATTCTTGCTATTAACTCATGTGCAAGAGTCATAAACTCGTGTGCAGGAGTTTTTCTATTAACTCATGTGCAGGAGTGTTGCTATTAACTCATGTGCAGGAGTCTTGCTATTAACTCATGTGCTGGAGTCTTACTATTAATATGCAGAAGTCTTACTATTAACTCACGTGCAGGAGTTTTATTGTTAACTCACTTACAGGCGAGTCTTACTATTAGCTCACTTACAGGCGACTCTTACTATTAGCTCACTTACAGGAAAGTCTTACTATTAGCTCACTTACAGGAGAGTCTTACTATTAGCTCACTTACAGGCGAGTCTTACTATTAGCTCACTTACAGGAGAGTCTTACTATTAGCTCACGTACAGGAGAGTCTTACTATTAGCTCACTTACAGGAGAGTCTTACTATTAGCTCACTTACAGGAGAGTCTTACTATTAGCTCACTTACAGGCGAGTCTTACTATTAGCTCACTTACAGGAGAGTCTTACTATTAGCTCACGTACAGGAGAGTCTTACTATTAGCTCACTTACAGGAGAGTCTTACTATTAGCTCACTTACAGGAGAGTCTTACTATTAACTCGTGTGCAGGAGTTCTGAATTTAGTATGGCTCAATAAGCTGAAACGTATGAAGACGGTTATTCAAAGCATACATACTATTTTAAACATCACTATTATTTAAAAAGAAATTCACCTTAAGGTTTGGGAAAAAAACAATACAGAGCCGTCTCTGACAAAAGCAATCATCTACGTTAATTGATGAAAAGAAAGACAAAATATACGAAGGATTAATCCACTGGAAAAAAAAGGGTTTGGTATCGCCCCGGAAGTAGTGCCATCAAAAATTCCATTACCAAATGTCATCCACAGAATACAGGATTTGTCTGAAGACGTCGAAACGAATGTAAATATTTAATTGAAGTTGGGAAGGGGCGGGGGTGGGGGTTACTGTGCTTGATGTGCTACAAGTGGGAGGCGCTGGTTGATTTGTTTTGTCAGGTCACAACAACAAGAGTTCGGCCGTTCTGAGCGAGCTGGGCTTGGTAAAGAACTCCAAGACAACAAGAAACAGTATGAGTATGTGAGTAATTACTTGTCTTTTTTTTTCGCACACAAGATGTCTTAGAAAAAGTACTTCTCTTTTCATTGGCAAGATAGCGGATATGACAGGAAAATGATAAAAAATGCTTATGTTATTTATGAGAAAAGCGCCTCTAGTTGAGATCACAGGGAAGTGTTGATGAAATGTGAAGATGAGGAAAGTTAGAACACGGCAGTCATTGCTATGATCAATTATATTTTTTAAAAAAACGAAATGTGTACACTGTAGAATATTCGCTAAACTCCCTCAATCAATGGGGGCAGAATATGAAAACATAAATTATGTATATTGAAATAGGTGACTTTCAAATCACATACAGATGAAAGTTTTTGCTCCCGTTATCAGTGACCAGCTAACTCAGAATGCAAACAACATAGGACTAAAGATCAACGTAAGAAAGACAAAGTTAATGAAGCAAAATGTGAACAACAGAAATGTACTCAGAGTAGATAACAAGTTAGTGGAGGAGGTCAACGAATTTGTATACCTTGGCAGCAGAGTAGTAGAAAATGGAGACAGCACAGAGGACATCAACAGCAGACTTACTAGAGCAAACCAGGCTTTTGCAATGCTGCAGACTATATGGAAATAAAAAAAACTAAGGATAATTATGAAAATCAGGATATTTAAGAGTAATGTTCTAAGTGTACTACTCTATGGAAGTGAATGCTGGAAAATCACCAAAACCATAGAAAACAAGTTGAATTCTTTCCAGACTAAATGTTTATGAAGAATTAGAAAAATATTTTGGCCAAACACCTTAAGAAATAACATCTTATTAGCAGAAATGCAGATGAAACCACTGACAACAATTATTGAGGAAAGACGCTGGCGATGGTTGGGACATGTGCTCCGAATGACTGATAACTCACTACCAAAAATAGCACTAAGATGGACACCACAGGGGAGCAGAAGTAAGGGTAGACCAAAAGAGACATGGAGAAGAACAACAGAAAGGATGTTGAGCAATAGAGGGCTGACCTGGGCAAGAGCAGAAAAAAAGGCGAAGGACAGGCATTTGTGGAAAACCCTTGCAGAAGCCCCATGTGCCCTGGGCACTTAAGGTTCAGAGAGAGAGAGATCAGTGACCAATCTGTGTGAAATAACGTGTTTCAGAATAAAAGTCGTGAAATCTAAACATAAATATTGATTGATATATCATGAACTCGAACAGCGTCTTTCAATACAAATACCAGGCAACTGTAATCAACACCAAACGGAAATTTCGTATTAACAAGTGAATCTTGATTTTTAACTGCATGTTAAACCAATATGTCAAGATTCCAGAATGTAAAGTTAGATGTAACCTAGAGTAGTGTCACACGAACTGCTGGCGCCAGCTTGTCTTTACATAGCTTGTTCTACAAGAAGCAGCAGGCACAAAGTAAGAAGACCCTAATGAGAGAGGTTTATCCTGCACTTATTCTTGGACTCTTTTCTGTTCGCTTTTTTTCCTTCTTGAGACACCACACTATGCTTTCTTCTTTTTTCCTTCTAGAAATATTTGTATCTTGTTTACAGAGCCCCCTTCATATTGTGGATAGTTTACTTTCTCAGATTTACATTTGAAGTTATCAGTGACTACGTGTGTGAAACAAGAAAAAAAAAGTAAGATTTATAAAGCTATTACTCTTACACTTATGTGTTTAGTTTCTCTTCTTGTATGTTCAAAACGACATCATTGATACCAAGTCATTGCCAGTATCTCTGCCATCATTTTGTCACCTTTTATGTGCACATAAAACAGAGAAATGTTTTGAAGAAATTAAACAACTTAAAAGAAAGTGTTGAAACATATACTGGAAATTATTGGGACAACGAAAACAGTAAAGAGTGTTATGAAACAACATCAATGGACGGACAGTACTGGCTAGTCCAGGTATACTATCATATCATTACACAGAGTGAACTACAGATCCGTTAGGATTCGTCGTTGCCACAAGATGATGATAATGATGACGATTCCCATATCGTGAATACGCATTCTGTGTGATATTATTTCCGTTCATACATAGAATTCTGAAGAGATCTCAACCAGACCAGGCCTTTCCTAAGCGACATATCTTACCACTTTTCTGTTTAGAGAAAACACATTTAGCTGTTTTGTAATCTAAGGTTCCAGGGTTAAACGCGTTGTTTTTGTTCGCATGTGTTATTAATATTTCACGTATATTGCGTGCTTCATTTCTGTTGTTATCGTTTAGTGGCCTTGAGAAGGTTGGGGCGTAAACAAGGCTCGAAGATAAGTTCTCTATTACGTTGGCTTTATCTCCGCGGAAGCGGAACAAGCAATCTTCTCGCATGATTAAAGGAGATTTCGTTTATATTCCAACGGCAGATCATTCGACCTGTGCAGATTTTGCTGATGTATACTGATATTAAGAGCCCATTGGCCAAACAAAGATACACAGCTTTACTGGTTATCTCAGTTCCCCAGATGCACGTGACCTCCTGACGTCAAAAAGATTAAATAAGATTATATAAATGTTCCAAACATAAACACTTTTTTTTTAAACAGGCGTATATATTTTAAGTGAATTCATCTTTGCATCTTCGTTTTGACTTTATGTTTACTGGGGGCTATATATAGCACAGTATCAGTGAATTCTCATTTTTCTTCCAGAAAAATGTATAGAAGCCACATGATAATAGTAATCTTTTTCAAGAAAAATAATAATAAATGTCAGTTTCCATAATACAGAAGCGAAAATTAAAATTATACAAAACCATCCACTGGTAACTCATTATTGCAAGTAAATAGAGGTTCAGAAGTAAGTTTCCATTATCACTCTGTTACTTTTTACTTCTCCTTCCGCACGTTGAAGTCCCTAAATAGCCTTGAAGTAATCTCCAAACTGTGTTAGGGAGAATCAAATTGACCAAATTAAAGCGTAGATTTTTCCATCACATGTTCAGTTATAACTACCGCCGATATGCTCTGACATGATGCCAAGCTTTCGAACCTGGATGATTACGTGCATGAAGGGTGGAAGATTTCAAGGATCAAACCTAAGTTACCAAACAGCCCACGTTAGAAAACCTGCAGTGTTCTTTTTAAAGGCCAGTTTTAGTCTCAAGCCGCTGTTACACCTCATGCTTTAGTCTCAAGCCGCTGTTACACCTCATGCTTTAGTCTCAGACAGCTGTCCCACTTCATGCTTTAGTCTCAGGCAGCTGTCCCACCTCATGCTTTAGTCTCAGGCAGCTGTTACACCTCATGCTTTAGTCTCAGGCAGCTGTTACACCTCATGCTTTAGTCTCAGGCAGCTGTTACACCTCATGCTTTAGTCTCAGGCAGCTGTTACACCTCATGCTTTAGTCTCAGGCAGCTGTTACACCTCATGTTTTAGTCTCAGGCAGCTGTTACACCTCATGCTTTAGTCTCAGGTAGCTGTTACACCTCATGTTTTTTGTCTGTTGGCCTCCACCTGCTTAAGTCTGATCTCCCCCTTTCTCTCCTTTCGTCTCTTCTCCTCCTCAAATCCGTATCCAGATACTTTGACTCTAAAGTATTCTAAACATATTCAGTAATTATTGCAGTACTCTCTGCACTACTTCATGATCCTGTATCATCATTTCACATATTGAATCTTTTGTACTCGTATTACCAGAGAGTAGATTGAAAATTTGGATTTTTTTTTCCGAGGGGAGGGAAGCTGGTAGGAGAGGAAGGGTCACCTGGTGCGTTCAGTTATGTGCACCACTGGCTCCTGACAGATCCAATTGATAGTAGATCTTCCATCGCGTGCTCACAAGCGTGGTAAGCTGACCTGTGCGCACGCTTTTGTTGTGCGGTGTCAGTAAGTTCGAGATGCGTTTTTTAGACTTGATAAAGGGAAGTAATCTTCAGATTGCCAGAAGTAGCTGGTGAGATTCGCGGCCTTGAGAAGCCCGTTTCAGGAAAACATGGAAAACGTTTCCTTTAAAATGTTTTGTTTTCAATAAGATATTTTACAAATAGCAAACATATCGGAGAGCAGGAGCCCTTCATAGCAATACGTAACGCTCTAAATACCGCATTATTTTTTAGTTTATTTACGCATATATATATATATATACACCGTATATACAAAAATAGTATATAAATATAAACAAAGCCACAGCAATAAAGCTGGGATGACAAAATGCTAAAACTATTTAAAACAGAAATAGGAACAGCTTTCTTAATTAAGAAGCCCACAGTTGTAACATTTCAGTTTACGCCTGATACAAAAATGCCAGTATAAAGAAAAAAAAATATAAAGAAAAAAGAAACAGAAAAAGAAAATATACATTCACATCATTGATGCATAACTAATAAGAATGAAAAAAAAAACATAATAGAAAAAAGAAACAGAAAAAGAAAATATAAATTCACATCATTGATGCATAACTAATAAGAATGAAAAAAAAACATAATAGAAAAAAGAGAGCGCTTAGATTTTGGTAGACATTAGACTCAACATAGCCTTTCGATTTTGTTAGACATTAAACTCTACATATCCCTTAGATTTTGTTAGACATTAGACTCAACATATCCCTTAGATTTTGTTAGACATTAGACTCAACACACCCCTCAGATTTTGTTAGACATTAGACTCAACATATCCCTTAGATTTTGTTAGACATTAAACTCAGTATATCCCTTAGATTTTGTTAGACATTAGACTCAATATAGCCCTTAGATTTTGTTAGACATTAGACTCAATATAGCCCTTAGATTTTGTTAGACATTAAACTCAGTATAGCCCTTAGATTTTGTTAGACATTAAACTCAGTATATCCCTTAGATTTTGTTAGACATTAGACTCAATATAGCCCTTAGATTTTGTTAGACATTAGACTCAATATAGCCCTTAGATTTTGTTAGACATTAAACTCAGTATAGCCCTTAGATTTTGTTAGACATTAAACTCAGTATATCCCTTAGATTTTGTTAGACATTAGACTCAATATATCCCTTAGATTTTGTTAGACATTAGACTCAACATATCCCTTAGATTTTGTTAGACATTAAACTCAGTATAGCCCTTAGATTTTGTTAGACATTAAACTCAGTATAGCCCTTAGATTTTGTTAGACATTAAACTCAATATATCCCTTAGATTTTGTTAGACATTAGACTCAACATATCCCTTAGATTTTGTTAGACATTAGACTCAATATAGCCCTTTATAACTCTTTTACTGTAGCTCAGAGACAGGGAAGCAGTGCTTGAAAGCTTTTTAGCACGCTATATTCTGTTCTTTATTTTAGAGATGCATTTCCCATTCCATGTTACTCACCTGCCCAAATATTTAAATGCACTTGTCTCGGGACTGTTCCTTGTACTTTTCGGCATATAACCATTGTTTCTGCTTTCTTGCTGTTAAGCTGAGTCCATTCATCTCATTGTATTTTCTACTATATCTAACGATTTATGCAGGCCCGTTTCATTTTCTGACGATACTGTATCAACTGCAGAAGTTATTCACATTGTAGCATCTAATTCGAATTGGTGGTTTATTATTTCTCTCATTACGTCTGAACTGAGCAGTGAGAGCAGACCTGGTGAGAGACAGCCCCTTCCCTTAACTCCTTGCGTTTTTGGTTGATTTGTTTACTGTAGGCAGGTGTCTGTTGTAGATAGCAAAACAACAGCACAACTCCTCCTATCATTAAAGAAGTTCCCACTTCCCACTTCCACACACACAGGCAAGCATTTCGGCCCCTTAAACTTCTGACGCTGTAAGTGAGGATGGGCCCCTCTGGGTTGACTCCCGGAGGTCTTTGAGTTGTTGGTTTAAAACGAGGCTAAAGATACTGCTCTGATGGTCTGTTCTGTTAACTTGTCAAAGCTCCTTTCTGTCTGTTCTTTATAATGAAGTCCTGAGCTACGCACGTTGTGTTAGATAATAGAGATTGTTGGCTCTGGAGTATTGTTCTGTGGATTCAGTGTTCTTTCTTACATTAATCCTAGCAAGTCCTGGATCGTGCTTCACGTTTCTCAGCCTTGCTTGTTCCATGCATCACACCTGACCATTTTGTATGACACACCCGGAAGAAAGCACAAACACGACGTCTTGAAACGGTACAAGAAATTATCTTGCATTATATTGCCTTCACCATTGTTACTATATTGTATCTTATCTTATATATCTTATATCCTTCCCGTGCCGTTAAACGTCACATAGGGCTCGCAAAGTAGTTCGCCAATTTTTCCTGTCTTCGGCGAGTCTTTCAGCCTCATCAAAGGATTTTATGCCTGTTAATTTGGCCTCTCTTAACAATGTCCTCTTCAGAGTTTCACGCGGTCTGCCTATTTTTCTTCGGCCTGTTGTGTTCCACTTGATAGCTTGTTTTGGGATTCTCTGATCATTTCTTCTCATCAAGTGACCAACATATGTCCATCTCCTTTTCCTGATCACCCATGAGACTGGTTGTTGTTCAGTCATCTGTCTATCTCTCCATTGTTCTTGAATTCATTCCACTTGATGCCGAGTATTTTCCTTAGGCATTTGTTTTCAAAAGAGTCTATATTGTATAGTGGCTAGGTTATCGGGCCTTGTACAGCAAATTTATCAAGAGCTTCTAATTCTTATAGGAGTTATTTTATCAAGTCCAGTTGCTTTCCCTCTTTTCATATGTTTCATAACATCTGATTCTTCTAGTCGCTTTCCCTCTCTTCATATGTTTCATAACATCTAAGACATCCAGTCACTTTCCCTCTCTTCATATGTTTCATAACATCTAAGACATCCAGTCACTTTCCCTCTCTTCATATGTTTCATAACATCTGATTCTTCCAGTCGCTTTCCCTCTGTTCATATATTTCATAACATCTAAGACTTCCAGTCGCTTTCCCTCTCTTCATATATTTCATAACATCTAAGACTTCCAGTCGCTTTCACTCTCTTCATATATTTCATAACATCTAAGACTTCCAGTCGCTTTCCCTCTCTTCATATATTTCATAGCATCTAAGACTTCCAGTCGCTTTCCCTCTCTTCATATATTTCATAACATCTAAGACTTCCAGTCGCTTTCTCTCTCTTCATATATTTCATAACATCTAATTCTTCCAGTCGCTTCCCCTCTCTTCACATGTTTCATAGCATCTAATTCTTCCACTCGCTTTCCCTCTGGGAAGTAATTCTGACATTCCCTGAAGAACACCTTATTCTGTGGAAGAACTATTTTTTTCAGAACAAGACATTTGCACGAAATCCATCCAGGCTTGATTGGTGTTGCTTCAGACTTCAAGAATGACAACGTCTTGTACTGCATTGTTGTGAGGATGAAAGGTTTTAGTTTTTATCACTGATGCTGCTTTCTAGTTCATATTAAAAACTTCCTGTCATAGAAAAGAGCCCCACCCTCCCCCAGTTGATTGCCTGTATCAAAGATGTCCAGCTTCAAATGATTCGGGTGCGAGAATTCACTGCACGAGCTGGGTGAAGACTTCGCAACTAAAATCTGAAGGAGTCAGAATTGTAGTACAAGTGCAGCTTCACTGTGGAGGTTCGTTTAGTAAACACCATCAAATGTAGGAAAAGTATCACTAACATAAATGAGTTGTTTGATTTTATTATTATGTGTCGTGCCGTTAGTGTTGGCGACTGTGCTCATCCGTCTTGCACGGTCGGCCATTGGTGTTTCCCATTAGTTCGGATGCTTTTCTTTTCCCCTTGAATTTTTCAGTCATTAATAGGAGGCCATAGTATCAATAACCTGAGTTGTTTGAGGAGAATGTAACAAGAAGAGACAAAATCAGAAATGATACCATCAGAGCATCAGCTGGATTAACACTAGTATTACTCGACATCCAGAAAAAAAGACAAGTCAAGTGCTTTTACCATGTTGCACGACCACCGCTAGACAATATAGCACAGAAAACATTCATGCTAAAGGTGGTAGAAGAGAGAGAGAGGAGGAGGAGAGAGAGGCCGCGCACGTAGGAGGTGGAGATAACAGAAACCGTAACTATCCCGCCATTTGAAACAAACCGCCAAGCTCCATCAAGAAGTCCATCTGTTCTCTCAACGCTGAGAGGTACACGAGCAAAAAGACAAGTTTAGTCATCTACGCAGTTACAACTGGGCGCAAGCCGTGAATTCTCTGTTGAATGCAGCTAGGACATAATACATTTTAAGAGACCAAGGAGGCATGCGCAGATAATTAAAAGTAAATAAGTAAACAACCAATTTAAACACAGCTTTTCACACACATCACACACATCCCCCCTAGGCCCCCCACCCCCACACTCTTGTCTTTGCATGTCTGCATGCCCCGAATGAATGTGCGCTTTCATCAGAAACTACGACGTTTCCGGGATGGTGTTGTACACATGTTTGCTGTGTTCCAGAGAAATTCATGTTACTCTCTCTTGCGTGTCAGCAGTAGACAGACTGTGATTGTGTATGTTATACTTAGAGAAACTTTGCTTTATAATGAAGTCCTGAGCTACGCACGTTGTGTTAGATAATAGAGATTGTTGGCTCTGGAGTAAATGGCCAGTGTGGAAACACACTTTATTACTGATCCATTAGATGTCAGAAGCAGAGATAATGTTATCTTTTCCGTGGTCAAGATTAACTGATATTGCTTATCTATATTGATGGTCCAGTACTTTTGCTACAGCTTCATCAATAGGATAGGAATTTTTACCAGTTTTTTTTTTACTGGTTCTGGCCATGGGGAAGGTTTCATTTTCATCTAATTGAATTCCAAGCGATGTCCTATTTACCTTTCACCCACCGACGGCTGTATCTGTAGTTTTATCCAGTGTGGCCGGCCTTGCAGGCAGACATTTTCTATTTTCAGGAGGCGAGTTTTCCTGAGGACAGAAATCTTGAGTACTCATTTTTTTACAATTTGATGGATTGGAGTATGAACAGTGGGAACATAGTTCACAGTTTCCAGTCCCCGAGACCGAGTGCCAGCTCATTCTGTCACTCTCACCATCATTTTAACCACAACTTGCTTCTTATTTAATCTCAGTATAACCTTGAACTTATGTTCTCTGCAGCAGTCATCATAGTGAACTTATGTTCTCTGTAGCAGTCATCATAGTGAACTTATGTTCTCTGCAGCAGTCATCATAGTGAACTTATGTTCTCTGCAGCAGTCATCGTAGTGAACGTATGTTCTCTGCAGCAGTCATCGTAGTGAACTTATGTTCTCTGCAGCAGTCATCGTAGTGAACTTATGTTCTCTGCAGCAGTCATCGTAGTGAACGTATGTTCTCTGCAGCAGTCATCGTAGTGAACTTATGTTCTCTGCAGCAGTCATCGTAGTGAACTTATGTTCTCTGCAGCAGTCATCGTAGTGAATTTATGTTCTCTGCAGCAGTCATGGTAGTGAACTTATGTTCTCTGCAGCAGTCATCGTAGTGAATTTATGTTCTCTGCAGCAGTCATCGTAGTGAACTTATGTTCTCTGCAGCAGTCATCGTAGTGAACTTATGTTCTCTGCAACAGTCATCGTAGTGAATTTATGTTCTCTGCAACAGTCATCGTAGTGAACTTATGTTCTCTGCAACAGTCATCGTAGTGAACTTATGTTCTCTGCAGCAGTCATCGTAGTGAATTTATGTTCTCTGCAGCAGTCATCGTAGTGAACTTATGTTCTCTGCAGCAGTCATCGTAGTGAATTTATGTTCTCTGCAGCAGTCATCGTAGTGAACTTATGTTCTCTGCAGCAGTCATCGTAATGAACTTATGTTCTCTGCAGCAGTCATCGTAGTGAACTTATGTTCTCTGCAGCAGTCATAGTAGTGAACTTATGTTCTCTGCAGCAGTCATCGTAGTGAACTTATGTTCTCTGCAACAGTCATCGTAGTGAACTTATGTTCTCTGCAACAGTCATCGTAGTGAACTTATGTTCTCTGCAGCAGTCATCGTAGTGAATTTATGTTCTCTGCAGCAGTCATCGTAGTGAACTTATGTTCTCTGCAGCAGTCATCGTAGTGAATTTATGTTCTCTGCAGCAGTCATCGTAGTGAACTTATGTTCTCTGCAGCAGTCATCGTAATGAACTTATGTTCTCTGCAGCAGTCATCGTAGTGAACTTATGTTCTCTGCAGCAGTCATAGTAGTGAACTTATGTTCTCTGCAGCAGTCATCGTAGTGAACTTATGTTCCCTGCAGCAATCGTAGTGATCTTGATGGACAGTCGAGCGAGTAGTCGCCTGGTTGAAGTTCCGGAGTGGAAACAAGCGGGTAGCTCAACAAGTACAGGTGATCACACACCCAGTCACACTTCTTTAACTAGACTCAGTGGACACTCCGACCTGATGTTAGTGGCATCACAGAGTGATGGGATAACACCTGGAGTTCTATCTAGTCAGCTCAGACAGCTGTCATCCTTCACTCACACTGCTAGGCAGAGTTAACTGGCTCTGTGCTGCGGCTGTTTAGAAGTAATGAACGTCTCTCCCATCTCATATCACTGGCTTTATTCCTAGTTATTCAGCTCATCGCAACGGGTTATATGATTCGCCTATCACCAGCACAGAAGCATGCGTTTACTTGTGACAAGAAGTTAGTTGAAGCAACGAAAACCCGGCTACTTGACTAACTATGTTGTATCCAAGGCAAGAAGAAAGGCAGAATCTGATCGTGGGCTGATTTTAATTTGATACGTCAGCTGTAAAAAAACAGCATGGCGTATTTGAAATATATATATATATATATATATATATATATATATATATATATATATATAAACATACATGTTTTAGGGGAGGCTGATAGTACTATAAACAACATGTACTATCTGTGACCCGCAGTCCTTTTATTACAAGGTCAGTAGATGGAGAAGGAGAAACAGGCTAAGAGATTTATGTATCTGCAGGAAAGAGGAAAAACTGCCGACCTAGGCAACATGTAGAACAGTGTTTCCCAGGCTTGTTCGGGCCGCCGCCCCCTTTCCTCCCAGGCCACATTCTCAGCACCCCCCCCCCCCTTTCCATGCATTACTCATACAATGACCTATTAAACTATGATATGCATTATATAACTAAAAAATTAAGCCATCAAACCAGTGTATTTAACAAAATAAAGGAGTACATTTATAACTCACCTGTTGCGTTATTTTCCGAACTTTTAATGTGATGGATGAGTTTCATGTAAGGACACACGTTTCTGAATATCAAGTGAAAAATGCCAAGAAGGAAGGTGTTACTGCCCCGTCTAAGAAGGAAAGTGTTACTGCCCCCGTCTAAGGAGGAAGGTGTTACTGCCCCCGTCTAAGAAGGAAGGTGTTACTGCCCCCGTCTAAGAAGGAAGGCGTTACTGCCCCCGTCTAAGAAGGAAGGTGTTACTGCCCCCGTCTAAGAAGGAAGATGTTACTGCCCCCGTCTAAGAAGGAAAGTATTAATGCCCCCGTCTAAGAAGTAAAGGTATTACTTCCCTCGTCTAAGAAGGAAGGTGTTACTGCCCCCCCGTCTAAGAAGTAAGGTATTACTGCCCCCCGTCTAAGAAGGAAGGTATTACTTCCCTCCGTCTAAGAAGGAAGGTGTTACTGCCCCCCGTCTAAGAAGGAAGGTATTACTGCCCTCCGTCTAAGAAGGAAGGTGTTACTGCCCCCGTCTAAGAAGGAAGGTATTACTGCCCCTGTCAAAGAAGGAAGGTATTACTGCCCCTGTCAAAGAAGGAAGGTATTACTGCCCCCTGTCTAAGAAGGAAGGTATTACTGCCCCTCGTCTAAGAAGGAGGGTAGTACTGCCCCCCCCCCCCGTCTAAGAAGGAAGGTATTACTGCCCCCCCACCGTCTAAAAAAGAAGGTAGTACTGCCCCCCCGTCTAAAAAGGAAGGTGTTACTGCCCCCGTCTAAGAAGGAAGGTATTACTGCCCCCGTCTAAGAAGGAAGGTGTTACTGCCCCCCCCCCGTCTAAGAAGGAAGGTGTTACTGCCCCCCCCCCCCGTCTAAGAAGGAAGGTATTACTGCCCCCCCCCCGTCAAAGAAGGAAGGTATTACTGCCCCCCCCCCCCGTCTAAGAAGGAAGGTGTTACTGCCACCCGTCTAAGAAGGAAGGTATTACTGCCCCTCCCCCCCGTCTAAGAAGGAAGGTGTTACTGCCCCTCGTCTAAGAAGGAAGGTGTTACTGGCCCCCCCCCCCCGTCTAAGAAGGAAGGTGTTACTGCCACCCGTCTAAGAAGGAAGGTATTACTGCCCCCCGTCTAAGAAGGAAGGTATTACTGCCCCCCCCCCCCCCGTCTAAGAAGGAAGGTATTACTACCCCTGTCTAAGAAGGAAGGTATTACTGCCCCCCGTCTAAGAAGGAAGGTGTTACTGCCCCCGTCTAAGAAGGAAGGTATTACTGCCCCCCGTCTAAGAAGGAAGGTGTTACTGCCCCCCGTCTAAGAAGGAAGGTGTTACTCCCCCCCCCCCCCCCCCCCGTCTAAGAAGGAAGGTGTTAGTGCCCCCGTCTAAGAAGGAAGCTGTTACTGCCCCCGTCTAAGAAGGAAGGTGTTACTGCCCCCCGTCTGCTGCTTCGTGTTTACTCAACGTCTCCCCCCCCCCCCATCCACACGATGCCCCCTTTTCTTCCATTGCCCCCTACTGACCCTTTTTCTTTCACCCCATCCCCCTCCCAGTTATTTTCTGACGCTCACATGGGGGCGTTATCGCCCACTTTGGGATACACTGCTATAGAGGAACATTTGAAGCTGAATTAGACAGCAGGCAACACAGATGAGACATCAAGCAAGAGGTGGCTGGAGACCATGAGAACTAGGGCTGGACATGAATCTATGAAGAAGAATACGTGTGTCACGTAAAACCCACAAGATTGGAACTGCTTTGACTGAAAGAGTCGGAGAAGTGGATGTAGGATTGAAAGGAAAATGTGAACGACACTGATATTGATGGGAATAAACTGGGTGATTAATAAAGATGTAAGTTAAGAAGAGAATGCCAAGAATTTAGCAGAACATATATAAGAAAGAGAAAATATAAAAAGAACAACCGGGATATAAAATGACATATAACTTGAAAATACGGACAACATAGAGATAGACATCACGGCAGAGCTACATGTATACTCATCATAGGTGATGTAATGTTAGCACTTATATTTTCTGTGATCTGTCAGCACACTAGAAGATTATGTAGTCAAAATCACACCCGTCCTCCCTTCCCCCATCTGCAAGAAAAGTCAGGTGCCCATTTTATAGCTGAGTCATTGGGGCACCTCCAGCCTAATTCGAACCACTGACCTTCGTCATGAGAGACTATCTACTCCGCTGCTCAAAATGCCAACATTGTCAGTATCAGTAATAGACGGGCAGCGACTTGCCAGACAGAGTTTTGTGCATCCAAAGAGTACTTTATTTGTTGGTCTGGTTGTCCAAATTAAGCTATGCATCTTTCTCCAAACATAAGTCACTACTGCTTGCAAACAGTGTTACGCATTTATTGTTTTAACGTAGATCATTCTGCTTGTGATCACCACTAACATGTTTTCTCAATGGCATCGTTAGGGTCCGACTGTATTACCTTTGTTTTCAGGCAATATATGTATTTATTTGTCTCCATTTAATGCGCATTTTGGCGCTTGGATGTTATTAGACATCGCTATTGTTGTATGTATATCTCTGTGCTGAACAGAAAACGTAAAAGATGTCAGCAATTTTTGTGGTTCGCTGTATATCTCTATGCTCTGTAGTTTCCTGGTCAGCGCTTTTTATTACAGACTGTCCTCACTTTCTGACATTAGTATTGTGCTGTGTTCATACCTGAGGTGATTGATATGTTTATCCAACTGATCTTCTCTCTCTCTCTCTCTCTCTCTCTCTCAGTAACAGTACTACAATAGCAGTACTACAAATACTTCACTGCAGCTCAATAGCAGTACTACAAATACTTCACTGCAGCTCCATACTGGAACTTCACAGACAGAGAATGGAATGTTAGTAAACATAAAACTCTAGGTCTCACTGCTGACCACTACATCAGCTGGAATCGTCATATAGACAATTTAACCAAACTCATTGCACAAAAAAGTTACCAGTTTTCTGGAATTAGACACCTTATTGACACACTTTATCGAAACACACACTAGGAAAATAAACTACATATCACAAATGCAAATACACTTGGATTACTGTTTCACAGTCTGAAATGACGAATCCGTGTCAAACATAAAAAGACTTTACTCACTTCTGAAACGAGCAGTAAAGCTTATAGATGAAAACATGTAGCATATATTACAAATAAGGACAAACATCCTGGCATTCTGTCCCCTCAAAAAGAGATTGCTGTTCAACAAAGCCAAGTTAATTCATAAAAGTCTATCGCACAATGGTCCACCCTATTTGCGGTCATTATCCAAATCTAGCTCAAAACACAGTGAACGCTTAAACAGTTGCATTCTCTAAAAACCTAAGCTTGACCTTTACAAAAAACTTCTCTTACTCAGTTGCCAACTTTTGGAATACCCTACCAACTCACTAAAGCTTACAGGCAATATTCCTTCTTATAGCTTCAAACTTTGTTAGTATCTGTTTGACATCGACTATATGCCTCCCTAATATGTATAAGTGTTTGTGTATATATAAATGTGTATGAGTATATGTGAATATATGTGAGTATATATATATACATATATGCATGAGCAGTGTTTGTTTATATTTGGTACATATATACATGCGTGTATTTATGTCTGTGTGAGTATATGTTGTTGTGTTTATTTGCATATAAGAAAAGCATTGTCAACCTCTAAATTAGGTTAATCTAAGATTGGCTTGATTCTTGCATTCCTTATACTGATTTTCTCTAAATTTGTTAGTTTATAAGTAATGTGAGAATGTACACGTATTATAAGTTTATTACATTTAATTGCACAATTCAGAACGTGAAGTGTATGGACAAGAGATGATTTGTTTCATTAGTTATTTTTTTTATTCATGCTTATTATGTCCAAAAGCTAATGCTGATTGTAAGTGACTGAGTGAAAGCTGTATAATAAAGGGCGTGCCCTGTTCTTAACCCTTTGAAAATAAATTCGTTCGTTCTCTCTCCTCTCTCTCTCTTCTCGATATTTGCATCGTTGAGGCCTGACCAAGCATGCTCTCTTTTCTTACACCAAGATTATTTTTTCTTGAAATATTCACCATCAGCCTTGTCCTCTATATTAGCTTAGTATGTTCCTGTGATACCACCGTCATATATCTGTTACACATTTGTGCTGTATTTTCATTCTATAAAAACACAACTTTTGTGTAATTAGAGGAATCACAAAATGAAGTTCTTGTTTATGTCTAGGGGTCATCGTATTACTTTTTATACAGACAGCTCATGAGTGTCTCCCCCATCAAGCAAGCCACGTTGTTCACATAAGCTTCTCATCTTTGTTTTATTTTACGATGTTAAGTGGATGATTTGTAAAGTATTTCTATAACGCAGCTCACTTGTCATATCACTGTTCTCATTACACGTTTCATGATTTCCTTGACAGCGAGATGAACATTAATTTATTCCAAAGTGATGGTTCCTATCTTCATCATATTCCTCACTGGTTAAATACAGAATCATTTTTAACTAAGCCAAATTAGTTCATAGAATTATGTGTCACAGTGCTCCGTCTTACTTGTAGTCACTGTGTAAGTCTAACCCTAAACATAGCAAAGTTAGTTCATTGAATTCTCTGTCACAGTGCTCCGTCTTGCTTGTAGTCACTGTGTAAGTCTAACCTAAACATAGCAAAGTTAGTTCATTGAATTCTGTGTCACAGTGCTCCGTCTTGCTTGTAGTCACCGTGTAAGTCTAACCCTATATATAGCAAAGTTAGTTCATTGAATTCTGTGTCACAGTGCTCCGTCTTGCTTGTAGTCACTGTGTAAGTCTAACCTAAACATAGCAAAGTTAGTTCATTGAATTCTGTGTCACAGTGCTCCTCCTTGCTTGTAGTCACTGTGTAAGTCTAACCCTAAACATAGCAAAGTTAGTTCATTGAATTCTGTGTCACAGTGCGTCGTCACCTAACTTCCAGTCACGGTTTACTCTAACCATTAATATAGCCCACTTTTAAATAGTTATCCTCTTCATAAACCTGGACTTGATGTGTAAAAAAGCCTTACTTACTCAGTAGTGCAACTTATGAATTCCCTCCCCGACTATCTAAAATCCATAAGCGATACTTCATATTTTAACTCCGAATTTCTTCAGTACTCACTTGCCTACACTACCTCCCTGAATATCTCTGTTCGTCTTTCTAACCGTTAACTCGCCAGCTACCAGGTTGTATTTTTAAAAGAACATAGTACAACAGGTAGTAGTTTGCTTAGGCAGTATTTTAATGAGTGTGAAATAGTGTGATGTGACAGGAACTGCAATGAAAATGTATTTTTTAAACAATGTTATATTAGTTACCGCCCATGTAGCTAAGAGTTTCGTGAATGTAATACTGTTATTTTAAAATCTTAAATGTTTTATTTATGTCATTTGTATACTTGTACAAATTCGAATGTGTGTTAAAGATGAGTGATGAACAGCAGAATGTCAGGCAGATTTGTGTGCCCAATACTTCCCTCTTCATTAGAAAATCTTTCATTCATTTGTACATACATTCAAACGCTGTAAGCGTTCATTTTAATTCTGTGAAATTAATTTAATAAAGTTTGATAAAGTACCTCTAATTCAAAATCTACAAAAATTAGCATCTTATTGTACTAAAGATATCTACTGCTTCATGGCCTGATCATTGCAGAGATTAAAATGTTCTAATCTCTTACTACAGCGAGCATTTGTCTAGTAGAGCCCCTTTCGACCCATGGAGACCAACAGTTTCTAGCGAAGCCTGCTTCTTTATATCTGAATCTGCTGAAGGTCACACATATAACATTCCACAATTACATATAAAAAACTAAACTTGTACAGTGAAAGAAATTATACTCAAGGTCATGTTGTTTTGCAAAAGTGTAGGAAAGCATATGTTATTTTTAGCTCAGTCAGTCAGTCATTTGCATGTCCCTTGTGGAACTTTGCCTCCCTAACAGCTGTCATGTAGGCCTCTCGGTTGTAAGAAAGATACTCTGCTGCTGATGCATCCATTTGCAGACTATCAACGATGTCTTGCAGCCATCTTCGCCTTGGTCTTCCTCTGTTTCTCTTTCCCATTATGTACCCTTCCAAGACTCTTCTCTAAATTATCATGACGTTTAATGTGTCCAAATTATTTAAGTTTTCTCTCTTTAATCCTCTTTACTAGCCAGCCTTCTTCAAGATTAAGTTCTTGTGGTATGAATATGTTTGATGTTTTTTGTCTCCATGATATTTGAAGAACTCTTCTATAGCATTTACATTCAAAACCATTTATGTGTTTCTCAGCTGTTTTGTTAAGTGTCCAGGTCTCACAGGCATATGTTGCGATGGGAAAGATGCATGCCCTTAAAAATCTTATTTTTGTAGTTCTATCTGTTCCTCTCCACACCTTCTTTAGTTGTTTTACTTTCTGAAGAGCGATAGATGTCCTCCTTTTAATTTCCCTCATTGTATCTGCATTATTAGTTAGTAATGATCTAAGATATAAAAAAATTATCCACCTCTTCCAGTGTTTCCTTTTTTATATATATTTCAGCTTCCTTATTTGTTTTGACAGTTAACATCAGTTTAGTTTTCCTCGCATTAAGATAGAGGTTGTGCTCTTCACTATTCTTACGAACTAACATAATTAGTTTTTCCATTCATTTTTGTGTTGTGGGCAGTAAGACTGTGTCATAAGCATATCTAATCTTTGGTATTTCATAACCTCCAAATGTTATGGGATCGTAATATTCTTTGTCTACATCTTCTCTAACATTCCTCATTATATTTTCAGTATCTTATCTTATATCTTATATCTTTCCCGTGCCGTTAAACGTTACATAGGGCTCGCAAAGTAGTTCGCCAATTCTTCCTGTCTTCGGCGAGTCTTTCAACCTCATCAAAGGATTTTATGCCTGTTAATTTGGCCTCTCTTAATAATGTCCTCTTCAGAGTTTCACGCGGTCTGCCTCTTTTTCTTCAGCCTGTTGTGTTCCACTTGATAGCTTGTTTTTGGATTCTCTGATCATTTCTTCTCATCAAGTGACCAACATATGTCCATCTCCTTTTCCTGATCACCCATGAGACTGGTTGTTGTTCAGTCATCTGTCTTATCTCTGCATTGTTCTTGAATTCGTTCCACGTGATGCCGAGTATTTTCCTTATGCATTTGTTTTCAAAAGAGTCTAATCTCTTGTCTATTTCTTTAGTTGTTTTCCAGCTTTCGCATGCATAAATGAGGGTGGATATTACATTTGAATTGAATAGTCTTAACTTGATTTTTGTGCTTATAACTTTTGAATTCCATATGTTCTCAAGATTCTTGAAGATCATTTTCAGTATACAGATTAAATAAGTAAGGCGACATTATGCACCTCTGACGGACCAATTGTTGTATGTCAAACCAAGTTGTTGTTTCACACTCTATATGTCCATCCTGTAGAAAACCTGTTTCTCATAAATGTGTACAGCCTAACCGTGGTGTTATGACAAACGCGTGATGATGATGATGAATCCAGGATTGTGTTCCTGCCACACAAAATTCTTCTCCGGGTTTTTCCCTTATGTAATCATTGAGGGGGGGGGGGAGGTCACGGTGCTGGGGCTGTAACTCGTCAACCAGTTCCAGTGATGGGACTTAACCACACTTCTGCTTTTTTTTAGGTCCCCTGCAGGAATGCAGAACTACTATAACCCATGTCCCATTCACCTTTTGGGTCCACTACAGGAATGCAGAACTACTATAACCCATGTCCCATTCACCTTTTGGGTCCACTACAGGAATGCAGAACTACTATAACCCATGTCCCATTCACCTTTTGGGTCCACTACAGGAATGCAGAACTACTATAACCCATGTCCCATTCACCTTTTGGGTCCACTACAGGAATGCAGAACTACTATAACCCATGTCCCATTCACCTTTTGGCTCCACTACAGGAATGCAGAACTACTATAACCCATGTCCCATTCACCTTTTGGGTCCACTACAGGAATGCAGAACTACTATAACCCATGTCCCATTCACCTTTTGGGTCCACTACAGGAATGCAGAACTACTATAACCCATGTCCCATTCACCTTTTGGGTCCACTGCAGGAATGCAGAACTACTATAACCCATGTCCCACCCGCCTTTTGGATCCACTGCAGGCGTGCAGAACTGCTATAACCCACGCCACACCTACTCGACGGCCATGTTTGAAGATCATGAACTTGCCGTAGTTTTGTTTTTATTATAGGGAATGGAGAGCGATGAGCAGAAAACACTGACATTATTCAGTTATTTAGCTAAGCTTACTCAGTCAGCAAACTACTTCATGAACACAGAAATAATTTGTTTCAAAGTTGCCATGAAGCTCAGCTTCGCCGTAGTACGCTCGCGATGAACGTTAAAGGAATAAAACAGGCATATATCCATGGATGTGGTATAAAAGCACCCGTATGCTATTAGTTGTATAATAAAGTTTAACGTTTCAGCATTTGTAGGATATAAATTCATGAGTTAAAACAAACGTACGATTTTGATTTAGAGAAGCGGTCGAACCAATAGCAGGCAAGATGTGTGAAAGATCGCGGCTGATCAAAGATCTTGCAACTGTTATTTTACAGAACAAAGGACTGTGGCTTCACAGGCTCGTTTCCCTTCAATACTGACAAGCGTAAATCCTGTATCTTATAATATGCCTGAACTGCAGACATTTATTTTGGTCTTCGGATGCTTCTAGCAGTTGATCCTACAATATATGACATAGGAGATTCTAGAAGTGATCCTACAATATTATGACATAGGAACTTCTAGCAGTTGATCCTACAATACAGGACATAGGAGATTCTAGCAGCTGATCCTAGAATACAGAACACAGGAGCTTCTAGCAGTTGATCCTATAACACAGAACACAGGAGCTTCTAGCAGTTGATCTTATAACACAGGACATAGGAGCTTCTAGCAGTTGATCATATAACACAGAACATAGGAGCTTCTAGCAGTTGATCCTATAACACAGGACATAGGAGCTTCTAGCAGTTGATCCTATAACACAGGACATAGGAGCTTCTAGCAGTTGATCCTATAACAGAGGACATAGGAGCTCTAGCAGTTGATCCTATAACACAGGACATAGGAGCTTCTAGCAGTTGATCCTATAACACAGGACATAGGAGCTTCTAGCAGTTGATCCTATAACACAGGACACAGGAGCTTCTGGCTCTAAGGACTGTTATTGCCGGAGGTGGGGTGGAGGATACGCTCTCCACTCCAATGGCGTGCGTCGCAAATAGTCTCTAACAGTCAAGTCCAGCTCCTGGCCTTCTCGTGGCAGAACTGTTTAAACTGACAGGAGAAGGGACGAAGGCGAATATCTGGCGCCTGAAAACCAGACCCTCTGGGTAAATGAGAGTCATGTTTGGTAGCTCATCTTCTGCTGCTGGCGAGATTCTTCATCTGCCGTGCATGGAGTGGGGGTCCTCCCGGCCAATGAAGAAAGGTGCAAATGGGGTTGCCGTGTGGCACCACTGTGGAAAAGGTGAAAGAAAGGAATAAACGAAGTAAACAGTGGTCAAATCACGGCACCTCTGGTCTGGGGGTCGGCCAAGTCCTAAGTGCACTCATATCGGGCGAAATGGCTGAACCGTCTTAACCCAGAGATTCTTCGGATGCCACGCGCGGAATGAAGCTCCTCCCGACCAAGAAAGAAAATGCGGAAAAGCAGTTAGGGTTGCTGTGTGGCGCCAATATGAAAAGGTGATGAAAAGGATAAAGTGAAGCTTAATCGGTATGTCCAGTAGTATCGCGGCGAGAGCTACTCATACCACGGCGCCTCTGCTCTAGAGCCGGGCCTAAACCGGCTTACACCAGGGTTGAAACTTGATGGATACGCATGTCACGGTACCCCTGCTCTAGAGGTCGATCACGTCCTAAACACGCCCATACTGGAATAATATGCCTAAACCGGCTCAACACAGGGGTGGAAGTCACTAGTGGCGAGGATTCATCCTCTTGGACAAAAGCTCCATCCTGGTCACAACTAGGAAGGGTAGCGGCCATGACCACAAAATGCTGATGTCGGAGACACTGGGTCAGGACAGTCTAGATAGACAGCCACCTCTCACCCGGCGGGGATGTATGCGTATCCTAATCACGCTGAGGTTTTCTGGTGAGAAAGCCCAACGCTGGACTGGATGGGCAACCACCTCTCACCTGGCGGTGATACACGGGTATCTCAAAACACGTCGAGGTTTTCCGGTGAGAAAGACCAGCTCTAGCTTGGATGGGCTACCACCTCTCACCAGCGGGGATATACTGATATCCAAAACACGTCGAGGTTTTCCAGTGAGAAAGTCCAGCTCTAGCCTGGATGGGCTACCACCTCTCACCAGCGGGAATATACTGATATCCAAAACATGTCGAGGTTTTCCGGTGAGAAAGTTCAACTCTAGATTAAACTGGTGCAACGAAAACGAACGGTGTCACGCAATCCCGCTTCTGCGACCCACCAAGAATACAGGCTCAAGCCCTGCGATACTCTGAACCTCTTATGGTCCACTCGGGGATCTCGTGTGGTCCTTCTGGTTACCAGACGGGGAACCACGGGACCTATCGAAGACCACAGGTGTAAATTCAGTAGGATCACAGGGCGGTCTTGGTGGTAGAAACGAAGAAGAAGAAGAAGACAGGAGCTTCTAGCAGTTGATCCTGTAACACAGGACACATAAGCTTCTTGGTTGATCCTACAATACAGGACACGTGAGCTTATTGTTTGATCCTTCAATAAAGCTTCTTGGTTGATCCTACAATACAGGACACGTGAGCTTATTGTTTGATCCTTCAATAAAGCTTCTTGGTTGATCCTACAATACAGGACACGTGAGCTTATTGTTTGATCCTTCAGTAAAGCTTCTTGGTTGATCCTACAATACAGGACACGTGAGCTTATTGTTTGATCCTTCAGTAAAGCTTCTTGGTTGATCCTACAATACAGGACACAGGAACTTCTTGGTTGATCCTATAATACAGGACACAGGAACTTCTTGGTTGATCCTACAATACAGGACACAGGAACTTCTTGGTTGATCCTACAATACAGGACACAGGAACTTCTTGGTTGATCCTACAATACAGGACACAGGAACTTCTTGGTTGATCCTACAATACAGGACACAGGAACTTCTTGGTTGATCCTATAATACAGGACACAGGAACTTCTTGGTTGATCCTATAATACAGGACACAGGAACTTCTTGGTTGATACTATAACACAGGACACAGGAGTTTCTTGGTTGATCCTACAATACAGGACACAGGAGTTTCTTGGTTGATCCTACAATACAGGACATAAGACCTTCTAGCAGTTGATCCTATAACACAAGACACATAAGCTTCTTGGTTGATCCTACAATACAGGACACAGAAACTTCTTAGTTCATCCTACAGTATAGGACATAGCAGCTTCTTGGTTAATCCTACAGTATAGGACACGTGAGCTTCTTGATTGATCTTACAGTACAGGACACAGGAGCTTCTTGGTTCATCTTACATTATAGGACATAGAAGATTCTAGCAGTTGATCATAAAACACAGGACACAGAAGATTCTTGGTTGATAACACAGGACACAGAAGATTCTTGGTTGATAACACAGGACACAGAAGATTCTTGGTTGATAACACAGGACACAGAAGATTCTTGGTTGATAACACAGGACACAGAAGATTCTAGCAGTTCATCCTGTAACACAGGACACGAGCTTCTCGGCTGAACTTACAATATAGGACACAGAAGATTCTAGCAGTTCATCCACAGGAGCTTCTTGATTGATCCTACAATGCAGGACACAAGACCTCTAGCTATATTTTATACCACACTGAAGGACGATGTAAAATAGTGAAGGAGACCGAATTCTTGTGAAAAATACACCATCAATTTAGTTGGATTTTAACACTTAATCCTGTCCTCATTAAGGAAGTGCATTAAACCTCTCAACTGCCCGTGCCCCTTGTTACTTACTAAACTGTGAAGAAAACACACACACACTCTCTCTCTCTTTCTCTCTCACTCTCTCGCTCTCTCTCTCTCTCTCTCTGAACCATGTGCCCAGGGCACATGGGGCTTCCGCAAGGGTTTTCCACAAATGCCTGTCCTGTGCTTTTTTTTCTGCTCTTGCCCAGGTGAGCCCTCTATTGCTCAACATCCTTTCTGTTGTTCTTCTCTATGTCTCTTTTGGTCTGCCCTTACTTCTTTTCCCCTGTGGTGTCCATCTTAGTGCTATTTTTGGTAGTGAGTTGTTAGTCAACTGGAGCACATGTCACAACCATTGTCAGCGTCTTTCCTCAATAATTGCTGTCAGTAAAACAGTATTTACTCAGAAAGAATAGATAGATGTCCTCAGATAAGAAAAAGTACAGTGTTTAACGGAATTAATTATCAGCCTACTGAGAGACCAAGGGTAAGGGATGTGATAGTGTGAAATGTAATTTTGTTTGTCTATTGCGAGAGAGTTGGCTGTGTGATTGCACGTTCATTCGTGAATATTTAACTTCTGGAATCTATCATTTAATGGAATACTTGGCTTTGAATGTTATCTAAGTATAGGATTTTGTTGTTGTTGTTGTGAGACTCAGTTATTGATTACTTATTGTATTTGTTGTTACTGTTTTGATGCGTTTGTTTTGCTTGCGCGAATCGTACAATGAGTTACTAGTGTGCTGATGTCTGTTTTACCAGATAGGCAGACAGACAGACAGACAGACAAGCAGGTAAATGGATGGTAGTTGACTGAACTGATGGATATGTGACTAAATGAATCGATGAGTTTGGATAAATTAATGGATGACTAGAAAAGCAGACAAACAGGTAGTTAGGTAGGTAGGTAGGTTGATTGGTTGGTTGGTTGGTTGCCAAATAAAACATGAATTAAAATAGGAGTATAAAAATGTACAAGCGAAGAGGGCACTGAAGCATTAGCAAATGCCAATAAACCGCAACAGAGACCGGCATTACAAACACGCGAACGAAAATACTTCCAATAAAAACATTAGTCATAAAGAGAAGGGGCAAAAAACAACTTACCGTCTTTTAGCAAGCAAAACAGCCGTTGTCCGCTGTTGTTGGGGATCTGCTGGCTGTTCAGATTTTTCGCGCCGGACTAGAAAAAGTGGCGACCTTCCAGTGAGTTGTTGGTAAACAGTGGCGAGCTCATTTGCTGTATGAGCTACACCACACACCGAGGCTTAGCGAGCGACTTTTGCCAAACCCAACTCTGGCACCAAACTCATAGTCTGCGCACGCGCGACAGAGCGCACTTCGTGCTCTGAACCTAAGTCTGAGGTGTTAACTGTGGGTGGAGGGAAGGGAAGAGAGCTCGCTCGCTCCCCGCCGAGCCCGACCTACTGATCGATAATTAGCTTCTCTGGACCTGTGAACGATCAGAAAACGGAGGAGAGTTTGAGTTTGGGGGGAAGAGGGAGAGAGAAAAGTGTAACAATTACAGCACATTAACTTGTCATTAGTACAAATTGGTTTAGTTAATGCCACATTAATTTAACAATTAGTTCAAATGAAAGGGCTTAATTTTTTTATTATCTGTAGAAGTAAACAAATTGTAAACAACTTTAGCCATTAGTTAAAGTGGATTAAGCATTTCATTTCTATAGAAGTAAGAACATGGGAAACAATTGCCGTACATTGATTTAACCATTAGTTAAAGTGGGTTAAGTCTTTCATTTCTGTAGGAGTAAACAAGTGGTAAACAATTGCCGTACATTGATTTAACCATTAGTTAAAGTGGGTTAAAATTTTCATTTCTGTAGGAGTAAACAGGTGGTAAACAATTGCCGTACACTAATTAACAATTCTCCTGTGTGGTACCCGGGATCTGCAAAGAATAGAACCAATGTACCCTACCACGCATGATAGTAAAAGGCGACTAAGGAGGGTTCAGCATAGGGCCAGCAACCCTATCTGGTAAAAAAAACACTATCAGACTGCTACAGAAACGGAAGCAAGGGAAAAAACAAATGCAGGTGGAAGGAGAAATGCTTATTAGGAAACTGAGCCCATGAAGGTTGTGGATGAAAGCCAGCCACTGGAAGTCCCCAGCCCGACTGCAGACATCCTGGAACCTAAACACAAGATGCATATAGGCAGCTGGAATGTAAGAACACTTAACTAGACTGGAAAACTAGCACAAAACATCAAGGAAATGCACAGATACAAACTAGACATACTAGGAATACAAGAAGCAAGATGGACAGGACAAGGCAGAAGGAAATTAACAACACAGCACACGGAAGATACAATATATGGTCAGGTATAGAAGATCATCATGAAGGAGGAGTAGCATTGATTATAACAACAGCATCAAGAGCCTTGCTGAAATGGACCCCTATAAATGAGAGATTATTATATGCACGGTTCAACTCAAGATTCATGAAGCTGTCTATTATAGTTTGTTATGCACCAAAAGAAGCAGCTGAAGAGGAATTAAAAGAAGATTTTTACAACAGCCTCAAAGTCACAGTAGGAACAATACCCAAGCAAGATATGCTACTCATCTTGGGCAGCTTCAGTGCAAAAGTAGGTGAGGGAAATGAAGATATAAGAAGAATCATAGGAAGAGAAGGAATCGGAGAAATAAATGAAAATGGAGAAAGACTGTGAAGTTTCTGTGAAGAAAACATGATGACCATCAGAGGGACAATTTTCCAACATAAAAAATCCATAAAGTGACCTGGCGGTCCCCAGATAAAACCACAGAAAACCAAATCGATCACATACTAATAAACAACAAATGGAAACGGTCACTACAAGATGTGCGAGCAAGGAAAGGAGCAGATGTAGGAAGTGATCACAACCTTCTGGTAGCAAAAGTATAACTAAAATTAAAGAAAGCCAAAATCGGAGAACGCAGAAAGATAAGTTTTGATACAAGAGAACTGAAAGACCAGCAAACAAGGAATGAATTCTCAATAGTACTTAAGAACCCCTTCAGTGTCCTACAAGACGAAGCAGAAATGTCCATACTAGAATTCAATAAAACACTACAGGAAACAGCAAAAGAGGTGCTGGGATATCGGAAACGGAGAAAAGATGAATGGATAAGCAAGACCACATGGGAAAAGATAGAGCAAAGAAAAGAAATCAAGAAAAAATTACTGAACACCAAATCACTAAGGCTAAAAGAACAAGTTTTAAGTAATTATGCACAAAAAGACAAAGAAGTGAAGGAATCATGCTGTCAAGATAAACGTCAATACTATGACAACTTAGCAGAGAAAGCAGCATATGCAAATGACATGAAAACCATATACAAAATCACAAAGCAGATGGCAGGTAACTTCAGCACAAGATGTGAGACTGCAGTAAGGACACATAAGGGACAACTGGTCAGTGGAGAAAGAGAAAAAAATTGAAAGATGGAGGGAACACTTTAACACCCTACTAAACAGAATACAAGCAGCCCAAACAATAGACATACCTGAAGCAAAAACGGAACTAAATATCAATACAGGACCAATAAAAATAAGTGAAGTAAAGGAGGCAATAAAGAAGCTAAAATTAGACGGGGCACCAGGTGAAGATGAAGTGACTGCTGAGATGTTGAAAGCAGAAGAAACAGAAACACCAAAACAACTTTACCAGATACTACAACAAATTTGGGATCTAGAAAAAGCTCCAGAGGAGTGGAAAACTAGCCTTATAGTAAAACTACCAAAGAAGGGTGACCTCAGAGTTTGCGGGAACTGGAGAGGCATTACCCTACTGCCACTCACCAGTAAAGTATTTTGCAGAATAATCATCAACAGAATTGTACCAACACTTGAGGAAAAACTTCAGAAAGAGCAGGCAGGATTTAGGAAAGGAAGATCATGCATAGACCACATATTTGTACTTAGACAAATATTAGAACAGGCAAATGAGTGGCATAGCACAACATATGCATTGTTTATAGATTTTGAGAAAGCCTTTGACAGTGTAAACAGAGATGCTCTGTGGAAAATCCTAAGATGGCATGGCCTCCTCCATAAGGTAGTGAATGTAATCAAAGCCCTATACGAGGGTTTTCAGTGCAAAATGATCTGTGGAGAACATACCTCCAGCAGCATTAGGGTACAAACAGGAGTGAAGAGGGATGTGTACTATCACCAACATTATTTATCTTGGCAGTAGACTGGTTAATGAAGGAGGCAACATCAGACAAACGCAGAGGATTACAATGGACCCTTGACACAGTGCTGGAGAACCTTGACTTTGCAGACAACATTTGTCTACTATCAAGCAGCCACAAAGATATGCAAGATAAAATAAACAAGCTAACTCAGAATGCAAACAACATAGGACTAAAGATCAACGTAGGAAAGACAAAGTTAATGAAGCAAAATGTGAACAACAGAAATGTACTTAGAGTAGATAGCACTGTTAGTGGAGGAGGTCAATGAATTTGTATACCCTGGCAGTAGAGTAGTAGAAAACGGAGACAGCACAGAGGACATCAACAGCAGACTTACTAGAGAAAACCAGGCTTTTGCAGTGTTGCAGACTATATGGAAATAAAAAAAAAACTAAGTATAAATACGAAAATCAGGATATTTAAGAGTAATGTTCTAAGTGTACTACTCTATGGAAGTGAATGCTGGAAAATCACCAAAACCATAGAAAACAAGTTGAATTCTTTCCAGACTAAATGTTTACGAGGAATATTTTATATATAAGAAAAATATTTTGGCCAAACACCATAAGAAATAACATCTTGTTGGCAGAAATGCAGATGAAGCCACTGACAGCAATTATTGAGGAAAAACGCTGTCGATGGTTGGGACATGTGCTCCGAATGACTGACAACTCACTACCAAAAATAGTACTAAGATGGACACCACAGGGGAACAGAAGTAAAGGTAGACCAAAAGAGACATGTAGAAAAACAACAGAAAGGATGTTGAGCAATAGAGGGCTCACCTGGGCAAGAGCAGAAAAAAGGCAAAGGACAGGCATTTGTGGAAAACCCTTGCGGAAGCCTCCTGTGCCCCAGGCCCTTAAGGTTCGGATAGAGAGAGAGAAATTGAACAATTAAGTCAGATGGGTACACTACATTGTCTCTTTCCTAGGCATTCTGTATTGTTATTTTAATGTTGACGAGAGTTTCCTGAGGATTTTTTATTTTGTTAATTTGGGCGATAACAGCAAGCCTTCAGGGTCTCAGCGTCACATATCATCATCATCATCATCATCACATGTGGCTCCGCATACAAACATACTTAATGTTCTTTACATTCATGCAGTTAAATTACGTATTATTGACATCATATTGTCAGTCGCAGTCATGGAGTGTATCTGGGACCAGTTACTGGTTATCATAGATCATTCAATTCTCCTTCATGTTTGATGTTTCGTGGTCTTTGTTGTAATTTTCCTGCGCGTTCTTTGACCAAAGTTTGTTTGTATTTTTTTTTTGGGAGGGGGGATATTGTTCGTGCGTTGAGTGCTGGTTAGATGGCTGGTTGGTTTTAATGGTTAGTTGTTTAGTTGGTGGTATGGTTGATTTGATTGGTTCGTTGCCTTGATGGTTGACTGGTTGGTTTTTTTGTGTTTTTTTTTGTGTGGGATGGTTGTTTTTATTCAGTTATATGATAATTTAACCAAAATTGCGAGATTAAAATCGTTTTAGCTGACATGAAGTTGAAGATCTTGAAGTATGTGCATCAGGTCCCGTGGAAAATAGGTTAGGTGGCTTCCTGTAACCTTCAGAATGGACCCAAGAAATAGGTCTCTCAGTAAGGTCCACCTGTGAGGGGGAACACACAGGTCATTAAATCGCTGGCTAGACTGAAGCAACCCATCAATTTATTTCCAGAAACACCGTGGAAATAGTAGAATAGGGTCTTGACCAGGTATTTATCGTAAATCGTATTATTTTACCATTTTTCCTGGTACATCATCTTGGCTTCTTATATGTGTACTCGTGTGTGTGCTTATCAGACATTAGATAAGATACTGAGTTCTGATATAAAGATTCTGTCAAGTGTATTAGAGGCAATCTAGCTTGCGCCGTTCATACTGTCTGCAGCTGTCCCTCTGAAATATTTCAGTTTCTGAATGTTTTCTTCATTCATTTTGTTCTATATTTTACTCTTTTGCTTTACTCTGTTTTGTTTTTGTTAACTCATTATCTCAGATCCACCCTTTCCTTCATTCCCACGCACTGGTGGAATCCTTGAAATAATCTCGATGTCTGGGAACCTTAGTATAACAATTATTATATCTACAGCCCTCGGTACATTAGTGTGCTTTGTAAGTTGTAGACATAATCAAATAATAATTGTTAGTGCTCTTTTTTAGTGGAAAATAATATCTCTCTGTGGATCTCTCTTAAAGTGTTTTTTTTTCCCTTACTGAATCTCAATCTGTACTAGAACTCATAATATCCCTTGTCGCAGAGCTCAGTCGAAAAACCCATCTCTGATATGAGGCTTCTTGTTGTTTCATTTTGTTTCTTCCAGCGTATGTTTTACAAAGCTTTAGGGACGTCATATATGTCGATTTCCAGCACGTAAACACGATCCTCATATTTCTGAACTGATAGCCAAATGAGACTTGTATACCCCACCCCCCAAAATCACTTTCTTCAGAGATTTTTTTTTCATGTTTTATTGTCAAATTATCATGACTGGAAAGTGTCACTTCAGAATGTATTTACATGTTAGGAGAAAATATGAGTATAGTCGTGTCACTTCTGCCTGTGTATGTTACTGTCACAACTGTCTGTATTGATTGTCTTCTGGGCAACTTTTCTGCCCTGGGGGAATTTACTTGTCTGCATTAGGTATCTCGCTTGAGTGATAGATGCCTGCAAGCTACCACTAATGCATTTTAAAAAAAAATGTGCTTTCACTTTTTTTGCTCTCCCAAAGTAGATAATTAATTACACAGGCTACCTAAAAATTAGATTTATAAGGAAACTCATTCATTCATTAGCATGTCCCTTGCGGAACTTTGCCTCCCTAACAGCTCTCTTGAAGTCTTTTCAGTTTTAAGCAAGGTGCCGTGATGTTGATTCACCCATTCGCAAGTCATCAACAGTGCCTTATTGCCATCTTCAAGAAACTGTCACAGACATGAAAAACAACTTGACAGTTCCTTAGGTCACCAAGCGAGAGAGTATCGGCCCTTGAAACTCTTCCCTCTCATATAGAGGGTCTTTCTTTTTCCTCCAATATATATATATATATCTCTCTCTCTCTCTCTCTCTGAACCTTAAGTGCCCAGGGAACATGGGGCTTCCGCAAGGGTTTTCCACAAATGCCTGTCCTTCGCCTTTTTTTTTCCAGTATATAGACTCTGTAAATATATATAAGCGACTGGTTTTGGTAAGGTGAAGTAAACATATTATATATGTATTAACATGTGAATACCGTTTACGTGGGGGTTTAATAGCCTTTCGTGATCCATTGTTCATATAAATTCCTTGCTAAACATATACTGGGGGGGGGGGTGAGGTGAGGTGGGGGGTGAAGACGCCTGATAAGGTAATCTGCGACCCATAGCTGATATGCCAGCGTCAAGGTTAGCGACCCATAGCTGACCAAGACCCTGTCCCACCTTTCCGTAGTATCCCAGAAACAGGCATAGCCTGGCAAACGGGACAGGGATCGCCATAGTCCCTATGGTGGTGGAGTCTGCAAAAGAAGCATTGCACATCCCCTTGCTTTTTAGCTGTAGTCCGGGACTGAAAAAGTAGCCGCCATAACCCGCTCCCACGCCGATATGATGCTGTGCCTCAACATCTCTACAGCATCGACTGCAAAGAACAACAGTTCGCAGTTACAGGGAATTCGTATAAGTACAGCAAACAGATACAGTCCGTATTGTCCAGCTTACCTTATACATAAATATGCACGAACTTCCATGAAAATATATCGTTTAATTACATAGCTACAGACTTTGACAACACGGACGTCGGCAAGAGAACGGTCTCGAGAAATATCACGGCTAGCCTGACACGTACAGGAGAACACAGCCGAAGATCATTCTGTCTGCCTATGATTCACACCGAACATGACCTATCTCTGACCTTGCTAAGAATATGCACAATAATACGTTATTCACATTTTGAATGAATCCTGAATATCTATTGTACCAAGTATTCATTCTTTTATCTCATCATCTTTATGATGTTAACAACTGACTGATCTCTGAAACCAAAAAGTGGTTTAGCTGTCTTTTTCTGTATAAGAGTAAGCAAACTGTGAAAGTTGCCACATTAATTTAATCATCAGTTCAAATGAAAGGGCGCAGTTTTTATATTAAAACTAAAAAAACTAAAAGTTGATCCGTGAGCAGTCGTATGTTTGAGTGATTAATTCTCAGCTTGGTAAGAGAACAGGATATTCTGCTAACTTGTCTTATGTTCCCACACCTATCTGCATGTCATCCTATAACAAGCATTCTTAATCGAGGAATGATCCAGCTCTTACTGCAGAACTGATAAACCTAACCTACCTAAGCGGTCGCGACTAGCTAACCTTGAAATAGCTGTGTGTGTGTGTGTGAGCCATAGCTCTGAGTATCTGTATAACTCCAGTTCTCTCTTTCTCTCTGTCTTTCTCTCTCTCTCTCTCTCTGAACCTTAAGTGCCCAGGGCACATGGGGCTTCCTTGCGGAAGCCTGTCCTTTGCCTTTTTTCCTGCTCTTGCCCAGGTGAGCGCTCTATTGCTCAACATCCTTTCTGTTGTTCTTCTTCATGGCTCTTTTAGTCTACCCTTACTTCTGTTCCCCTGTGGTGTCCATCTTAGTGCTATTTTTGGTAGTGAGTTGT
Organism: Achatina immaculata; assembly: GCA_009760885.1. Taxonomy (NCBI): domain Eukaryota; kingdom Metazoa; phylum Mollusca; class Gastropoda; order Stylommatophora; family Achatinidae; genus Lissachatina; species Lissachatina immaculata. The sequence continues at coordinate 28,513,498 of CM019717.1, forward strand.
CAGTCATTCGGAGCACATGTCCCAACCATCGACAGCGTCTTTCCTCAATAATTGCTGTCAGTGGCTTCATCTGCATTTCTGCCAACAAGATGTTATTTCTTATGGTGTTTGGCCCAATTATTTTTTCTAATTCTTCATAAACACATAGTCTGGAAAGAATTCAATTTGTTTTCTATGGTTTTGGTGATTTTCCAGCATTCACTTCCATAGAGTAGTACACTTAGAACATTACTCTTAAATATCCTGATTTTGGTATTCATGCTTAGTTTTTTTTTATTTCCATATAGTCTGCAGCATTGCAAAAGCCTGGTTTGCTCTAGTAAGTCTGCTGTTGATGTCCTCATCTTCACCAATTGCCCTGTCTAATTTAGGTTCTTTATTTCCTCTTATACTTCACTTATTGATGTTTAGTTCCTGCAACTGTCTAAGTGATGTTTATTCTAAGGTAAATAACATTTTTCTTGTTACTTTTCCAGAACTTTCTGTTGATCATCTCTATATGTAATTATTACTATTTCATACTGACATTTCTCAGAGGCCTAAAAATTATTTTTAAAAGCATTCTTTAATCTGGAGACGTTGAATAAGTTCTGGTGACGCCTTCTTCTGTTCTGGCTGTCTGCGCAGTTCTTGGTGATCCTTAAATTTCCTGCTATGTTGCACCCTGCTGCGATAATCATGATTCGTTTTATCGGAATTCCACTAGTACGTGGAAGCCATGATTTGTTCCATACACATCTAGTTTGGTCGCCTTATAATTTAGCTACTGGTTTGTGTTTACTAAATCCCACGTGTTGCTGCAAGTTTAGATGAGCTGTGAAGGTTATTAAGTAGACGGGTGTAAGAGTTTGCTGCTGTAAGCTGCTTTTAAAAAAAAGACAGAGGGCAATGAACAGGGAAATCTTATATAGACAGATATAAAAGAAAAGAGATAAAACTCTTCCTTCTTTCCGCTGTGGAAGCCTTCTTGGTGAGCTGAGGCAAAGGTATGAAATTGGAGAACGCTGTAATCTTTTAAACATGTTTTTGTTTACTTTCGAGCAAACGATCCCAGACCACCACCACCACCACCCCTCATCTCCTTCCTTAACCCCTGAGGTAGATGGTGACTTGAAAGAGGGGGTAGGGTGAACCACTGTGACCGTGAGGTACGTGGGCGTGGATAATTGTAAGCTTATCTTGATGAATGATTAGAATAGCCTAGAGGAATAATAATAACAAACTATAATCTGAAGACAATGCGGCTGCATTGAAGTAAGTCAAAGAAGTGGATCTGATGAAAACAAGGACCATGGACGAAATGATAAAGCTGGAAAATGTGAAAGGTCAGAATATCCAAGAATAGAAGCACAGGATATATGAAGAAATGAGAGAAACTGGTTGAGAATTAAAGTCATAAAAGAGGTGACATCGGTTAACATATTAACACGATGGACACACATTTCATTTTCCCACTTGGAGGAAAACATTTCAGATAAGTTCTTCGTGTTTGTATTTCGTTGTGTATGTATCCTCGAATAAGGCTCACGCCGAAATATCGGATGTTGTATGTTTTTCATTTATACATTCTCATACTTTCTATTCGTTTTTTTTCTTACCTTACTCATTCCCTCCCTCACTTTGTAAAACTGCACCATACACCTCTGTCTACCTTATTTAATATCTATATACACCTCTGTCTACCTTATTTAATATCTATTATATTTGATACTGTGGGATGTACCAGTAACAAACAAAGCAGAGCTAACACCTTCAAGTGTAGGTGTATTACCAGTGGTCTGGTAACGTTCTGGTTCCCATAAAGATTTGACGCTATCACTATTTTTCTTTTACTGGTGTCGCTCTTCTCCGGTCATTAGAACTGCTAACTTGTGATCTCTCAAGGCATGAGCTCGAGTCATGGGCGCTGCGTCAGATAAATTGTTGAAGTGAAAGAGTAGGGCCAAGAAGTGGGCTTGTCGACATACATCATCATGGGGTAAATCACGCCCAGATCAACAAGGCTGAATAGTGGAAACAGCCTGCTACTGGGAATATTAAGAAGGTTGGATACGGTCATGTTCAAATCTGGTTCGCAAGGCGTCATAACAGCTAGGACCTCTAGAAATCATCTTTGTCCCTAGATTAATTTTCCAGCGGTAATAATTACTTTTGTGTACACAAAATATCTTATTTCCGTATTATATTTCTGGATAAATAATCTCTTCGATTCTAACATGACATATATTGGCTAGGACACAAAGCCTTACACCGATATATCGGCTTCTTGCAAGGTATTAAGTCGGATAAACGAAGTTTTCCTGTACTCTGTTCTGGCATCGTCTTAAAGAACTAATCATTATATTCTCTCACTGAGACAGGGTGCTGCTAATTCTCGTGCTAGACAGGCTTATCAAATAGGAGACATTTATTTTCCTCAGCCTCTCTGTCGTCTTTGTTGTTACAGTAAGAGGCACAAAGCGAGTACACATTTGTGCTGGGTACTACTTCTCCAATAACATTATCTCAGTTAAAATCACCCCTTCCAGACATGCATCTTCTCATCTGTGTACCCGCCTCTTCTAGCCCGGTATCTGGATTTTTTTTCTCAATCTGGCTTTCTCGTGGAAAAAAAAATTCATGGTTACCAACTAAGGTGGAACTTACTTCCCTTTCTAAGTATTGGGCTCCATCTGCGGTGAATAATTCACGAGAAGAAAAAAATACTTCATTTTCATAGATTAATAAACTCATTATTAAGATCTTTAAAACAAAATAACACGTTTTATGTTCATAGTGGAATAAGTTAAACAGCTTCTTTCGAAATCGAAATTGGCAACCCTGCTTTTACTCCAGATGCTTGCAAATTCAGGTCGAGCTGGACCTGACAACTGAACCTGGCCGGCATTTAAGCGTCTCTTATTTTCAAAACATTGGCTAGAGTTTACTGCAGAAAACAAGCATGTTCCTGCTTGCGTGCAGAAACACTCACGCGCATGTACGCTTGAAAGTAGACATATTTACAGATGGGGCATGGATAAAGAACTTTCATCCCCGCCAGACATAATCACAGAGAGTGAAATGAAGAAGTTATTATACCGCATTCTCAGCTATCATTATCTGATGTTTCCAGTACTCCACAACTTAATATGGCTTTGTTTTACCAACATCTTGTAACTATTCTTCATTCTTGTCGTTTGGGCAACGGTGATAGACACGAACTCAGTCTCCTTCGCTGCTGAAACTAACTCTAATCACTGCGATACTTAAACATTCATAACATGCGATTAAAAGTGTGCTGTAGACAGAATCATATCAGAAGGTTGCACATAGATTTTTACAGCGAAGAACTAAGTTCAAATATTCTGTTACAGAGAAGTCAACTGGTCAACCCGTGATTCCCCTGAATTTTTTTTTTTTTATCCAAAGGACAAACCTCTACTATGTAACAAGTGGTCGTCTCATTTTTTTTTCAATTAGAATATGTTTATTGCAGAACTTATACTTTACTGGATTATCCGCGAGTTATAAAAACTGAGCGTTTCTCTTCCACAGCTGAAGATAAAGGATCTGGTGACACAGAAAAACCACATGAAAAGCAGCAATCTGAGCCATTTCTCAAGTTTGGTAGACGCGTCTGAGAGACTTCCTGGGGTAGTTCAGGTGCTTCAACCATTCGCCATGCCTGCTCGTACAGACAGTCTGATTGTGGACGTCGTAGCCGGTGGAGGACACGTCTGGGTGAAGGTCATAGCTAGAAAAGCCCAAGCCCTGCATCTAGTCTGGGCAGGTATGACGTATAAAAATTAGACCAAAAAAAAAAGAGCAGTTTAAAAACAGTCCTGTTGTAGGAATGGGGCATGCACAATATTTATACCGGTGTGAAAAAACAGATCTATATCAATTGCTTATTGAAATTATCGAGATTTTGCGAACCAGCTTTTCTCATGATTGATTCGGCCAATGTTTGTTTAGCATTATGGACCACAGTAGCAACTGACCATGTTTATGTTGCAAAGTTCAGTCTCTTCCTCCTTAGTGACGCAGTGCACCTAATCAGAATCACTGCCCGCCTGCTAGGATTAGTTCTTCTCAGTCGCCGAGACTGAAAGAAAATAGACTTTATGCTCATAGGTACACCACATCTTCTGTTTCCATTTTTCCTCGCTCAGTTTACTTGGTTATTTCTCGCTCTGTGCTAGCTTGCTTTAGTAGTTCATGCATATTCTGCTTGCTGTTCCTCTCATCTATTTTCTCTTGCCTTGTTTACATCCGGCCCCAGCTTGGCTTATTGCCAGCGCCATATTTTCACTGTATTTTTTCCTCCATTATATAAAGAAAATTACTGACTAGAAAGAGGGACTTGGAAATTGAACGCGTCTAAGACCTTGTGTATACTCTGAACCAAATTACAGCATGCACATCATTATTACTGTAAAGTATTTATTAGAAATCTGTGTACAGACTACGTGAGGTTAGGCTTAGGGTTACACAGTGCAAGGCGACGTGGACATAACAGCTTTCGCTTCAGGATGTAAACGTATTAATCTAAGCAGTGCGTCATCAGTCAAGGAAAGGAAAGGAAGATAAACCGGAGGATGGCATGACAGGAGGTAATCAGCTGAGTTTTAAGTAGGGCATAGAAATGATGAATCTTTCCTCACACATGATCTCCATGTACCGCCTGGTGCCTCACATGATGATGATGATGATGATGATTAGAGAGTACTTTAGAATAATCAGCATTTCTCCCGTTTTCCTTTCATGCTATCTTCGGCCCGGTCGGATAAGCTGCAAGTTTTCTACAGAAAATCTAAGGCTGTGGTCCATATGTAGGAAAATATGATACTGAATTGATGGGAAGAATGTTTATTCCTTTATTTTATATTGACGCTATACTGTCTGTTTTACCGGTGTAGTTGGGAGGGTGTTTATACCGTACATCTATACATTACATTTTGCCACTTCATTTTCAATTAATAGAAACACAGATAAAACTATCCTTCAAATAATCATAATGTTGTATTCACGTAACATCGATTTACAAGATATCAAAATCAAATGAATCTTATGTATGTGACGTTAATTATCAGCTGATACGTATTATCAAATCATTAAAACATTTTCCTTGAACAATATGGGTTCAACTCTGATTGTAAACACACATAATCTGTATATATATACATTGCATTATGCAAAAATCAGTAATATGAATTACCTGCAGCTAGAAACATACTTCCCATTACACAAGGGAATATAGAAGTCTTCATTTCATTCCTTTGCTTGTCCCTTGCGGAACTTTGCCTCCCAAACAGCACTCCTGTAGGCCACTCGGTTGTGAGCAAGATGGCCTGCTGCTGCTGCATCCATTTCCAGATCATCAACGATGTCTTGCAGCCATCTTCGTTTCGGTCTTCCTCTTTTTCTTTTTCCCATTATGTATCCTTCCAATACGGTCTTCTCTAAAGTATCATGACGTTTAATGTGGCCAAAATATTTAAGTTTTCTCTCTTTAATCCTCTTTACTAGCCAGCCTTCTTCAATATTAAGCTCTTGTAGTATAGATATATTTGTTCTTTTTTGTGTCCACGATATTTGGAGAACTCTTCTATAGCATTTACATTCAAAGGCATTTATGTGCTTCTCAGCTGTTTTGTTAAGTGTCCAGGTCTCACAGGCATATGTTGCGATGGGAAAGATGCATGCCCTTAAAAATCTTATTTTTGTGGTTCTGTCTGCTCCTCTCCACAGATTCTTTATTTGTTTTACTTTCTGAAGAGCAATAGATGTCCTCCTTTTAATTTCCCGCATTGTATCTCCATTATTAGTTAGTAGTGATCCAAGATATTCACAACTCTCCACTTCTTCCAGTTTTTCCTCACTGATACATATTTCAGTTGCCTTGTCTGTTTTGTCAGTTGTCATCACTTTAGTTTTCTTTGCATTAAGATAGAGGTTCTGCTCTTCGCTGTTCTTGCGGACTGACATAATTAGTTTTTCCATTCCTTCTTGTGTTGTGGACAGCAATACTGTGTCATCAGCATATCTAATCTCTGGTATTTCATAACCTCCAACTGTTATGGCATCGTAATATTCTTTGTCTACATCTTCTCTAACATTCCTCATTATATTTTCAGTATACAAGTTAAATAAGTAGGGTGACAATATGCACCCCTGACGGACCCCTTGTTTTATGTCAAACCAAGTTGTTGTTTCACCATTTATTCTTACTGCTGCTTGTTGGTCTAAATACAGCAGTGATGTTAATTGTATCAAATGTGTTGGAAATCCCATTTTTTCCATTATTTCCCAAAGTTTCTGGTGTTGTACACAATCAAATGCCTTTGAGTAGTCTATAAAGGATAAATATAGATTCACATTAAACTCCCTGCATTTCTCTATTATTAATCTTAGATTGAATATATGATCTCTTGATCCTCTTCCTTGCCTGAAGCCAGCTTGGACCATATTGACTTCTTCTTCTATTTTCTTTCGAAGTCTACCCATTATGATTTTTAACAGAATTTTACTGGCATGACTAATCAGGGCAACAGTTCTGTAGTTGGTGCATAATTTCAGGTTACCCTTTTTTGGCAGTGGTATGAATACAGTTCTTTTCCATTCTTTTGGCCAAACACCTGAATGCCATATCTTTTTACATAGTGCATGATAGATTGTTGCACACTCCTTTCCTCCTGCTTTAATAAATTCAGCGGTTATCTCATCACATCCTGATGATTTACCATTTTTCAGACTCTTTATTGCCCATAAAACTTCTTCCATTGTCGGCTCGGGTTCTTTCTCCTCCAATAATAATTCACACTGTTGATTTCTGCTTCCACAGTCGGTTGTTTCATACATTCTTTTGCAATATTCCTTCCATCTTTCCAAAATTTCCTCTGTCTCTGTCAGGGTATTCCCCATCTCATCACAAATTACATTTAGCTTAGGTGTGACATTTCTCGTCAATGTCTTCATTTCTTTAAACATTTCACTATCTCTTCCACACCTCTGATGTTCTTCTATTCTTTCACAACAATCTTGTATGTATTGTTTTTTGTCTTTTCTTATATTTCTTCGTACTTCTTTTGTTAAAGTTTTATATTTATCTTTGTTGTTGTTTGTCACTCTCCATTGCGTCTTCATTTCTCTACATTGTTTTATCAGTTCTAGTGTACCTGCTGTGATCCATCTATTCTTTTGTGTTTTCTTTACTGGAACCATGTCTTTAGCTGTTGTTACTAAGATATCTTTGGCCTGCGTAGCCAATTCATCTGGTGTCATCTCTTCCTGTACAGCCATCAGGATTTCGAAACGGTTCTTCACTTCTATACCGTATTGTTCTGGTATATTTGTAAGGTCAAAGCGGAGTGGTCTTGATCCCATAACTATCTTTTTTAGCTTTATCTTCATGTCTGCTATTAATAACTCATGGTCCGTGTCACAATAAGCACTTGGTAAAGTTTTTGCTGATGTTATGCTTGACCTCCACCTTCTCTGCACTAAAATGTAATCTATTTGATTCCTGGTTTTCCCATCAGGTGATGTCCATGTGTAAAGTCTTCTTGGATGTTGTTTAAAAAGTGTGTTAGCGATCATTAGCTCATTTTCCATACAAAACGCCATTAGATTGTCACCTGCCTCATTTCTGTGTCCTATGCTAAATTTCCCTACAACTTGTCCTTCATCTTCTGCTCTTTCTGTACCAATTTTTGCATTAAAATCACCCATTATAAATACAATATCATTTTTCCGTACCTGGTCCAGTGTCGTCTGCAGTGTGTTATAAAAATGTTCTACTTCATCTTCTTCTGCTGCTGATGTAGGTGCATATACCTGGATGACTGTTACATTTCTAGGAATGCCCTTAAGTCTGATTGTTAGGATTCTATCACTTGCTGGATTGTAGCCTAGTAATGCTTTTGATGTTGATTTGTCCAAATAAAAAGCCACTCCATTCTTTCCTCCTACTTCTCCGCCAGAATATATAAATATGTTATCATTCTCGCTCTTAAAGTGTCCTGATCCTTTCCATCGATGTTCGCAGATTCCCAAAATGTGTATCCGCGTTCTTTTCCTCTCGTCACTTATTACTTGATATTTTCCCTCATACATACTTCTTACATTCCATGTTCCTACTCTTATTTTTCTTTTTAGTTTGATACAGGGGTTTTCCTTGGTAACACCGTCAGGATTTTGTCCGTCATCACAATTACTAGTACCGACCTCTGCCTCACACTCTTCCCCAGTGTTAAAATTAGATCTATCTGGCCTGGGGGACTCACCACCAGATCTTTTTCCTATTTGACTTTCCATGATTGCTGCTTGGGTTTCTTGGTATGTTTCCAGAAGGTAGTTTACCATTGCTTTCCTTCCGGGCAGTGACTGTACTAGTCAGTGATCGTAGCCATTGTCCCTACATTGAGATCATCTGCCTACCATCATAGAATAGGTGACCATAACCAACATTATCTGTCAGCTGCTCTCCCATTCCATCCACCACCTGCTCCCATGGCTTCACGTCACCCTGATCGGGGGGCTATACGGGTACTCCACCTTGCCCAAGGGTGTCCCGTAGACTAACGGAGGTAAGGAGGCGTCTTACTTCTCCTTTGATAGGGGATACCCCTACCCCGCTAACCAGATAGAAGTCTTACATTGAACATTTCACATCTGCACTGAGTGATGATTTATCCATGATCACACATAATACAGTCCTAACTACTTTTACCTAAGTGGTTGATCGGGGTTTGATCGAGGGAGCTCACAGCACAACTTGCATTCATCCACATCACATATTAAGGGCCCATATTAACCTACACATATTTGTTCCTGTCTAACAAATGACTTCTCTCATTCACGTCTGAACATTGACACGGCTCCCTACGGTCGCTGGCCTCTAACGTGCTCAGCACATGGAATCCCGACCTCTTAAACTTCTATCTTCTCGTCTTACATACCTTGTCAGCGACGGACTCGCGGGACTGCATTTTCCGTAAAGCCCGTCTCTGACCAGTGGGCTTGCCAATCAAACCGGGCAACTACTTGCTTTATTATCTACGCCCTACACAATAACCTTTTATTAGTACCCAACAAGTTTGGATTTCTGTGAGTAAACTTTCATTTACACAGAAAATCTAAACTTATGTTAAGAGGAAACCTCCACTTATACATAATGAATGTTTGTGAGCCTGTGTGTGCGTAAAATATAAATATTTTCAGGGAATATAAATATTGTTATTGGTTGTATGATATAACCCATTAGGTAACACGTACGCACAGTAGTGAGCTTATCCAAGCTAATGTAGAACATTGGCTTCGTTATATACAGCAGGGCGCAACGAGCAAAAACAGAAACGCCTGCTCTATAGCTACATGTCATTCCGCTACACTCTGTGGGCTAAGCCTGCACGTGGTCAGCGGAACATTTAGTTAATGAAACTTCATATACAGGGTGTCCCAAAATTTACACACATTCTAAAGTATTGTATTTTATGGTAAATGAGAATTATAGTTCTGCTTTGTTTTTAAATGTGTTTTAAATGATGTGGTTTCTCTGCTTTATTTTTTTCGGTAAACTGTCTGTCACTGTTAACGTTGAACAAGAAAAGTGTTTCTTTTGAGTATTCTACAATATACTATCACTTTTGTTACAGGCTTTGGGGGGAGGGGGCGAACACTTTGTATATATCATTAACAGTTAACTCATCGTCATCATTAGGTGCCATGCCGATAGGAGCTGGCGGTCATACTTGTTCATAGATCTCTTGATGATATTTGTCATCATCTCAGTTGGTGATTTTTTTATTTTGCCATCGCATTAGTGTCCGTGTTTTCCCCTTCCTCTTCTCCTGCCTTTCTTTTCATCTATCTTTCCTGTTGTTATGATGTTTTCCAGCCCTCCCCTTCTCAATGTATGTCCAGTGAATGACGGCTGTCCTTTCCTACTGTTTTAATTAAGTTGCTTTCCTCATTTGTTTTTGTTAGACATTTCCTGTTTTTCATCTTAGCTGTCCATGGTACTCTTAACATTCGTCTAAGAACCCATATGTCTGCTGCCTCTAGTGATCTTTGCATCGATCTGTTCATTATCCATGACTCACTTCTATCGGGTGGGATAGGCTACTTGTAGCATTTTAGAACTGGTAGGATAGGCTACTTGTAGCATTTTAGAACTCCGATATTCAGTGACAGAGATGCATTGCGCGCGATGTATCTCATCTGTCTGAGCGCTGTTTTGGCTTGACAAATTCAGTTCTACAGCAAGTTGACTAAGCAAATAATTCTTCTTGCACTTTAGTTACCACAGAATATACCAGAATTATTCTGTGGAATTTCACTGTTAAGGAAAATGGTTTTTAGGAAAGGGGTCGCAGAGAAAAGTGAGACAGCGGAGAGAAAGATCCGCACAGCGTAAAAACTGGCATTTAAAACCTAAATTACATATTTAATTACATTCTGTTCCCTAGACTATTGGGTTAGTTCTTGCGGTTGAGTTGAGCTGGTAGAACATCAAAGTTCCCTATATTCTTCACTCTGTTCCACAACTCTCATTTAGCCTAGTCTCATTTAGCCATCTTTTTATCTTTAGTTCAGGTAGGTGGTGCTCGTGTTTTCTCTTAAACCGTCACTGCTTGTCAGGCAGAAAATGATACGAGCGCAGTGAATACAGCGGAACAGGACGAATGTTTGGAGAGAGACGACAGTTGGCCGTAACGAGAAACAGATATCTCGTGCGTTGTTGTCTAAGTTGGAATGCTCACTAATAGAATTCTACGATAGACAAACATTTTTTGACACCAGTAATCCTTTGTGGCTAATTGTAGATTTTAATTGCACAGTCATATTGTTTCAGAATCGTGTAAAGCAGGGGGTTCCAAATGTGTTGGTTCGCGACCATACAGACTGTATACATTGGTTCTCAAGCTGGAAAGCATGAAGGATCAGACGAGGGTCCAAATTTTAAAATTATTGTCATCATTATTTTTGTTATTGCTATTACAGTTCCGTATGCCGTAAAAAAATACAAGGTGATAAATCTTCAGAATTACAAATATTCGAAATGTTTTTAATTTAAAGCCAAGTTTGGTTGGGGGAGGGGGTAGATGGGGATGAGTAGCAGCGGAAAACTATCACTGGATTCAATTGTCTGTCACCTAAAAGAGGTTGGGAGCCACTGCTGTAAAATATTTCGAAGACCTCCCAGAATTCTCTCTAGATATTAGATGTAGGAGATAGTTATGAATATTACAGTATGCGGCCTAGCAAGTTATGAATATTACAGTATGCGGCCTAGCAAGTTATGAATATTACAGTATGCGGCCTAGCAAGTTATGAATATTACAGTATGCGACCTAGCAAGTACCTCTGTTCCTTCTGTGGGTTAGTATATTTAAGAAAATCAGTTCTTCAGTTTATTATAAAATTATGCCTCGCCACTATATGAAAATAACTACAGATATCAGTATCTTTAAAGACGAGTTGTTAAGAGAAAAGACGAAGTAATATCCTGGATATATAAGACATTGTTGTTGCCATTGACTTCAGTTTGTGTGGTACATTTCTGTTTTGCAAGGATGCTAACACTTATGCAGCACAGATTAAAGAATTATAATCTAAAATGATGTAAAAAAACGCAATCACAACAACATTAAGTTTGGAGGAAAGTCCTGCTGACTCTAACCACACGAGATTCTCATATTCGTTATATCCGTCCATCAGCTGTCACTTACCTCATGTGGACGTGGACTGTTGCTTACTTTATACAAGTAAGTTTCATCTTTTTCACTGTATTTTGTTCATTTTGTACTTGTTGTCATAAAAAAAACACTCATAGTTAAAATATTGGTGTCTGAAATGAATGTCTTCCAGAAATCATTGGGTAAATCTCAGTGCATTGTTTTAATGTTATGTTTTTACTCGCGTTCTCCATTTCATCATCACTATATTAGAAGAATTGTTTAGATGCCAGACAAAGTACTCTGTGTGTGTGGAAGAAAATGATCCCCCGGGCGCCATGGTAAATAGAAACTCAGGGTAAAGTAAAGAAACGTGCAAATAGTTATTAGCTGTCAAAGATGACCAAACGATCTTGGCAGGCCTTCACTTAATAACTTGAAAATTGTTCCCTATAATGGAAGAAATAATTATGTACGACTTTGCTCGAATCCGATCTGCTCGCTTCTTAAACTCCGTGTTATTATCCAATGGAAGGGGCCTTAACAGTTTTAAGTTAGAGCATTGTAACGTTATGTTTGCACTCATTGTGATGTTTATTAGTATAAATGTAGAATTATGGCCTGTACATCTAGCCTGAGAGACGTACTTCTGAGAGATTGTTTCAGACTGTACTGTCCAGTACAGAATTTCAATAACGTTGCGAGAGATATGTCTGAAAATTTTATATTGACAAATAATTTATTTTCCAGACAAGACTGAAACATCCGTAGTCGAAACTATTTTTTGTCAGGCTAACATTAACAGATGTGCAGACATTTAAAGGCTTCCTCATATTCTTCTTGTTTGGCCTCTAGAGAATTACAACCTTGTATTCTCCGTTAGCAACACCATTATGACTTTAATACCTGCTTCGAGTAGGACAGAGAACGACTTTCTTGGTTTAAAGTCCACGAAAAGAACTGCATCAATCATCATCCTGTTGTCCGCATTTTGTGCCCGTCTTTCTTACAAGGAGGATAAAAAAAAGCTAAGTGTCTTTTTTTCATGTTTTTTCGTGTTTTCATCTGTCGAGTTTTTTTATGCGAATCTTGATAAAGGCGTTTCCCGAAATATTGGATTGTTGTATGTTCCTTAAATTATACGTACTCATTTTACGTTCTGCCATTTTAATTCTTCCTCATTTTCCTTACTCTTCTATCTTTTTCTGAAAATTGAACCACACGTTTCTGTCCACGTTTATTACTAGAGCAAGTTTTGGCGCAGTCGTCATTTCTTTTATCTCTGACTGACACAGCACAACAACATGCTGTTAGGAGTGCTACAAAGAGGGAGTAAAAGATCTCGATCGGCAGTGGATCGTAGACCTTTGGCTAGTATTCTAACTCAGTGGTTCTAAAATTTTTTCACGGTACCGCCACAGGAACATTTGTCGCTTAATTATTTCTAATGCTATTTCTCTTTTTTTCTTTCATCACCCTTCTGAATCTCACCAAATGCCCCCAGAGAGGGCAGCGCATATTTGAGAATCACTAATCTATCTCATTAACTTATTTCAGAAGCTCTCATTTGACCTGCTTTACCTCATAGAGACTCTAGAAATGAGACAAAAGGCAGATAAGACATGCTCTCGCGTAAAGTGCCCAAGAAAGACAAAAAAGTGAAACTAAAAAGAAACCTGTGCACTTTAATATTTTTTTTCACAAACTGAAGCAATTAAAAAAAAATAGCAGAGCAGAGGGCTTGGGAAATGCATTTTTCTAATATTAAACACTCCATAAACGAATTTCAATAACTTTGTTCAAACTGATATATGTTGATCTCTGTGTGGACAGATTCGTAGTTTAGTATCTGGCACGCATTCTGAGGGCAATCAGGCAGTGTTGTCAGAGGGAAATGAGAACAAATATTACCTCAACAAACTGAGAACGTGATTTCTGGTACTGTGACCTCACATCTTCTGGATTGACGTCTGAGCCACATTTGTTTGAGTTTCACGTTTTCGCTGGTGGCCTGGTCGAAAGTTTGCAGGAAAGAATGAGACAACAAAGGGAAGCTGAAAGCAACCAAATCTCATTGGAACGGAGACACCCGTCGCACAGCTTCTCCTCGGACTAGAAGACATGGCCTGTCTTCTCGTAGTCTGCCTCGTCTCTTTACTAAAGTCTGCTCCTCTATGTCGATCCCACCGAGTCCGATTCCTCAAGAGACTTAATCGATACCTGCGACTATCGATTACTATCACATACCGGATACCCATTTTTATGTGGGGAACATTAATCGATACCCGTCCAATGTTCAATTATTTTCGAGTATCTCAGAACAGGGAACTGACGATACCGATATCGAGTCTTGGCTTTGACCAAGTACATTTCTTCACTTAGATAGTTAATGTATTTTAAATACATGTTTTCTAGTGGTACACCGCAAATATTTAGTTAGTGATTCTTCAATAAAATCTTATATCTTTTACACATTTTTACAAATAGAAAACGAGGATTTCGCGCAGTAAAGTAGTAGGGCACAGTATTGTATGGTTAGACCTCGAAAAAAATCATAGACAGGGCATTTTTTAGACGTGAAAAGAAAGGGACAATGTTGTGTGTGAAATTGATATTGATGGTTGCTTGAGATGATACCAAAGCTGATTCAAGTTTTACATGCCTACCATTCAATCAGTGTACCAAAATTTGAAGAGAAAAATAACATGAGAAATCTAAGATCACAACGGATAGAACGGAAAACCTACTTTCAGATAATAAGAAATAGTGAAAAGCTTACACTGGTTATACCCTCCTCGAAATCTCTTTAGATGGTACTAATATGCTTTTTGTATATTTTTGTGTCTGATTTAAATAGAAGTATACAAGATGAAGACATTTTTTAAAAATAAAAGATAACTGACACAGTTAATACTCATGGTCCTTTTTAAACATTATGCAGCAGGCTGATTATTATTATCAGCTGTAGAAATGGGTACCCGACTTCGTCTGGAGTTGGGGAAGGAAAAGGCAGCCAGGCTGACCATATCGCCCTCTAGTGTGCTGACAGGTCAAGGAAAATATGGGCACTAACACCATATCCCTATGTGCCTCTAAGGCATGACAGGGTTACCTTTACTTTTTACTTTAGTAGGCTGATGCTTCTAACCTCTATAATGTTGACTTGCTCGCATTTTATATGGAGGATCGTTTAAACCTCGAACTTCCAACCTCTATAGTGACTAGCTTTACTGTCCAGGGCATGCTGGAGTACATGGCAGTGATGTGGCAGACAGACTGGCTGGACAGGCTAAAATAAATGGCAGACTGACAATGGACAAGGGGGACATTTGTAAAGCTGTATTTGCCAGACTGCGGGAAAATGAAGAGCGGGAATGGAAGAACAATGTAGATCTGAAGAGATTGCTGGAGCTAGAGCAAATTAAAGGTACTGGCAGGAAATATGAACTGTGTGGCAGAAAACTCATCGTAAACAACCAACATTTGACAGGAACTATTAGCAAACCTACTCTTGGATGGATGCTGCGGTATGTGACGGGGCATATATGGGGTTGTCTCGAATGCAGTGAAGCCGGAGTCATCAGCAAGAACTCAGAAAATGTGGAAAAATTCGTTAACTCATCTATGAAGGCTATAGCTTCAGAGTCTCATGTGGTTGGAATCAGTTAGATCCGCACGGAAAACGGGCCATGCATCGCGTTTCTGAGACATTTATTTTTAATATTTGTTCACGTCACTAGGTCAGCCCAGTGAGATCTTTTTCTCTTGAACTTTTCTTCTTCCTTTTTCCCTTGAATTTTCACCTCATTATGAAGTCCTCTAATTTTTATCTTCTCATGACATGTCCAAGAAATGTTTACTATTTTTTCTTACAATTTTGACTAGTTTCTATTTTTCTGATACTTCTTTGAGGATTTCTTCGTTTATCTCTGCCCAGGGTATCTGCTGTATCATTTGCCAAACCATATCTCTGTTGCTTACGATTTCATTCTTGTCTTTTTTGTCCATGTTTGACAGCCATACAAAAATACTAGTTCTGTATTGCACTGTAATTGCCTATGTTTCTCACTTTTAGGAGACATCGTATTAAATTCATGATTTGACAATTGAAAGGCAGAAATGCAGAGGTTTATATTTGCTTCCGTTCGATTTGTATATGGTTTTCCGTGCTAACCCTTGTTTAAAGAGCATAACCCACAAGGCAGCAGAGTATCTGTCTTGGTCTGCTGCTGTCTATTCAGGTATTCACAGCTGACCTCTGTATCTAGAGGCCATTCCACCACCCGCCATCCGATTTCTTAAAAGGACAGAAAATTGGTTATATGTGACAGAAAACAAACCACCTGGCGTAAACGTTTCGTAAAAGGACAGGAAATAATAATAATAATGGTAAGCTTGTACTTTTTGTTAGAATCATCCCAGGAACTTTCCGATACCACCTTTTATGTGCAGCGTGTAAGAAACCACAAGAGATGACGAAATAGTCACAATGATATTTTTTTTAAACCTTAATTTTCGTGCAAAATGGGACATGCAGCAGACTTAACAGCCTTCCAGGACTTGCAGCGTTACCAGGCCGCTAATTTCAGGAAGTCAATAACAGAACTTGACATTTAAGTGCGTGGGCGGAGTTTAGGCTAGTGTACGGTCAGAATGATTTTTAGAATTTAGATAAATTGGCCCATTCTCCCCTTGGGAGAAGAATGACGTTTCACGACAGGAGAATGTTTGCGTCAGTTTGTGTAACAAGAGTTAATACATTTATTGCGCAACAGTTTTGATTTCCGGCTGTAGATGAAGGTTTTTGCTTGAACTCTAGCACAAGCTAGACAACACGCACAAAACAGGATTTCTAGAGCTGTTTTCTTGGCTGATTCTTCTGTTTTATTGTTTATATGTCCATGAACATTAACAGAATTTATGTTTGCACTGAAACTTTTCTTATTTTTTTTAATGGGCCTAAACGTGGTCACATGGACGGAAAACAGATAAGAAAGAGAGCTGAAGGGAAGAGAAGAGATAGTCTGGGGTGTATGGTGTAGTTTTATTGTAAAAATTAAGGTGAGGAGGATTAGCAAAACGTAGGCACTCACAAGTATAAAGCAAACATTACAGACAAATATTTCAGTGATATGCCTTTATCAGGGACGAGGAGAATAAGAAAACAGCATTTATCTAGCTGAGCTAATCTTGGTCAGGGAAGGAAAGAGAACTCTCGAGAAAAGAGACTGAGAGATGCAGCAGCGGAGAACATAGCGAGCTCGAGGGGGGAAAGTAAGTGAACGGGCATGAAAAACGGAAGAGGAAGAAAGCGCGTAGCATGTAACACAACAGAGAGTGAAAATAAGAAAGAAAAGACTGAGCACATGGGATAATTAGTAGTTTACGCTGAAAGATGGAAACAGTGTAGATACTACTGGAAAACTGGATAAGATGAATAATGAAAACTACTTAAATGAAACAGTTTAAAAATGGGGGAATTATTGGTGAAGGGGAGCAGCTGCGGGTGTGTGTGTGTATGTATGGGGGGGGGGGAATATCACTGAGCAGAGGAAGCAATTAAGAAGAATAAGAAAATCTTGGGATAGGACAAGTTTTGTGTGTGAGGTAAGCCAGGAGGTTTTCAAG
Source organism: Achatina immaculata (assembly GCA_009760885.1). Lineage (NCBI taxonomy): Eukaryota > Metazoa > Mollusca > Gastropoda > Stylommatophora > Achatinidae > Lissachatina > Lissachatina immaculata. Next base: position 28,530,783 of record CM019717.1, read on the forward strand.
GGCTGGTAACTTAAACTTTACTGCATCAAGATACTTACATCATCATCTCATCATCAATGCTCGTCGCATCCAGTGATACACAGAGCAGGGATAAAAACTTTCTACCTGGCTTTTTCTCACGTATCTCTGCTACGTTTCTTCGTGTTTCGCCAGCACTTTAAACAGCAAACAACCACCGCTGCGGCTATACACAAATTACGCCAGGATAGATCCGTTCACACAAATTCCTAAATTGCCTTCATTTTCTTTGTATTCGCTGACACGAAAACAAATTATAACATGCATGTCATTTCTATTTGTTAGTGGAAGTAGAGGCAGAATACTGAAATCTCTGTGGATTTTTAAAATTGTTACTGCTGCTGTTACAGATATGCATTACATCAACCTATTGATGGTCGTCGTGGCATAACCAACTAATATTTTTGGCTGGGAGATACAGTTTGTCAGTAACAATAACATGGTTAGTATCCATCAGCGTCCACTTCACCTGATTTTTTTTTATCACCAGCTGCATCATTCCTTCCTTGAATTACAAGTAAAACAACTTTCTAGTTTCATTATGTAAACAGCTGAACTAAACGAAAAAGAAAATAAAACCAATGTAGATTAGCAAAATAAAATTTCAGATAGTGTTTTCCATTGAAAGATAAAGGAAAGGAAATTATATACAGGCAGTCCTCGAGTTAAGAACATCCCAATTATGTATACGCAGTAGTTACGAATGAATCCTCCATAAAGCCTATTATAATAAAAAAAATCAGGTTGCGTCCAATGCTTCGTAACAACAAACGGATGCTACTTTGATGAACACATAAAAACATTGCCCGTCGACAGCGGTTCGTCTGTATCTTTAATGTCGTTTACGCACAGAAAGATACGCTACATACGGTGTACTATATAACTAACGTTAGATGCGAAACGTAGTGACTTGCGTACAATTTCGACCAAAGAACAGACTTACGAATGAAACTCCTTTGTAATACAGGGACTGCTGCTATGTCAATATGAGCTGTGTGATTTGGGAGAGAAATATACAAACGTTAAAGCAAGACAAACATAGGGAATTATTAGAAAGCATACTTTTTTCATTCAAAATATGTTCATTATGAACGTGTATAATACAAAGAGAGCTCAAAGAACATGTGGGTGTACTTTCACCGATTATTAATAAGAAATTTACTTCAAGAAATAAGCAATTATGAAGCAAATATTAAATTATATTTTACATTGTCCATGCTTCTATTCAGCACATTATGTTACATTGAAAATAATTTCTTACTTTTGTTCTGTTTATGTCCTTCACGTCTCTGTGCTGGTGAGATATCACACTAGTAAGATCTGTAGTCCAAATTCGTTGAATCTATGTCCTTCACGTCTCTGTGCTGGTGAGATACCACACTAATAAGATCTGTAGTCCATATTCGTTGAATCTATGTCCTTCACGTCTCTGTGCTGGTGAGATACCACACTAATAAGATCTGTAGTCCATATTCGTTGAATCTATGTCCTTCACGTCTCTGTGCTGGTGAGATACCACACTAATAAGATCTGTAGTCCATATTCGTTGAATCTATGTCCTTCACGTCTCTGTGCTGGTGAGATACCACACTAATAAGATCTGTAGTCCAAATTCGTTGAATCTATGTCCTTCACGTCTCTGTGCTGGTGAGATACCACACTAATAAGATCTGTAGTCCAAATTCGTTGAATCTATGTCCTTCACGTCTCTGTGCTGGTGAGATACCACACTAATAAGATCTGTAGTCCATATTCGTTGAATCTATGTCCTTCACGTCTCTGTGCTGGTGAGATACCACACTAATAAGATCTGTAGTCCAAATTCGTTGAATCTATGTCCTTCACGTCTCTGTGCTGGTGAGATACCACACTAATAAGATCTGTAGTCCATATTCGTTGAATCTGTCGGTTTTTCCCCTCATCACGGTGAATCTCTCAGTTTTTTTTTTTTAGAACCGAATGTTCTTCCTGTTTGGGAAGCGCCAATGAAAGTGACTTTCACTGAAAGAACTTTCACTACTGAGCTGAAATAACGGTCACCAAAGAGTTGGGCAGTTAAAGCACTAAGCGGGAAATAAAACATAACTGGCATGATCGAGCATGTTTTGGCTGGAGGATGGAAGCACAGAGGCTCGGCCTTAGTTTGATTTCTTCGGTTTTCTTCTCTGGACTAAAGAGACCAGCGCTCCTAACTTTGTTCTCAAGAAGAAAATCTAGAATTGCTGCAAAATATATCTAGAATTATCTAGATTTTAAAAAGCATTTATCTAAATAGTTATCTAGGAAATATGCTATTGTTGAAAATAATGTATAAATGAAATTTAATGAAAAATTTTAACTAATGTTAATTTATCATTCAGTCATCAGTCATTTGCATGTCCCTTGCGGAACTTTGCCTCTCTAACAAGTCTCCTGTAGGCCTCTCGGTTGTAAGCAAGATTCCTTGCTGCTGCTGCGTCCATCTGCAGATTATTAACGATGTCTTGCAGTCATCTTCGCCTTGGTCTTCATCCCTCTTTTCTCCCATTATGTACCCTTTGAAGACGGTTCCTCTAAATTATCATGGCGTTTAATGTGCCCAAAATATATAAGTTTTCTCTGTTTAATCCTGTTTACTAGCCAGCCTTCTTCAATATTAAGTTCTTGTAGTATGGATATATTTGTTCTTTTTTTGTGTCCATGATATTTGAAGGACTCTTCTGTAGCATTTACATTCAAAGGCATTTATGTGTTTCTCAGCTGTTTTATTAAGTGTCCAGGTCTCGCAGGCATATGTTGCGATGGGAAAGTTGCATGTCCTTAAAAATTTTATTTTTGTAGTTCTGTCTGTTTCTCTCTACAGCTTCCTTAGTTGTCTTACTTTTTGAAGAGCGATAGATGTCCTCCTTTAAATTTCCCTCATTGTATCTCCTTTATTAGTTAGTAATGATCCAAGATATTCAAAACTCTCCACCTCTTCCAATTTTTCCTCATTGATGCATATTTCATTGTGAACTTAGCTGGTGCTAAGTCCACATGTATATTGAGTTATTAGAAGAATTTAATCAACCCAGCTGTTTAGGCATTCCTTTGGCATGTACTACCGTACTGCGTGGCCAAGATCTCGCGACCCCCATGACCGCCAGCCCAGATTCTCTCCTCCAAGGAATACTATATGCCAGCTGGGCATCAGGTTAAACATATATCACAAACATACCACAACATGCCATAGATCAAGTCATGCATAAAAACACATAAACGTTTTATTTACTCAACTGCATAGATCAGTGGTGGTCACAGGACCTACATTACACATAACATACAACACATAGCATAAAAACATATGCAGACATAATATCAATAGTGCAAATACTCATAGCTAGTGTAACTAACTAATAAGCTAGAACATAATATCAATAATGCAGATACTCATAGCTAGTGTAACTAACTAATAAGCTAGAACATAATATCAATAATGCAAATACTCATAGCTAGTGTAACTAACTAATAAGCTAGAACATAATATCAATAATGCAGATACTCATAGCTAGTGTAACTAACTAATAAGCTAGAACATAATATCAATAATCCAGATACTCATAGCTAGTGTAACTAACTAATAAGCTAGAACATAATATCAATAATGCAGATACTCATAGCTAGTGTAACTAACTAATAAGCTAGAACATAATATCAATAATGCAAATACTCATAGCTAGTGTAACTAACTAATAATCTAGAACATAATATCAATAATGCAAATACTCATAGCTAGTGTAACTAACTAATAAGCTAGAACATAATATCAATAATGCAAATACTCATAGCTAGTGTAACTAACTAATAAGCTAGAACGACCGTGGCTATTCTGGTCTCAACCAATCCCTCCCCCCCCCCTCAAATCATAAATGCACATTATACAACTCCAAAGTGTGCCCATGCACTTATGAATGTGCAACCTTTATGCAAAACTACACCGCAACCCCTTCCTGAATTGTTTCCATGTGCCAATTGCACTTATTCGTCTCACGGGTAACCTGCCTGTAACTCTCCGCAAATTCCTTAAGTTTCCCGTGTGCTGCCGCACTGTTAATCTCACTCCCCCAACACATGAAATCCAGATGTACTAACGTACTAACAAACCTCACGACAATCCGCTATCGAGTCCCCCCCCCCACCCCACCAAATTCAGTGCTCACGCACATCGTTGATTTCTCGGATCTGCAGCCTGGCCATGTATCTCCCGATACCATTGCGACGCATAAATTATCCATGCAAATGAAGGTACTGACGGACCTTTATAGGTGTCCATCCAGAAATGACGATAATTCATAAATCAGAGTATCCATATGATCGATAATGACATACTCCACAGCACATTATGATACACAATATATATTTACACAGCGTGAGGGTCGGCAAGGCTAAGTAATTTCGATACTCAGAAGCACAGACGAACCGTACTTGCCCGCCTCAGCTTGTCTGATCTCTAATTTCCGCCACGCATTCCTCGGTATTTTAGGTCTTATACTTCCGATCACCTGACGAGCGACTCGTTCCCCCCACCCTGACACTGGTGAGAGCACCGAATGACCCCTCATGTAAACAGCCTTATTTTTTTTGTCTGTTATCATCAATTTAGTTTTCTTCTCATTAAGATAGAGGTTTTGCTCTTCGCTATTCTTACTGACTGACATAATAGGTTTTTTCAATCCTTTCTGTGCTGTGGACAGTAATACTGTGTCATCAGCTTATCTAATCTCTGGTATTTAATAACCTCCAATTGTTATGGCATCGTAATATTCTTTATCTACATCTTCTCTAACATTCACCATTCTATTTTCAGTACACAAGTTAAATAAGTAAGGCGACAGTATGCACCCCTGACGGAACCCATGTTTTATGTCAGGCCAGATAAAAGGGATGGCGACTGCAGTAAAACTGATTTAAATAAATAAGGTAGACAGAGGTGTATGGTGCAGTTTTACAAAGTGAGGGAGGGACTGAGTAAGGTGAGAAAAAAATGAATAGAAAGTATGAGAATGTATAAATTAAAAACATACAACATCCGATATTTCGGCGTGAGCCTTATTCGAGGATACATACACAACGAAATACAAACACGAATAACTTATCTGAAGTGTCTTCCTCCAAGTGGGAAACAGAAATGTGTGTGGTAGAAGGGAGAAGGGAAAAACACGCTGCCTCCAAACAAAAGATGCCCGATAGAGCCAATCATAAAGAAGAGGTGGAGAGAGAGGAGGAGAACAAGTGGGAGAAAGGGGTGGGGGGGGGGGAAGGCAATAGAAACATGATACCCGCTTAGGTGTCGGGGGGGGGAGAGGGGAGGGAAAAGGGGACGCAGAGAGATAATGAATGAAGAACATAAACACCTGCAGGGAGAAAATGTGAAACTGGTGAATAGGACAGGGTGGTGGTAGGGAGGGGTAGCATAGAGAAAGGAAGTAAAGTTTAAAAAAGGACCAGTGGAAAACTAAAGAAGTTACAGAAAGCTGAAGACATTGTTAATTCCAGCTGGGTGGAGACAGCCAGTCTGGAAAATAAGGCGCTGTTCTAGGATCCTCCGAGATCGTACATCAGCAGAACAAGAGCGGATCGCACTAACAGAAATGTCCTGTTTGCCCCTGTGGTTGCCAAGGCAAAAATGTTTAGCCACAATAATATTTCTCAATGATATTTATATGATATCATTTAAAATATCATTTTTATAGCCACTCAATGATATTTCTAAGAGGGCCTGGACACCTGCGGCTAAACATTTTTGCCTTGGCAACCACAGGGACAAACAGGACATTTCTGTTAGTGCGACCGCTCTTGTTCCGCTGATGTACGATCTCGGAGGGTCCTAAAACAGCGCCTTATTTTCCGGACTGGCTGTCTCCACCCAGCTGGAATTAACAATGTCTTCAGCTTTCTGTAACTTCTTTATTTTTCCACTGGCCCTTTTTAAAACTTTACTTTCTTTCTCTATGCTACCCCTCCCTACCACCACCCTGTCCTATTCACCAGTTTCACATTTTCTCCCTGCAGGTGTTTATGTTCTTTATTCATTATCTCTCCGCGTCCCCTTTTCCCTCCCCTCTCCCCCCCCCCCCCCGACACCTAAGCGGGTATCATGTTTCTATTGCCTCCCCCCCCACCCCTTTCTCCCACTTGTTCTCCTCCTCTCTCTCCACCTCTTCTTTATGATTGGCTCTATCGGGCATCTTTTGTTTGGAGGCAGCGTGTTTTTCCCTTCTCCCTTCTACCACACACATTTCTGTTTCCCACTTGGAGGAAGACACTTCAGATAAGTTATTCGTGTTTGTATTTCGTTGTGTATGTATCCTCGAATAAGGCTCACGCCGAAATATCGGATGTTGTATGTTTTTAATTTATACATTCTCATACTTTCTATTCGTTTTTTTCTCACCTTACTCAGTCCCTCCCTCACTTTGTAAAACTGCACCATACACCTGTCTACCTTATTTATGTCAAACCAAGTTGTTGTTTCATCATTTATTCTTCCTTCTGCCTGTTGGTTTAGATACAGCAGTGATGTTAATTTATCAAACGTGTTTGAAATCCAAATTTTTCCCATTATTTCCCAAAGTTTCTGGTGTTGTACACAATCAAATGCCTTTGATTAGTCTATAAAAGATAAATATAGATTCACGTTAAATTCTCTGCATTTCTCTGTTATTAATTTTATATTGAATATATGGTTGCTTGTTCCTCTTCCTTGTCTAAAACGTGCTTGGACCATATTGACTTCTTCTTCTAATTTCTTACAAAGTCTATCCATTATGATTTTTAATACAATTTTGCTGGCATGACTAATCAGGACACCGGCTCTGTAGTTTATGCATAATTTCAAGTAACCCTTTTTTGACATTGGTATGAATATAGTTCTTTTCCATTCTTTTGGCCAAATACCTGAATGCCATATCTTTTTACATAGTGCATGATAGATTGTTGTACATTCCTTTCCTTCTGGTTTAATAAGTTCAGCTGTTATCTCATCACATCCTGGTGATTTACCATTTTTCAGATTCTTTATTGCCCATAAAACTTCTTCTATTGTCGGTTCGGGTTCTTTCTCCTCCAATAATAATTCACACTGTTAACTTCTGCTTTCACTGTCAGTTGTTTCATACATTCTTCTGCAATCTTCCTTCCATCTTTTTGGAATTTCTCCTGTCTCTGTCAAGGTATTCCCCATCTCATCACAAATTACATTAAGCTTAGGCGTGACATTTCTCGTTAATGTTTTCGATTCTTTAAACATTTCACTATCTCTTCCCCACTTCTGATGTCCTTCTATTCTTTCACAACATTCTTGTATTTATTGTTTTCTTTTGTCTCTTCTTATGTTTCTTCTTACTTCTTTTGTTAAAGATTTATGTTCATCTTTGTTGTTGTTTGTCACTTTCCATTGCGTCTTCATTTCTCTACGTTGTTTTATTAGTTCTGATCTGCCTGCGTTAATCCATCCATTCTATTGTGTTTTCTTTACTGGAGTCATGTCTTCATCTGTTATTATTAAGATGTCTCTGGCCTGCATACCCAGTTCATCTGGTGTCATATCCTCCTGTATAGCCATCAAGATTTCGAAACGGTTCTTCACTTCTATACCGTATTGTTCTGGTATTTTTGTAAGATTAAAGCGGAGTGGTCTTGATCCACTGTCTTTTTTATCTTTATCCTCATGGCTGCAATTAATAACTCATGGTCCGTGTCACAATCAGCACCTGGGAAAGTTTTGGCTGACGTTATACTTGATCTCCACTTTTTTTTGCACTAAAACGTAATCTGTTTGATTCTTGATTTTCCCATCAGGTGATGTCCATGTGTAAAGTCGTCTTGAATGTTGTCTAAAAAGTGTGTTAGCGATCATTAGTTCATTTTCCATGCAAAACGCCGGTAGAGTGTCACCTGTCTTATTTCTGTGTCTTATACTAAATTTCCCCAAAACATATCCTTCGTCTTCTGCTATTTCTGTACCAATCTTTGCATTAAAATCCCCCATTATTAATACAGTATAAGTTGTTCGTACCTGGTCTGTTGTGAACGGCCATTGGTTGGTTGTACATCGTGGGCGGAGCATGGCATGGCAATTCACGTAAATCCAGGGGTGGAAGGACAATATATATATATATAGTGGGGAACAACGTGCTGGAGGGAGACAATCTAGTCCGTATGGCGGGGCTGAGTTTGTTTCGTCTGGCCATGATTATCGTGATATGCCCAAGCCGACTCACACTGATTTGATTTAATGTGTTGAGAAATGAATGTGCTGCAGATTGTTTCACCTTCTCCTTGCAAGAGGAGATTCTATCAGATTCATGGATTATCGTCACAATTGGATGGGCACATATCTAGTGCCTTCGTTCGCATGGCTGGTGTGTGTGTGTATATATATATATATATATATAGATATATATATGTCGATATGGTATTCTGGAGATACTTAACCTGGCTGTAGCATCTGCAATTCAATGATGTGATTAGCACATGGGATTTGTAAGGTGGGGAGATGGAGTGATTATATTCAGTGCGTTAGCACACACCAAGAGATTATGTGTAGTGGTATTCCGTGTGTTAGCACACATCATAAGATTATGTGTAGTGGTATTTCAGTGCGTTAGCACAACAGACGATCATGTGTAGTGTGGGAGAGGGGCGTGGCAGCAGCTTGATATAAGTGCAGTAGCATATCGCGATCCATGGAGATAAAAGTTTCATGAGAGCAGCAGTAGGCAAGGCTAGATAGGTGCGATAGCACAGCTGGATGAATGTGTGTGAATATCTTATGGGGGCCAGAGGAGTCCAGGCCAGCATCAGGCACATATATATTTTAGTTTATCCTTAGGGAGTTCATATGTTACACTAATGATACAGGTCATGTTTTAATATATTACATTGATGATACATGTCATACTTGAATATGTTGCATTGATGATACATTATATTTATGTCATGTCTTGTCGTTTTCATGATGGTACATGTTGATGTCCTGTGTATGTAATATCTGTGGTGGTGTCACTATGCTATATTAGAGAATGTAAACAAATGGATGTAAAGTGATTGCTGACTTGGTGACATGTATTCTATGTTTTATGTGATGTGTGGATATATATGATGTGATGCATGACGGGCATACAGTACCCTGGGAGGGGAATCCTGAGTTGTAGAGTTGGTTTTAGGCATGGCCACCTCTGTACGGTAATACATTGGACCATGAATTTGTGCGTTCCAGCTGGGTTTTGGCTCGTGTCCTTTCCCCAGATTGTTCTCAGTTGTGATCTTAGCACCCCGCTAAGTTTACAATATCGTCGTTTGCAGTATATACCATTATATATAATATATCGTTAGCCGTTATAATTACTTGATATTGGTACACGAAGATGAAGATCATCATTGCCTGCAACATTTTTTAAAGACCTGATTGATAAAATGATGTAGAAGCTTTATCTTCTGCAGAGTTTTTGGTACATTGCCATTATTCCCATATCTCTTAAAATTTCAAGGGGAAGCTGATAAGTGCATCAGCTTTGCCCAGGCATGTGATAAGCTAAATTCCACCATTAAACAGCAAGAAGAGGTTCTAGATTAATTGTGTTTCTCAGCTTAAATTAGATCAAATTCATGACCAAATGTCAGTGTCAGTTTTTGGATGTGGTAGCATTTTTTTTATCAATGAATGTTAGAAAACGAGTCCTAAAGTGCTGTATTGAACCTATCTTGTTATATGGAAGTGAATCATGGACAATAGGCAAGTCTGCACAAAAATCAATGGAAGCAGCAGAAATGTGGTTTATTAGAAGAATGTTGCGAATCCCCTGGACAGCAAAAATAACTAATGAAGAATGTATGAGAAGAGCTGGAGAGACAAAAAACCTTGTCAAAAAGATAAGAGAGAGACAATGTACTTTCATAGGACATGCAATGAGAAGAGGAGCCATTGAAAATATTATAACAACAGGAAAATAGAAGGAAGAAGATCAAGAGGAAGACCAAGAGAAATAATACTGGACAGTCTGACGGGATAGTGTGAGAGGAGATCACCAACTGAACTGATGGCCTGCATGAAGGATCGGATACTCTGGAGAAGCATAATAGCCAACGCCAGTCGGCACGGCACATGATGATGATGATGATGAGCAAATGAGATGAGATACCATATTCACAAAGTTCTTGAAATTGATTCCATCCTGAATGTTTGTTTCATTTCATTCCTCTGTATCTTGTCTATTACTCAAATCAACTAAACAGATTCCAGTTTATTTGGTATTCTTTATTGAGTTTTCTGATATTCTTAAATATTTTTGATATCTTAACATATTAACCCTTCCACTCCAGACCAACATCGGTAGTGTTGGTAGATCGTGCACACATATGCAACTCAAAACTCAGAGAGATATTGAGGGAAATTCTAAATAAAATAAAAAGTAACACATTTCAAACCCAACTCATATTTTAAAATTACGGAGTAACTTCCATCCAGTTTCTCTCTACCAAAATTTCAGGAGTGAAAGAGTTAAAGAGAGATCTTCTGCTGGTTTTAGCATATTGTTTGTAGAAACGGAATTTATTCTTCAGCTTTTTCACATTTTTAGGAAGTCCCTGTTCTAGCCATTTATAACATTATGTAAGTAATTTTACAGTCAAAATAAGCCCAAACTATGCTTTTATCTCTTCTTCCTGTCTGATATAGTTCAGTAATATGTTGTTTTGTTTCTGTCAGAAAATTTCATCATCATTTTTTTAACCGTTCATGGAGTATCTTACACTTTTTCCTAAACTCTGTAATTTGCTTGTCCTTTCTGTTAAAAATCGGTTTATTTATTGTCCGCATGTCACGTGCACAAAATAATATTAACATTTCTTATTGTGATATTTCATCTCTTCACAATGATTGCAAATTTCTTCACTTTAATTGTAAATGTTTTGTTTCTAACGATGACTTGACGTTGTGAAAACTATTTTTCTCGTAATAATTCTTGACATTATTTGGCTCGTACAATTTGCGGTCTTCTGTTTGATTATTTGTGTCAGCTGCCTGCTTGTTTGCATATGTTTTTATTTACTTGACATTGTCAGAATGTATTAGCTTTTTTTATTATTCGACTTCAGTGAAAGTGTGGTCCATTCTTGTACTTTTTTGTCTTGTCTTGTCTCCTTCCTTTTATACCTATCAGCGTGGATGGGGAAAATAGACGTCTTGATAGGACTGTGCAGTTTCTTCATATAATGGGATATTTAAAGTTTATATAATTCCTCTCTCCACTCTTGCGTGGGCGGCCTCTACTGTCTGTTACCTACAAATCTTAGTGTGAATGTTTTTTTGTGGTATACTGTAACATTGTGTAACATGACCATTCGACTTGCTGTTTCTGGATATAGTGTAATACTGGTGTTAGTTGGACTTTTTCTGGCTATATTTTAATACTGGTGTTAGTGGAACTTTTTCTGAATATAGTGTAATATTGGTGTTAGTCTAGCCTTTGCCTTCATTGTGTTAAAATTTATTTTTGAGACCAGCATTTTGAAGAAATTATAAATCAGGAAAAATTATATTGAAAAAAAAATCCTTTTATTTGCATGATCTTTGTCAAGAGAAAACAGAATGTAGGGAATCTGACAGTCACCGAAAACGCAAGGGAAAAAAGAAAGAATGAAAGGATGAGCTATAAATATTTGAAAAGGCTGACCACGAGGCACTTGAAAAGAAAGACTAACCAATTTAAGCAGAGATATGCTGATCACACAAAATGGCGTTGTTACCAGCGCCTGTCAGTACTGAATGAGTATAAGAGAGCTTTTGTCCTGATAAGATTATACAAATTGCTGAGAAAATTAGAGCAGCAGATGGCATTGAGGATATATCATGAAAATTATAGGTAATAAAGAGACAAATCGTATGTATGTGGCTGAGACTGAAAGTCGCTTGTCAAGAATGAATAAAAATTACTTAATCGTGATAAACCAGATAGTGCATAATTCAAACAGATAGTCAGTGCACAATTCAAATCCTTGTATTTTGGGTTTTTTTTTAACGAGAAACTGCTGGAGGGCAGGGGAAAATGCCTAATTATTTTGGCACTCTACTCCTGATTTTTATTTTCCCTGTCTTCAGCAATATAATGTTCTGGTCTGATATGTGCCTGGCGTTTTCTTTTCCTTTCCTTCAGCAATGTAATGTTCGGTTCTGATATCTGACTGGCGTTTTTGTCAGCTTTGATATTTTTTTGAAAACATATTTCTTATCTTATCTCTTTCTCTTTCTGAACCTTAAGTCCCAGGGCACATGGGGCTTCCGCAAGGGTTTTCTACAAATGCCTGTCCTTCGCCTTTTTTCTGCTCTTGCCCAGGTGAGTCCTCTATTGCTCAACATCCTTTCTGTTGTTCTTCTCCATGTCTCTTTTGGTCTACCCTTACTTCTGCTCCCCTGTGGTGTCCATCTTAGTGCTATTTTTGGTAATGAGTTGTCAGTCATTCGGAGCACATGTCCCAACCATCGACAGCGTCTTTCCTCAATAATTATTGTCAGTGGCTTCATCTGTATTTCAGCCAATAAGATGTTATTTCTTATGGTGTTTGGCCAAAATATTTTTCTGATTCTTCGTAAACATTTAGTCTGGAAAGAATTCAACTTGTTTTCTATGGTTTTGGTGATTTTCCGCATTCACTTCCATAGAGTAGTATACTTAGAACATTACTCTTAAATATCCTGATTTTCGTATTTATGCTTAGTTTTTTTTATTTCCATATAGTCTGCAGCACTGCAAAAACCTAGTTTCCTCTAGTAAGTCTGCTGTTGATGTCCTCTGTGCTGTCTCCATTTTCTACTATTCTGTTGCCAAGGTATACAAATTCGTTAACCTCCTCCACTAACTTGCTATCTACTCTGAGTACATTTCTGTTGTTCACATTTTGCTTCATTAACTTTGTCTTTCCTACGTTGATCTTTAGTCCTATGTTGTTTGCATTCTGAATTAGCTTGTTTATTTTATCTTGCATATCTTTGTGACTGCTTGATAATAGACAAATGTCGTCCGCAAAGTCAAGGTCCTCCAGCACTGTGTCAAGGGTCCATTGTAATCCTCTGCGTTTGTCTGATGTTGCCTCCTTCATTAACCAGTCTACTGCCAAGATAAATAATGTTGGTGATAGTACACATCCCTGTTTCACTCCTGTTTGTACCCTAAAGCTGCTGGAGGTATGTTCTCCACAGATCACTTTGCACTGAAAACCCTCATATAGGGCTTTGATTACATTTACTATCTTGTGGGGGAGGCCATGCCATCTTAGGATTTTCCACAGTGCATCTCTGTTGACACTGTCAAAGGCTTTCTCAAAATCTATGAATAATGCATATGTTGTGCTATGCCACTCATTTGCCTGTTCTAATATTTGTCTAAGTACAAATATGTGGTCTGTGCATGATCTTCCTTTCCTAAATCCTGCCTGCTCTTTCCGAAGTTTTCCCTCAAGTGGTGGTACAATTCTGTTGATGATTATTCTACAAAATACTTTACTAGTGAGTGGCAGTAGGGTAATGCCTCTCTAGTTCCCGCAGTCTCTGAGGTCACCCTTCTTTGGAAGTTTTACTATAAGACCAGTTTTCCACTCCTCTGGGGCTTTTTCCAGATCCCAAATTTGTTGTAATATCCGGCAAAGTTGTTTTGGTGTTTCTGTTTCTTCTGCTTTTAACATCTCAGCAGTCACTTCATCTTCACCTGGTGCCCTGTCTGATTTTAGCTTCTTTATCGCCTCCTTTACTTCATTTATTGTTATTGGTCCTGTATTGATGTTTAGTTCCGTTTTTGCTTCAGGTATGTCTATTGTTTGTGCTGCTTGTGTTCTGTTTAGTAGGGTGTTAAAGTGTTCCCTCCATCTTTCAATTTTTTCTCTTTCTCCACTGACCAGTTGTCCATTTTGTGTCCTTACTGCACTTTCACATCTTGTGTTGAAGTTACCTGTCATCTGCTTTGTGATTTTATATATGGTTTTCATGTCATTTGTATATGCTGCTTTCTCTGCTGTTTCTGCTAAGTTGTCATAATATTGACGTTTATCTTGACGGCATGATTCCTTCACTTCTTTGTCTTTTTGTGCATAATTACTTAAAACTTGTTCTTTAAGTCGTTGTGATTTGGTGTTCAGTAATTTTTTCTTGATTTCTTTTCTTTGCTCTGTCTTTTCCCATGTGGTCTTGCTTATCCATTCCTCTTTTCTCCGTTTCCGATATCCCGGCACCTCTTTTGCTGTTTCCTGTAGTGTTTTATTGAACTCTAGTATGGACATTTCTGCTTCGTCTTGTAGGACACTGAAGCGGTTCTTAAGTACTATTGAGAATTCATTTCTCGTTTGCTGGTCTTTCAGTTTTCTTGTATCAAAACGTATCTTTCTGTGTTCTCCGATTTTGGCTTTCCTTAATTTTAGTTTTTATTTTTGCTACTAGAAGATTGTGATCACTTCCTACATCTGCTCCTTTCCTTGCTCGCACATCTTGTAGTGACCGTTTCCACTTGTTGTTTATTAGTATGTGATCGATTTGGTTTTCTGTGGTTTTATCTGGTGACCTCCAAGTCACATTATGGATTTTTTTATGTTGGAAAATTGTCCCTCCAATGGTCATCATGTTTTCTTCACAGAAACTGCAGTCTTTCTCCATTTTCATTTATTTCTCCGATTCCTTCTCTTCCCATGATTCTTCTTCTATCTTCATTTCCTTCACCTACTTTTGCATTAAAGTCGCCCATGATGAATAGCATATCATGCTTGGGTATTGTTTCTACTGTGGCTTGGAGACTGTTGTAAAAATCTTCTTTTAATTCCTCTTCAGCTGCTTCTTGTGGTGTATAACAAACTATAATAGACAGCTTCGTGAATCTTGAGTTGAACCGTGCATATAATAATCTCTCATTTATTGGAGTCCATTTCAGCTATGCTGTTGATGCTTTTTTTTGTTATAATCAATGCTACTCCTCCTTCATGAAGATCTTCTTTA
This sequence comes from Achatina immaculata, assembly GCA_009760885.1. Lineage (NCBI taxonomy): Eukaryota > Metazoa > Mollusca > Gastropoda > Stylommatophora > Achatinidae > Lissachatina > Lissachatina immaculata. The sequence goes on from CM019717.1 coordinate 28,545,796, forward strand.
CCTGACCATATTATTGTATCTTCTGCGTGCTGTGTTGTTAATTTCCTTCTGCCTTGTCCTGTCCATCTTGCTTCTTGTATTCCTAGTATATCTAGTTTGTATCTGTGCATTTCCTTGATGGTTTGTGCTAGTTTTCCAGTCTGGTTAAGTGTTCTTACATTCCAGCTGCCTATTTGCATCTTGTGTTTAGGTTCCAGGAGGTCTGCAGTCGGGCTGGGGACTTCCAGTGGCTGGCTTTCATCCACAACCTTCATGGGCTCAGTTTCCTGATAAGCATTTCTCCTTCCACCTGCATTTGTTTTTTCCCTTGCTTCCGTTTCTGTAGCAGTCTGATAGTTGTTTTTTTACCAGATAGGGTTGCTGGCCCTATGCCGAACCCTCCTTAGTCGTCTTTTACGATCATGCGTTCTTATCTTATATCTTATCTTATATCCTTCCCGTGCCGTTAAACGTCACATAGGGCTCGCAAAGTAGTTCGCCAATTTTTCCTGTCTTCGGCGAGTCTTTCAAACTCATCAAAGGATATATGCCTGTTAATTTGGCCTCTCTTAACAGTGTCCTCTTCAGAGTTTCACGCGGTCTGCCTCTTTTTCTTTGGCCTGTTGTGTTCCACTTGATAGCTTGTTTTGGGACTCTCTGATCATTTCTTCTCATCAAGTGACCAACTCCTTTTCCTGATCACCCATGAGACTGGTTGTTGTTCAGTCCTCTGTCTTATCTCTGCATTGTTCTTGAATTCGTTTCACTTGATGCCGAGTATTTTCCTTATGCATTTGTTTTCAGAAGAGTCTAATTTCTTTTCTATTTCTTTAGTTGTTTTCCAGGTTTCACATGCGTAAATGAGAGTGGATATTACATTTGAATCGAATAGTCTTAACTTGGTTTTTGTGCTTATAACTTTTGAATTCCATATGTTCTCAAGATTCATGAAGACTGATGCTGCTTTTGCAGTTCTGATCCTAACTTCCTTTCTAGTGTCACCATCCTGGTCTATGTAGCTGCCAAGGTATGCAAATTGATTGACTTTTCAATATCTGTCCCTTCTGTGTGTATTTTTCCATTTTGATTAATAGGAATTTTCATTATTTTTGTTTTGTCCTTGTTAATTTCAAGTCTTATTTTGCTAGCCATTGAAGACAGGCTATCCGTTTTTTCTTGCATGGAATTCACATTATTACTGATAAGAGTTATGTCATCAGCAAAA